>CM021110.1:63636910-63870954 GCA_007115665.2 Sequoiadendron giganteum | reverse complement strand
CTCTCTCTCTCAGGTCTCTCTCTCACTCTCTCACTCCCTCTCTTCCACTCTCTTTCTCCCTCTCTCCCTCTCCCTCCCTCTATCTCCCTCTCTCCCTCTCAACTCTCTCTCTCCCTCTCTCTCTCTCTCTCCATCTCTCTCTCTCCCTCTCTCTCACTCTCCATATCCCTCTGAGTTCTCTCTCTCTATATATAACATGCCAACCCTTCACTGAAGTAAAAATTTCCTAAGTTTTCAATGTGCAAGTAAAATTAACTATGTAACAAGCCATTACAATAAAAAAATTCCTCTTTATTGAGAAAGTATAAACAAAGATGCCATTAAAAATATACAATAAGGATTCATTTTCAATACAAGAATGTACACAGTTACAAACATATCTCGACCAATATTTGAAACAAATAGCTTATAGATGGTCTAGGTTCCTCCTTTCGAATCTTGGTTCTTCTATTGCCTGCTATGGAGGAGAAGCATCACTCAAGCACTTTTTTTCCAACCATGGACTCATATGTAATCCCTCGCACATCTATCAATCGATAGATGTCCCTTCCCTTTGATAAAGAGATTGGTAGAGTAACCAGATAACAACAACCAATTGAGCTTAATGTTGTTTCCTACACAACTAGAACTTGAAAACCCACAATCTAGGACTAGCATGTAATACTGGATCACAGTGAACTGATAGTGGAGCCAGAGGCAATCACACTACTTTGGCCAAAGTGTTCTCATTTAGTACTTTGAATGAAGGTCATTCTATCACATACACTACTCAGGGCCGATTTGACTTAAGGTCATCATAAACTACACATAGGTATTTCCTTCAATGGATAATCTATAACCCCAAATATAGCCTATCACCATATCTAAAAATTTAGAATAAAACTACTTAACAAAGTAAATGTACAAAATCCCTCCCATAATGGATAAACAATCCTAGGAGTAGTCACTAGCTATCATAGTTAAATTAATAACCTAGCTATGAGTAACACTTATGCTACTCATGTTTAATCATCTCTAATATGTAATACTTTATGATAAACACAAACCTCCTATTATGGAGTAAATACAAGCACATCATAAAATAGTATAATAGCTTCTAATTCATTTTCAAGCAATACTATTTTTCCTAAATGCAAGTACTCATAAAAGATAATTCAAAGCAATCATGGAAAACAATCTTTCAAAATCTTAAAAAATAAAGTAGAAATATCCTCATGCATGTTTTCGCTTATCCAATTGATTGACTACAAATCAGTTTTCCCACAGCAACAACTAGCTTATGCTTGATTCCTTCAGCTATGCCACAACAATCCCCCTTCTCTCAAGCTGATAATGTACTTCACTCAATATGCTAATACTCTCACAAATACTCATAACTTTCTTTCTCTCAAATAGAATAGAATAATGCAGAGAAGAATTGTAGAGAAGAATGTATAAAATACTAAGCATAATGCATATGGGATGTGTCCAAAATAAGTGAGTTTTCTCTACTATTTATACAGCAGAAAAGAGGCTTATTACCCTATATATTAGGCATGAGTGTTGAAAAAAATCACCATACATCGCTACTCACTCAACTTAGCTAAAAGGTGGCACACTAAGAATAACATACTTAGCCAAACAATACTATATGTCGACCTCTTTTGATGACAGCAGTGAAAGACTATTTCAAATCAGCACATGATGATAAAGGTGTAATTCAAATTGCCTTCACAATGAACATCTACAACAAGTATGATTCATAAGGTGGTGCCAAAGCAACAAAGACCTCCCACAGGTTTGGCACAATTCATCACTTGTTGAATCAGTCAATAACTAATATGCAACACATAATTAAAATTGACTTAGTCTTGCATGAGTTGGCTCGCTTTATTTATCAGTTTGACCAAGTCATCGACTTGTTGTACATAACCATTCATGCATTTTTTTGTTGTAGATATTTACCAAATGATAAGGCGTCACAGAGTTTACTAAGTCAAATATGTTTCCAAATAAGGCGCCGACTAAGTCTCCTTCTTATATCGACTAAATGATGCGAGTTACATTGCAGAATTTACTTGTTCCTTTATGCGTGGGCAGCATGAGTAATATTCAGCCTCTTAAAGTACAATCATAAGTAATACTCAGCCTTCGATTAAGTTAAATAATCAACCTCTATCTTTGTTAATGATAGTCGATTTCCAAGAAATAGATATTATTTAAATATATAATCATATATACATATATATGTTTATCAATGTATGTATATGTATATGTATATGTATGTTAATATGTATTTATATATATATCATATACCAACTATGTATGTATACGTTCAATATACAAATAAGTATAAGCAAGATAGTAATCACATATTTATAACAATAAATCGATTGTATATATATATATATATATAATTATATGCCTCTATGTACATGTATACGTATATATACATATATTGATACATTCGTATGGGCATGTCCATTTTCCATCATACACGTGTATCGATACATATATATACACACATTTGATTCACACAATAGTCATACACAATTATTATTGCATTAATAAGCACCTACGCATGATGTATTTATGCATATACATATACATGTTGTTAGATCCAATTGATAGTTCCATACATATAAGCAACTCATCCATAAGTGTGCACAGGTATGTATACCAATGTATACTCATGTGTGTTTTCCTTCATGTGTATGATCTACCATCGACATGTATGTACATATACATATTCCAAGTATGTCCTACTCATCAATACAAATGTAGTAATACAAGAAAGAACTTTTAAGCTCAAACAAATAAGCATCACCCAATAATATATTCATTAGTAAACAAGACTCTTACTAATGCAAACACATCAACTGAGGATGACTTACCAACTTCCCATATAATGACTCGACTCAATTATTCTGCTGTGGTGTGTGTAAGCTCAAATAGGTTATATTATTGGTTACCCAACCAAGATACTTCTCTTGAGTGATACTTTCCCTCTGCCTGGAGTAATTGAACATATACCTGCAACCACTAACACATGCCCACGGTAGTCATTTGTTCACAAAATATGCAGTATGCATAATACATCTCCAAAGTTAGAATATCGATTCTATAACCATCTATTTCACATATATGCAATACTTTTCATAACATTAGATGAGATAAAATTCTTTCATAATGCATTGATAATAAAGTGCAAGCACAAATTATTCATCTTCAAAATTCACATTTACACTGCATAGTAGTAGTAAATATTAATAACACAATTAGGGTGTAACACTCTCTCTGGTCCCTCCCACTCGCTCTCCCTCTCTCTCTCTCCCTTTTAGGTCTCTCTCTCAATTCTCTCTCTGGTCACTCGCACTCCCTCTCCCCCTCTCTCTATCTCCCTCCCTCCCTCTAAAGAATCTCTCCCTCTTAAGTCTCTCTCGATATTAGGTCTCTCTCTCTCCCTCTTAATTCTCTCTCCATCTTAGGTCTCTCTCTCTCCCTCCCTCTCTCTCCCTCCCTCCCTCCCTCTCTCTCCCTCTCTCTCTCTCTCTCTCTCTCTCTCTCTCCCTCCTCTCTCTCTGGTCTATCCCACTCCCTACCTATCTCTTCAAAGATAAAGAGGGAGAGTGTGAGATAGATAGAGAGGGTGTAGATAGAGAGATAAAGGTAGAGAAAAGGAGAGATATAGATAGAGAGGTAGAGAGAGAAGAAGAGGGGTAGAGATATATCAATATATAGTGGGAGAGGGAAAGAGGGAGAGATAATGATAGAGAGAGATATAGAGAGATAGGGAGATAGAGGTATATAAATATATGGATAGAAAGGGATAGGGTGAGAGAATGAATAAGAGAGAGAGGTAGAGATAATGAGATATAGATAGATATAAAGGGAGAGATAGAGGGGGAAAGATATATAAAAAGGAGGTGATAAAGACAAGTAATAGAGATAGGGAGAGAGATATGGAGAGATGGACATAGACAAAGAGATAGATATAGGGAGGCATAAATAGGGTGTGTGTGTATATATGAGTGAGAGAGAGATATGGAGATAACTTGATGAAAAGGTAGATTATATAAATAGATAGAGGGAGGGAGAGGGAGAGGGAGAGGGAGCAAGAGACATGGAGAGAGAGAGGGAGAAGTAGAGAGATACAAAAATATGGAATGGTACAGATAGAGGGAGATAGGGAGAGATATGTAGAGATATATATAACTTTTGAAAGATAAAGGGGAAGAGAAAGGGAGAGAGATAGGTAGAGAGGGAGAGAGAGAGAGAGGAGAGATAAAATAGAGAGGGTAAATGAAGGAGAGGGGAAGAGAGGGAGAGATAGCTAAATAGATAGAGAGAGACCTGAGAGGGAGAGAGAGAGAGGGAGAAGAGAGAGAGAGAGCTAAGAGGGAGAGAGAGGAAGAGAGGGAGAGAGAGATAGAGGGAGGGAGAGAGAGAGAGGGAGAAGAGAGAGAGAGAGCTAAGAGGGAGAGAGAGGAAGAGAGGGAGAGAGAGATAGAGGGAGGGAGAGAGAGAGAGAAACCTAAGAGGGAGGGAGGGAGGGAGGGAGGGAGAAAGGGATGGAGACCTAAGAGGGAGGGAGGGAAGGGGAGAGAGGGAGAGGGATAAAGAGTGGGAGGGATAGAGTTGAGAGAGAGAGTATAAGATATATAATATATAATATATATTTTTTATTCGTAAGACCTAGTTGAGGCTATAGATTATATTAATATTTATCAAAAAACTTTACATCAATTCTACCCTCAAGGAGTATCAGGGCGTGCAAGGGTCTGTGGACTTATCATCCCATTCATTGCAAGAAATATAGACCTACATATTACAAACAAAAATTGTCACTGGAAAAAAACCACCCCCTGTCCAGACATTGATCCTAAGTTTTAGTAGCTCCACCACCACCACCACCAACCTCTTCCCCTTCGTCATAAAAGCAGCACAACTCCACCAACTTTGCTAAGTTCTAACACCATTGGAAGCCTTATTTTCATCTAATCCCAACTCATGACACAAAACATTATAGCCCATGGTGACCCAGTGCCTATGGCAGGTGTGGCCAACGTTGTCCAGGTCCAATAAGAATGGTTGCCATTCCACTTCCACCCCCAACAAAAACATCCTATCAATATTTTCTGGCCATGGGATGCCAACCCCCAACAGAAACATCATGTCAATATTATCTCGCCATGGGATGCCAACCCCCAACTGGGTGACCACCACTACGTCCACATCATCCACTAAGATCGACTCCTTGAATACCATTCTTAGCAGCAATAGGCAACGCACCTTTGGTAGGTTCAAATCCAAGAGTGAGGCAAGGAATCAAGATGGTATATCTGAATTTTCTCTTGTTTTATTGTTCGAAAAACAATATTTCTTCCCAAGCACCATCCTAACCGCCTCAAGAAATAAAATGTCTTTGTTAAGACATGTCTACTTCATCCTCTGATCTATAATGAAACCTAAGAAATTTTATTGTTTCTTAGAACTCCTCAATCTGATAAAGGTATCCATTTTCATGAGTAGCATTATTATCTCTACTAGTAAATATAGAAAGATTGCCATTGATTCCAATGCACTTCCAACATGGAAACAATAGCTCATCTGCAACAATCAATCCATTCCATACGGTTGATAATAGGTGGCAATAAATCCACTATTGATCAGAGCACGGTGATCACCAAGAATATCCTCCCATCGTACGTTGTTGCCATTGATGAGTACCTTCTTTCTTGATATCTAAAGTCGTATTGGGCTAATTTTAGTCACTATACCTACCAAATGGGATAGGAGTAAATTTCTATATCCTTCCTTGGATATGTTGTCCGTGTGAGTGGATACTACACCAATCCTTTGTTGAGAGAGGACGACTGTGTAGAAAATCCACCCAACCTCCCATCAATTCTCTTGCTTGGAAGTCAATCCTGACTTGGGGGGGAGAGACCTTGGTGATGGGGAGCTGACAAAACCAATGCCACTTTGCTTTCTTTGGGATAGGGATTCCCATGTGCCTAATCTGACCAAGGTGCTTATATTATTCCATTTGTTTGACACATGGGCCAAAACCTTATTTTCCTTTTATTCCTACATTAGTCAATGCATCTTCCTCTCTATTACCCTCCCTATGTATGTGATTGACTGTGAAAGTCTCAAATGTCTCCAAGAGTTGTAAAGCCTTGGAAAGAAAGCCTCACAACTTCCAATTGGGTGTATCTCTCTTTCTAACAGAATTAACAACCAACACCAAATCACCTTCAATTTCTAACCTGGTTATTCCAAGGTTCCTGCACAGGCCCAATCTGTGGATGAGAGCCCAGAATTTTGCTTCGTTGTTTGTTCCCTCAAGAAGCTTCTTAGTTGAGGTTATTATTGTTCTGCTTTTCCAATCTCTAATGATACAACCAACACACAAAGGTCCCAGGTTCCCTTTGGAGGCTCCATCAAATTTCAACATATACCAACCATTTGGATGGGCAGACCAGACTACTGTTGCCCAAGTTTGTTGTGCTCTAACACCACCACTTCCTGCCCAAGCTGAGATTTGAAGAGTGGGCCAGGCCACTTGTAACTTTGCATCCCAGTCTGAGAAGACCTTCTCCTTGCCTGAGCTTTGGGCCAGGGTTTCTATTATAATTGCCTCAATTTTGTTGATTAGAGAGGAGTGGCACATTTCCTTTCCTTGAAACAACCTCTTTTTTAGTTCTTTCCACAAATCTCAAACTATTATTGATGGGCTAAGAATCCATATATCTCCATATGTCAATCTTATTTTCAGGGTTGGCCATGATTGAAACAGCTGAGCAGGTAATTTGGCATGGCCCCCACCCAACCTAATCTTGCACACAGCCAATGCCAACATTTTTGTACATACGGGCAGCCAAGAAATAGATGATTGGATGTTTCTTCAACTTGCTGACAGAAGACACACCTTGAAGGATCTTGGAAACCAAGGCGAAGAAACCGCTTAGCTATCAAAACCTTGTTTTGTATTGTTTCCCATGCAAACGTTCCAACCTTAGGGAGGTAATCATTGCTCCAACACAGGTGCAGGGGAAGACTATTTATAAACCTACCTCTCTCCTTGTACAATATTCAGTATCCATCTCTTGTGTTGTAATCGCCCGACTTAGCTCCTGCCTAGATCAAGGTTTCACTACCCTCACGCAAAGATAGGGATCTATTTTTTAATGCTTCGATGAGAGCATTGACTTCTCTCTTTTAGTTAAATTTAGAATAGAAAATCCCTTCATTTCCATTCTAGTGCTAAGCTATCTAGGCTTGGGATAATGTAGTCCTTGAATTTGTCACCCCAGAGGATTTTTAATGTATGCTTGACCTCTTCCACCTCAATTTTGTTATCCAAGCTTGGGAGCCCAGCCCATGAGTCCTCCCAGAATAGTTCCTTCCCTCCATCATGGATATCCCAAGAGAGAAAATCGCAAACTACTCCTTTGCATTTTTGCATGAAGTTTCAAATTTTAGATCCAGTCGGAGGATTGGCAGTATTCAAAACATCACCACTATTCCAGCTTGTCTATGCATACGCCAGATAAGCTTTGCTCCAAGGGCTCTATTTTTCAAATCCAGGTGTTTGAAGCCAAGTCCCCATCCTCCTTGGCTCTACATAATTTTTCCCAGGCGATTAGGGCTATTTTCCTTTTATCTTCATTGCCTTGCCAAAAAAAATTCATGTATAGTTTTGTCAAACTAGCAGCACTCCCACTTGGTAGGCATAACATAAACATCAAATAGATAGGAAGGGATGATAAAACTGATTTTATGAGCATTATCCTTCTAGCCCAAGTTAGCCACTTGGCTTTCCATGAGTTCAATTTGGCATTCGTTTTGATCTTGAGAGGGTCCCATAATCTAGTAGATTTGATTCCCTTCGCCAAGGGGATGCCTAAATAAGTGTGGATCCACTCGCTCTTTTTTAAGGAGAGGAAATATAACCCCCCAACAGCCACTAGAATCTCCCCCACCCAGGTGGGAAACTCTAGTTCCGGGCACGGAAAGACCCCACCACCCAGGGCCCCAACCCCACCGGTAATTAATCAGCCTGCTAGGATAAGCCTACCATAGAATAGTAGGGGCCCTCCCACCCAGGTGGGGGGGAATCAGTCGTTCCAGGTAGGGGGGAATTCTAGTGGTTCTCTGGTAGTCGAACCCTTTGGGACCAACCCATTCATCTTAAAGTGGGAGTAATTAATCAGCGTGCTAGGATAAGGTGGGTCGGGCCCCTCCCCTTAGAATAGTTCAGTTGCCCTATCTACCCCGCCCTATGGAATAGTAGGGGTCTCACTGAACAATCCCACTCTGGCCATAGGTACATAACCGATTGGTAGGGAGAGGACTTCATCTGGGCATATGGAGGTGACTACGTATAGTCAAGCCTAAAGGCAGGCTTGGATGTGACCGATGAATCGTATCTGCGACAGACATCTGTAGAAAAGCTCATACCCATTCTAACCGTGACTGGGGAACATCATATTCGAATCAGTAGTCGATGATGGAGGTGGCTTGGGTTCGAGCTCCACTCGAGTTGTTTTAACCATGAGGTGGCAATTTGCCTTTTCTAAAACCTAAGATCCTCAAATTTTCTTGCTCTTTTGTGTGGTTATGTTAAAGAAGAAAACTTTTGACTTCTTTTCATTTACTGCTTGTCCCGAGGCCCTCGCATATCTCCTGAGGATTGTATTTAGGTGTATTGCCTCCTTCCTCTTGGCAACACTCATATATATAATTTATTATTTATATACTATATAGTATATAATATATCCTATGTATTAAATATAATATATAATATATAGTATATAGTACATATATTAATTATATTATATATAATATATCATAATATATAATATATAATACATTTATTATATATTTATAATACATAATATTGGTTTTATGTATGAATTAGTTTATAAAAATTTGAAGCAAATGGATATCTGTTTGTAATAGATATCAATCATTTATTGTATAAGATTTGAAGCTTCCCCTATGCATACATATTAATATATAATATAGTTTATATACTATATACTATATATAATATATACCTTAATGATAATAATATTAATATATATTATATATTATATATTATTATATTAATTTAATATATATAATAAATATATATATCATAATAAAATATAAAATATATCATAATATATAATATAAAATATATCATAATATATATCATGCTATTAATAATTCATAAACCATTTTATGAACTTTAGTTTTTCTTAAATTAAATGAAACGGATATCCATTTCATTTTTACATGTTTTGAATTATGCAAAACATAATGGATATCTGTTACAAACGAATATCCGTTATAAACGGATATCCATTTCAAACGAATATTTATTTTTTGAATTATATAAAAAATAAAAAGGGGACTATTTTGAGCAATATAACGGTCCCCACATTATTTTTGTCACTGAAATCTTATGTTTTTTTTGTCTATTTATATGCAGGTTCTTCTTTGACCCCATTTCTAATGAGTATTCTCACATTCTCTTAATTGCTCAATTTTTGAAGGTATTATTGTTTAATTTGTAGTTGATTGCTTAAAAAAATATGAATCCTCTCATAGTTTCAAGAAATATAACCCTTAAGTAGAAAATAATGCATTTTGATCTTTCTTGAAGGAGTGTGATAATCATTAACAATTGACAACTACTCACACACCACAATTGACTACCCCAGAAAGAGCGCCCCAAAACAATTAGGTGACTTGGACAATGAGGTGAAACCTAGCATAGTATTTAACTACCTACCTTGACCTGTCCACGTTGCCCATCCATCAAAATAACCCAAAATTTGACAACTTTCCATTATTTTCTTTTACGACACTTTCAAAACTACCTCAAATTAGTGCACTTCAGAATCACGGGGGGGCTTGGGCGACAAAAGGAGGTCTTTCATAGCGTTGGACTAACCACCTTGAAGTGTTGGTATATTTGATTTCACTCCATTATGCATAAAACAAAAAATGTTTCTTTCCATTTTTGCACTACTTTCCTTTGAGAATTTTTGCAAGAATGCATTTGACACTGGAACACAGAAATGGTGTTGAGTTGACCCAAATCGAGAGATGTTTTTTGAAGGGACTTGATATCCACCTGTAGGTGTAGACAAAGCATTCCTACGTGCCACGAGCTCTCGAAATGACTTTGTTAAATTTTGACAACTTTTATCTTTTAGGGCTCTTAAGAGACTACCTCGGAAAGAGCACCCCAAAATGATCAGGTGGCTTGGTTAATGAAGTCAAACCATTCCTAGTATTTACATACCTACCTCGACATGTCCATGCTACCCATTCATCAAAATTACTATATATTTTATAAAGAATGCATTTGACACTGGAACACACAAACGATGTTGAGTTGACCCAAAATGAGAGAGTTTGTTTTGAAGAGACTTGATATCCATGTGTAGGTGCATAAAAAATATTCCTATGTGCCATGAGCTCTCGGAATGACTTTGTCAAAGTTTGACGGTTTTTGGCTTTTAGGGCTCTTAAGAGACTACCTCAGAAAGAGCACCCCGGAATGATCGGGTGACTTGGGAAAAGAAGTCGAACCTTCCCTAGCATTTACCTACCTACCTCGACATTTCCACGCTATCCATTCAACAAAATTATTATAAATTTTATAAATTTTGCATTTTTTTCTCTGAAGGCTCTTAAGAGACTACCCTAGAAAGAGCGCCCCAGGATGATTGGGTGACTTGGGCAACAAGGTCAGACCTTCACTAGTATTTAAATGCCTGCCTCGACGTGTCCACGCTTCCCATTCATCAAAATAACCCAAAAACTGACAATTTTTCATTATTTGCTCTTATGGCACTTTCAAGACTACCACGAATTAGTGCACTCCGGAATCATAGGGGCGATTGGGCGAAAAAATGAGTCTTTTGTAGTTTTTAACTGCCCACCTTAATGTGTTAGTACAATTGGTTCACTCCATTATGTAAAAACAAAAAAATGCTTCTTTTAATTGTTTGCACTGCTTTCCATTGACAAATTTTGCAAAAATGCATTTGATGTTGGAACACACAAATGGTGTTGAGTTGACCCAAATCGAGAGAGATTGGTTTCAAGGGACTTGATATCCACCTGTAGGTGTAGGCAAATAATTCCTACGTGCCACAAGCTCCCGAAACAACTTCGTCAAAGTTTGACAATTTTTGGCTTTTAGGGCTCTTAAGAGACTACCTTGGAAAGAGCACCTCAAAATAATCAGGTGAGTTGGGAAATAAATAGAGGCCTTCCCTAGTATTTACATGTGTTCGTCGACATTTCCACACCACCCCTTTGTCAAAATTACTAAAAATCTTACAATTTTCACATTTTCCAATATTCATGTTTAATTTTATCCATTGTTGATTCAATAGTAGATTCAAGAATTTTTTTCTTAACAATTCTTAACAAATGTAGGTCAGTTTGGTGGACAATACTATCATTCACAACGAAATAAATAGCGACATGCTCCACCATGGGTTTGGTCTCGATGCCAATTGTGGAGCACATCGTGTATTCGGTCTATCATGAGTGGAACCCCCACCTTTACACTGAAAGTCTAAAATGTCAAAATAGTTTGGCACCTTATCGAGGAAAAACTCATAATAGAGTTTCCTAAAAAAATATTGTGGTACCTCAAGGTTATTGCATGGAGGTTGGTCAAAAACCATCCACCACCACTCCCAAAACTTATTTTTTATTAATTCATGGTAGCACCAATGGATGGGGAACCTCCTGCATGCGTGTGATAAAGGTGTGTTGGTTCTCGAGTCTATAAATAGGGCACACAAGTCGGATTTGCTATTTATTTTTTTCACATATACATATGAAAGACCACTAGCATAAAATTGTTTTAATTCATCCCTCTTATTCGACCAAAAATTTATTTTCTTACTCATTTCTCCTACATGTGATACAATTGAATTCAGCGATTCAGCAATCCCTCTCCTATAAGGGTGGGTTTCAACATGCTCAGTTTATCTTCCAATCAATTGTTCAATCTCTCTTTTATTGTTTTCAATTTGATTTAAGATATTTTCGTGGGTTCCTTGTGGATTCCTATGAACTAATGTAGGGGTTTGAGGTTGTTATTGTTTGGGAGGCTCTTAGTGAGGGGGTGATTGTGAATTTTCAATGTTTTGAGGTGGAGATTGATTCCCTAGAAATTAAAACAAAGTTTTTTTTAAAAACCTATTTCAATCTAAATTCTAATTCTAATTCGAATTAAAAACAATAGAAATACATACCTCTTCGATCTCTTCGACCTCTTTGATGTCTTTGCGGCATCCTCATGAAGAATTGCAAGCAAAATTAGATCTCTTATTAGCGAGTGTGACTTGAGAGAGCAAAAAATGGGAGAACAAGGTACGGGTTGCTGCAAAAATGTGTTCAAAAGGGATGGTTTTTTTAAAGGATTTTTGCATTCGATGAGCGCCAAATTTGGTGCTAGCCAAATGGTTAAGCCATTTGGTGAGCACAAAATTTGGAACTCGCTAAATTCAAAACTACTTTGGCGTGTATAAAACGTTGAATTTTAAGTTTTTTGCAAAAGTGGCACCTTTTTTGTGTCACAAATTGGTGCATTGACCCCTATATCTAACTGATACTAGACCAAATATCATGCATGTATTTTTTCTTGTGGCTAGATTTCAACAAAATCCCAAAGAGTGACATGTGGCAGGAGTGAAGAGGATATTCAAATACCTGAAGGGCACTTTGAAACATGGATTGTGGTATGCAAAGGATACTAATTTCTCTTTAAGTGCTTACACAGATGCAGATTGGTCAGGTTGTGTGGATAATAGAAAAAGTACAAGTGGCGGTGTATTATTTCTTGGAAGCAGTTTAGTGTCTTGGCTAAACAAAGATTCAAGATTTAGTATCATTATCTACTACAGAGGCAGAATACATTATTGTAGCATCATGCTACACATAAGTGTTGTGGATGAAGAAAACTTTGAAAGATATCATAGTGGTATATGATGAACCTATTTCTATCTTACATGATAATACAAGTGTTATTAATATTTTAAAGAATCCAATAATGCATTCAAGGACAAATCATATTTCAATCTAGTATCATTTTTGAGAGAGAAGGTTGCAGAGAATGAGTTGAAGTTGGAGTATGTGCCTACTAAGGATCAAGTTGTAGATATCTTCACGAAGGCTCTTCCTAAGGATAATTTTGAATATCTTCGGGAGAAGTTCGGGGTTAGTGCCCCTCCTTAGTTCAACTAGATTCATAAGGATATGCGTCAATCCAAGGGATCTCAAGATTCATTCCTTGTTCTAGATTGATGTTGGTGGCTGCCTCTCAGGGGGAGTAGGTAGTCATATTGTTGGTTGTTGCAGTCATGGGGAGTAAGTGTTTTCATTGTGTTGTGTATTAGTACTTTCCTTTGAAGTCTTGTCAAAGGAAGTGAATGTAGAGGTTGCAGAGTACTTGTTGTTCCTTATAGGTGTTGCCTTTGAGGGAGATAAATTATATGTGATTGATGTCAAAGGGAAGCAAAGAATAGAAGATATGTGTTTCCCTTTGTCATTGATGTCAAAGGGGGAGATTTTCATTGATGTCAAAGGGTAAGAGAGAGTTAATTGAAAAACCATATGAAGTAAGGGGGAAGAGAAAGTGTTGAAAATTATATGCTTATGTAAGGGGGAGAAATGTGCAATGTAGTACAGTTTTTGAGTCAGTGATCAGAGTTGTTATTGTTTTTATTGTTGATGGTCTTTTCATGTGTTGCTATCAATAACAAAGTGGGATAGGTTGGAATTTTGTGTTGTCATTGATGTCAATAGACCTTTGTTGTTGCATTGATGTCAACCTATGGAGATGCTTTAATTGGTTGTTATGTTTTCAATAGTAGTATCAGTAATGTCAACCTCTAGTGTTGCCTTGATAAGCATGTGTTGGTGATGTTCAAACTCTTGTGTGGTTGAGGTGATAAGAAGGTGTTCTAGATGTCGAGTTTGAGTTTATGGTGCTTGGTTTCCAAGTGCTTTTGAGAAAATTTGAATAAAAGAGGAAATAGTGTGGTGAAGAGTGACAGAGTGTTGTTCAATGTTTTGATTGGCATTTCTTCATAGCTAAAGATCCACCTGTGCAGTTCAGATATGTTGACCAAAGGTGTTAAGAGGTGTTATATCTAGAGTTTCAGGTTCTGGATCATTCTACAGAGAAATTTGTGTTCACTAGTGTGAATTGTGAAAGTAGTGTTGTCTGGGAGAAATGGTTTTGCTTCATATTTCTCCATAGTTTGGTTTCTAGTCTTATAGATATGGAAGTGTGTTTATGCTTCTAGTATCTATCTTTTGTCCAATTTTCTTGTGTTTTGGTGCTTCGCAAGGTTGAATTCAAGTGTTGTAGTGTGTGGAAGGTTAATTGGTTGCACACAATGAATATGTTCTTTTGGTGTATCATGTTGTGAAGGAGTTTTTGGATTTCAAGGTGGTGGAATATTCCAAATTGTGTTAAAGTGATGTTTGTGGTCAGTGAGTCATATTTGGATCAAAGGAAGTGTGTACTTAATTGTTTAATGGTGTTAACACAGGTTTGGCCGACCTTGGGTATTTACACTAATTGCGGATATGCTTCAATGTTTGTAGAAGTGTGGCATGGCGTGTATGTGTGTATTTAGGTCTAAGTTAAGGTATTTTGTGGTTTTCCTTCATTATTCTCCACTGCAAGAATGTTTTGGTGCTGACCTAATTTGAATTTACATGATTGAGGTGTATAGTTGACCTTGTAAATTATTTTCAAGGTTGAAGAAAATATATGTGTGTGATGATTTTATGGAGAATGTATGAGTGATGTGTGTGATATGAAGTGTTGAGATGTGAAGAGTGAAAGTGTGAAATGTAGTGTGAGCTTTAATGCCTAAGACTATTGGAAGTAGTGATCAGGTGTCTACATTCTACAGAGAGAGTGTGAATGTTCTGGTGAAGTGGTGGAAATTTTTTGTTGCTCCAATATGGATCTCTCGTTGTAACACTCTTCTTTCTTATTCTTTCTAATTTGGCAATGAGCCCTTCTTTTCTTTTGGGCAGTGATCACTTCAGCAATGAGCCTATTGTATTCAGTGTTGCAATTACTTTATATTGTGAGCTAATCCTCACCATGGTTTTTCCCTTCTTGGGTTTTCCACATAAATCTATTGTTCTCATGTGTTTGGATGTATTTGCATTACTGTTTCTCATGTTTACATTATGTTAATGTTTGATAAGGGTTTAATGGTTGTTAAGGGTTTAAGGACTAATGCAGATTTGAATGTTAATGAGGGTTTTGATGTTTTAATGTACAACTGATTCACCCCCCTTTCACTTGTCTTGTGCATTCAACAATATCCCCTCGTGGGAATCAAGGCTTCATATTTCACCCCATAATGTTAGAGGGAGTCCATTATCTCCTCTTGCATGAGATCTCTAATCTCACCTTTAAACCATGACTATTCATTAAGTGTAAGTTATCAACTTAGCCAATTATAATATGATGATAATAACCTTACAATCAAGTGTTGGGTCTATAACAAACATTACCAAGCATTAGTGTATACACATTCACAATATTCATGAGAGGTGTATCATACCATAATCCCAAAGATCATACACAATGAGTGTCATCAACATATTCCATATACACAAGCTAACTAGCTCATACAAGTACAATAGTGGTTGGATCATACACAAATCACAAGTATAATAGTGATTAGCTCATATGTACATCATAGGTACAATTGTGACTATCTCATTTGCACATCACAAGTACAAAATTGAATGGCTCATGTATATATCATAAATACACAGTAATGAGCTCCAACATACATCACAAATACATAGTGACAAGCTCCAACATACATCACATACACAGTGACAAGCTCCAACATACATCACATACACATAGTGACTGGCTAACACATCCATAATGGTTCACTAATACATTTCTATAATGCATCCCAGATAGAAAATAAATTTGGTGCATTGTGCAATACACAGTGGGTCCCATCCTTTTTTCTAGTCTTTTGCACCATTGAATAACTAGGAAGAGGATTTGGTGCATCTCATACTACATCACAAGTCTGTCCTCAACCCAACAAGACCAAGTATACAATCTGACAACTGGGAAGGGGATTTGGTGCATCTCATACTACATCGTGGGTCCATCCTCAATCCCAAGGCTTTCCACAAGTAGTGAACCTATCATAGCTTCGTGGATTTTGACTTCAATCGCCTATAGGCCATCGGTGACAAGTTTTTCCACCCTGGAAGAAGTAGCTCCCGACATATACCACCTTGTGACTATAGTGGCATTGTCATTTATCTTCTTCCGATCTTGAGTAATACTTGGCATCAGTCACTTTTGTGCTTATCTGTGATAGCCAATGAACCCCCTCAATACAATGATTAGCCTCAAATACTATTACCTACATGGATGGGTCCCTACTCATGCAACCATTATCGTATCATAACCAAGCTAGCGCATAGTAACCTTCACCTCCATGAAACAAGTGAATGTTGGATAGTCCCTAGCAGTAGCCCAGACATTAGTCATTGGGACGGTCTAATGACTTCCTATCACTACTCAAATATCTCGAAGGTTCACACTTGGGCGGGTCATACATAATATGAATCACAATCACAATCAATAGATACACAAGCCTATACATAGATACCTCTAAATATGGATTTGAATTACACAAACACATAAGAGATACACAGAACCAACATGAGATGGCCATTACCCAACATATATATAAATATTGACTATGTAGCAAACAAATCCCTTACTTCATTTTGTTTACTATATAGAAGCATATTATTTATTAAATACAAGTTATTAGGTTTTCTTTACTTGGTCATAACCATCTAGTAACCATTTCAGCCTCAAACTAAAGTTTACGGAGGAGGAAAGGTCAAATCATATAGGAACAACCCCATACCTTGGAGTTATCCCCCTAAACCCTCCCCCTTTGGACTTGAGGTCGCAAGGACATCCTTCACCCAAGGACCACCTATGTACCCACTTCCAAATGGATCAAAGTCACACGTAGTTCTCCTAACAAGATCTCTCAAAGATACCCATGCACTGATTTCGCCATAATCAAAGTTTTGTTAATATTTTCTTCCATTGATAATGCTTAATAGTAGTTAGGAAAACATAAATAAATATATAGTTTAACAACCCATACTATAACAACTTCCTTTAACGATATCAAGGTCTTGAATTAAACTCCGCACATTATTATTCATAAAAAAACTTGAACGTCCTCGTATTTATCTTATCAACATAGGGGCTAGGCTTATTACTCAACATGAAATTACCTTGGTTCACACAAACTCATAGCAGAAACCTTCCATTTGAAATTTACATATTAGATTCAGTATTGAGGTTCTTATACTCAAGAGTCAATAGATATCTTTGCAAGACATATAATAGTATTTATGGGCTTGTTTTAAGTTATAATCATTTCTTGAATCCTACTTAGGAAAGTTGGCAACACTATATCCATTAGACCAATATATGAAAACATAATCCCATTAATAATATTACAAATAATATTCTTGATCTTCTAAATTCCTTTACCTTATGGCGCAACCCCATATTCTTATGATAGTTTATTTAATAGACTAGATAGTTTATTCATACTTACGGTTCAATCTAAGCCTGACCTTAATGGTCATTATTAAGGTATCAAGAGATGCTACATAGGATTTATCTCATAACTCGATCTCAACAATTCCTTCCAATTGGTATACAATTCATATTGCAGTTCATTATAGGTATAATAGTAATTTTAATATCAAGATTTGTGTATCTAAGAGATTGAAATATATCAAGCAGTCATATAAAGTATTTGCCATGGTATTAATGGATTATTGAAAGTACCGAGTTTCAACATTAAAGATATTTTTAGTAAAGTATGGTCGTAGTGCCACTAAACGAAGTCACCCTTACAATATTATGCAACCAAGTGCCAAGGCTCATATTATTTATATATGATTCACGATTCATATTATAAGGTCATCTTGCAACTAAATATTTGACCTAAGACTCGTTTCCATCTTATTTCTTTTAAATTTCAAACATAAAATATCTAAATAATTAACTCAACTCTTGATTATATTGATTTCTTAGTTTATATATATTCCAAAATATCTTATAAGTTCCTTTCTATTACGCAATGGTTAGGTTGACTATTTAACGAGAAATTCTCTTTGTTTACATAAATCATACTTAGCACTAGACCAAGACAATATGTCATAGTGGAAGCATAAACATGAGTGATAGCCTTGAATTACACCATAGTGTGCTAGATGCACAACACTAGATTTTTCTCTCCAATAGATCTTTAAATCAACATTGACATATTAGTCTCACTATTTTATGATGATTGTCGCTCTCCTTAGAAGCCATCCTTACTAATCTCTCCTTATATAACATATGCCTAATTTCGTACAAGGTTTATATAGATGTCATGAATACTAAGCACAATACTCCCATGATGTAAAATCTAAATAACCATAACTAGGTTGAAATGGGTAGTAAAGTTTTGATTAGGTTAAAGTTTGGAAGGGCGAGTACCCATTACAAAGAGGAAAAATACTAGTGACTCACAGAAAATGAGAAAGCTAGAAAAGAAGAGCAAGACTCACCAATAGTGATCTTGGAAGAACATCAAACTAGTCATGACTTTGATCAAAGCATGAAACTGGATAACAGAGTTACAAGAAATAGGCAGCGACAAAAAAAAAACCAACACAGAAAACACCATCCTACAAAAATAGGGGAAAACCAATGAAAGCCTTCAACTTAAACACTGAATAAAGGGCTACCACCCCCAAGCAATAACCAAATTTTTTAGCACCAAACATAAAATAAACTAAAGGGAAAAAGGAATCTTTTTCCATAAAAATCCCACCTTACTAGCAAACCCAAGCTCCACCTTCATAGGAGCACACTCCACCTCAATAGGAGCTACAAAAGAGAGAGCCAACAAGAGGAAAGAATGCCTCCTAGTGCACCAACAAAACAAATCTCCACCTCAATAGAAGAACCAAAAATCCTTGAAACAACTCCAACTGTTTTAACACAAACCCAAGCCATGCCAACAAGATACTCCATCTCAATAGGAGAAAACCCCACCTCAAAAGGGGAAACCAGACAGAGAGAAAAAAAAAAACATCAGCAACTCTGCTTGAAAAAATCAACCCTTCAAAACCCAATAGAGGGTTTGAATAGTAGCATAAAAGAGATGAAAAACCCCTCCCCACGAAAGAGCCAACAAAATTTGGATCTCCCAAGGCAACATTATCAACCCAAAATCAAAAGCATACCAAGAATAACCCAAACCACAATCTTTAACACAACCAAGGTGAGAGCCAGAAGAACAGAGGTGCCAAAGATAGGGCAACATCCATCCAGCCCCAGGAATGCACCGGGGCATGGATGCCTGTCCATCATGCATCATCCTGTGTACCATGTTCAATTCTACGCAGTGAATACCGATTTAACTGTCCGTCAGTGTTGCGTCCGTGCAAAAGCAGAAAATGGAGCTTTAAAACTTTAAATTTATTTTTAAAATATTCTTTTTTTTTTTAATATATTATAAATGAAAGAAATAATATTAATATATTTAAAAAAATAAAATTAGAATTATATATTATATATTTTAATGTTTATTTAAAATTGTAGAATTTTTTTAATATTTAAATTATATTTTATACAATGTAAATATACTAGTCAATCTTAATATTTAATTATATTTTTATTTATGTATGTGTTGTTAAATGGTTTTCAGTTTTGAATCATTATATAAAGCTTTTGTTATTATGACTTTCTTTTTTATTTAAATTTGATTGAAAGTATATGGTTTAAAAAAAAAAAGTTATGTCTTAGTATTTGGAGGATAATTTCAAATCAATAAGAATATTTTTAATATATATATATATGACAAACAAACTTTATCATCAAATTTAGGTCTTACTTTGTAGTACTTTTCAAAATATTTTTTAGTAAATGTTTATTTGTATATAAAAAATAATTGTATTACATAGATAAATCTAGGTTAATTAATTAAAAGTATATATAATTGAAGAAACATATTATTGATGAAAAGATTGAATATTAATACAATATTATTTGATGAATAATAATATACAAAATTATGAATATTAGAGATGAAAAAATTGAATATTGTATACAATTGAATATTATATATTATTAAAGTTTTATATACTCAATTTAACATTATAATATATGTTATATAGTATATAAAACTATAATAATATATAATATATTTTTATAATTATAATAATATAATATAAATAAATTATTTATATAATATTATAAATATATAACTATATTATAATGTAATTATAGTATTTTATGTATGATAATGATAATATTCTATTTGTATATATAATATAAGGCTCTAGGAAAATTCATCATTAGCAATTCACTTCACCATGGGAAAATTCACCGCCAAGTAAAAGTGGCGGTGAATTTTACTTAGTGTCGAATTTGTCACTATGTTGAATTTTCTCATGGTGTCGGTGAATTGCTAGAGGTGAATTTTCCCTATGCCATAATTTAAGTATAACACAATATATTTAAGTTCATTTAAAGCATGGTTAAGAAATATAATACAAGTATATGTAATCATGACAAATTATGTATATAAAATTCTAATAATATATAATATTTGAAATTGTATACATTATTCAAATTTTTCATACATATAATATTCATAATTTTGTATATTCTTATTCTTCAAATCATCAAATAATGAATAGACAATAATCAAAATTTTCATCTATAATATTCAATTGTATATTTTTCATCAAATACTATTGTATATAGTATTCAATTTTTTCATCAATAATATTTTCCTTCAATTATCTATATACTTTTAATTAATTAATCTAGATTTATCTATGTAATACAATTTTTTGTATACACAAATAAACATTTTGAAATGTACTACAGAGTAAGACCTAAATTTGATGATCAAATTTATTTGTCAAATATTTCTTTTTTGTAAATATTTTCATTAATTTGAAATAATTTTTCAGATATAACTTATTTTTAAAAAACCATATAATCCAGATATATATATATATATATATATGATTATTATTTTTATTTTGTTTTCTAAAAATAAAAATGTTTTAAACACAATCAAATTTAAATTAAAAAAAATCACAATAACAAAAGATTCATATAATGACTCAAAATTGAAAATCATTTAACAACACATACTTAAATAAAAATATAATTAAATATTAATATTGACTAGTATATTTACTTTGTATAAAATATAATTTAAATATTAAAAAAATTCTAAAATTTTAAATAAACATTAAAATATATAATATATAATTCTAAAATTTATATTTTAAATATACTAATATTATTTCTTTCATTTATAATATATTAAAAAAAATTAAATATTTTAAAAATAAATTTAAAGTTTTATATTTATTTTAATACCTAAATTATTCTTTATAGGCATTTATCTTATGTTTCTTCCTTCAGATTTCTTACGTCACCATGTGTTTTTTTTTCTTTATGCCAGTTACATCTTTTTATAATTAAACATTTATATTTCAAAAAATATATTTAATCATTTTTTAAAATAATTTAAATTTTTAATAAATTTTATTTGAATTGTATTTGTAATTTCAGTTTTTAAATTATTTTTTATATTTAATAATTTTTTAAAAATGATTTAATTTTTTGAATACTTTTTATTTGAATTCTATTTGTATTTATAATATTATTTTATTATAAATTTATAGTCTTCTTTAAATAATTTTTATGATTGTAAATTTAAATTGTATTTAATGTTTATCTTTTTATATAATTTATTTATATGTTTACTAAAATATTATATTGATATAATATGTTTAATAATTTTTGAAGAATAATTTAAATTTAATCTTCATAATTTTGATTGATTTAATGTTTAGTGATTATTCTCTTATTTAAATTGTTTATATTACTTTTAAGTGCTTCCACTTTTCTTTCAATTATTATTTTATTTGTAATTTTATTAAGAGCTTGTGTCTTTATTTAAATTATTTGTATGTTTAATCATTTTTTAAATATTGATGTAAACTTAATCCTTAGAACTATTGTTTAAATTTTGAAAATGTTTTTCAATTTCTAAAATAAAAATAAAAATATTTTAGTTTATTAAGTGAATATAAATATCCTTTTTAAGTTATTTCACCTCATAATTTACTAATAATTACCATTTATTATATATCAAAGACATATTTATGTATTTGTCATAATAATTTAGATTTTGATATTTAAATGTGTTAAGATTTTGATGATAAAATTTATTCATAATGAGCTAAGTTATTATTTTAGGTAGGGATTGATCTATTTGAGTATAGATTGGTGAAAATTATTGTTGGAGAAGTCAATATTTGAATGCAACATATAAGTCTTTCACTAGTGAAATAAAATAAGATGTCTACAATATAAACTAAATTTCTTCCAAAATTATTAAACACGTTATAGGAAAGTAATACTTTAGTAAACATATAAAAAGATAAACATTAAATATAATTTAAATGGACAATGATAAAATTATTTTTAAATCTCTTTTGTAAGATTGTTAATATAAAAATTATTTAAAAAAGACTATAAATTTATAATAAGATAATATTAACAATTTTTAAAATAATATTAACTTTAATACAAATATAATTCAAATAAAAATTATTCAAAAAATTAAATATTATTTTTAAAATTATTAAATATAAAAATAGTTTAAAAAACTGAAAAATACAAATACAATTAAAATAAAAATGATTAAAATTTTAAATTATTTTTTAAAAATTATTAAATATAATTTTTTAAAATATAAATGTTTAATTACAATAAAAAGATGTAAACACAAACAATTTTAACAAATTTTTTATTAAAATTAAATTTAAAATGACTTTAGAGAACACTAAATTTAATAGTGCTCTCCAAAACTTACTATTACTAAATTTATTAAAACCAGCTGACAAATTTTTTTATGAACGCTGCTTCTCATGAATTTGTTATTTCACCGTAGAGTACACGCGAACTTTTATATACCAGGGCATTCGCAAGGATTGATGAGACAGGGCAACCGTACAATTGGAAGGCACGGCACCGTGGGACGACAGATAGCCGTACTATGTATGGAGGCATGGCATGGCATCCATCCCCAGTGCATTCCTGGGGCTGGGTAGCCAGTGCCCAAAGATAGCGACCCAAAACACCTCAAAACCCCACGCCACCATAGGTGGGAAAATGATGACATCACTCACAACACCATTTTGACACTGGAAAACGTAACAGAAGTTGAATGTGACCACCAAATGCAGAAAGCACAGATCCTCTAAGGGAGCAAGGAAAGATCCCTACAACCATAACACAAAAAACCAAGGAAACAACTCCCTAGATCCATTTAAGGGAATAGAAATGGCCATCGGGCTCCACAAGAAACATCTAGGAGGATGCGCCAGAAAAAACAAAGCACTCGAAACCAGAGAACAACAAAAGCTAAGGCCCAAACCCTTCTTGATCTTCTCAGAAGCAGCAGATGCCCTCCCCAAACACTCCAAGATCATTGAAAATAACCAAGAGAAAGGCATTGAGCTATAAAACAATAGTGTAAGTTTCCAAACAAACACCAAGTCGGACAAAAGGCGACGCCACAAGCCAAAAGATGGCCTGAAACAGAACAAAGCAACCAACAACGAACAACTTTCCCTAGCCATGCATTCTAGAGGCATTATAAGAAATGCCCGCAAAAACTCCAATGCCAACAGCAGCAGGGAGGAACACAACTCCCCCACTCCGTTGAATAGAGCACAATTTAGAAGGTTGCAAAGAATGCCAAAACGTGAAAGGAGGAAGTTCTGCCTTCCAGAAATCACCCACCGCAACAAACAGAAACTAGTTGTTCATGCCATTCGCCCAGCCAAAGCACTACAACCGAGAAAGGAAAGGGTCCACGGAAGGAACCTTGGTTTCCCACGAGCATAATTGGCCCAACTAACGCTTTTGATCCTTAAAAGGCTTCCATCTACAGGAAGCAAAGTAGAAACTTCCACTCTCTGCAACACAAGCAAACAACCCAGAGATGGAAGAGACAACCACCATAGCCCAGATCCGACCAAGGAAAAGAGAAAACTCAAAACCCAACTCTAGAATGTCAAGCTCTTCATCATCCTCTGAATTTGGGTCACCATCGCCATTTTTAGCACGGTATTCCAAAATCTGCTCCCTCATTGATCCGCTTCCCGCTTCTCGCCATTATTGTTGATAATCAATAGTTGAAATGGGTAGTAAAGTTGATATGATAGCCATAAGAAAGAAAATTCACAAGCACCTCGGTATTCTACATATTTTACAGCTAGGAGGGTAGAGTAAACGTTTTTATTGTTCAACATTCTGCATCCTGCATGAGGATACAAATATAACTTCTAGTTATCACTATTAAAATCAAACACCAAGTAAATATTAACATGTTACAAGTTTGAAGGACCGTTGTAAATGACTAAGTTGACAATATTATTTTATTTATCATTCATTATTCTATCATAGTCTTCCCTAAATCTTTATATGATATCCATAAGAGTAGATATACCAAACCCAATACTATTTGAAAAAAATTATACTTAGCTTTAAAAACGGGGTTGAAGATATCTATGATTCAGGAATTCAAATTTGTAGTCATTCCTCTTGGTGCCTCTAATATCATGTTCTTCCTCCAATTCCACTTCATACTTCTACGACTTCCTCTTTCCAACGTTCTAGTAGCTTTGGATCCAGAAATCTCCTCTCATTGTGTCATCAAAACTCTCGAGCCTTCCTTTATACTTTGTTGGATGTCCATGTAACCTATTCAAAAAAACTCTCATGGTAGCACATGTAGGGATGATGTGGGCAATAGTTGTCAAATTTAGCTTCACACTTGCCAATTTCTTTTGCTTGAAAGTTTCTAAAGCCTTTTCAACAAATCATTTTTATTTTTGTGTATATACTGCAATCAATGTAGTCCCATGAGACCACATTTCTTTAATAGAATTTTATCCACTTCATGCCTTCTCTCGACTCTCATTTCTGCATGTAACTACTTAGACACTCCCATCGACCCCTTCTTTTCTTCCATTGTTGCACGCATCTAAAGGTTTTTCTTCCTTTGAATTGCCTTTACATCGCCTCTATTCCCTATCTTCCTCTGTATTTTTCTACCTCCTATTTTTTATCCAGTTCTAGTCTCTCCTGCAATCGTTCCCCTCCAAAATAACACACCTTTACAATGGAGGGGTTGTGAGAGTTTTAAGGTTGCATGGGTGTTTATTTTTCCATGTGATCTACAGAATTTGGTCTCCCATGGACAGGGGTGCCATGCCCTGCACCATTCCTCATGTCCTTTCCCTATAAAATTGCCTCCATCCTTATATTCTTTCTCATTATTTATGACCTGTTCGAAAGCTCTCATTACATAATGCGACAGGTAAATAGAGACAAAAATTGGGGATTTTGGCACTTTCACCTGCCCTCTTTTCCTCTATTGCTAGTCCTATCCAATTCAATGGGTAACCATGCCTCACTAAATGTGTTGTCTCCCTTCATAATTCCCCTCCTTGTTCTTTATTTTAGTTTATCTACCCCACGATCAACCATTGTGGAAGGGGCTGACATGTGGGATGTGACAGATGAAACATTCATTGATTTTTTCACTTAGATAACTTAAAAATATAGTGTATATAGAAAAAATTTAATGAATATTTATTTTCCAATAAAAAGATTTAAGACATGTTTACTTAAAGTGTTATAGTTTTGATGGGATGCCAACTTTTGTATAATTTTTTTATAATTAAAAAAATTAAAACCTTTTGAAGAGGATTTTTTTCTCTAGTGTACATACACACACATGCATATATATTTAATTTCTAATCAGTCTCATGTTTGATTATAATAACCTACTTGCAATAATTTTAAAAATCATAATAAATTAATCCAAATATTAAAAAAAAAGGATTATAGACTTATAGTTCTACAAAAATATTTTTCAATTTTTCTTAAAAATGCCCTTGGTTGGAGAAATCTAGAGTTGAAGTAAATTTTATGTTAAATTTGTTGTAAAGGAGGGGATTTGTTGTCATATCGGATGCCATATAGACACTTTCAATTGAACATTTTTTTTTCTTTTTTTTTGTATGATGTAAAAAGTCACATTTTTATAACAAATTGAAAAAAATACTATAGAAGCAATTTTCAACTAACAACATGCATATTTTAAGGTAGAAATATAATTTATTTAAATTAAACATATTTAATGGATATTCATTTTAAAATTGTTTTAAACATATGCAATAGATATTGATTTTAAAATTGTTTATTTAAAATATAATATTTATTTGAGATTATTTTATATCAATTGAGTATTTGTATGAAGAAGACTTTTTAACTCACAACATGCATATTTTAAGGTAGAAATATAATCTATCTATTCTAAACACATTTAATGAATATTCATTTTAAATTTATTTTCAATATGTAATATTTATTTCAAAACTATTTTAAACATATGCAATAGATATTGATTTTAAAATTGTTTATTTAAAATAACATTTATTTGAGATTAAATGTTTATCTACTTGATGGCGAAAAATCAGTGAGGTGGCGAAAACCAGTGAGGTGGCAAAAATCAACGAGGTAGCGCAGATCGAAGACCATGAGGCGGAGAAGGGTGAGGAGTAGAAAAATGAAGGCCATAAGTTGTGGCAGGAGAAGAAGCAGAGATATGACATGCCTGAGATGGGCAATGGCCAGCATTGGAAATCGACACCAGAAGTAGGGATAAGAAGTAAGGAAAAATGGAGCGAACAATTCCCTTTGAGGAATTCAGGGAGAAAATCAAAAAGGGTTGGACAGCGTATGGAAGATCGGATTGGAATTCAGGACCAGAAATGCATAGGCCTCAATGGGTGATGGAGAACGGTATTTGGGTGGATAAATGCCACCCTTACTACCAACCTCGGAACCAGGTAGAAGCCGAGCACAAGCGAAGGAGAAATCGGGCCCGGCAGGGACAAGGGCCTCCATGGGTGAGACCTAACCGCTTTATGAAAGGAAGATGGGAAAGAAATCAGGGATTCAACAGTAGTGGGAGGCAAAATTTCAAAAAAAAAGAAACGGGTGGTTCTGGGAAAAGGTAGGAGTGGAAAGGGACTTGACCAAAAATTGGCGCCAAATGAATCAGAATAAGGCCCCAATATCCAAGTCAGACAAGGACATCGGATCAGTAGATCTGGGTGAAGCAAATAAAGGTAAGTCCACACCAACTCCTATACCCTATATGTGTGTTAATAATGAAGCTCTCAAGAATATTTGTGAATCACTGCAAAAGATAGGAATGTTCATCAAATGGGGGGAGAAGGCCATAAAAATCGAAGAATTATGGAAGAGTGGTGTAAGGTAACCTAGGGGGAGGTGCTAACAGTAAAATCCTTGGAAAACAACCAATTCTTGATTAAATTCTTGGATCAAGAGAGGAGGAATAAGGCCTTAAGAATAGGGCCTTATTTCTTGGATGGTGCCCAAGTACATCCCATAGAATGGAGATCGAGTTTTGATCCACGAAAAACATGAACTAAGGAGAGTGTGGTTTGGTTGAGGCTATATAATTTACCCTCAGAGTATTGGACGGATGAAACCCTAAAGGAGATAGGTAGGCAATTAGGCAATCTACAAAGTATAGATAACATCCAGGAGGATATGGAAAAAGGATCCTACTTTTGAATTTGTGTATCAAAAGCTCAAGGTTTAGAGTTGCCAAAGGTGGTAGATCTCATCTCTAAGGAGGGATCATGGAGACAAGAAGTGAATAGGGAAGATAGCCTACAAATCTACCCTAAATAAAAATCACTGGAGCATGATAAGAAGGAATGCACAAAAAAGGGGGAGGACAGCAACACCATCGCAACTAAGCAGTATAAGGAGTTGAAAAAACTGAAGAAATTCATACTGGAGATGAGGTCGTCAATCAAGTTTGGGGAAAAATAATCGGTGGAGTCAATAAAACCAGGTATGGAGGAGGTTGAGTTGGGAGGGAGGAACTCATTGGATGCACAGGAAGAAGAGAATCAAACAACCTACTAGCCAGTTCAATGAACAACTAATCTTCCCAAGAATTGATCCACAACTCGAAGAAGGCTTTCCTCATCTCACAGACATTAGGATTTTGAACCAGTTGGTGGAAATAACGGAAAGGGGCGAGATTAGTCAGAGGACGGAAACCCTAGAGGCACTAGATATGAAGGCACTCACCAGTTACAAGGATTCAAAAGAAGGATTGGAGGAAGGACAGGATCAGGGTAGTATGGAATCAGAGTTGGATTGTGATGAAAGCTTTGAAGAGTATCAGGAGGGCATAATGGTTGAGAGAGGAATCGAACAAATCCCCTTAGCAAGGAAAACACCAAGGATCAAATCGACCAGTCAAAGAGGTTGCAAACCCAATAAAGAAAAACTAAAAATGGCAGGCTCAGCCAAAGGCCAAACAATCCTTAGAAATGGGAAGGGACTCCCCCTTCCTGGGGAACCATGAGAATCATAAGTTGGAATGCTAGGGGCCTGAACGCCCCTAGCAATGGCGCCTCTTCAGGCATCAAATAGATAGTAGTAAGCCAGATATTCTATTAATCCAGGAGACAAAATGGAGTAAGGAGGAACAAGAAAGGAGATTGAAGTGTTGGAAACGGTGGGAAGGGAGTTTTAAAGAATCAATAGGGGCGTCCGGGGGATTAGGGATAATATGGAACCTGGCCTCAGTATGTTGTAATCTCATGGAGGTAAAGCAGAACTAGTTGTCTATCTCAGTACGGTTCTATCAGGATAATTCAGAATTCAAGTTAATCAATGTATATTGACCTATAGCCCCAGTAGATAAAAGGCATCTTTGAGCGGAAATCTCCACCTTCTTGAGTCAGTTAAAAGATGAAAAAATCATAATTGGTGGGGATTCCAATGCCACTCTAAACAATTTGAAGAAGCGGGGTGAAATGCAAAACCTGATAAGATCTCAAATAGACTTCCAAGACTTCGTAGATAAGAATATGCTACGGGAGATACCTACTAAAAATGGAATATACACCTAGACTAACAAAAGAATGGGGCACACCAGAATAGTGGAAAAATTGGACAGATTCCTGGTGGTAGGGGAATGGAATCAAGGAGCGAACCTGATGGATGCCTCAATTTTTCCCTGGAGTGGTTTGGATCATTTTTCGATTCAACTTGAACTCCAACCAGATATTTTCAAAGGTGGATCGCCCTTCAGATTTGAAAAAATGTGGATGAGGGACCCAAGCCTCTTCGAACAAATCTCAGTTTGGTGGAAAGAATTCTGGATTGGCAATCACTCAAAGCAAAACTGCGAGTATGGAATAAATAAGACTTCAAAAACATCTTTGAAGAAAGCGACAAGATAGAAAGTGAACTCAAAACCTTAAATGAGAAAATAATCGAGAAGGGTATGGGGCAGGAAGAATATCTTAAGGAAAAAGAACTGTTAGGCACCCAATCTAAGACTTTGGCAAGAATGGAATGTTACTGGAAGCAAAATTCCAGGGAACTGTGGCTCCAAGAAGGTGATAGGAATACTAGGTTCTTCCACAATTCAACCATGGTCAAAAGAAATTTGAATAGGATAAGAGAGTTGGTCAGAGAAGATGGGTCTCTCGCCAGAACTACGCAGGAAATAAATCAGGAGGTCGTTAAGTACTTTGAGTCCTTTTTTAAGAAAGAAGCTCAAGTGGATGAAAGACCAAGGGAGGAGTTCATCAGTGGAATCTCGAAGTTGATCTCAAAGGTAGAGAATGAAGAATTCAAGAAAGCAACATTCCAACTTGGAGCAGACAAGTCCCCAGGCCCTGATGGCTTCCTTGCCTCCTTTTACCAGGCATACTGGGAAATAATTAAGGAAGACCTAGTCAAAGCAACGGAAGAATCAAGAAGGAAAACTGCAATGCTAGGGGCAATCAATCATACTTTCATCGCACTCATTCCTAAAAAGAAAGAGGCAAATTGCATGGGGGATTAAAGGCCAGTTTCCCTTTGTAATACAATCTATAAGATAATCGCCAAGGTTATCGCCAATAGGCTCAAATTGGTAATCGATAAAATCATTTCAGAAGAGCAAAGTGGTTTTATTCCGGGCAGGTCAATTGTGGAAGGTATAATAGTGGCGCATGAGACAATCCACATGACAAGGAAGTTAAGATTGCCAAGCATGATCCTAAAACTAGACATCCTAAAGGCATACGATCAGGTGGATAGACATTATTTGTTGGATATGTTATTAGGATTTGAATTTGATAGGAAGATAGTGGAATGGATTAAAAGTTGCATAATTGGCCCAAGATTCTCAATCCTAGTAAATGGAGTCACCCAGGGATTCATTGATTCTTCTCGGGGGATAAGGCAAGGTGATCCATTATCCCCATTCCTCTTTATCATAATGGCAGAAGCCTTAGGCAGAAAAATTGGTCAATGCAGGAGGGAAGGTTCATGGAAAGGAATTGAGGCAGCCCTAGGGGTGGGAGCAAGTACCCACCAACAATTTGTGGATGGCACCATCCTTTTCGGCTTAGCCACAAGAGTGGAAGCAAGGAAGATCAAGGAGGTTTTGAACAATTACAGTAGGGCTTCTGGCCAGTCCATCAATTGGAGAAAAATGGAAGTCTTCTTCCTTAATACCCAACCTAGCCTACAACAAGACCTTGCAAGGATATTCGATATCAGACCAGCCTGCCTACCTAGGAGATTTTTTAGGGATGCCTCTATTCGTCAGGGCTAACCACATCACCTTTTGGGCTAGACTAGTAGGAAACTACAAAAAGAAGATGGAACTATGGAAAGGAAAATGGTTAACTTCAGTAGGCAAGTTACTCTTGGTGAAAACCGTTATGGCAGCTATCCCAATATATTCAATGTCATGTTTAAAAATTCATGAGGGCATAGTGGATCAACTCAATCAAATAATGAGGAAATTCTTTTGGAATGGACCGGATGATTCAAACAGGGTTCCCCTGTTGGCATGGGACAGGATATGCAAACCACAAGCCTCAGGTGGGGCAGGAATAAGACAACTGAAGGAAATGAATCAAGCCATGGGTACCAAACTGGTGTGGAAAATGTATACCAACAACCAAAAATGGGTGAGAGTCTTGAGAAGAAAATACCTCGACTCAAATGAGCCAGTGAGTATAGTCAGGGTACTCAACCCACCAAGAGGTTCGGCAATCTAGAACTTCATTTTTGAATGCATGGATATCATCTATAAGTATGTCACATGGGAAGTCCACAATGGTAGAAAGGTATCATTCTGGGAGGATTCATGGGATGGACACTCTAAGCTTAATAATATGGTGGGCATGGCAGCAATTAAAGAAGAAGCAACTAGGGTTTGGGGTCCGAAGGTAAGTGACTACGGTGAAAATGTGTGGAATAATGGAGTTCAGAAGTGGAAATGGAAAAATCTAGACACGCTTAATACCCCTGAAGTGCAAAAAAAGGCCTTGAAGATGATCTTGGAGGCCAGAACCTTTCCCGCTGGCAAAAGGGAAGACATTTTGAGATGGAATGCCTCAGTAGATGGTGAGTATAAGGTGAATATTGGATATAAGATCAAGGAGAGGAGGGAGGAAGGAAAAATCTGGTGAAATACACTCTTTTGGGGGAAAAATGTCCTATCGAAAGTCGAGGTGTTTACCTGGCTAGCCACTCAGGGAAAGATATTAACACAGGATAGGTTAATAAAGCTAGGGTTTAGAGGTCCTAGTAGATGTATAATGTGCAAAAATCAGGTAGAAATAGCGTCTCATCTTCTACTCACTTGTCCCTACGTTGAGCACTGTTGGAAATTCATTCTCGGACTTCTAGATTTCCTTACTCCATTATCTCCAAACCTCTAGGATTGGATATCCACATGGCCAAATAAACTTCACAAGGGAGTATTCAACAGCATATGGCAAATAATACCATCTACACTTTTTTGGGAAATCTGGAAGGAAAGGAATAGGCGTATCTTTCATGAGCAATCAATGGGTAGAGAAAAGTTAGCAGGGCGTCTGGTAAAGGCAGTGGTGGAATTAGTAAATAGTGTAGCAAAAAAGATAACCTTTCCAAAGAACGTGTTCTCTGACAGAGATATCGAACTTACTAATAAATTTGATGAACTATACATCCCTCCCATTGTAAGTACGTTGAATGTATCTCAAAAGGATGAAATCAAACGTAGAACAGTTTGCCAGAAACTGCTGCCTGGTTGGATTAAGGTAAACTTCAATGGTGCCTCTACGGGGAATCCTGGAGTAGTCGACATAAGGTGTGTGGCAAGAGAATCTGAAGGAAGGGTGCTTGCCCAGAAGGTAGAAAGCATTGGACAAGCAACAAAAAACATGGCAGAAGTCAGGGCGGCCCTGTGCGGAGTATAATTGGGGAAGTGTCTCAGGGCAACGAAACTGCATCTGGAGGGGGACTCATTAATTATAATAAACGCCATCATAAGTAACTTCACCCCGAATTGGATATTGCGGTGCTGGCTGAGACCAATTTGGACCCTTGTCTCATCCTTTGAGGAATTCCAAGTCAACCACGTGTACCATGAAGGTAATACCGTGGCAGACAGTTTGGCAAAAGGTGCGATGTCGAAGGTAGAGTACGGCCTGGGATGAGACAACTAAGCCAGAGTCGAGCGAAGGGCCGCGTCAACATAAAGGCTTAAAAATTGGCGACATTAAATCTAAGTGGTAGAATAAATAGCCCACTCCACGTACACATCAAAATCCGCAATCAGTAAGCTAGGTATGCCTAAGGACTTGAGCAAGCATCACATATGGCAGGTAAAACATCTTTTCAAAATTTAGTCGACTGTCTCAAGGCAAAGTAATGTCACTTCAGGCTGGTGGCCTCGAGAATGCAGGATCGGTATTAAGGAGTCACTTGTGTGAAAGGATGGTGCAATTAAGTTGGGTTAGAAAAGGAAACAGTTGGCTATAAGAATGGGTAACATCACAATAAATGTCACAGCTGTAAGTGAAGCAGAATAGCGTTTGGTGGAGTGTAGGCAAAGAAAATAATAGATGGATACACTTGTGTGTCTAGAGACAACCACAACCATGGTGCCATTTCAGGGAGAAGTGATAGACGTCAGGTTGCGTAGAATCCTCTCAGTGAAGGACAAGTTGGTCATTCATGCGGTGTGGGAGGTGCTGGGTCGGGCGTTTATTTGGTCATATTACAAGCACCGTCTCAACACCGATATCCCTGAGATGTTCTTAGCACTCACACTCTACAAGGGTATGACAGAGCCAAGGATAAAGAATCTCTGTCAACGCTTGTTCAAGCATATGTACCTAGGAGAAATTGATGCAGTATTGGATAATATTGATGAGTTTGGGCGAATACCCATGTCGCAACACTACTACTTTCTCAAGAGACGTGGTGGGAGGCCAGTCCCCAAATTTCCAATCTTGGTAACAGTAGAGCTAGAGGAACTGGAGGAGCATTACGGAGATATCGACAAAAACATCAACTTCCTTCTCCATGTTGTGGTCCTCCTAACGCCAATGTAAAAGGAGGAGTTGGGCAACTACATGGCTCAGGAGGGTCTCAAAGTGGACAACGATGAGGAAGATGACAATTCGGCGATGCCCCCGGTACTACCAGACTCAGGGGAGGATTGGATAGAGGATGATGGTCGGGATGTGGTGGAGATTGCAAACGGCCTGGCACACAGGAGATGCAAACTGGAATGCCCAGTTAAGTCTCATGTTGCCCATGCAAAGAAAATGCGTAGAGAAGAGACGACTCGGGGTTCAGGACACGATGAATCAAGCCCCTTATTCACTTCTCTACACAGCCCTCGGAAGCCGAAAGGAAGAAAGGCAAGGAAGCCATGAAGCGGGTTAGTAGAATAAGTTGAATTTTTTGTTTGAAGTATATCAAATAGGGTTGTGTTAGATAGACTGATAGGAATGCTTTTTAAATTTGCTTGATACTGGGCCTGTATGGCATCCTGAAGTTTGAACATAGTTGAAAGGCATTCATTGTAGTATTTTTTGATTGATAATATATGGTTCTGGCCATACCAGTTATTAACTTACCAAAAAAAAATATATTTACTTGAGATTATTTTATATCAATTGAATGTTGGTATGAAGAAGACTAAAGATTCATGTTGTGTAACCATGCTAGATGAAGACTCAAAAATCAAACAAATTAAAGTTGTAATTAAATTTAAATTTATTTTTTGAATAATTTATCCATGTTTGTTTATGTGACTGAGCCATGTATGATCCCTTCTTGTGCATTAAGGTAATATTGAGAATCAAAAATATTTAATGACAAGGAGCATTGTGCACCTTGCATTTAAATAGATTAATATGTCTAATTGTCAAATATGGGACATTGTCCATGGCTATTCATAGTAGGCCTCCATCGAGTAGTTCTACTAACAAATTTCAACATGAATTATATGCCTACTTACTTGAAAAAATAGACTAATTAACTAAATACTCATTCATTCCTTCTAACTTTTTCTTGAACATAAATTGACCTAATGACAAAAAATTACAGTGAAAAATAAATGTTGTTGAAAATGGAAATAATCTAATAAAATCATAAATTACAACAAACAATAACTATTGTTAAAAATGAAACTAATTTAACGAAATCATAAACTACAATAACTAATAACTATTGTTTAAAATAAAATTAATCTAAAGAAATTACAATGACAATAAGAAATACAATTTGAATAATAACCTAATACTTAAGAAATATTAATCCCTATCCATTGGCTGGAGTGGGCCCTTCCTCCACCTCCAAAGAGAGAACAACTAACTTTCAATAGTCTACAAATATATGAACTCCTTCCTTTTTATTTCATAACTTGAATCCAAATACATGCTTATTTTGAAAATAACAAAGTTAAAATCTTGTCTTCTTTTTCTTTCAAAAAATCCTACCTATGTCATAGTTTTCTATATATATCAACTATTTTCTAGCTAATCGATATAAATATGATTGGATTTTAACTAAGATTCCCTACAAAAGAAAAGATTTATTCCTTCAGTTTAACAATTACACATCTCCTAATCATAAGGTAATTCAAGTGATGCTCTCAAGAGAGACATATAGTGGTATTGATTCTGCAACTCTTTATAATGAACTACATATTAGGAATCATTTTCACTTGAATGGAAGTGAGAGTTGACTTTAGTGGAGGATAGGAAACGTACAATAAAAGATGGTGAGGTGTCTCCAAAGAATATTTTACATGAAATTTCTTCTTGGTGTTTCCCTTCATCCTCACTAAATCCATCAATTTAGGAGTGAATAATATCTTGTTATGTAAGAATCCCTAAGTGCACATTGATAGGTTAGAATAATCCTTTTTAAAATATCTTCAAATTTTATGAACTCTATTGCAAATATACCCATAGCCCTATTATGGTAAAAATTATACTTCTACATAGACAAATGTTAGTTCAAGCCTACTACCTAAAACTATTTATCCTATAAATTCTTGTAAACATGACACTTATAAGTAACATAATTACACAAGATTTCTCAATAATTTATGCATGAATATTGGGAAAAGTGGGATTTAGGCAAGGAAAGGAAGGTACCTTTATAAAATTGGATTGGTCCTCTTTGAAGCTTATCATTCCCACAGCTTGAGGTTTTGTAGGTCCTCTTACATCATTCTGGAGCCTCTATTTATTCATTTTGTACAATCTCATTATGAAATTGTACTCTTCTTGATATGTGGCCTAGTTCCTTCTTTTGGTATCTCCATTCTCTTGATGTCAATCTACATATTCTAACCCAACTTTAAATTTAGATTATTTCATTAGATCTATCCACATAAGCAGGTTCAATAATGAGTAGAGGCCTAAATCTCATCCCAATCTAGTTCACCTTATATTTTCCATTAGTTGGGAAATTGTCTTGACTTTTCTCAAGAACCACCTTAGGTTCCTTGGTGAGACTAGTTCCCTCCTCTTTTGATTTGTGGAAATTATGTTCCATCTTCTCTTGCAAGTTGTTAATGCCTTGGTGAAGGAGGATTGTGCATACATATCAAATTCAAGAACACAAAACTTTAGATTTTTTTAATACAAAGACCTTGAAGATTAGTACTATAAGTGAATTGAAGAAATTCTTATTTGAACTCCAAAGGGATTGGATTCTCATTCCTAAGATATAAGTAGGTAGTTTATTCCATGTGGTTATAGTTATCAAACCTTTGTAACCATGTTTCTTGGTTATACATTTGGGAAATTAATGCTCTCAATTTAATTTCTCCAATGAATAAATTAATACAAAAAGTAGTATGTTCCCTCATAAATAATTTATGCAGAAATATTTTTTAGTTTGGGGAATGTTGTCTTTATATGAACATAAATTCATGCCCATTTTATTAATATAATATACAACTCTAAAGATGACATTTGATATTCTCAGAGGGAAAATTATTCTCACAAAAATATTACATAACTCCTACTGAGTTCCCTATATGTCAATGCTTTTGAAGCTAGAGTGACCATTGTTATGATCCTTTCTTGTAATGCCTTGACCTATGTTATCAATTCAAATATTTTATTATGAAGTTGTGACACCTTATTATTGGTAAGAAAATGATATTTTTGTGTCCAATTATGTAGAGACCTAGGAATATATGATTGGAATGTTCTAAGAGATACATCAATATATGCGCTCTCATCTATTGTAGACATTGAGATAGATAATTCATATACCTACTCCTCAAGTTTAAAAATCTTGTTATTTGTGGTTGTCAATTGTTTGTGTTTTTCAATTTTTTATTTAAATGTTACAACCATAGTGACAAAAATTGTTGATGTTTGGGCTAATTTAGAATCTGCTCCCTTGATCTTATCTCCTACTTCAATGATTTCCTTCTCTCTTGTTACAATTATAGCATCTTTTTCTTTGAGATTATCCTTTAGGGATAAAAATAACAAGGTGTTTATCCTAGAGCCTTTATTTTAATTGTGTATTTCTTCCTATTATTTTTCTCTATGGAAGTCTCTACTTGTTCATTTATTCACATTTTTGGTTGGCTTTCAACTTTTACTTTTGTAGTGTTAGGTGCACAAGATGGTCTGACCTCATCTTCCATCTATTTTTTGTTTTTATATATTAAGGAAAATTGATGCCCCAAAATATTTCTTAGTGTCTAGAGTTCTAAAATTATCTCAAAAATATCTTGATCACCTATCGAATCACTTGCTTGTGGAGGTATGAACCTTTGGCGCTTACTTCTCTAGAGCATGTGAAATGACACTCATTATTTCCTTTTTGATGCTCCTCATACCTCACTAGCTTCTAAATAAATGGTATGGGGTTCTTCCTCCATGGCCTCTGGTGCTATTGGGATGGAAAATAAATAAGGTTGATTATCAATAGTGGATAAAGCAAGGCTTCTTAGTGGATCCTAAGATGGTTTTGTGGTAAATATTTTTCTTTTCTACTTTTTGTTTGGAGTTTGTGTTAGCTCCTTTGTAACTACTTTCTAGAAAGGCTTACCAATGGGTTTCTCCTCTTTGTTTGGTTGTGAAATAATGTTTGTGAATGAGGAATACAAGCTCATGGTATTTGATGAGACCTCTATCTTGTTGATGTATAGTAGCCATGGTTATCACTAAAGAATATAGGAAATGGGATAGATTGACTAGATATTTCAAATTTTCCTAGTCATGTCTGATACGGATCAATATTTTCATGATTGACCCTAAAACTCTACTAAATTTCCCATCACAGGTTAAGTATTTCATTAACTATGTAGTCACAATGCACCAAGGCTCTGTGAGGATTTCCCAAAGGATTCCTTTTTGTTCTCCCTTATTAATTATAATTCTTACTTTGGGTTCCCCTTCACTAGAAGAATTGAATTGACTCAAAATAAGTATTTTTGAGGTGGTAGAATCTATCACCTTCATCGAGTAGTCTGGAGATGGTGTTAATGATGGTAGATGAAATGGGGGTGTTTACACCTCTCATAGTAGTACAACTATTTTGGATATTATCGAAGAATTCCTCACTAATGTATTGTTAGAAACCCTCAAACTTCTCTAGAAATGTCATCCAACCTCTATTTTTAAATATTTCAACTGCTTCTTGATGAAGGAGGAGTTTTCTAATAGACTTTAGTTTTGACTTATTTTTGACCCCCATGTTGTGAGATATTCATTGATACAAAGATTTTTTTTGAAGTGGGGTCGATAGTTGGTAACAATGGAAATTTGAATGTAGGAGAGCTTGAAGAATATATGGTTTGATATTTTACTCGTTGAGGTATTGATTACAAAGGCAGTTATCGTAACAATAATTAAATATGGGGTAATCCAAGATGAAAAATTATTAGTTCTCTTTTTAGGGGAATAATATTATTTGGTACATGCATGAAATGACAAGACTTTTGACTTGGTATGAAGTTACACTTCAATTAGTAGTGAAGGAGAGGATTACATGTGGAGGGTTCCATGCATAGGGTGGTGGTAGAAGGCAATGATAGGTTTCTTTCTAAATATATTGAAAACTATTTTTTAACTAGTTAAGTACAAGAATAGTACTTGTAGTAGTTTCAAGAAAATGATTTATCAAGTTGTCAAGATGACTCCTTCGCCTATATTAGTATGTGACTTATCATCTATATTTTTTCAATGATATTTATATTTTCCATTCACAATTATATCTATCATGATGATGATGTGCTCTAATGTATTGCTACATGAGGTACTATTTAAAGATCAACACAATATTGTTTTTGAAGATACTCTGAAGTACCAATGCAATAGATGTTTTTTAAATGCTCTAGAGATAATTATGAGTTGCTTGCTAAAGATTTGTTGAAGAATTTCCAAATATTCTAATGAGTTGTTCCTACATTGATTTATTTTTATTTTTTTGAGGAATAATCACCATTTGTTGGTTTTCAATTATCCCTCTCTCTTTTTTATATGAGGCTTAGATATAAGTGTGATTAAAAGAGGAGACCTCTTTTACATAGCACAAATCTGGGTGTTGCAGGTCTTTGAAGTTTGAAAAAATTATCTTTTGTGGAAGGATGTTGATAAAAGTGGATCCTATATCCATTCCCCAAAAATGTCTTGTGCTCACCATCAATGGGTGATAGTTGGAAAATCCCACTGTTGTATTTTTTTGATTTCATAGGGCCCCATCCAATATGTTTACAACTTGCCTTTGAATTCCTTGAACTTGGAATCAAATAGGAGAATCCAATCTCTTATCTAAAATTTAATCTATTCAATGTATCGATTATGCCAGAGTTTACTTTGATGTTGAATTATATCTATCTATTAGACTACTTCAAATCTAATTTCATCCAACTCATTAAGGTGGAAAATGCAATCTTGATGTTCTAAAGTTAACTCAAGACTAATATCCATTGATTTTCTAAGATTTTACAACTCAAATTCAATGTGTAATATTGATTTCTTTCCATAGACTAACTCATATGGAGAGAATATTGTATTTGATTTTTAGGTGATGTCATATGCCCATATAGATTCATGGAGATTGCTTGCCCAATTCTTCATGTTTACTATTTTTTTTTTCAAAAATATTATAGTTCTCTTCATTAATTCCACCTAGCCATTGGCTTGTGGATGATAGGGTGAAGCCTTTTAATGATTGATTCAGTATAAATTTGTGAATGCTTGGATTACCTATGAGATGAATTTTGGTCCTCTATTTGAACCAATTGTTTCAAGTGCTCCAAACCTAAGAAAATTATTATTATACAAGAAGTCGGTGTTAAGGGGGAAAGAAGATTCTAGATCTGGCTAGTAGATTAACTTGGATCAATCCTTCCTTGAATTAACATTGGAACTCAAACCAACAAGGGTATTAGGATTGGATAACAACTTGAAAGGGCAGCCAATCTTCCTTGGGGTTATCTCATTTGTTTCCAATCAAATTGATTTATTTAATGTGATTAAATTAACCTAATTTATTATGAAAATCTAATCGAAAAATCCAGATTATTTGCATAGACAAAAATAGAAATTGAAAAAATAATTATAGATCTGAGAAGGGTGGATAGGAGGGTACCCATGAAAAAAAGAGGATCTTGAAATGGGTAGACAAGGACAAGGGCGCCCTTGTCTGAAAATGGAGATCTTTGAACTCTCAGATCTTGATTTGTAACCTATAGGTCTACACTAAACTTTTATATCCTAATATTTGGTAATTATAGATCTAAACGTGTAAAAATGTAGCAAAGAGAAGGAAAGAGGTGGCTATATAGGATTTTTCCTCAGTCAAACCCCCGTTTTGGTATTTCTACCTTCATGAATAGTTATTTTTTATAGATAAAAGTGTGTGCTTTGAACCTTAAGTGTGTCTAAGGCTATAATGAGCTATGATATACACAAATAAATCATAAAACCTTAATCAAGTGTGTTAGAGAGGATTCCTAAATGACACAATCATGAAATGCAAGATCCAACCCAAGAGAAATTCAAATACTCGAGGGAAAATCAATATTCTCAAATACCTTACTTAGGGAAACAAGGAGATCAAAGTCTAAAAATAAGAATGTGTTTAAAATAAATTCATTAGGTGCTTGAAAGAAGCCAAATCTATCCTTAAACCCTAGATTCCAACTTTTCCTTCTATTGGCATCAAACTTTAATCATTGTGATAACTTGATAAATCTAAAAATTGATTGTAAATTTGTAGAATACGATGTCAATTTTGGCAAAGATTCTTTGTAATTGTGATTGCATACCTTTTCAAATAATACATGTTTAAATAGTGAAATATAGGAATAAACTAATGTATAGGTCAACTCATTTTTAAATTTGAATTTTGGGATTAATTTACTACCAATTCTCAAAATTGAATTCACATCACATAAAATAGACTGACATAAATTTAGGACCTTCTTTATCAAGAAAAACACTTGGACTAGGGTGCCCTCACCCTTTTCCATGTGTTTCACACACATTGAAGTGTGATCCAAAATTTTAGGGTCTTCTTAATCAAGAATTATCCAAAAAATGAGCGTTTGTTAGAATTAAAATGGTGTAATGCGATTAATAGGGTGTTTTTAGGGTAGTATTAACAGATTCTCTTGAGTTGGAGGGTAAATTCAAGGCTAGAAGTGGTTCTAGAATGTAGTAAATGAGTGGAAATAAAAGTGAGCATCAAATTATGCTCACTCTTAGGGAGCACAATTTACGGTGCTACATTTAGCCCCCACTTTAGCGATCATATGATACTACGTGTATATGCAAGATAAAGTACAAAAAATTAAATCATAATATATGAAAAAAGATACTATAAAGGATACAAAATGTTTCCAAGTGAGAGAATGAAGCCCCCAACGTAGTAACCTTTAAAACCATAGCATTAGGAACCTCATACTATAAGACCAACTTGTCAGAAATATGAAATCATCATGCACATACTGTTAGAGTAATTGGACATTTACTTTATTAATTAAACAATATTTGTTTAATTACGTAAAGTTTCCTTTTAACTCTTTAAGCTAACATTAGGTACATAATAATTAATTACTTTATTAATTATTATTGTGCAAGCTTAGGGTTTTCCTTTTTTAGGGTTTTCATCTATATGTAGTTGAAAACTATCTTTTGTATAATTAATTCATTTTACATTTTCAGGTGAATACATTGCTCCACATTCTTGAGCATTTCCTTTGTTGCTTCTTTTTGCTTCTCCTTGTAACAGGTTATTTGCTTGCAAAGATCTTTTGGGTTTCTATGGTGTTGTATCTTCTCAACTCCAACATGGTATCAGAGCTTCAGATTTGCAGCTGCTTGTTCTTGTTTTGAAGATTTTTGGAGCTACAAGGGTTTGTTGCAAGCCGTTTTTTATTGGAGCCGTCATCATTTTTACTTCAAAAATTCAGTTTTCACTCATTTGCAGGAAAAACGATTTCTGGGTTTTGCAGCCAGCGTCGAAATCTGAACTGGGTATCTTTTAGATTTTGCATATCTTGCACAGATCTGGAGAAAATCACTGTTGAAAAAATGGCGCGCGTCATTTTTCTCCTGGCTGAAAGTAAAAAAAAATCATTTTCTCATATTCTGCTTGTTGGATCAAAAAACGATTTCTGAGTTTTGTTTCTAGCATCAAAATATTTCTAGGTTTTTATTTTTGTCTACAAACAGTGAGTAGATTTTCCAGAAATCAAGTTAGAAATAAATGTTTTTTGCTAAAAAATTCGTTTCCTGCAAGCTAAATTCAGTTTTTGAAAAATTCATAACTTTTGGCCACGGTGTCCATTTTGCGCAAACGAATAGGCGTTGGAAAGGTATTACAGTGCTCTTTCCAGATTTACAGTCTATTTTATCAGAATATTTACCAGGTATTTTTTATTCAGCTTTGTGTGTTTTTACACTTTGCTCAATTACTTGGTCATTCTGGCTCTTTCATGGGTTTTGTTTGCGTGGAATGGGTTATATTAATTTGATCTAAATGCTGTAAGGTCAGATTTCTCAGTTTTTTTTCATTTGAAGAGTTATCATGGGTTTCTCTACTCACCCTTTAGTTGTTCTTCTGGAATGGGGTAATTATGAGTCATGGGCAAAGGGTATACTTACACATTGTAGGTGGCTTAATATTTTGCCTTATTTGTATGATCTCATGTCTGAACCAGCAACTTTAGAGGGCATATTAGCATGGGATATTATTAGAAATCATATTGCAGGAGTTATATTGTCTAGTGTTGATCATGACACTGTGTTGGTTATATCGGACATTGATTGTCCTCACCCACTTTGAACACGTCTCTGGGAGCTCTATGGAGACCCTATTCTATCTCCATTCTCAGAGGATCCTGCTTCAGATTGTCTCATACCCATTGCTTGGCGAGAGAATACACCATTTGATCATGATACTTTAGAGGAGCTTGAGTATTTAGACACCCTTACATATTCCGATGGATCAGAGGTTTGTCTCATAGTTCCTACTCTTCAAATTGAGACTTCATCGGCATCTCTTGTTGTTCTTGATTCAGTACAGCAGGAAATCATACATCTTCCAGACATAGCTACTTTGGACTCTTATGTTGCAGACATATCTTTCTTGTTTGTGGAGTCCTATATTGCAAATTTGGAGGATTATTTTGAGGACATTCATCTCCTCTACCTTGACAGTCAGGTTATCACTGTTCGCCCACCATTATCTGTGCATTCAGAGGTTGCATTTCAGTATTCTCCACATCAGTTTGGATTTGACATTATTTGTTTCCATTCAGACAGTGAGACTCTTCAGTATCCTATCATGGCACACATCTTGAGACAAATTGGTTCTTCCTTCTTCACAGGGTTTCTTCGGTACAGGTCCATGGATTCGTTTCTTCCCAAGGGGAGGAATATCATTTGCCGCTTCAAGATCTCCTTTTGGATTCTACATCAGGCATCTACCATTGTGACAGAAGTTTCTTCATTGTGGGGGGGCCTTCTTCTCTCTTTCTATATCTCCTATGGAGATCATTGTACATGTACTTATATGATAGAAGCTATCTATGGGGGGTATTATGTTATCCACCTCCTATCCTTCTTTCATTAGTGCATTGCATTTCTTCCTTGCATTCTATTTTGGGGAGGAGTTTTGTTCCCACTGGGTTTTCTCCTTTACCCCATTTCATTTAGTTTGCATTGATTTTGTACATGGGTACCTGATTTGGCCTTGTTGTCGGGACCCATTGCTTTTGCTTTCAGTAGCTTCTTCTAGGTTTTAGCTTCTCCCTATGTCTATCTTAAGGGGGGTGTTAGAGTAATTGGACATTTACTTTATTAATTAAACAATATTTGTTTAATTACATAAAGTTTCCTTTTAACTCTTTTTCACTTAAGCTAACATTAGGTACATAATAATTAATTACTTTATTAATTATTATTGTGCAAGCCTAGGGTTTTCCTTTTTTAGGGTTTTCATCTATATGTAGTTGAAAACTATTTTTTGTATAATTAATTCATTTTACATTTTCAGGTGAATACATTGCTCCACATTCTTGAGCATTTCCTTTGTTGCTTCTTTTTGCTTCTCCTTGTAACAGGTTATTTGTTTGCAAAAATCTTTTGGGTTTCTGTGGTGTTGTATCTTCTCAACTCCAACACATACAAACAAATGCATTAGTCTAAAAAATTCTAAGGAGAATAAAATTCAAGGGTAGATGTATGCCCCTATTTTTCTTTCTTTAGGGATGTAAAAATAGGGTGGTGATCTTTCCACATCAAACTAATTAGGGTTTTGATGAAAATGTGTTTCACAGGGTCACTTATAAAAATAACACTGAGACAAAAGAATTATAATATATAGAGAATGGAACAAAGATTCCAATGCAATAGATAGCATGAAAATCAAAGTTCGCAAGCCCAATTGTGATGATTTGAATGAAGAGTGGTTTGAAAGAGAGGTTAAAAATTTAATTGCTTGTTTTCACTATAAATAGTAAATTATTTTAACCCTTTTACCATTCATTTTGACTTTGCAATGTGAGAGCCTCCTGAACGGGTCCGAGCATCTTCAAAAGTGAATATTCCACAATGACAATCGTACTACACACCCAAGCTACATGCCTAAGAGACCACATCGTACAAGGAGTACTAACACAAAAGGTAAGTCATATTTTCACTTTTAATACATTTAGGAGCTCAATTTATAATGTTTATGAATAATTTTTCAAACTTGGGGCACCCCTACCAAATTAGCTACCCTAGTCCAATGTGGGCGCCCTAGTCCATCCTATGTGCCAGGGTCCTGAATGGGCACCCTAGTGCACTTAGGAGGCACCCCTATCTAGAAGATTATTCTTAAAACATGTTTCTTTGACTTAATATTAACTTGATTTTGTTAAAAAAAATTGATAAATTAATGTTTTGATGATTGACAAGTACCACCACATATGCAAGAGCACTTAGGAGGTTGCATGTATAGACTCTTGTGTGAGCATGCTGAATTACTATCACCAGTTGTTAAACCCCAAATACTGATTTGTAATTACTTTTAACTTTTACGTTAAAAATGTGTTTTTGGCATTAGTGGATGATTATATGGACATATTGTTAAGGGGGAAAAGGAGATCCTAGATCTAACTAGTAGATTAATGCAAATCAATCCTTCATTGGCTTAACATTGGAACACAAAAAACCAAGGGTGTTAGGATTGGATAATAACCTAAAAGGAGATTTAATCTGCCCTAGGTTTAGTTCCTTTGTTGCAAATAAAATTGATTGATTGAATGTGATATAATTAACCTACTTTATTATGAAGACCTAATATGAAAATATGAATTATTCGCATAGGTGAAAATGAAAATTGATGAAACAATTGCAGATATGAGAAGAGAAAATAGGGGTGCACTTGTTACAACAAGGACCTGGATTAGGTAGAAAAGGGCGAAGGCACCCTAATCTAAGAATGAAAAATTTTGAGCACTTGAATCCTTATGTGGAAGTTGCACATCTGCACTATACTTTCATATCTTGAAATTTTTCATCTCCATATTTGAACCTAAAAAACACAACAAAGATAAGGAAAGGAGTGGATATATAGGATTTTTCCTCAATAAAACCCCCATTTTGGTAATTCTACCTCCACGAATAGTTTATTTTTTGATAGATAAAAGTGTATGCTTTGAACCTTAAGTGTGTTTAAGACTATAACGAGCTAATACATACAAAATAAATGATAAAACCCTACACAAGTGTGTTAGAGAGGATTCCTAAATGACACAATCATGAAATGTAAGATCCAACCCAAGAGAAAGTCAAATACTCAAGGGAAAATCAACATGTGTAAATACCTTACTTGGGGCAACAAGGTAATCAAAGTTTGAATATGAGAACTCATTGAAAATCAAGTCATTAGGTGCTTGAAAGAAGATAAAGCTATCCAAAGGACCTATATTCCAACTTGTCCTTCCATTAGTATCAAACTCCGATAATTGTGATAAACTTGATAAATTTTAAAAGTGCTTGTAAATTTATAAGATAGGATGTCAATTTTGGTAGAGCTTTCATGTAACTATGATTGCATTTATTTTGTAATAATGATTCATGTTTAAACAGGGAAATATAGGAATAAATTAAAGTGTAGGCTGACTCATTTAAATTTGAATTTTAAGATTAATTTAGTGCTAAACATTGAAATTAAATTCACGTCACATAAGACAAAGACCGACACAAACTCAGGACTTGCTTTATCGAGAAAAATACTTGGACCAAGGTGCCCTCACCCTTTTCAATGTGTTTTTCACACATTAAAGTGTGATCCACAAGTTTATGGTCTTTTTAATTAGAACTTGTCCAAAATTTGAGTATTTGTTAAAGTTAAAAGGGTGTAATGTGATCAAGAAGGTGTTTGTAGGGTATTGTTAACACATTCTCTTGAGTTGGAGGGTAAAGTTAAGGCTAGGAAGTGGTCCTAAAATGAACTAAAAGAGTGGAAACCAAAGTGAGCACCAAATAAAGCATGAAATTGTGCTTTCACCTTCAGGGAGCATAATTTATGATGCTACACATATATTCTTAATAGCATGTAGATTCTTGAGAGTTGTAAGAGACATAATTGATTTCTAACAACTTCAATAATGGATAGATATATAATATAGGTTAAATTAGGTATCAAAAGGATCTCAGAGAGATAAATTCCCAAGGAGGAATAAATAAGAAGTTTCATATTTGAAGTAAATTTTTGTAATTCTAGACAATAGGAGAAGGAAACTAGGGTTCTATAGAAATTCCAACAATGGAAGAAAGGGAAATCAAACTAAGATATGATCAGGAGGAGTAACTATATAAAATATTCATGATACAATAATAATGATTATGCACCTAATTGTGATTTCTTTAGGTCTTTAATTTTCCACTTCAATGGCTTCCAATATGATTTCTAAAATTCCCTTTATGTAGAGAGGAGATGAAGATGCTAAGTTTTCTATTTTTGCATTGAGATTATATCTAATATATTTTGGAGGAAAGAATAATATTTTACATGAGGTTTCCAAGAGAATGACCATTGGAAACTTGATCGATTATGACACATAAGAGAAGGAAAAGTATTGATCTAAAAATTTAAATAGGGACCCTAACACTATGGGTGTTATGGACCAAATCCAAAGCACCAAAAGGTGTTGGGGACTTTGAAAGATATGTTCTTGGGATTTTATGGGGACTATGGGCATAATTTCCTAAGTTTAGGGCTCTTTAAATTATGTGAAAAGTGGTCTTAATAATACTAGGGGAATGGGTATGGAAATTAATACAAAAATATAAGATGGAGATTGCAGAGGAAATTTCTTATCTTACATTATATCCTTTATTGATACTTCATCATCTTATCCTACATTGAATTATGATAGTATGAACTTTAGTGAAGAATTGTTGCATGAGGATTATGATTCTTCTACCAATGTTTCCTTACATGTGTAATCATTTTACTTGCTAATTAAAAATATTTAGATGATAATATTATTGATTTGTGATTTTATATTATACTTAAGTAGTGAAGCCTTACAATAGTCCAATTTATCTTGTTTTCTTTACACTTATTTCATGAATTTTGCACATACTTTCATTGCATAATTTTCTATCCCTAATTCACATGAGGGTAGTATGAATATACAAATGGATTCTCAAGAGTTATCTTTTGACCCTAAAACATCCTCTATCAACATGGATTATACCTTTACTTTCATGCATCCTTAGATTCATATAGTTATAGTTGTGTTGGGTATACACACCTAATATTAGAAGAGGACAAGATGTTGATTTTCCACCATTGGTTTTACTAATTAACACACTCAATTGACCTCATGTGCCTCAACTCTCATTCAAACAACCTAAGGAGTTTGAAATCATTCAATAATTTCAAAATAATAGAGATAAAATATATCTATGGGGTTTAGTGTGTACATCATATTTTTATGGATAAATAATGTAAAAATCCTTAGAAGTAACATCTTTGATAAATTCAATTGGCTATAAGTAAAATCATGTAATATCATTTAATAATGATTAGATCCCACCAATTTTTTTTGAAGAAGCAATATCTTTACACATTGTGGTGAAGTTTGGCAAGATATTTATTAAATAATATTTAGTTGATGATAGATATAATCTTAAAATATATGCATCAAATATTTTTTAATCCAATTAGAAGTAGACATGTAAAAGATACAATCATCAAGCCTTACTATTAAAGCCTTTAATAATGTGTCTAGGTCTTTCATGTGTATTATAGTTCTTCCTAGTAAGGCCAAATTTTTCACATTAGACACCTTTTTCCATGTGATTCCCATAAAATTATCCTATAAAATTCTCCTTATACATTCATGGTTACATGCTATGAAATTCATGGCCTTTACTTGATGCAAGAGCATCTATGGTTGAACAACAATCTTGCATCAACCAAGAATAATATTTTAATTTATTTTCCTAAGGTTTGGTAGGTGATCTATTTAATAGGGTAATTTACAAGGTTAGACTAAAATAAATATTAAATAATTATCTTTTATTATTTTGTTGCAAATTTTGGAGTGGAGATAATTTAGGAGGGAATTTTGGAAAATTATCAATTTCAAAATTTAGCAAAAATTTAGGAGGGAATATTTGGTGGCCATAATTCAGGAGATTGAACATATATAAAGGTATTATTGGTTGGTTTATGGTGGCTAACCCTCTTCAATAATGCATATAAGTATGTTTAGAAGTGTGATGTATGCAAATGGATACAAAGGCATATTGCAAGGGACAAATGCCCTAGTGGCAAGTTCTAGCATAAATCCCACTTGAGAAATGGGCTATTGATTTTATTGATCCCATAAACCCACCTACTTGTAGATCCCATGCACACTTCACAATAGATTGAATTAAATATCTTACTATATGGGTAGAAGTAGAGGCCACTAAAGACTATATTTCCAAGATTGACACAAAGTCTATAAATGAAAACAATATAACATAGTTTGGTTGTCCTTTAAGTATTACAAGTGACCAAAGTAGACATTTAGTAGATAAGATGATTCAATTGTGGAACTTTTGGAGAATTTTATGATAACTCATAACAAGGCTAACCCTTACCATTCACAAGCTAATGGGGCCAATGAGCCATTCAATAAAATTTTAGGCAATTTAGTAACAAAAATATGTAATTAAAATACTACAAATTAGGATTTCAAAATACTAGTGATTTTATGAGCTTATAGAATAACCTACAAAAGACTTACAAAGTTTTTTCATTTCCAATTGTTGTATGGTTTAGATGTTTCTTTGCCAATATAGTGCATGGTACCTAATACAAAATTGACAAGTACACTAAGATTGAATAATTATGAATCCATCAAGGAGAGACTAGTGGAGTTATAAAAACTTGATGAGAAGAGGCTTACAAGTGCATATAACCAAATACAAGAAAAAATATGCCAAAAAGCCTAGCATGATAGAAATATCAATAATAAAGCTTTCCAAATTGGTGATACAACTCTAATATATAATAAAAAATATTGGTAAATTAAAGATGTGGTGGCTTGGGCCATGCAAAATTCATGATATTTTACCCTTGGGAGCTATACAATGAAATAATTTGTAAAATGATTTGTTGGAAGGGCGTGTTAATTGGAGAGAAGGTCTATACAAATTAAAGTGAGGAAAATTATTTGATACATTTTAACAAAAAGGGAAAGAAAAAAAACCTTTAGAATCCCCTACAAAGGTTGCCACTTATGCATTCCTTTAGATGAGCACAAAGAAAAATAATCTTGAGGAAGGCTTTTCCAAGATATCTATATCAAAGCAACAAGTTAAGATGCCACTCATTATATCATATAAAGAAGGAGAACAATAATACAAAGAGCAATAAAAAGAGAAAAATAATATCCCATTGGCACCAACTTGAGTCACTAGAAGCCAAGTATGCAAGGAGAAAAAGGTAGAGGAAGAGCTAATACATTGATCACAACTCTATTGCTAAATGTTCAAATTTGGAAATTCATTGGAGCTAGTAAACCTATAGTCCAAGGCATTTATGACAAACACACAAGTGATTCTTACCAATATCCTAGATTATGTATCCTCTAGTCTCTACTACATCAACTATACCACTAAATATTTCCTAGTAGACTTATTGAAACAAATTTATCAAAAGAGGGAGGAAGCCTTTAATATAGATGAACATAATTGCTATAATGCAATGTAGGAAATTATGGAGGAATTCAAGATGTATCCAAAGATGTAAAAGCACAAGTACCTTCTTTGTAGGATGAATAATTTAGATCATAGTATTAGGTGGATAATTTGTTATCTCATGTGGAGGAGACTAAGGAGAGACTAGATATAGAAGAAATAGAAGCTAAAATAAAATCTTATGGAGCTTTGGTAAAATCTAAAGAAGCATAGGTTCCCCTCACCTTTGAGCTAAATATTAGAAAAGGTTAAAGAGGAAGCTAAAGGAATAAACAAAATTTAGGTAGAAGAAGCATCCTACAAGAAAGAAGAAATATGAAAGAAAAATTAGATCATGAAATATAAGGTGTACTAGCAGAAGAGTTAGTAGAGGATATACACGATAATACACAATAGGGTGATAAAGAAATAAAAGGAAAGAAAGATAGATATGGTCTAGATAGAAATACTATATTATATAGGTAAAGAAAATATTGAGAAATAGTAGGAGGCATAAGAAAAATAGATTGGGAGATCCTGCCATAAGATGGCACCTTTGATCTAGTGGGTTTGAACAAAGTGACTTGAGGGGAACAAAATAAAGATAAGGTTACCTATATGATCGATGAAATAACTAGAGACAATACATATGCCTAAAGGCCAAGTAGTAATTACCTCAAGTATTTGATACTATGGAGAATATAAAGGAATTTATTTCTCAAAAAAGTATCTCCAATTAGTGGTAACCTTGGTTCCAACTTTTGTCACAAATATAGTGCCATTAGGGGCACACGTAGGTTTAACCCAAATCTCACTAATTCAACAATTTGAGATGGGTGATATCTTACAAAGAAATGTTAGAGAGAACATCTTGACACAATATGTGACCACCACTGAGGTACTAAAGAAAATAATGGTAGAAATTCAATCACAATTGCCACAAATTCATGCTAATTATTCCTTACCCATAGAGCAACAATTGGGAATAATCGTCAATGGGCTACTTACAAAAATACAAAGTTAGGATGCACAAAAGGTTAAACTTAAGAATGATATCTTGAAAGAATATGGGAAAAATGTGTTGTAGGTCACATAAAGCTAAATAAATAAATTAGAAGCATGGAGGACACATGTGATAATATAAACACAATTTACCAATATTGCTTGGGTTGGTCCACCTCAACCAAAATATTGAAATTTGAACCAAATAATTAGGAGATAGATTTTACAAGCTTCTAATTCTTATGATATCATTTAAGACCTAGATGAAGCCATCATAGTGTAAATCAAGAACCTTCATACTCAATTCAAACACTTAAAGGAGCAACAGGAAAGTGCCATAACTTAGAGGAAGAAATTAAGAAAAGTGATTAGTTTGTGGTTATCTTAGATGATAGGTCTCTTGGTTGATAAATATAAAAATTAGAAAATTATATTGGTATCCCCTCTTATCTTAGTAATATTGAAGTTTTGTTGGTCAAGATCAAGGGGCATATCCACTACCTAGAACAAAACATTCTTCAGTGGACTAATGCTTATAACTAGGGTTATATACAAGAACATATTACCATAGTTGTGGTGACACATTCTCTTTAATATTTTGAGCAATAAATATCTATTTTATTTATGGTGGACAGAGCTAGTGTACCTTGAGGACAAAACATGGTTTAAGCTAATGGATAATGTTGGTAGGACATAGCTAATAAATTTGGAGACAATTCTAGGTACTATAAGTCAAAGTCATAACAACTATAAAGGAACAATGTTAGGGAAATATCCCTATACATTGGAAATTTGTAATGATAATATATCATACCACACATGAGAGAGGAGAAGAAAGGGAATGCAATGTAATATTTTTAAGGGTAGAAAGAGAGATAAATGCATGAAGATATATGATATATAATGAAAAATATATGTACAAGTGTTGATCTATATCACATATATGTGATGAGTATATGAATTTAAGAAAGACTTTATATGTGTATTATGAATGAGTACATGTGTGTATTTTATTTTTCTTATTTTGTGGCCCTACTATATATTTCTAATTCTCTTAATTATACACCACACTAGGGTAAAACACAACTCTAACATAGAAATAACTCAAATCATTGGTCTATATTTTCTTTTCAACAAGGGATATTTGTCTCATCATCATCCATAAGATCTTGATTTATAACTAGTGGTTTTCCCCTCCCCTCTCTTCTAAATAGAGAATAATTATGTTTCCTCTATAATACTAGGGTGGGTTCATAGCCTAATATATCCAAACTAATATAGAAATCTCTTAAACTAAATCCTCTTCATGATTATCATTCGATGACCAAGAAACCACCTAGATTATCTAATGTCACCTAACTAGAACTCATCATTTATATTGAAGGCCAACTGATGTTATAGCATTTACATGATGTTGACCATAACCAACTTGTCAATTATGTATTGTCACACCTTGAGGGTATGAATCTCTCTCCATTGACCTATATTGTCGATATCCCTTGGAATACCAACATTGTTCCTACTACTACTCATGATGATCAAAGACCTAGAGGATGAGGGATTAATATAAAATTCTTGTATGCTTAGGTATATAATAGAGAGGCTACCTTAATGTTGACATTGGTATTATTAATAAATCTATGTATTTATCATCATACATATGATCTAATACACGTCTACCCCAAGAAAGTATTCGGTGCTCCTCAACCTCATTACATATCTAAATAATTCCATATGAGATGGTCAAACCCTTTCCATTTGGAAGACAAAATTACTAATAATAAAAAGGATCTATTTACACCCTTGGGATACAACACCAATAATAATATTGCTATATAGGACTCCATATTGATGATACTCAAAATGTTCTGTACACCATTTGTGGAGGCTCCTTTCAACATGTTGTGTAGTGTAATGACTTGCAATGCATCTCCCTCTCAATAATATACACATAATTGTAATATCGCAAAATTACACCTAAGGGCAATTCCACATTTTTGCACTTTGCCTAGCATTTATGACATCTTAGAGCATTAATGACAAAAATATCATGAGTCAAAATTTCACAATTCTAATCCCATGAGGACCAGTGGTGAAGCAATAGAAGCCTGATGATACGTTTCCCGAAAATCTAGGTCTTGGACGCTTGCGTGATGCGCTAGCGTCTTGATGGTTTTTCGAGTTTGAAATGAGGAATCTTGAATCTTGACTCTCTTGACATGTGTCCTAGAAATCAAATTTTGGGTGTAACAACTCTTTTCTACCCTTGCATGCAACAAAAAGCCTTCTTTTTCTCTCATTTGGGGGTTCAAGTCATTTTCAGTTAAGCTTTCTCTTCACTTTCACTCTTGAGTTCTCTTCATTCTTGATAGCAGCACTCTCACAAGCAAAGCCATGTCAGATTGACATCCCTCCAACAACTACAACTCTCATGCAAGCAATCAATGATGCGTATGTGTGACTCCGAAGAGGGTCTAGGCCCGTGGGTAACGCTCTCTCTAATTCTCTTCTACTTACTTGCTTATTTTCTACTTAGTGGTGTGGGTTCTACTCCTGAAGTGGGTTTTGCTTTCACCACACACTTTGTCCATTTCATTTACAATCCTTTCCTATTTGGTTGTCTGTGGATGTGGGAACACCAAAATGGGGGTCTAACTGAGGTAGACCCCTATACAGCCCCAAACTTTTCCCCTTATTCTTTTGTGTATAGGTTGTAAAGTGAAGCTTGGAGTGAAGACTCGAACATCTAATTGAAGGTAAGTTTTCTCCAAGTTCTCCTTGTGCTTTCCTTAAAGTCTATGCTCTCTGTTTGGTTATTTTGTTTAGTAGACCTTAGATCCAAGTCAATAATCGAAACTTTAATCCGCTCGTTTGAACTCCTAAGCTTTTTTTTGCTTAGTAGGCCAACACACCATTTGGACGACAGTGCACCGCACTAGTGTCCAGAATTTGCGCTCGCATCCTTTAGCCGAGAGCTCCTCTGTCTGAGGTAGAAATCTAGAAGTTTCACTCTCTTGGGATCTGAAATAGTTTTCTTTGAGATACAACTTGTGTACATTTCTTTACAATCTCTTCATTCTATTTATACTAAGGTGGATAAGGGCAATTCGTTCCCTGGTGATCTCTTGAGAAGGAAGAGACTCGTGTGCATTTAATCCCTCTTATCTAACATTTTGGTGAACTTGACGTGAACCATGTCGGATCTATTCTCATAATGTTTTCATGGCTATGATAATGTCTTCTCTAAGGAAGATTTATATATGTTGGATGATGCTCTAGATGACTTCTTAGAAGTTCCTTCCACTATCCGCAAATCTCCCAAGCAAACTTCCTCTTTACAAGCTGAAGAGTCAATAAATGTAGTTATGATCTTTGTGGCTCCTCTGAGCCCTAAGAAACCCGTCATTTATGTGACCCCAGCTGACCCGTCTTCTAGGGAGGTCTATTTTATCTATGAAATTTCATGTCGAGATGATTCATCGGACTTGTACTTGAGGTTCGTAAAAGCTACGGGCTCCACTTCCTATAATGTTGTTGGGCACACATATAATACAAGAAGAAACAAATAGAACTTGGATCAACAACCTTTTGTTCCTACGTCTCAACCCACTCAAGTTCCTACTTATTTATTGCCTTCTCAACCAAGCCTACCTTCAGCACCTAAACCTACAATCAAAGCACTAGGTGATTATGATCTTGTCGAGCAACTTTGTATTACTCCGGCTAAGATCTCACTTTGGGACTTGCTTCAGATCGCTCTGATTTATCAAGAGATGCTTCAAGAAGCCTTACAAAAGATCCTCTTGCCTACCTCTACTAGGCCTACGAATGTTAATGTGTTGTTGGCTCATATTCAAGTGGATTCATCGAATTTCGCGTTCCATCCGCAAGAAATCTCGCCTTTGGATGTGCAGAAACAAACGAACCCCTTGATGATTATAATTAACGTTAATAATTTTGGTATTAGGCGTACTCTCATTGACACCGGTTCAACTCTCAACATCTACGGTATCGACCTACTACCCAAGATTAAATTTGATTCATCTTCTTTAGCCGCTTCTTCTTTATACATTGGGTTTGATAATGTCAGTCGTTAAGCTCTAGGCATGATAATATTGCCTTTGCAGCTAGGCCCCATAACCTTGCCTACTTTGGTTTATGTGATGTCTGGTCCTTTACCTTATAATATTCTTTTGCAGAGACCCTAGATTCATGCTATGGGTGTCGTAACCTCTACTTTACATCATTCCTTAAAGTTTGTCGCAAATAATCGAGTGGTCATGGTTAAATTTGATCCAGAAGTTGTTCACCTTTGTGAGCTAGCGGCTGTAAGTCGGGCTTTGATTGTCTCCACTCTTAAGAATTGTATTTCGTCCCTAACTGTTGACACTATGGCGTGTTCCCCAATAATACCCTCTATGGAAGTTGTCCCCAAGGTGAATGTCGTTAGAGATGAACCACCTAAAGTAGAAACTCCTAAGTCTTCCCCATCTCCCTCTTCTTCTTCTTCTAAATCAAATGCTTTCCTTGGTGATGATTGGGGCTCCATGGAATTCTCTGAATTCTTCATTGCATAATACAAAGTGAGTCCCTCTCGTATAGAGTTTTTGAACGCCTTCGATGTAAGGATGGAAAACGCTCTTGTTAAGGAAGAGAAGTGTGATCCTATCTAGGAGACCAAGCCTTCCTCTACTAAGGAGAGTAGTCCCACTCTTGCAAAGGAGGTTAATGTTTGCGAACCAAGCGAAGAAGGTGGAATTTCTCTCATGGATGCGTTTAATGTTCATTGGTGGAATGAAACCCTCTACGTAGAGCCGCCACCTCTTGAATTTTTGCAAACTCATTGTGGTTTTGGATATAAACTCGCTTCTCAGTATGGCTATGGGTAGAAAGGCCTAGGGTGTATCGAACAAGGAATCCAAGTCCCTATCCAGTTTAAGCTGCAAAAGCACAATCTGGGTTTGGGGTGCTCTATTGAACAATCTAAGTAGAACCTTGGTGGAATGTTAACATGATTTCAACCAAACCGCTGAGTTTGGTCCATCTCAAATTGATAGAAGATAGGGGAAAGGTCAAGAAAATTCCTTTAGATGTCTTCTCTTTAGATGAAGCACTTGAGGAATTCCTAGGTGCCTACTCCCTGTTGCCTCCCTTTCATCACAAGAGACGATTCTCGTATCACCTACATAAACAAGCGTACTTTGGAGAATTTGTTTTGAGTATTGATGAGGAGACCCTCTATATAATGTTGGTAATTATGTTCCAATATCACATCCTGAAGATCGTAGTTCTCTCCTTAAAGGAGATACTACTGAAATCTCTATGGATCCTAAGTCTTCTGAAAAAAAAAGATTAGGAAGTTCCTTTCTTCATAAGAAGCGAACGAACATTCTGATCTCTTACATTCTCATCCTGATATCTTTGCTTGGACGTACGAGGATATGCTTGGTATTAATGATTCTATACTGGTTCACAATATCAACCTAGGTCCCGACACCAAGTTGGTTAAGCAAAAAATCTGAAAGATCAATCCTAGGGTGGCATTGATGGTTAAGACTGAGATAGAGAAGCTGTTGAAAGCAGGCTTTCTCCATCTGATCGACTACTCCCCTTGGATCTTGAATATTGTTGTTGTTAGTAAACTTGATGGTTGTATTCGTATATGCATTGATTTTAGTGATCTTAACAAGGCATCTCTTAAGGATGACTTTCCATTGCCTAATATAGATATGATTTGGATTCAACTGTAGGCCATGCCCTGCTATCTTTTATGGATGGCTTCTCAAGTTACAATTAGATTCGTATTAATCTGAAAGATCAGTACAAGATAACCTCCACTACCCCTTGGGGTACCTTCTGTTATGTGGTCATGCTCTTTGGGTTAAAGAATTCAGGAGCAACTTACCAATGGGCGATGACCCTGATCTTTCATGATTTTATCCATAAGATCTTAGAAGATTATGTTGATGACATCTTGGCAAAATCTATAACTCGTCAAGATCATGTAAAGAACCTTCATCTCATTTTTGAAAAGCTTTGGCTCTATAAGATGAGACTTAATCCCCTTAAGTGTGTCTTCGGTGTGGATGCCAACAAACTTTTGGGATTTATAGTTTCTCATCGTGGAATTGAAGTTGACACAAATAAAATTGATGCCATTGTTAACATGCCTCCACCCAGGAACATTACTGAGTTGCAAAGTTTACAAGGGAAGATTCAGGGAATTTGAAGATTCATATCTCAATTGGTTGATTGTACCCTCCCTTTCACTCATTTGTTGAAGAAAGATGTTCACTTCATATGGGATGAAGAGTTCCAATTTTTTTTTGAGTCAATCAAAGCCTATTTGGCCAATCCTCCTGTATTGATGCCAGTTATGCAAGATAGACCCTTTTTTCTTTACCTCGCAATGTCACCATATGCTTTGGCAGCTTTTTTGGCTAAGTATGATGATGCTGGGAAAGAGAGAGTGGTCTATTACATTAGCCGCATTCTAATGGATTACGAAACCCAGTATTCCTCCATGGAGAAACAATGCCTTGCTCTTGTCTTTGTTACATAGAAGTTAAGCCACTATCTTCTCCATGTTGAAACGTATGTCATTGTAAAGATTGGCCTTTTAAAGCATTTGTACCTTACTAAGAGGTTAGCAAGATGGGTTATGTTGCTTTATGAGTTTGATATAAAGTTCATTACTCAGAAGTTAATAAAGGTTCAAGTTGTTGCAGATCAATTGGCAGACGCTCCCTCATCCTGCTCCTTCCCAGGTCTGGACTTGTTCCCTGATGAGAACTATTTTGTGATCAATTATGACCTTGAATGGAAGATGTATTTCAATAGGTCAAGGTGTCAGTCTGGCTCTAGAGCAGGTGTGTTTTAATATCCCGAAAGGTAAACTAGTCCCTCTATACTTTCGATTGGATTTTCCTTGCACCAATAACATCACTAAGTATGAAGCTCTCATTGTTGGCTTACGTGTCATGATTGCATTAAGGATCAAGCATCTCCACATACTGGGTGATTCTGAGCTCATTGTGAATCAAATTACGAGAACCTATCAAGCTAGGCAAAGTAATTTGTCTCGATACCAAGACCTTTCTTTGTCCTTGCTTTATCAGTTATCTTCTTTCACAATAGATAGTATCCATAGGAGGGAGAATGGACATGTTGATGTCATGGCAAGCATAGCTTCCTTGGTACCAGTGGAGGAGGATATGAAAGAATACCATTTCGTGGTTCAGGTTCTTCGGTATCTAGCCGTTTTTGATAACCTGACCCCAATATCCTTATGTGTTCTCACATAGACTCGAGATAATGGTTCTCTAATATCTATAACTACCTAAAGACTAGAAACTTTCCCGATGATGCGACAAAGAATGATCACACTCGTATAGGGAAGCTTTCAGCACATTATATTATTTTGTTTGATGTTCTCTATTGGAAATCCTATAACGGTGTGCTTCTTCGATGTCTCACTAAAGCAAAGATACCCCTGCCCTTAAGGGAGCCCATTCAGGCTCTAGGGGTGGACACTTTGGTAGTAGATCCTTGGTGAGAAAGTTGGTACACATAGGGTACTTTTGGAAAATGATGGAGCAATATTCCTTCAATTTTGTTAAGAAATGCCCACAATGTCAGCAACACAGTCGTCTTATTCATGCACCCACACAAGAGTTACAAAACCAGACCTCTCCTTGCCCATTCATAAAATGGGGGTTGGATATTATTGGAAAAATATCACCTCCTTCGTCCAAAGCACGTACCTTTATCATCACCTCTATAGACTACTTCACAAAGTGGTTTGAAGCTATCCCACTTCACTCTGAAAATGTTGAGGCTATTTGTAGTTTTCTTTTGAACAACATTATTTCTCATTTCGGACCCGCTACACTTGTCTCTGACAATGGTATGGTCATCGTTGGGGAAAACCGACTGGCCTAGTGCACATAATGTGGGAAAAATCCCACAATTGTAGGAGTGTGCATGCTGTGAGGTTGTGGTACTTGTAATGAACATACCACCCCAGCTCCTAGTATAGGTGCGCTAGCATGCTGCACCCCCAAGAAAAAAACTATTTGATGCTATACCATCTCATGAATAGTATGGACGAGGCCCTCGTGCAAGTGAGAGCCTCGCCCATCTATCATGATCCAAAAATCCATAGTCATGACCATCACTCGACGTAGCAGGGGTGCAGTGGTCCGCGCATGGTCATACCAGTGTGTGTAGATATGCCCCATGCCATCGCCACCATCAGTCCACCCCAAGTAGTAGATTACGCCCTCTAACCGCTCCCATGCTGATCAAATGTCATCAATGGCCACCTGCCATCCGTAGATGGGTAGTCTGAGGATCCAGTACACATCCTCCAATGTAATCATCATCTCCCTAGTAGGCAATTGGAAATATGATGTGGTGGAATCCCATCGCTCCATCAGGGTTATCAACATCCTCTCGTGATAGCGTGTCTCTGGCATGGTGAACACATGTCAGAGATCGACCTACTACATATGTGTGACCTCATCATCACTAAGGTGGTCCCTCTACTCATGAACCAGATGATAAGCTCGCTCACCAGGATGCTCTTGAATCTCAAGATAATCCTGCGAAAAAGTGAAAAAATTCTATGTTAGACATGGAATTTCAAATCTGAAAACAAAAAATTCACTAAGACTTTTGTGCGCTACACGTACATCCCGGTTCACCATTGACGCCCCGAGGATGCTAGCGTGTCCTAGGAATGACAACATAGAGATGGGACTTCAATGAAGAACCTGGATGACAACGCGTCTTTTGGATGACAGTGTCAAAAAAAGACATTTGTGTAGCTCGACGAGGAAAATTTACTAAAAAACATGCTAAAATTCACAAAAAAATGAGGTTTTGAGACCTACCTAGTCCACCTCGCAACCCTCGACAATGTCATCCATCAAATGCTCCATTCTAGGTGCCTTGTACTCTCTCCTGCTTGACATTTTGCTGATTTTTCTCTCACAAAAGTCAACAATTTCTTCGCAGTGAATAGTGAAAATGACCCTTCTAGGGGCCCACCTAGGTACATATAGGCCCCCCGAGGCCCATTTTTCCTAGAGTTTGTGGCTCCCTGGTTTCTCCTGAATTTACCCCACCTAGCTGGGAGAAAAATCAAGTGGGGGCATATAGTCACCTCTTGATCATATTTTTTCTTTTGAATCACCGAATTGATCATTCTTCTCGTCGTTGTAGCTTCTTCTGATTTTTGAAACTGATTTAAATTTGAGTTTTGCAAACTAATGTTTTGTGTGATCTTTCACATCCACTTTGTCATTGTTTGTTGAGCTCGATTGCTAGGGGCACCTTCGGTACCGGTTAGCTCAACCTCGGTAGCCTCTAAGGCCCCTTTTATTAGCATGCAAATCCATAAAATTCAAATTTGAGATTAAAAAAATTCTTCTCTACTTTAGTGTGGCTGATTTTTCCCAAAATTGAGCCCACTAAAGTGGGGAAAAATGTAATGTCATAGAATTGGACCTAAGGGAAATTCCACATTTTTGCACTTTGCCTAGCATTTATGACACCTTAGAGCATTAATGACAAAAATCCCATGAGTCATAATTTCACAATTCTGACCCCATGAAAACCAGTGGCGAAGCAACAGAAGCCTAACGACATGTTTCCCAAAAATCTAGGCCTTGGATGTCTGCGCGGTGCGCTAGCGTCCTGGCAATTTTTTAAGTTTGAAATGAGGAATCTCAAATCTTGACTCTCTTGACACGTGTCCTAACGGTCATATTTTGGGTGTAACGACTCTTTTCCACCCTTGCATGCAACAAAAAGCCCTCTTTTGCTCTCATTTTGGGGTTCAATTCATTTTCAATTAAGCTCTCTCTTCACTTTCACTCTTGAGTTCTTTTCATTCTTGATAGCAACACTCTCACAAGCGAAGCCATGCCAAACTGAGGTCCCTCCAATAGCTACAACTCTCAAGCAAGCACTCAACAACATGTTTGTGTGCTTCAGAAAGGGTTTAGGCTCGTGGGTAATGCTCTCGCTCATTCTCTTCTACTTACTTGCTTATTTTCTACTTAGTGGTGCGGGTTCTACTCCTGAAGCGGGTTTTGCTTTCACCACACACTTTGTCCATTTCGTTTACAATCCTTTCCTATTTGGTTGTTCATAGAGGTGGGAACACCAAAATGGGGGTCTGACTAAGGTAGACCCCTATACAGCCCCAAACTTTTCCCCTTGTTCTTTTGTGTGTAGGTGGCAAAGCAGAGCTAGGAGTGAAGACTCGAACGTCCAGTTGAAGTTAAGTTTTCTCCAAGTTCTCCTTGTGCTTTCCTTAAAGTCTCAACTCTTTGTTTGGTCATTTTGTTCAGTACACCTTAGATTCAATTCAAGAAGCAAAACTTTAATCTGCCCATTTGAGATCCTGAGCCTTTTGTTGCTTAGGACGCTAGCGTGCCATTTGGATGACAATGCGTCGCGCTGGCATCCAGAAACTATGCTCGCATCCTTAAGCTGAGAGATCCTCTATCTAAGGTAGAAATCTAGAAGTTTCACTCTCTCAGTATCTGAAATAGTTATCTTTGAGATACAACTGGTGCACATTTCTTTACAATCTCTTCATTCTATTTATACTGAGGTGGATAAGGGTAGTTCATTCCCTAGTGATCTCTTAAGAACAAAGAGACCCATGTGCAGCGAATCCATCTTATCTCACAATAATATGACAAACATCCTTTAATGTCATAATAAAATATCTAGTGGGGAAGATTAGAGTGTTAGTAATTGAATCCCACCTTTCTATAATAATGATGATCATCCTAGTTCATAATGTAATGTGGGAATCATCATCATATACCCAACCTTGACTGCCTTTAGGAGAACCTAGTTAATTTCTATGGGGGTAATGTATTTATACTCCCTTGATGACCATTTTCAAGTCCCTCATAGATCTCCAACTTCGTCTACACACAAAAATGTGAATACAATGACATCATTAGTCCAAAAATACTAGTAAATCATGTTTTTTTGTAAACTTCTCCAAAATGTAAATACCAACAATAGGGGTTGATCTTGGGCCCTAGGGTTAACCCTATGAGTTGAAATCACACCTAGTAAGTAAGTTAGATCCACAGACCACAACTAAAGCTAAAAATAAGCCTATGTAGTGTCCCAAAAAACTTGAAATTTTTAAATTTTGAAAATTTTACAAAAAAATATAAAAATTGGGTCAAAAGTCAACTCACTACATATGGGTTCTCAACTCACTCAATATTAGCACACAGGTCTGAAATTTGATGGTCTATTTGATCGTTTTTCGTATTTTAGACCTATATTACACCTTTAAAATTTATTAGACCATATAAGTTGACTTGCTATATTTTTATATAACCCTATGTATGACATTTTAAACTATTATTAAACTATAAAAATTTATGATAGGTAATATATATATATATATATATATATAGTTTTATAATGTTTATTATAAAAATATGAATTAGTTTAGAATCTTTTCAAAGATGGAATATAATTCTTTCTAATTTTTAAAATATTTTTAACAATTAATCTAAGATTTTGACATTTTTACTAATAGTTATCATTGCTTTATAGTAATATATATGATTTATAATTTTTTTTTTATCGGTAATAATATATTTTATTAATTATACAAATAAAAGGATTTACAATAGCGTAACCAAAGTTACCATCAGCAAGCATCTATAACCCCCAAAACACCATAAAAATAACTAACCGAGTCCAAATTCTAACAAAACCCAGCCCACCATTAAGAGACAAAAGAAACCCACGTAGGCATACATGCTTCCACCAAAAGGCCAAACCCGACTACCCAAACTGTCATTCGCAGCAATCCCTACCACCCGCAAAAAAACCATCCACCACCCAAAACAAAGTAGCCTCTAAATGCTATTGATTTGACGAAGAGCCCAATATCGAACAAAAGGATCATAACCGCAACGAAAGCATCCATCCGCGCGCACATCAGAACATCCGCAATAGTTGAAAAAAAGTGCACCAGCCAAAAAGCGTCATCGCACAATCCGTCCCCCGACTCGCATAAAACCAAAACCCATCAACTCTTGCTCCACTAACCAGCACGCCTCCCAACCCGAGCCCGACGAACAACACCCCTTCTCTACGAACGTTTCTTCCTGGGGAAAGCTAGCAGGATTCCCACCTCCTCCTAACTGGGCTCAAATTCATGCCTCCTTAACACAAATTTCAGGTTTTCCCATGCCACAAGCATCTCCATCCTATAAGCATCTTTATCTATCCTCCTGCGCCACCTCACAAAGGGAACGACTCCCAACTCCTCGACATCCTCCATGTGTTCAAAGCATTCTGAAATATCATATCCCACCCCCAGAATAGCCCACTCCAAGAAGGATTCCATTCCCAATAACAGTTCTTTATCGAAGAGGGAATCCATTACCCATCTAATAACCCCAATCTCTTCATTTAATTCCAAACCCCACGAAAATATCCTAGAAGCAATGGCGACATTCGGCCTGCCCTTATGCGTTGCTTCCATAAAAATCCTTCCCAAATCCTCCAGCACTGCCTCAATAACATCATCAAAAGGCCATTTAAGCACGAACTTAAGCCTAAACTTCGAGACATGCCCAAAAAAAGCCTTTTACTGCAACTTAGTCTTATATGAATACATTGCTTCCATCGTTCCAAAGCAGTGCCAACCAAGCTCCTGACCTCATTGTAGACTCAGGGTACATGCTACACCACCTATCCTTCCTTAAAAAACCTTCAACATGTGTCAGGTATCATTACCTGAACCACCCCAAACAAGTTTTAATCAAAACGAATCTTTTCGCCACCGCCACAAACGATTATGCAATCTCAAATCCGATGATGAAATGACATCCCACATCACCCAAGTACACTTGCCAACTTCAATAACTGTCAGAGGCAACCTTTCATACCCATCTCCTGTCATTTCAATGAAATCATACAATAGACAATTAAGATGCCAAGGCTAGTCGTTATTTCCATAATTTGAAAAGAAACAAAAAAAAACTCCACCAAGCTGCAACCACGAAAATGGCCAACACACCCACCAGCCCTCCAACACCAAATACACCTACCCCTCACCAAACTTCATCCCCTAAATCCACTTGCCTTAAATCTTCTAAATGTGAATCACCCACACTGGAAAAAGATGTCGCCCATTTTGGAAGACAATCAACTTCATAATTTCCCACTCTACGGATATGACTCACTTTAAAATCTTCAAACCATTCTAGCTCATTTAAAATGGCTCTTATTAGACCCTGCAAATGTCAAGCATTTACACCCCTCTTAGAAATGGCCTCGGTAATGATCATGGAATCACCTTCAAGATGTAATTTGTGAATTCCCATTGCCCGAGCCAAACCAACACCAAGCAACGTTGCTTTAGCCTCAACAACATTATTAGTCCCTTCATCAAGCCTTTTCGCCCCTAAGGCCACAAGATTCCCCTTCCAATCTCTAATTAAAGCTCCAAGCCCTAAAGGACCAGGGTTTCCTTTAGAAGCCCCATCAAAATTCACCTTATGCCATCCAAAATATGGACTCTCCCAACAAACAAATTCATTTACAACTTTCTCATCCACTTCACCAACACTTTGATGAGCCCTTATCTTTATTCTTGGCCATTCACTTTGCACTCTTTTATCATCCAAGGTATAAGGAATATTTAAAGCCAAGGCTTGCAAAGCAGTAGTGCTTACCACCTCCTCTATCGAGACATCAATCCTACTCAACAATCTCTTCAAATTCTCCTTCTTCTCCAAAAAAATCCTCATGTTCCTCTCTTTCCAAATATCCCACACCACTATAGATGGATTGCATAACCATATACTTGAAAGAAGAGATTTTCTATGGGGGGAAGGGAAGCTCTCAAATAATTCTTTGAGAGTCCTTTGAAGTGGACCATGCCATCCAAGATTCCTCCTCAAATTCTCCCAACACTCTTCAGCTATTTTGCATTGGAAAAGCAAACAATCCACTAATTCTTCAGCTTCATCACACATCACACACTTTGATGGCCTAACAAAACCAAGTCTCTTTTGCCTTTCCCCTGTCAAGATCCTTCCCTTGACTCCAAGCCAAGAAAAGGTGCTTGCTTTTTGTAAGCAAGCCTTACTCCAACATAAATTCTTGGCCTAGAAGGTATCCCCATCTTGATGATCCAAAAGCTGGTAGCCAATTTCAACAGAGTAGCACCCATTCGAAGATCCACACCACACTACTTTGTCCTCAGCATCAAATAAAAAAACCTTCCTATCATGAAAGATTGATTTCATCCCTTATATTTGTTGGCCAGATAAACCCTCACCTTCAACCTCCTTCCACACCCATTCTCTTCCAAAAGGACCCATTTTTTGCTTCACATAATCACACACCTTAACACCCCATTTCTGAATAAAAAGAGCTCTAAGTTCCTGCAAGTCTACATTTTCACTCAAAGCAGGTTGCCCATCCCAAGAATCATCCCAAAATTTGGCTTTCAGACCATTCCCAATCTGCCATGAAATATGGTTTGTTATGACCGATCTACAAGAGATTATGAAATTCCAAATAGAAAAACCTTTAGGGGGGTTCCTAATAGTAAAGATCCTATGATCTTCAACAAAATCCAAATATTTGGCCTTTAAGATTTTAACCCATAAAAGAATAGATCCGGTCTCGAATAAATGTTCCAAACCAACTTCGCACCAAGAGCTTCATTCATCACTTGCCAATTTTTCAAACCAGCCCCTCTAATCTCTTTTGATTGGCAAATCTTATTCTAGGCTAAGAGAGGAGTTTTATCCTACTCGCTAGCACCATTCCAAAAAAAAATCACATATGCTAGCCAATAGTAGTTATCACTTTCTTAGGGAGTTTCAAGCACATCATAAAATACATTGGAATTGTTGAAATAACAGATTTCAACATTAAAAGCCTCCTTGCAACCGTTAGCCATTTACTCTTCCACCCATCTAGCCTCTTCAAACAAGCATCCACCAATTCTTTCCAAATGTTAGACTTATTAGCCCCCCCAAAAAGGGGAATACCAAGATACTTACTAGGAAGGGTCCCATATTTCATTCCAAGAATTCTACAGACCTCTATTTGCTTTTGAATGGGAGTGTTGAAAAAGAAGATTTCAGATTTGCGCCAATTGATGCACTACCCCGAAGCATTGCCATATACATCTAGAGTTTCCTTCATCACTCGAGCCTCTCGAAAAGTTACTTCACCCAGCAAATAGGTATCATCAACAAATTGCAAATGCGAAAGAGGATCAATACCATCAGCAAATTTTATTCCTTTCCATTGGCCATTGATGCATTTCTTAGTAATAAGCCTCCCTAACACCTCAGCCAAAATAATAAAAAGAAAAGGAGATATAGGATCTCCTTGTCTAATCCCTTTGCTAGACTTAAAAAAACCTTGCGGACTCCCATTCACCAGAAAAAAGAAACAAGGGGTGCAGATGCAACTCTTAATCCAAGTCACCCAAGCATTTGAAAAACCAAATTTCTCCAAGACTTTCAGCAATAAATTTATGTTAACCTCATCATAAGCCCTTTTAATGTCTAACTTGACCATCATTCTTTTAGTTTTCACCAATTGGATGGAGTGAATGGTTCCATAGGCTACAATGATACCCTCACAAATGGACCTATTAGGAGAGTAACCACTCTGCTCCACAGAAATGACAGACTCCAAAACCTTCTTCAATCTGTTAGCAATGACTTTAGAGATAATCTTATATATTGTGTTACATAAGGATATTGGTCTAAAGTCCTTAAAAGACACCGTAGCCTACTTTTTTTGGATTAAAGCAATAAACGTGTTATTGAAATCCGTTAGAATAAAACCATCCCTTTGAGATTCCTCAACAACCTCCCAAATGTCATGTAGCAAAAATGTCTCATAATTTTTGGAAAAATATTGTTGGGAAGCCATCAGGGCCTAAACCTTTATCACCACCCAACCCAAACAAAGCCTTCTTAATTTCACTTAGAGTAACAAACTCCATGAGCAAATCATTTTGAGCATCAGAAATACATCTAGGAATAATGTTTAAAATATTAGGATCAAGTTGTACCCCAGCTGATCTATCAGAAAAAGCCTCCAAAAAATAGTTAACCGCAACTTTATTGACCTCATCAACATTATTCCTCAAAATACCAAAAGAATCCTCGATAGAAGTTTTTTTATTACAAGATCTTCGCACCTTAACAGAGTTATGAAAAAAAATTGTATTTTGATCCCCATTTTTTAACCAGGTTTCTCTCAATTTTTGCCGCCAATAAATCTCTTCCCTGGCTAAGGTTTCAGCATATTCTTTATTGAGGCTCTTTTCAAAAGCAAAATCCTCCTCATTCATTCTATTCACAATTACTTTGGAGTGAAGGGTTTTCAAAACCTCTTCCAATCTAAATTTCTCAGCAAAGATATTCCTAAAGGACTCCCTATTCCACTACTTGAGTTGCTCCTTAAGAAATTGGATTTTTTTAAAGAAAATAAAAGCTTTGTTACCAGTTCGGGTAGGAGCATTTCTCCACCAGCCTGCCACCAAGGATTTATAATATTTATTATAAAAATATATATTAATTCAAAATCTTTTCAAAATAGAATACAATTGTTTTTTAACTTTTACAATATTTTTAACAAGATTTATTTTTAATATGAATTTAAAAAATTCCTATTAATTGCAAGAGTAAATTTAAGATTTTAAGATTTATTACTAATTATCGATGTTTTCTAATTTTATGTTATTTTATTAATATATATAGGATATCCGTATGACTAATAACATAACAAGAATTTTCATTTTTTTCAAGATACAATATTTGTGTATTTTACTGGTGATTGGGGAGTTCTTTCAATTTTTCTGTATATTTAACATTCTTTCATTTGTAGATTTAAATTTAGAGAAATATCAGCGACTCATTGCCTCTCGAATACCAATTCTCAACCTGTTGTCCATATCTTTTGTCAAAATATCCACATTGTAGAATCAAAAGTCTCAGCTTAGGGTTGTTGTTTTTTTGTTATTCCATGAACTTTGGACACTATTTGCATTGTCTTTGTTGTCCCTCTCCTTGGAATGTATCTTTGGACTATATTCTTTTTCTATAGATGTATTTAAACATGTTGGGTTAATATAATAATCATCTTTAATTTATTGTATTGAACAAGTTTGTGTCTTTCTTATATATTCTTGTTTATTCACTTCTTCCTGAGTCAATCTATCAAATGGTTTGTAAGCGCTTGCCTAGCATCCACTTGTGCATATGTGAGTAAGACACCCTTAGAATAACATAAATTTTTATTTATCCATTTATTATTTTATGTTCATGATTCACTATATCAAGTTTTAGATGTTGCATGCTTGTAAATTACAACAAGAATAATAGTTATTTTTTGTGTTTAAATATAAACAAACTATACATTAAAGATTTATATCATATTCTTCACACATATAGAGCAGGAAATGGTCTTGTAGATTGTTTGGCAAATTTAGGTTGTGATCAAGAAATAGAATCGATGACACATGAAATAAATCAAACAAATATTCATTTGAATTTGTGGAGTATTTTAAAGGCTAGAGGAGGCATGTAAGTATTTGTCTATAAAGGAATTATCTCATGGATGAAAATTGTACAGATTGGAAAGATTATCAATCGAAGGGGGTATGTCTGAAGTGTAGCTCATAGCATTAGCTCTACTTTTCAAAGATCATATGGCAAGATTGATGCGCAACTCATCACATTAATTTTAAGAGTCATGTGATAATAAAGGTATATTGCAAATTAGCCATGAAAGGAGAGCCAAAATATTACTTGCATATTACTTCATTTTGTGGATACAAAATGACAAGATTCTCATAAGACAATATACATTTCATTTAGGGGAATATTTTAAAGTATTCGTCTGAAATGGCATACATTCATGGCTAAGTTAAGTATAAAAATGCAGGGATATCAATCACATGTCAAAAATTTATTGTGCATCTTACATGTTATATCTAGGTGTCATCAACTAATCTGGAGAACTATCCTTGATCATTTGATTAAATTTATTAATGGAATAATCTGTAGAAGAAAGTACTTTTACCTGTTGATGTCATTTGTGTGACATAATGGTAAGAGTACAAGTGAATTACAATATATCAGACTAATGATTGCCAGAGTATCTCTTGGATCTGGGTTATGACAAGTTGGGCATGAAGCATGACAACAAAGCAATTTTTTTTACTAATGTGTATGTTTTTGCAAGTACTTAGTTGATTAATTGGTTTATCTGTAGATTTGAAATAAATTCACATGTATTAAGGATATAAGTGTTGTGTGAATTTGTGGGGACACATGGCTACATTTGGAGATATGGATTATATTGATAATTCATATGTAACACAATGCATTTGCTAAATATTATTAGCCGATGCTAATTTTTCTCATAACACTTCTTCCACACGTCATCCTCAAAGTAATTTCATTCATTGCTAAGAATGGAGATATTATCTTCGTCGTGTGTGAAATGGATTGCTGACTATGTGAAAGGACAAGGGTATTAATTCCATATTGTTAAAGGCGCCATCGTCATGTCTTTGTGTGGCGAATATATAATATATGCAATTTTTAGTTTTTGTATATCACTTACTATTTGGTAAAGGGCTTTCTTTGGACTTGAGAATCTGTTTTTGTTGGTGTCGAGCAACTGGGTTTATGCATCATCAGGAGTGCTCAAATAGCAGAGAGCTGAGGGTCGTGCCAAGAGTTTGCAAAGGTTGTAAAAGAATGCAGATGGAATTTTATCCTCAAAATTATAGAGCTTTCATTCCTGTCAATGATTGGGAGCTTCCATTTACAGATGCAATTGAAGATGCAGAGTTCTAGTTGGTGTTTAAATACCATTGTTTGAAGTTTAAACGAAGTATCAGAAGAGTAATTGAGAGCTTCCTCTTTTGATCTTCCCATCCCAACTCCTCTCGATTTTCATTTCAATCATGTTGGACTTGCTTCAATGTGTCAGGTCAGTTGAATTCATCACAAATAAAGTTGTGAAAGAGTAATACTTACAGAATGGCATTTTGTTAAAGGCATGTCAAGGCTATGATTTATGGAAGGGTCAGGGGTATGTTGGTGGTTTATTTCCTAGGCATTTTTTGCTTCATAGAACCATCTTTCCTTCTCTCGACATTACAATCAATAAGACTTAGGCACAACAAAATTCAAGTGATTTGAAAGCAGTTCTTAATATATTTGTAGGTGAAATTGATTACGAGCTAGCAGAAAGAGTGAGAGTGAGGGTAAATGCTATAATGGTGTTGCTTACACATGACCATGACCCTTCGACTCCAGTTCCAATTCCACCATTGGTTGCAAATGAAAATAATGGTCTAGATCAGTTGCTGGTTGCACACAATGCCTTGGCCATTAAACTAAATGTTATGCCTCCTATTTAGAATGCAATAGGTAACTTGAGTGAACATCAAGATGAAAATACAATTCAACTAGAGTAGATGGAGGAGTAAAATGGTCAGATTTTAAGGTGGTTTTTGGGGTGGAATAATGCACATGATACTCTAGTTTACATTAAATGTTGTAAATTTAATGTTGTTAAAAGCAGGATTACAATATACTATGTTGTAACATTTTGGGTATCGGGCCTAGGTATGATATACTGTTAAAGATCTTGTAATGGGGAATTATCAGGGGATAGAATATGGCTAATGAGAACCAAAAAATTGACATTTTGAAAATAAATTTGTAAAGGGGTACCTCTCAAGGGATGGAAAATATTAGCTATTGTAATGTTCATATTAATATTAATATAAATATATAGGCATAAAGCCTTTTGATGAAAAAAAAGAAAAAGATTTATATCAGATTTTTTCTTAAAGAGGGGTAAAAACTTTATTGAATCAAAAAATAATTACAAAGCCAAAAGAAGCATGCCCACCCAGGGTACCAACAAAAACCAAGAATTAATTCACACCCAAAAAGCACCTCATATCCTCCATAACCCACTCCTCAAGAACAAGGGCCAAATCACTAGGAAGGTTACCCCAATCATCCACATACCAAGTCCCCATATTCTCAGAAGCCCACCTAGCCAAACCATCAGCCACCCTATTCCACTCCCGAGGAACATGACAAAAAACAATGGACTCCAAAGCCAAGCACAAAGAGACAATTTGCTTGACCACCACCGCTAGCTGCCAATTTACATCCTCTAAGTGTTTCTTATTCAACACATCAATAACAACCTGAGAATTAGACTCACAAACAATCTGCCACCAAAAGAATAGCAATAGCCTCCATGAGATTATTAGTATGCTAAGCTCTATACATAGAGAAGAAAAAGACCACCACTCCCGAACTATCTCTGCCAATACCAACTCCAGCATGCCCAGGATATCCCCTAGATGATCCATCTGCATTAATTTTCAGCTCCCCCGGAGTAGGGGGACACTAGTGACCAACATGAGAAACCCTATCACACCCACGCCCATGATGAAAACTTCTCAAATTTCTCTTTCCCTTTGCTGAGAGACCCAAAGCATTAACCACTCCAAGATCACTAGGATCAACAAGAACAAACAAATCACACTTAGCAATCAATGTCTCCTGAAGGAACCCCAAAATTCTCATCCAAAGTTGACCAAGAATTAACTTCTTATCCAAAAATATTCTTTGGTTGTGCTCCAACCAAATATACCAAACTATCAAACTAGGGCCAATGATCAAGATAATACAAAGAAAAGAGGTCTTAGCAGGAGGCAACCCTTGGCTCCTCCAAAAGTCCTCCAAAGAAGAAACATGGCGACATGGCCGGTGCCAAAGATTCCACCAGAAGTGCCAGATAGTTTTTGCAAAAGAACACTGAAAGAAGAGGTGGGGAAAAATTTCTTCATGCCCAACACACATGGGAGGGACTTGAAACTCACGCTTCCAAAGATTCTCCCAAGACACCTACCTTGTGTTGCAAGTATGGATGTGTTTGGTGGTGTTGTCATTAATGTTGTCATTGATGTCAACACTATACAAGTTGAGTAAGTTGTGTATTTTCCAAGTTCTTTTGAGAAAAATTGAGAAACAATGAAAGTTGAGTTAAAGTGTGTTTTGAGCATGATCTGGTATTGTGGTTCGCACTTCTTCTATGTTGATCTTATGCCTATGTGGATTTATAGGTGTGTTCATAAGCTTAAATGGATTGTATATCCTAAGTTTCAGCTTCTGGTTTGATGGAGAGTAAAAGTTATGTTCACCGGTGTGTGAATTGGGTTTGCAAAGTTATCCGGTTGTGGACTGGGAGAAATGTTTTGGCTTCGTAGTCTTTTGGTATTTGGTTTCAGATCTTGCGGATCTCAAAGATTACTCTTTGTGATGGTTTCTATGTTTTGCAAAAGTTGTTTTTGGTTTGGCACTCTAGAAGACCTACTCCAAAGCTCTGGTGTTTTTGTTGGTTGTCCCGATTGGACTAGTGAAATGTTCTTTGCGAATGAAGTTTGTTGAAGTTGTTGCAGATGCATTTGATTTGTTCTCAGAGGTGGTAAAATGACTGGTGAAGCATGTTGAGCCATCTGCGTGTGATTATCTTGCTGGTGATGTGTGTACTTCAGAGATCGTCAGTGTTTTCATTAGGTTTGGCCGACCTGGTGTTTACACGTTACATTATGCTTTTGCATTGATTTGAGAAAGCGTGTGTGTGATCCAAGATGTTGTTTGGGTCCTAAATTAAATATGTATTTGGTCCTCTCACATTCTTATCCACCGCGAGAATGTTGAGTAGCTGACTTTGTTTTCATTTGTAATTTGTAATTGTATAGCCAACCTTATAAATGTTTCTAAGGTTGAAGATGGTATATAAGCAAATAAATTTGTAACAAATTAATCATCTATCCATCATTTGATTTGAGCAAGAGAAGAGTGTGCGAATAAGTGTGAAAAGCAGAGTGTGGAAGAGAAAATTATGGCAACAGGATTTTGATCAAGTTGCAAAGTGTGTGGAACTCCTAGTGGTGGATCTTTATCTATTTCTTTGTATTTTTTCTATAGGCAATGAACCTCTCTTTTGTAAAGTGAGTCCTAAGGTAGTGAGCCCTTAATCTGGGTAGTGAGCCTTTATATATCTGGGCAGTGAGCCTGTGTATCCAGTTTTTGCATTCTACTATATTGTGAGTTAATCCTCACCGTGGTTTTTCCCTCATTGGGTTTTCCACATAAATCTGGTGTCTCTGGTGTTGTGTTTATGTTATTTACATTTCATGTTTACACTTATTAAAAGATTGAAGATAAAGTGGAATTATTTAAGTTTATAAGTGAAAGATTTGATACAACTGATTCACCCTCTCAGTCTTCTGTGTGAATTTTAACAATTGGTATCAGAGCTTTGGTTCCTCGATGAAAAGCTTAACCACTTGAGGTAGATCAGATGGCACACAAGTTGTAGCTTCCTATGTTTGATGAAGCTGATTTCAGTGACTAGAAAGAAAAAATGAGAAGTTATTTGATTTCACTTATTTTTAATACCTGGAAAGTTGTCTAGATGAAGTATGTTATTCCAATAGTTGGACCTTCTTCTCCTGATGAGGTTGTAGCTTTTGAAGAGAATGAAAGAGCGAGGTTTTCTATTTTTAGTGCATTATCTAAAAATGCAAGAGCGAAAGTTATTTATTTGGCTACAACAAAAGAAATGTGAACAAAGTTGAAGGACATTTATGAAGGAAATGAGAAAGTAAAGTTGTCAAGGAAACTTACTGCTAAGTGAAAATTTGAGAATCTCATAATGGAAGATGGAGAAGACATTGATAGCTATTATCAGAGAGTTGAGACTATAGCAACCGAAATCAAGAATCAAGGAGGTACCATGAAGGATGAAGATATAATTGAGAAGATCTTGATGACCTTACTAGACTATTACGGTGACAAAGTATCTGCTCTTGAAGAATAGTATGATCTAAAGACATTTACTAAGGAACATATATTTGGTATCTTGACTGCATTCGAGATGAGAAAATTTGCAAGAGATAAGGAAAATACTGAAACAACCTTTAAAGCAATGAAGATAGGAGATGATGATGATGAAGATGATACAAAGGATCTGGAAGCTAATTTCACAAGGAGATTGAAGAAAGGTATTGGTAAATACAAAGGTAAAATGCCTTTTAAATGTTTTAGTTGTGGAAATATTGGTCATCATGCGTCAAGATGTCCTAATAGAGCTACACAAAAGAAGAATAAGGATGGTAATAACAATAACTACAAGGATAAGAAGGATAGGAAGTTCAAGAAGTTGTATTATGTCAAGGAAGATGCCGAGATTTCTGATGATGAATCTGAATTTGAGGAAGACAAAGATGAATGCTTGTTTCTAGCCCTAGAAAATAAATGTGGAAAGGAATCTAGTCTGAAGAACAAGAAGAATGAAGCAAAAGGTACTCTGGTGACTGCTTTTCATGCCAAACAAGATGAAGACTTTTGGGTAATTGACAACGGATGTTCAAATCATATGAATGGAGATAAGAGTAAGTTTACTAAACTTGAGAAGTATGATGGAGGTATAGTCGTGTTTGGATATGACTCTGGTGCTGAGATTATTGGTAAAGGAACAATTAGCTTTGATGGAAAACACAATACTGACGATGTTTACTATGTAAAGGGTTTAAGGCATAATCTCTTAAGTGTATGACAAATGTGCAACAAAGGTTTTAAGCTTGTGTTTCAGGATAACACTTGTGAGATTAGAAAAGGATCCAGAACTATGGTTGCAGCTGGAAGAAGAATTCATGGAAACATCTATCAACTTAAAGGTGGAGATGGTTAGTGTTTTCTTTCATAGATTAATGAGAGTTGAATCTGGCACAGGAGAATGGGACATGTGAATTTTGATAATATGGTTAGAATCAGTTCTAGAGAAGCTGTAAGAGATCTGCCTAGAATCACAAAGCCTTCTAATTCAATCTGCAAAAGTTGTCAGATGGGAAAGCAGACAAGAAGCAGTTTCAAAGGAAAAGATCAATCTTCTACCAAAATGCTTGAATTAATTCATATAGACCTCTATGCTCCTACAAGAACAGGTAGCTTGAATGGTGATGGGTACTTTATGCTTTTAATTGATGATTACTCTAGGATGACATGGGTTACATTTTTTAGAGAAAAGGCTTAGGCTCTTGATAGATTCAAGGAGTTTAAGGCAAGAGTAGAAAATGAGGAAAATATGAGAATTAAATGCTTAAGATCTGATAGAGGTAGAGAGTTTACATCCAGTGAGTTCAATGCATTATGTGAAGAGCATGGCATAAAAAGACATTATTTTTCTCCTAGAACCCTGCAACAAAATGGAGTTGTAGAGAGAAAGAACAAGACTGTACAAGAAGCAGCTAGAACCATGATGAAAGAATCAAATGTTCCTGATATGTATTGGAGAGAAGCTATACACACTATTGTTTACATTCTTAATAGAGTTCAAATCAGAGGTAACAACACTAAGAATCCTTATGAGTTATGGACTAGTAAGACTCCTACTGTGAAATACTTTAAGGTATTTGGTAGTAGATGTTACATTAGAAGAGATGAAGAAAATCTTGGAAAATTTGATGCTAGATGTGATGAAGGAATATTTCTTGGATATTCTAATAACAATAAGGCTTACAAATGTTTTAATAAGAGGCTGAGAAAAATAATTGAAAGTAATAATGTGAAGGTTGATGAAGCTATGTATAGACTAGTGGAGATAAATGAAGTTGAACCTGATGAGCCTATCTATGAGAAAGTACAAGAAGAAGAAAAGGAAGAGAAATAAAAAAGTGAAGAAGAAGAAATTTTGGAACCTGCACCTAAGACTCCTAAATATGTTCAAAGAAATCATCCAGAGGATCGGATAATTGGAGACAAAAGTGAAGGAGTGAAGACAAGAAGCAAAGTGGTTGAGGTAAACTTGTGTTTACTTTCTAAGATTGAACCTCAAACTGCGAATGAAGCATGTAATGATGAAAGTTGGATGAGAGAAATGAAAGAAAAATTACAACAAATAGAAAAGAATGAGACATGGGAACTAGTCCCTAGACCTGCAAACAAGAATGTGATTGGTTTGAAATGGGTATTCATAAACAAATTGAATGAAGATGGTGAAGTGGTTAGGAATGAAGCAAGACTGGTATGTAAAGGATATTCACAGGTTGAAGGCATAGATTTTGAAGAAACTTTTGCACCTATAGAAAGAATGAAGGTCATTCAGATGTTCTTGGCATTTTCAGCTCATAAAGACTTCAAGGTATATCAGATGGATGTCAAGTTTGCATTCTTGAATGGGGAACTGGAAGAAGAAGTATATATGGAGCAATCAGAAGGTTTTTCACTGTCAAACAAACCAAACATGGTTTGTAAGTTGAAGAAAGCATTATATGGATTGAAGCAAGCTCCCAGAGCTTGGTATGCTAGGTTGGATAAATACTTGACAAAATAGGGATTCAACAAAGGGTCTGCAGACAACAATATTTACTTCAAGGTTGAGAAAGGCAAGATGTTGATAATTGTGGTGTATGTTGATGATAACATTTTTGGTGGAAATGAAGGTATGTATAAGAAGTTTGCTGATGAGATGCAAAAAGAATTTGAAATGTCTATGATTGGTGAATTGAATTTCTTCCTTGGACTTCAAGTTAATCAGATTGACAAAGGGATATTCATTTCACAATCTAAGAATGCTAAGGAATTGTTGAAGAAGTTTAGAATGGATGACTCTAAACCGGTTTGTACCCGTATGGTAACTGGTTTTAAATTGACTAAGGATGATGAATTTGCTAAAGTTGATCAAAGCATGTACAGATGCATGATTGGTGGATTTTTGTATCTTACTGATGCAGTATGTTTGGTTGCAAGATTTCTAGTTGCAAGATTTCTAGCAGAACCGAAGGAAGCACATGTTACAACTATGAAGAGGATATTTAGATATCTTAAAGGAACTCCAGATTTTGGGCTATGGTATCTGAAGGACAATGATTTCACATTGAATTCCTACCTTGATGTTGATTGGGCTAGATGTGTAGATGACCGAAAGAGTACAAGTGGAGGAGCATTCTTTCTTGGAGGAAGATTAGTTGCATGGTTGAGCAAGAAACATGAATCAGTTTCTTTATCTACTGCAAAAACAAAGTATATTGTAGCAACATCCTACTGTACATAGGTACTGTAGATGAAACAAACCTTGATGGACATAGGTGTGGTGAGTGATGAACCTACTGCTATCTTTTGTGACAATACAAGTGCTATAAATATTTCAAAGAATCTGGTGATGCATTCTAGAACAAAGCATATATTTATTAAGTATCACTTTTTGAGGGAGAAGGTGTTGAGGAATGAAGTTAGACTTGAATATGTACCTACCAAAGAACAAGTTGTAGACATATTCACTAAGGCCCTTCTGAAGGATGCTTTTGAGTATCTCAAAGGGAAGTTAGGGCTTTTTGCCCCTCCTTCTTTGAACTAAGTGCACATGAAGGTGCATCAGTCCAGTGGATTCACACTCTTTTTGTTCTAGACTGATGATTGAGGTCTACTCCTCAGGGGGAGTAGAGAAGTGCATTGTTGCAGTATGTGGTGTGGGTGTACTCCTTAGGGGGAGTGAAAAGAGCTTTATATGGCAAGAATTTCCTTTGCCATTAATGTCAAAGAGGGAGAGAGATCATGTGAAAATTATATGCTTGGTAGGTTGTCGCTTCTGAAAATCATGTAGGATATGGGAGAGAGATCATGTGAAAATTTTATGGTTGACAGGTTGTCGCTCTTGAGAATCATGTATGCTATCTTTGATGGTTTTTCACATCATGTGTTGCCATCAATGGCAATGGGGGAGATTTTTGCAAGTACAGATGTGTTTGGTGGTGTTGTCATTAATGTTGTCATTGATTTCAACACTATACAGGTTGAATAAGTTATGTATTTGCCAAGTTCTTTTGAGAAAATTTGAGAAACAATGAAATTTGAGTTAAAGTGTGTTTTGAGCATGATCCGGTATTATGGTCCCCACTTCTTCTGTGTTGATCTTATGCCTATGCGGATTTATAGGTGTGTTCATAAGCTTAAATAAATTGTATATCCCGAGTTTCAACTTCTGGTTTGATGGAGAGTAAATGATATGTTCACCGGTGTGTGAATTGGGTTTGCAGAGTTATTCGGTTGTGGACTGGGAGAAATGCTTTGGCTCCACAGTGTTTTGGTATTTGGTTTTAGATCTTGCAGATCTCAGAGATTACTCTTTGTGATGGTTTTTGTGTTCTGGCAAAGTTGTTTGTGGTTTGGCACTTTGGAAGATCTACTCCAAAGCTTCGATGTTTTTGCTGGTTGTCCTAGTTGGACTGGTGAAGTGTTCTTTGTGAATGAAGTTTGTTGAAGTTGTTGTGGATGCATCTGATTTGTTCTGAGAGGTGGTAAAATGACTGGTGAAGCATGTTGAGCCATTCGTGTGTGATTATCTTGCTAGTGATGCGTGTACTTCAAAGATCATCGGTGTTTTCATTAGGTTTGGCTGACCTAGTGTTTACACATCACATTATGCTTTTGCATTGATTTGAGAAAGTGTGTGCGTGATCCAAGATGTTATTTGGGTCCTAAATTAAATATGTAGTTGGTCCTCTCACATTCTTATCCACCGCGATAATGTTGAGTAACCGACATTGTTTGCATTTGTAATTTGTAATTGTATAGTCGACCTTATGAATGTTTCTAAGGTTGAAGATGGTATATAAGTGAATCAAGTTGTAGTGAATTGATCATCCATCCATCATTCAATTTGAGCAAGAAAAGAGTGTGCGAATAAGTGTGAAAAGCAGAGTGTGGAAGAGCGAATTGTGGCAATATTATTTTGATCAAGTTGCGAAGTGTGTGGAACTCCTACTGGTGGATCTTTATCTATTTCTTTGTATTTTTCCTATAGGCAGTGAACCTCTCTTTTGGACAGTGAGTCCTAAGTAAGTGAGCCCTTAATTTGGGTAGCGAGCCTTTATATATTTGGGTAGTGAGCCCTCAGGCAGTGAGCCTGTGTATCCGATTTTTGCATTCTACTATATTGTGAGTTAATCCTCACCGTGGTTTTCCCTCATTGGATTTTCCACGTAAATTTGGTGTCTTTGGTGTTGTGTTTCTCTTATTTACATTTCATGTTTACACTTAATAACGGATTGAAGATAAAGTGGAATTATTTAAGTTTATAAGTGAAAGATTTGATACAACTGATTCACCCCCCCTTTCAGTTGTCTTGTGTGCGCATTTTAACACCTTGCACCACTAGCCAGGAGAAGAATTTACACTTAGGCCAAGCAAACTTATTCCAAACTTGTTTCCACCATGAGACCTCAAAACTCCCAAACAATTGCTTATCTAGAACTCGATAGCCTGAGGCAACAAAAAATTTACCTTTCGGGTCAAGACCCCAAGCCAACACATCTCTCCCAGGAAGAGAATTACAAACATGATTTGAAAAAATCTTAGCAAACTTTTGATGGTATTCTAAAGCACCACCAGGAGGCCAATCCAAAGGATCCTTCCATTTGAACACATTAATTTGACCCAAGGTCTATTGAGATTTGAAATCCACCACACAACACCAACCAACATCCATAAAATGCCGAGTCAAATTCAGCAGATGGGGGTGAGTAGACAAAATGGGAGGGTGACCATCTCAAGAACCATACCAGAAGAGAGCCTCCTGACCACCATTGCAAATCCAAAACTAACCCTGCTTAACCAGCTTGGCACCCCTTTTGAGAGTACCCCAAATCATAGAACCATTCCCCTCCACGCTAAATCTAGCAACCTCAACACTCTCAACCACACCTAGATATTTTGATGTAAGAATATTAGCCCACAACTGATGCTGGTGTGAACACTATTGCTAGTATAATTTAGATGCTAAAGCCTACCCATTCAAATTATCCCAACATAAGCCCAACCCTCCTTCCTGCTTCGACCTACAAATAACATCCCACTTAACCAAACTCCACTTTCTATGAAGAAGATTACTTGACCAAAGAAATTGACGAGACAAACTCTCAAATTCTTTGACAAAGCTAGGAGCAGAAAGAATGAAGCACCTGTATAGAGAAAGATCCCGCACCACAGACTTTAAAAGAGTCACTCTACCTGTCGAAGAAAGTCACTTGCAAGTCCAATGGTTGACCAGATTTTGGAACTTATCAATAATCCCCTGCCAAAATAGTTTAGGAAGTGAATGAATAGCAAGCAGAATGCCAAGATAAAAAAAAAGGGAGCGAACCAATCTGGAAACAAAGAATGCCAATAGTTCTCCTTTTGATGATCTTAGGAGTGTTGAAGAAGTAGATGAAAGAATTCCCCTCATTAATTCATTGGCCTGAGCCAAGTAATTGTCCAACATGCTACACCATTTGATAGCCTCCTCAACACTAGCCTTGCCCATCAAAGCAGTATCATCCACAAACTGAAGATGGGATTGAGGGGGAATATTATTTCCCCAACTCCAACCCTTATTTTCAAGCCACTCTCTACCTGAGATTGAATAAACCGCCCCAAGCCCTCAACAAGTAAAATGAACAAGTAGGGGGACATAGGATCCCCTTGTCTGAGCCCCCTAGAAGCACCAAACAGTTCTATAGGCTCTCCATTAATTAGCACCGAAAAGGAATAAGAAGTAACACAACTCTTGACCCATTCAATCCAGGCACTAGCAAAACCAAATGCTCCAAGAATCTTGAATAAGAAGGCCCATTTAACTTGATCATATGCTTTAGCCATGTCCAACTTGATAAACATAGCTTTATCTTTAGAAGATGCCATTTAATGAATGGTCTCCACAACAATAGTGACACCATCAAAAATCTGTCTACCAGCAACAAAACCCCCTTGCTCTTCAAAGATTATCCCACTTAACCAAGGTTTTAGCCTCTCGACAATCAACTTAGTAACGATCTTGTAAACCACATTACATAAAGCAATTGGCCTAAGAAGATCCATAGAATTAGCCCCATCCTTCTTTGGTATAAGAGCTAAAAACGTACCATTCAGAGATTTCAGAATTTGTTTATGCATAAAGGATTCCTGAACAACCTCCAAGAGGTCCATCTTAATCACTTCCCAAAACTCTTGAAAAAATTCGATTGGAAACCCATCAGGCCCAAGGGCTTTTCATTTTTTCATTTGAAACACAACATTCTCAAGCTCCGACAAGGAAATGGGATTAAGCAGAGATTCATTCATTTCATTAGTGACCAAAGGCAGAATACTATCCAAAATCATAGCTTCATCCTCCTCCGTTGGAGGAGAATCTTCATAAAATAAAGCAGAAAAGAAATGAATAGATTCAATAGAAATAGAAGTAGTGGAGGAAAAATTCTCCCCATTCGGAAATAAGAGAGATGATATAACATTACCTTATCTTCTATCCTTAACGGAATTATGAAAGAAAGAGGTATTCCGATCACCTGCCTAAAGCCACTCAATTTAGGACTTGTTTCCAAAAAAAATCTTCTCTTAATTCTCATTCCTCAACTTCCAATAAACCAAGCTCCTCAGTGAGGCTCTGGTCATGAATCTGCCTAGTAATCAAGTCCAAGCTAGCCTAAGCATTCTGATTTGCATGAAACACATTACCAAAGTGTTGCCTATTCCAGTGCTTCAACCTATACTTCACATACTAAATCCTCTTGGAGAAGGAGTACATAGCAGTACCATGCACCAGATTTCCAAGACACCACCAACCAGGAAGCAAATCATGAAGAGACTCATCTCTAATCCACATAAGCTAGAACTTAAAGGTCTGCTTTAAGCAATGTCAAGGTAACTTAGCAACAAGCTTGATCAACAAATGATCAAAGCCTCGCCCATCCAAAATCTCAGAGCTAATCATCCACCTATCTCCCATCCAAAAATTGGACACAAGGAATCTATCCAGCCTTTTAGAAATTACAACATCCCCACTTCTCCTACTGTTCCAAGTAAAAATCCCATTAATCAAATTAATATCAATCAACCTCAAGAGAGAAACATTCTCCTACAAGAGAACTGAGGAAGGCTCTAGGCAAGCACTTCCTCCCCTCTTCTCCTCCAATGAAGTAACAACATTGAAATCCCCAGCCAAGATCCAAGGAAGATAAGGATCCAAAGACCTCATGTATCAAACATGATCCCACAACAAAAATTTACCTTGAAATTCAGTTGGAGCATATATGTTATAAAAAAGAACTCTCTTCCCTGACTCAAGATGAGAAGCAACACAAGAAATCGAGCCCCTGCAAGAGAGCCACCAAATTGGACTGACTTTTCGAGGATCTAGGATAAACAGGACACCCCACCAGAGCTACCCAATTCCCCAACACATTGATACTATCCACGACCCCAAATATTTGAAGCCACACTTAGCATACTATCAAAAAATAACTTAGTTTCTTGAAGGAAAACCACATCAAGAGAATAAATACGAACCAAATCCCAAATAGCCTTTTGTCTAGGGATGTTATTCATACCCCGAACATTCCAAGAAAGCACTATCATTGTTGAGGATGGGAGAAGTGAGCATCAATAATCTTCATTGAACCTACCTCAACCAATGTCTCCCCAGCTAGCTTAACCTTCTCTTGATCCTTCTTGCAACCAACCTTAGAGGGTTTCTCAAGAACCCCCCTTTTGAGAGTTTTTTGCTGCAAACCCAAGGCAAAGGAAGAAGACTTATTTTTACCTAAGTCAGGAGCACCTCACACCTCAGAGATAACACCATCTACACTAGGAGAGTCTTTAGAAGCCTCAAACACGCCACCTCCCACACCCAGAACCGAACCTGAAGGACGCAAATTAGAATCCATCTGAGAGCCCTGCTCACCAAGTTGTTCTGACCTGGGAATTACAGTAGGCTATACCCCAGGCACCTCCTTTGCAAAAGAGCCAACTGTCCCCTACAAGTCCACATGAAACCCTTCCTCCTGGACCAAATCTTCTAACACCTCAAATCCATTGAAAGTTTCTTCCTCTTGCCTATCCTTGAGAGATCTCTTTTGGCCCCATCCATGATTACGAGCCTTAACCGGTACAAATCCTTCTTTATCCACTGCCTCCCCCTACATGGGAGCTTTACCCTTTTTCGACTTTGAGTTAGACTGAGAAGTCACATTACTTGTACCAGTAGCACCAGAAGCACGAGGAAACCTCCGCTGAAGATGACCATACTCATGACCCAATCGACACCACTCAAATCAATTTCAACACATACTCATACATAAGAAAAAACCCTTTTATTTAGAGTTTGTTGAGAATGACCAATAGATTTTCCCAACAATAAAGCAATCGACTGCAATATATCACTTCTCCAACATTCAAGCAGTAGCCTAGGGAGACGAACACAAACTGGGATCCTAGAAGGTAACTCCTCTGCTAAGTTAAAGCCAACATGCCATGGATTTATGAAAAGACCCACTTGATTATAGAAATATGGTCCACCTTCAAAAGCCTTGTTTCGATCAGAAATGCATGAGAAATCCACCATAAAAAAAATATTTGCAGCCATCAAAATTTCAAAGTCTCTTTCCGAGTTCCATGTCTTGCGAATCTAGGTATTGAGAAACAGCATAGAAACCCTCATCCCCATGAATTTACAAATCAAAACATGATTGCTATAATAATCCAGATCATTGGCGACTACCTTTGATTGGATCACTAAAACTGGCCGCTCTTAGGCCCTCTCCAAGCACCCATTTGCCTTTTGCAATTTAAAGGCACCATTACATGCCAAACCTGATCCAGGAGAAGATGGATTGGAAATATCCACATCTTCACCAGCCACAGATGAATCTCAAACAACCTTATCCAAGGACCCACACAATGCCATTGAAGCCCGAAACAAAGAGGCCCCTAGCTGCACCACACACACCAAGCCACAACCACACACCAACCCAAAATGGGCGCACAAAAGAGAAAGGCAACAAACCAAAATGGAAAAATGACACCCCTACCATGTACACAACCAACACTGTTGACAAAGCATACAAAGAAAGAAGCCACAACTCCTACCAAAACCCCTAATCCACACCACAATAGACAAGAAAAGAGAGCCCTCACAACAAATGAAGGTAAGAAACAAGAGGCAGAAAAAAAAAAGGGCCCCCAAGACTCCCCCACATGTAGATACAAACCCCCCTCGCTCAATAATACTCAACAATGGCCGGCTAGGGCACGACCACCCTAGCATGCCCGCACATGCCTGTAAATCGAGCCATCTCCCACTGTTCATGTTATATCAGATTATTATATTTTTTATTATTTATTTGTATTTTTAAGAATTATGATTCCTATAAGAAAAACTTAATTAAGTTATATGATACATAATAATATATATTAAAAAATAGCCAAATTACTTGCATTACTTTAAAAAATAAAAATTTATATTTTTTTCATATTTAATATGTACGATTAATAAAAGCACTAATATTTTTTAATATAAAAGATTTTTCTATTAAAAATCATAAATTAATTTTTTTTGACAATTTAAATTTTTCATAAAACGTCAAATGTAAGGTATTTAAATGATCTAACCATCACCAAAATTTATATGAAAAGTAGGGGTGGCCGTCAAATTCTAGGCCTGTTAGCACATACTCGATCATCTCATGTAGGAATTTGGCTCTTCCTTTACACCATTATGATCAATCATAATGAAGGAGTTTAACTCTAGCTCTAGAAAGTTAGAATCTCTATGGATGCATGTGAAAATGAAAGTAGCATTTTAGTATTCACCTTCTTATATATAGTCAAGTGTTTTAATTTATAATTTATAAATAACGAGTTCTAGGGACCATATTCTCACACCTAACTAGTCCTATTGATGATGATACATATTTTGGTGGAGACGGGTGACCAAACCCCATTTTAAAGTTATTTTTACTTGTGCATTTATTATACTCCTAATTTTATACTCATGATATTTACAACCTAAGATATATATTGATGACCCAGTTGATTCATGATGCTTATCCATTCACCCTAGTATATCTTAGGAGCACACGTGTGCCAAATTTTAACCTATTTTATTTGTTCACCTTGTGCCACGAGTGTTTATTATAAGATTAATTATCATTAAAAATAAAAAATTGACAAACCAAAAAACTTTTACATGTGCCTTCATGATCAAACCTTATCTATAAGCTCCTCTACATTAATCTAGCCATGCAGTTTCTTATTTCCAATTATAATGTGATGCTCATTTGGCCACCAAGGCCCATCCTACTTTATTACTTGTGTGAATGCACATCACTCATGAAGTTGCTTATGCTCATTATACTATTTGTAACTCATTCCATCATCTTTCTTATGTGGGGAAAATCACTTTGAAATACACTCTCATGACCACATCTTATACAAGTGTTCATATACATAATCATGTTCTAAGAGCCATATTATCACATTGGGTGGCATTATACATTATGCCTTCCCTACCTTATTATGTGCTTGTATGCCTATCATGTACTAAGAGTCATATCGGGGACACCATGATCTTGCCTACATGATTTTAATTTGTGCTAGCACTAGGGACCTATTGTCCTACCTCAACCATTGTGTCCTCATGCTCTTTAATGCCACAATGCGGGCATATGTCTAGCCTAGTGCTTTATGTATTTACATAGGTATTTTTTCCATTGAGGGCTCAACATTTTGCTACTTATATTAGAGAAAATTTATATTCCTTTGTGCTTATCTCCAACTCATGTGCTTACCATTCCTATCATTTAGCCATTAAGGGCCACATCATCATTTTTATTTACCTATATTAGAGCAAATTTATATTCCTTCATGCTTATCTCCAAATCATTTGATTACCATGTAGATTCGATATGTTTTCACCAACTTGTTACATGATGTATTTATTATGATCATTACATTACATGATTCTTATGCTTACGTGGTCAACGTACATTCACATTTCATGAATTATTTTTCCCTCTCCTTCAATTCCTTGCATCCTATGGATGCAACCAATTAAAGGGGGCATATTCTATTGCTATCACTCCTTTTTTGAGCTTGTAAATAATCACATGTGCCCACACAAAGACTCATTACCATTCCTAAATAGATCTTGATCACATGACATGACATGACATGACAATGCTTGATATGCCATGTCATCCTATGACCAACTCACAAGGTAAAATATTACCACAACATTCTTTGTACATGAATAATTTTTCTAACCCTATTATCTCTCTTCTCTACATCTCATCATAATTGATACTCAAATCTAGTTTGTAATTATGCTTATCTCTACTTGTGTGATACAAGATACTCATTGCATATCTTTCCTTTATTTTACAAGTTCCTAGATACATGTTGAAGGATGAATACACACAATGAGGTCAGTGAGGTTCGTTACTTTATATGGACCTCAATATATTTTTATGTCTAAATATTTACTATACATGCGTATTTGTGACTAGTCATTTACTTTGGAGAACATGTTGACATTATGATTCATGTGCACTTCAAAGTGGGGAAAAATATAATGGTGAAATTTGCACATTCATGCCAACTTTCATTTGATTTTGGGTCCACTTTGATGGGATGAATTAATTAATTATATAATGACAAATGACACAATATTGTGTGAACCTAGGCTTATTCCCCCATCTATTATCCTTCTCCATTAACACTCATTCCCATACATTTCATCTTTATCCCATCCCCATTTGAACTTATTTATATACACTCACTATTTATTATACCTATTTATGCATTTACACCCATACATTCATTAGCCACCTTGATATTAACACCTCTTTTTGGTCTTGATGAATCTTGTGTCTTGTGGGAATGATCTTGTACCATATGGAATTGACCCTCAAATTAAAAAAATTAAATTCAATTTTTATTGACTTTTACCCCTTTCATTCTTGCTTTTTACTAGCTTGGTACACTTTACTCGATTAGTTGTTATTTCTTGGTATTTAAAGGAATTCAACATGCATTCATTTATTAATAATTATCATTCACATATCATATAGACTTCAAGGAGAATAAATTCTAAAAATAGTTTGATTTGGAGCACTGAAAGGAACCAAATTTTGCATCACCATTTTGGAACATTTGCATGATCGAAGAGTGTTGTCTTCGATCATTTTTGTGATTGTAAAGATAATCCAATCAAGGAGATTAACTTAGGCGAACATGACCCTTGTGATTCAATGATCTTCCCAAGGTATTTTCAAATACCACAAATCCTCAACAGATTGTAGAGTAGATTTTTAGGTGACACAAGTTGCATAAGTCCATGATGCACAAGATCGCTTGTACGATACACACCACCTTCACATGCTAGGTCATATCCACATGATGTAGGATTGATCTTGTAGGCATGGATTTGGCTCGCGATGAAATTCACATTTTTCCAATTCAGAGGCAAGGTATAGATGAAGAGCATATATTTCAAGACCTAATGCAAGTGGGTTTCAATGGAATATTAGACTCATTCTTCACCATTGTTCCTAGATTTAAGCTCCCTTATCCTTTGCATTTAATTTCCTAAAGTAGCATTCACTTTACATGCTTTATAACTCTCTACTATCATTTTAATTAATCTAGGTTGATTTGTGTTGATGTGCATGCATTTTATTCAATTAATCTAGATTAAGCTTAAGGAAAACTTATTTTCCTTTCCACCAATATTAATTTCCACATCTTAGTTTTCAGTCTCATTGTCATATCAACTGAAATCAACATCAATCCAATTTCTAGGTACACCTATAATCTTTCAATTTCCTTTCACTTCTCATCTAATTTCTACCACCTATTCAATCTTAAAGTATTATTAATCTAAAATTTAATTACATTAATTACTTAATCATCGAAATAAACTTTCTAAATTAATATAACATACATTTTATTTTCAAAATATATTTTATCTAAAATGAAAAAATATTTTTGATAACATCCATAGAACCAAACAATCTATAAGATAAAATGTAGCAATGAAGTTATTTCTTTTTCACATCCACAAAAAATATATTTTATATAAAATGAATAAATATTTTTGACAACATCCATAAGACCAAACAAAAAACCAATATATGAAATAAAATGTAACAATTAAATTATTATTTTTTCACATCAATAACATCCATAAGATCAAGATAAAATGTGGCAATGAAATTATTTCTTTTCCACATCGGTCAAATAAAACATGTGCACTTGATTATCTTCAACATAACAACGCAGACAACTTATCGACCGTTTCAAAGACTAAACGTTGAAAAAAAATACTGTTAGCAATATTTTAAAAGGCATGGATATATCAAGAAACATAGGGAAATCTGCCGGCTTAAAATAGTACATTTTTAGACACATAAACTAACGTGAACTGTATTATTTCTATTTCCATGTCGGTGATTTAGAGGGCGTGCAATTACCAATGGATCAGCATTAAATTTGCAAATTTGTTATTGTTATTCTTCCGAGCTGCTGAATTTAGTTGCAGCACGTTCTTCGTTCGTGTGCAGCGCTAATTCATTTGCCAACGATTACTGTTTTCATTTAGAAATAAAATTGGTATTTCAGTTTATACCGAACAAGCATATACCAGACGTCTTCATGCAGAAGACCAAGGAGAAGAGGAAGAAACGTTTGCATGATTTATTGGGGATTTTAAACAAGGGTTTGGATAAATAAGAAGTATTGTCATTTGGGAATGAAAAATAAGGGTTTGCACAGATAAAAAATGGGGTCTATTTCTGCTGGCACTGTGGAAAAAACGACATCAAAATTGGTTATAGCAGTGGCGGGGATCATGAGCACCCTGGTTGTTTATGGTGTATTGCAGGTATAGTTTTAATTTCGCATCCAAATACATTCATCTCTTCAATTCAGAGGTTATTTGATGGCCAAAATTTTGACTATTTTTTTTGAAGTGCTTGAAATCCGTCTCTTGAATACCTTGAAGTTTTATTCAATTTGTTGATTTAGACGCACGATACAAATTTACTGATTTGTTAGGTTAATTGGGTTACACACGCACAACATTACCACGAGGCACTTAGCTACAACATTATGGGGCATAACGTGGGTAAATATCAGAGAAGTCTCTGGGGTCACGTAAAGCATTGGTTTTCACTTTGGATTTATTTTCTTTTTTATTTGGGGTCTTAAATTTTGATATGAATTCTTAAATTATCTGGGTCATGCGGGGTGAACTTGCATTGCATTCTTAGGATTTGTAAATATGGTCACACCATCATTGATACACCACAAATTCTGCAAATCTATTGGAACACAAATATATGACAACGTGTCTGTTGCAAGATTCAATATTAAATCCTGAAACAGAGAAATTAATATCATATTTCAAACGACCACAATAAATACATCCAGAAGTCAAATGTATTGTAGGGAGGACTTCCTACATCACATTCTACCGAAAAAGTATTAAATTAGGTTCATATAAAAATTTTAAACTCTATTAAAGCACAAAGATTTTCACTACCAGGTCGTAATTTCAAATTTGACGCCTTATAGTTGCTTTTCCTTGACAGTAATAAGGTTAGTTTGGTCACTTATTTTTTTGTAATCTCGACTGCTTTCTACGATCATCAAACTATGTCAGTCGGACTGTGAATCACTGTTGAAGACTTGAAGTTGATCTGGTTGCTATGCAGCTCATTAGATTTATATGGAATGGAATAAGATTTCCACATGTATGAATAAGATGATATTGGGTGCAAGCCCCAGGTCCATATTGGCAGAAGAATCAATCCTTTTTTGTGCAGGCCCTGAAGCTCATGGCTTTGTTTCCACACTTCCAGCAAAAACAAAATATCATCAGATTGTCATTTTATTTTTTCGTTAAAACTAAGAGTCATTGAATAAACTCATCCTTCTGAAAGCAGCACCAAGCTCCTCTGTTTGTGCACATTGTCATCACATCTACATAGGGATATGATTTTATTTGCTGCTGTAAATTAACATATTGTTAGTAATAATTCAACTTTAATTGGCTCCTACAAGTGGCCCTAGGTTGATTTAGGCCATAGATTTGCAGATACTACAGTTAGATTAGCTCTATAGTTAGTTTAATTCTATCACTTTATGTTAAATAGAAAGAAATTTGGTTTGCTTATTTGGTCTTCCTGTTCCATACCGTGACAATTAACAAGGCAAATGGGTCTTTATTTCTTTGGGGGGTTAATTCCTGTAGTTTGTTTACACTCGATTTTTGTTTGAAACTGGCATTAGCTGATGAAACAAATTACTGTGCTAAGCTATTTAAGACAAATAGATCCAGATTTGAATTCTTCCAAAAGTAGGCCTATATATCTATATTCCTAATCACCCTTGAATTAGAAGTCAGCATGAACAATGATTTATCCTCACCATTTGATTTCTAAGTTGCAAAAACTTAAAATTAGTGGAAATACAACCTACATAGTTGTCACATCCCCTGACAAAATGGGGGTTCAAGCATTGTGATGGATCGCACATGGGTGCTTTGGAATAGGATCTCAATAGCCTTGGTAGCTTATGAGTTTTTCTATTTCCATTTTAAATAATTTCCTTCTTTAATGAAATACTGACCCAATAACTTTTAATTTTTCTTAACTTTAAGACTAAAGGCAATGTTACAGTATTACAATGTTATGAACCTTTGAAAGTCTAGAGAAAAGAAAGAATGCAAGATAGTTGATGCAACAAGCTTCACGACAAAGAACAGAATTAGAATGTCACTATTGAGTCTACATGATGCCACTGGCTGCAATCTATTGTTCTCACTGTAATACACTGCCTTCATCAATAAACAACATGATTCTTGGGATATCATAAGTCCTAATAGATTCCGACTGAAAATGTGAATAAGTGATGAACTTTTTGACAAGTGTAATGATCGCTGGGTGCATTGGAGGTTGGTGACTTTGTTCTAAAGGAATACAACTTAAAATTAACTAGGAGCATTATGAAGTTGGAGGCAAAGGTGTAATAGCCCAAAAGTTCCAAAATTGATGTCTACCAGAAGTTTAATATGAGCAAGGTGTCAGACAAACACAATGCATAACCCAACCCAAATAGACAAACCTTTCCTAAAACCAAATCAGCAACTCTAGGAAGTGAATATCATTACTGGACCAAAGCATATCCAGTGAATTAGAGATCCAAGCAATAATCTGATGAGCAAAATGGGCAGGGCCCAAGTGTGGAAGGCTTTACACACACTGCTGCTCAAAATCACGTCTGTTGTTTTTTAGTGATCCTCTCACTATAGTACTTGGATCCTTTAAGGAAGGCCTCACAGATCTCCAAGCCTATCTATAAGTAATGTCTAGCTGAACCATATATAAATTTTATAACAAGTTCATGAAAATGGCAAATCAATATTATTACTCACCAATCTTCCATGTTATTCTAAGTGAATGTAGGATTCATATAGCTGCAGTCCAGTTGAAAATACTCGCTCTGTCACCTGAACTGATGATCACACCCTAACCAACTTCCAAGTAGGATGCTGGTAAGACCTTGATGAGCTATTGTAAAATCAGGCCTAGGAACAGATCGACATGACATATGAATGATAGGGAATGTCATACCAAGGCAACCAAAAGAATGAACCTCCTTTGCTAGAAATTTTCCTTCTATAACATGCTATGGGAATGAGTGTACTCCAGCCTATAGAGCATGTGGCATTGAATTAATCTTCCTAATGAAATACAGCACCTTGGTGGCAAAAGAGGGTGGGAAGCAGGCTCCTGCTCTCCACTAACTGACAGTTGACCCATCTGAAACTGAAACTTTATACTTTGGACAGGGAATCATCCTATCCTGCTTATAATTCATCCTCCATGTTAGCAAGAAAAGAGGAGCACAGACTGAAGTTCTGTGTGCAAGGAATTCTTTATAAGTTATATTTATACCCTGGTATTAGCAATAGTAGAAGGATCAGAGATTAAGATAAAATGTGGTACTCATATTAGATCATAAACATGGATTATAGATGAAGACTCATCAAACAGTTCATATAACATAGGACAGTCACAAATCTTCTGATGTATATATGAACTCTTATCTTTACATATGTTCTTTCAATGGGATTACAATCTTATATTAACTTCTTACATCTACTCTTTTACTTCCCCAATATCTATCTATACACATATATGGATTTGGGGACGTGTCCCTTACAAAATACATCTAATCCTATGAGGACTAGTCAGCCCTTGGCTCTGCATGTACTTTGCAGTAAGTTCTGCTGCTGTCCTGCTGCTCTGTCTTGTCCTCTGCTGCTTACCCTGCCAACACTCAGACTAACATATAACAATGTGAAGATGAAGACGCTGAAGGCTTCTTTCCCATGGGTTTCCATAGGAAAGTTTTTGAATTATTTATTTGTATTGCCATTCTCCTAATTCCCTTGCATATCCCCACGAAAACATGTAAGTCAAAGCATTTACAAATTTATAATCTTTCCATTCTTCGCTAACTGAAAACAACACTTGTCATTTACAAATTATGACATGCCATAATTTGGGGTGTTAAGATGACGATCCCACTCTCTTAGGGATAGAAAGCAAGAAGTTACTAAGGGTCATCCATTCTTAGTTTGATCTTGTCAAGCAGATTGTTACTGCCATAGTTGGCTCACTCGCCAAAAACTCGCGAGTTTTTTTGCCAAACGAGTATTTGCAAGTTTTACTCGCCAGAAAGTACGGCCGTACTTCTCACAAAAACTCGTCGTTTTTTTTAAAAACTCGGCTGCTCAGCAAAAAAGACCCCCGTTGTCAGAATAAAGGCAATTTTCATTCATTTTTTGCCTCCACCAGTTGCTCTGTCTCTTCCTTACCAAAAACACTCTCCCATGAAGGTTTTTGTGGTTTTGGAGGTCTTAATTTGGGCTTGGTGGTGGGGGCTCTGCCCTTCGACCCTGCCCTATATCGCGACAGGGAGCGCGCCCAGGGCGCTGCCCCGGGACCCTGTGAGGGGCGCTGCCCCTCGACCCCGCTGGGGGCGTTGCCCCCAAACCCCCACGAGGGGCGTTGCCCCTCGACCTCGCTGGGGGCGTTGCCCCCAGACCCCCACGAGGGGTGCTGCCTCTCGACCCCACTAGGGGTGTTGCCCCCAAACCCCCACGAGGGGCATTGCCCCTCAACCCCGCTGGGGGCGTTGCCCCTAGACCCCCACGAGGGGTGCTACTCCTTGACCCCATTAGGGTCATTGCCCTCAAACTTAGATTGAATTCATTTGGTTTTCTAGGTACTCTCCAAGTCCAAGTTTCCAAGTTTTCCTACAAGTCTTCATCTATAATATCATCTAGTTCTACCTCTCCCCTAGTTTTCACTAGACATGGGAAGAGGAAGATATAAATTTGTAAAATATATTAATATAGTATTTACTTTCAGTTTTACAAAAACAATTTGCTATTTTCATTTTGTTTCAGACTATTATCATATCAGCGCATTGAGCATTCCACATGAGGATGCCATTTTGTATCCAATTTCTTTCAAATCAATCAAATACAACTTGTTTCTTATATGTACTCATTTATTGACTCATTGGATGCATCTTATCTTTGAATTTTGCAAAAAAAATGCATTTTTAGTGAAGTTTAAGCAATTTTTTAAGTTGCCGAGTTTTTTCCGAGTTTTTGCCGAGCCGAGTTTTTCGGGCTTGCCGAGTACTTGAAAATGTCGAGTTTTCCAACTATGGTTACTGCAACTCTTCAATAAGACATTTTTCCCAAATATTAGCTTGATAAATCAAAATCATTGAATCTAGTATATTTCAATAAAGAGTTCATGGTTTGCTTGCTCAAAATCAGCAAATCTGTCATAGCCAGAAATCACATTGACAACTAGCAATGTTTCAGGAATCTTATTTGGAAGACACAACATGTTTTTCTTGGTTTATTAACACTTTTGAATCTTTGATGGCATCATTGAACCCAGAGTACAATCTGCCCCAAGGTTATATACGCATGACCGCCTTTGAAGGGATTTACACTACAACTCTCTTTGAAGGGAATAGAACTGCGGCTTTCCTTTTGGTCATTATGGCCATTTGTCACTCTGCACCGATCTTGTGTAATGGGTGTGACATGTTACATATATTGGAAGTTCTGGGAGTTCAAAGATGGTGGTGTGATCATGGAGCTTCATAGCATTATGTAGTTGCAGGAGCTGGCGGAGGCTGAATGATTTGTTAAATTTAGAAAAAAAAAAACTAATAATTTACAATATATATCTCAATAGAATAAAAAATTAATGCTTGGCAATATTTTAAGGAAAGGCTTTGCAGTGTCTAACTAGAGGAGCTTGGACTGTCATCAATGTCCAAAAAGAAATTTGTTAGCTGCTTGTGAAAAATATCAAGACCCTTTCTCTTAGCCAAAAGCAATATTGAGCATCTATTTGTGTTACAATTATATTGTAACCTACAACGGCAGCTGGGGGTGTCGGTGGAGTGTAATGGGTCTAAGTGTGTTTTTAAAAAAGCAAAAAATAATGGCAGTCAAACTAAGAAGAAAAAATAAATGAAAACAACACAACATATATATTAAGTACTAGTTAGGCAAAGGTTACTAAATCTTTGAATTAAAAACATTAAAAAAAACACAAAATAACAAAAACAATAAGAAAATATATGGACTATTAGCAGAAAAATCTGGTATAATCCTAACACTAAAGACCTTGGCAACATGCAGGGGAGTTTTTCTTCCACCTATATCTGTTCATGTCTTTGCCCAATCCCTGCAATAAAAATAGAAGAAATAAAAAAGCAGATTTAGCTGAAAATAATGGCAACTAAAAATAGCTACTTTGGAGAAGCTCCAAATGATCCTAGTGCAGTGGCAGCATCTGTACTCTGTAACCTCTGCAACCTGTCAATGAAGTCCTGTACTTGTGATCTGTCAGTTGATTGTACTCAATCCAATTGAATAATCTTCGCTTCTACGGTAAGACTGCTCTATGTGTGTCAATCTTGGTCATCTCCTCTTCGCCATCTTGTCTATTCCTTGCAAGAGTAGACAACTTGTCTATGTTTTCAATGTACATCCTGTTGAGCTCTCTCCCAAGTGTATTCATCATGAGCCTCTGAAACTCACCTTGTACTTTATCATGTTCATCTTGGATTCCATTCACATCAACGAAAATACAAGAGATGGATGTCACCAAGGAAGCCACATGCTGCCTTATTTCATCTATACTTGACTGTAGGTCTCCTAATATGGTGCAACCTCATCATGAAGCTGAATCAGAAACTTGTATTGATGTGATCAAGTGATTTTTTGGTTCTACATTTGCTACCATTTTCATCTCAGCCAGTTTTATGGGACCAAGAATAAGAGTGGGTTTCAATTTCTCTATGAATTCTTCATGGAATGCAAAATTTTCATCACACCATGCTCCATCTCTGAAATTTCCTCTCTCATAAGCCTTGACTTGGTCAACAAGGCATATAGTCTGTCAAACAAGTTTGACCCTTGTAGGCTGATTTTACGTATCCATTTTTCTACTCTTTGTATGTGGAACTAGTTGATCCAGTTGCCTTTTCTGATGTATAGACTGCAAAAGCTGAAGTACGAAGCTTGTAGAGGTTGGTGTGGGCTGGAGAAGGCAGCAATGTTTTACTTGAGTTGCTTGACCTCTGTTTTCAAGGCAGCCTTGTCTTCTACATCCTTGAGATTTTTACTTGCAACATCCATAAGGTTCATGTCTCCTTGGTGCGTTCTTATCCCCAAAACAATCTCAACTACTTGGAAATCAACCATCTCAACATCATGCACTACTTCAGAAGGAATAGCTATTTCCAAGACCAAGTGACCATCTATATCCTTCATAGTCCTGTATTGCTTCTTTGGCATTATGGGCTCCATATTTGAAAGAATTGAAGCAGGCTCTACAAAATCAACTCGATGTGTGCTGACAAGATTCCTCTTCCTATTCACAACAGACTCTACCCATTTTGGTGCTTCTTTCTTTTTTCTCATACCTTATAGGAAAACTTGGGGAAGAAATAGTGATAATGATGTTGGGAAAAACAGGAGGTGGAAGATGTTGTAGATGGGATGGAGAAGGAACAAGAAGTGGGATTGAAGGTGTTTTAGGTTTGGATGTCAAGGCAACATCCAAAAGTATGGGTGAAAGGGAAGGAATAGAGGGATTCTTGGAAGAGAAATGTAATGTCCCCTTTTGGGATATTTCTAAATTTAGGCCTGCAAAACAATTATATCACTAAAAACTGATATTAGTAATAACAAGTATAAAGGTGTTTTAGGTTTGGATGTCAAGGCAACATCCAAAAGTATGGGTGAAAGGGAAGGAATAGAGGGATTCTTGGAAGAGAAATGTAATGTCCCCTTTTGGGGTATTCGTAAATTTAGGCCTGCAAAACAATTATAATCACTAAAAATTGATATTAGTAATAACAAGTATAAACTTTATGGTTATATTCATATTAACACATAAAATAGTATAATATTGAGAGCAATACATCATAGCTAAAACATCATAATAGTTAGATCTATAGTTCATAGCATCATTAACATTTGGATTCAAAATATCTTAACATCAATAATGGTTATTCCAAAGCATATTCCTATAGCCAATCATATTAGGAATTCACTTGAAGCATAGATTACAAACCCGATGAGTACTCGCTTGGTTGTGGAGTACATGTGGGTTTCTAGCCCGGGCAAGCAACTCACACTTTAACTCGCGACTCGGCCTATAAAAAAGCTTGCTGGTTTTTTTTGATAAAACTCCTCAAGTACCTTGCCAAAAACCCTGCAAAAACTCGCCACACTTTTTTTGTGCGATTTTTACATGTTTTTGGTATGATTTGGACGTGTTTGGGATGTGATTTCATGCCCTATAAAACACCATATGGGAGGACAAAAGTGGTGTGCAGGATGAAGTTTTGTGTGGTTTCAAAGACCTTAATTTGGGCTTGGTGGCGGGGGCGTTGCCCCTCAACCCTGCCTTGTATCGCAAGCCCTTTGACCTTGCGAGGGGTGTTGCCCCTTAACCTCACTTGGGGCGTTGCCCCTAGACCCCCATGAGGGGTGCTGCCCCTTGACCGTGTTGGGGGCGTTGCCTCCAAACCCCCACGAGGGGCATTGCCCCTCGACCTTGTTGGGGGTGTTGCCCTCAGATCCCCACGAGGGGCACTGTCCTTGACCCTATCGGGGGCGTTGCCCCCAAAACCCATGAGGGGCATTGCCCCTCGATCCCATTGGGGGTGTTGCCCCCAAATCCCCACAACCCCCAAACTCTTGCACGCAGTTGGAGGTGTTTCCCTCAAAGCCCCACCAAATTCATTTGATTCATTGTGTAGCTATACTTTGCATAAAGTTTATATTTTTTCAAAAAATTATGTTTTTTTCAAATATTTATGTGTTTTTTAAGGTGTTGAGTTTTTGTTGAGTATTCTTTGAGTCAGTTTTTTTGGCTCGTCGAGTACTCTCCGAGTCCAAGTTTGCGAACTATGACTTGAAGTACTTGCAAACCGCAATCTCAAGGATGGTTGTCCTTGTATCGCAAGAGCATGGGTGGATCCTTGTCCATCCATCTCGGGGTGGCGTACTTGAGAAGACCCTCAAGCCTAGGAGCACTTATACGCCTCTTGGCCCACTAGCGCTCCATCTCAGGGGGTGGCGTACTTGAGAAGTCCCTCAAGTCCAGGAGCACTCATCTGCCTCCTAGCCCACGAACATGACAGTTCTCAGTTCCACTCCGTCCCTCAGTCCACCTTGGAGACGCGCCATCCTCCTTGATCAAGCCTAAGAGCACTCATTCGCCTCCCAACCCACAAACACTTCATCTTGGGGTGGCGTGCTTGATAAGATGCATGAAGAATGCCTTCCTTAACAAGCTCGAGAGCACTCATACACCTCCCGACCCACGAGTGCTCCATCTCGAGGGTGGCATACTTGATGAAGGAAAGGCCGGTACTTCATCTCTCGTGAACTCGAAAGGTTGATCGGCCTCCCTATTTGCAACTCTTTTATATATTCAAAATAGATTGCTAAAGGAATCTATTATATTGATTGGTAATAAAATATTTTTATGCAATTATAATATCTATATCTAAAACTTACTAATTATATATGTAGTTATTCCTAATTTATATTCTAAAACTTACTTCCCAATAATATTCTTGCTGAAAATAATATTTATTTCCAATAGATATCTAATACTTCTTCTTTTCTTTTTCCAATCTCATTCACTTGATCATCCACTTCCTTGATAGATGAGTGATGACTCCTTCTTGAATGCCAATGAATTGATTTACCCTTTATATCCATTTCTTGAAGGAGTCACTACCCTTCACAATAAATGAGTCACCACTCTTCATGGCTGCCTTTTGAGAATAATACTTTATTTCCAAATTGATTGATAGATTTATTCCCTATTGATGATTTCTTCTCAAATGAAATGCTCTCCCTTTTATATCTCAAGTTTGAGGGAGCCGCACCTCTTCACCTCAATAGTCACAACTCTTCATCGCTGCACTTGGAGAGTAATAATTTAATTTTAAATAAGGCAATTTGTTAGTGCTGCTGTGTATTACTTGTAATCAGTTCTAATAATTCCTCACCCTTCCCCTTCCTTCTAGATCTACCTTCCTTGTATACCTTATCTTGCTTAAGGGACACAACCTTTCATATGCTGGTTGACCATTCTTAATAACTTAATCTATATTTAATGCCAGTTTGGTGTAATAATAATTATCTTGATTGATTTCTTTTGAAGCATAGGCTGCAGACATTTAGGAATTAAATGGGACATTACAAGACACAGGAGGAGAAAAAGTGGAAACCAGAATAGATGATACAATCTCTGGTTCTGTACTTGGTTGATGATGATGAGGAGATATTGTACTCTTCTTGACAACCAATTTTAGCTTTGGGATCCTCTGAATTGTATATGAAGCACTAGTAGCATGAGGAACCTAACCCTCTTCTTCCTCCTGATCTCTGCTATTGCCTTTTATTGTTGATTTGGGTATCATGTGTCGAGAAGAAGAGGATGCAACTTGATGAACCTGCTGAATTTTTCCCTTTCTATGATCTTTTTGCTTGTAAAAACATCTTACTTCTATTTACAATTGATTCGGCCTTGTCAAGAATATTACTCTCCGTGATATTCCAATTTACCATGGTTAAGGGCTGCTGTTTCAAATTTGCTGCTATGAAATGTGGAGACAATAACTTCGAATCTGAGGTTGAAACATCTTTTGGCACTTCTTCAGGGATGAAATCACTCATTTACTTTATAGTCAGTTGACTATAATTTCTCCCTCTTATTTCTTACTAATCTCTGCAGTTTTCCCAAATGTTTTCTATATTTGGCACACGCTAAAATTGGGCTCCAAACCTCTTGTATAGAATGCCTCTAGGACCATAGGTGTGCTTATCATAGAAAAGCTTCAGGTTGAATTTCAGCAACTCCATACCTACATCTTTTGAGTCAAAGGGGCATTTCTTGTATTTATGGAAACCAAACTGACTGGGGAAACTTCTTGCTTGCTTATGCCTATCTCTCAACATGAAATGAACTTCAGTCATTTGTCTACAAAACTCCAGTAGAAGCATGTGATCATTAGGGTATTTTCAATTATGGCAACATACATGGAAAGAATGAGAAACCGAACACGTCTGATATAGCTGAAAGTCAGGAATTGGATGAATCAATCCGCCCACTCTAAAATAGTATCCCTGGCTTGCTCTGAAAAATGGGTATTCACTACTCATTCCTGATTGCATGCATCAAAATTGCATCATTCACCCTTCAATAGTATTCCAGTGATTTACTAAACTCAGATTGAGATAAATTCCTATAAATGTGAGTGATGTTCAATCCCTCTCTTGACAACCCCATATAAGATTTCGTCTTTGCAAATGCATAGACCAAATAAGAGGACTTATGAAACTCACGAGTGTGTTCAAATCAACCATCTATGAATATACACACCGATCAAGATGGCTCCATCCAACTAGATCTCACCTTAGCAAATTGTGCTCCTGATGTAAAACATCCATGGCCTAAATATTCTTGCTTTCGTTTATCTCGTCACTTGATTGAGAAGAGTGATCATTATGGCAAGTTCTTCCTTGAACTCGTTCCTTCTAAATGTTTTCAGGACTTGCTTCTTGCTCTTGTTTAGCTAATGTTTGTTCACATGTTTGTCACATTCAAGGGTCTTTGAATTCCAGTCCTCTTTGCACTTTACCAAGTGGACCTCTTGATTTTCTTTAGACAAAGGCAAACTAAAAACACTCTTAATAGAATCATAGTTTGCAAAGCATCCGCCCATTCAATGAGTCTATCTCCCTCATCATTGGGTTGTAATGATTGACAAGTGCGACAACAAAGTGAACAAACTCTTGAATTTGCACCAACATTGGAAAATATTGCTTTCCTACACTCTTTTTGCTACTTTATTACCTGCCCAAAGGAGTTCTCCCAAGTCTAATTCTTGGACATTCACATGTCCCAAGTCCTTGCCCTTGACCAAAGGGTTTTCAAACACAAGTTTGGAGGGTGGTTCCATGGGTTGAAAATAATTTTGCATCTTGTCTTTTTCTACCCTGATTAAAACTTGTTATTTTTAGGACCCCAAACCACAATCCCATATGACCGAGATGTGAGCATATACCAATGAAATCTTGTCTGTTTATTCTCTCAACTGCTTTAAAATGCTGTTCAATGGCATCCTTTGTTTGATGATGCTTGTTGACAATGTGAGAATGAAAGGGAAAGAGTCGAAGACACTCTATAGGTTGAGTGTAGTTTTCTATTTTTGAATTAGGGCATCCCTTTTTCACTTGCATTCATGATTTTAAATCACTTTTGTCACCTGACTCTTCTTAGGGGCATTTGGACAACTTGAAGTAACTTTTCATTATGTTTTTAATTTGGAAAGTTGACACTTAAGTCTCTAAGTGCATGCCAGGGGCTTGGGATGCACTTTTCATTATGTATGCTCAATGGCATTTGACATCAAAACCTCCTTGGGCACATGTGGACAACTTAAGACACTTCTCTCATGTTTTACCTTTTACATTTTGACATTGGACCTCCTAGGGGGTTGCTTAGAGAAATGAGTGCACGTTTCATCTAATTTCACTTTGAGATTTTAACCCATAAGTGATTTTGGGTGCCATATTTCACTTAGAGACACATTTGTCATGTTTTTGCATTGACATTTCGACCCTTAAGTGACTAGGCATGCACCCAAGGGCTGTAATGTCAGTTTTTGCTTCTAATTTTCAATTGACATTTTACACTTAAGTGCAGTTTTCATTTTTTCATTCTAGTTCTTCATTGACATTTACTCATTAAGTGGAAAAGAGCTTTTTGGGTCACTTAAGCGATCAAATTTGTTGTTGGACATTGAAATGTTCATGCACTTTTTCACATAAGTGATTTTTGACTCTAAAAATGCCATCTGCTCTTTCTGGGACACATCAGAAAGTGCATGAATTTTTTCACCTAAGCGATTTTCTTTAAAAATGACATTTTCTCTCCATGGGGTGCATCCAAGCACTTGCATGCTATTTGTGATGTCTGAGTATGACATTATCTCTCTTTAGTATGCTCCGGGCTACTTGGGTATCCCTTCTCAACTTGAGATATCCAAAAAGCACATCTTTGTCAAGACATGTCTAAAAAATCTTGATGATCATTTCTCTACCTTGACACTTCACTGTCTTTCCTCATATCAAATATGTTGCATGAACTTGTTTGATGTGCTTGAATTCCTCCTCTTGTAAGCCGTGTGAATGTGTTAGCTTGAATTTATGACAACACCATTGACAACTATGGGGACTAAAGACTAAGTTTTGACTTACAAATGGAGAAATGGTTGAAACTGTGTGGCCAGCAACTTGACACAATACATTTTTTTGTATGGATACAACATTTATCACCAATGAAAAGATTAAAATCTTTTAACACCTAGATAAAAAATTAATGGTATCTTTGTTAATCAATAAATAAAATATTAATGTGAAATAAAATCATCAATAGGGAATATGCAACTTTACTTACTTCTCAATGAAATGATGAGATCAAAATCAAGGATTACAAAAATTAACATGTAAAACTCGGAACAGGTCAACTTGATCCATTGACATATGTTACGGTGGAGTTTGACAATTAATCAGGAATGCCATTTGAAGACTCTTCTTTGTGCATCATGCTTATTACTCCGAAATAAAGGGGATGCACATGTCAGCTTCACTTACAATTGGTGGGCCTGGGGACTAACAATGCATAAATGATAAATCATAAGGCTTGACAATTGATAAAGGACATGTAGAAAGACAAGGGGTAATAGTTGTGGCTATCTCTCATGTAAAATCCTTGGAAGTAATTTGAATCTTGCTACCATTCTCATATGAACGCATGAAAATCTGAAGTCAGGAAAAGGAGTTGCTAGAAGCAAATCTGAAGAGGACAGGCCTAGTTTCTTGGATCTGCAACTATTGAAAATCCCATACTTGTTTACTTTGTATGTATAATATTCATTTTGATTTATGCTAAATAGTTGTTTAATTCATATAATATTTTTCTTTACACATTAATATCAAATTATCAACATTTTCTGTGCAAATATAGTTTTATTACAATTGAAAACAATATATTATATAATATTTTCAATTACTATATTTACTGCTTATTATTCATTGCTTTAGTTTAAATATTTTTGGAGCATTTTTAATGACTATGAAACAAATTGAACATTATTTACACACACTTTTAATCTATTTAATAATTTTCATAATTGAGTATATTAATTATCATTAAATAAAAATGAATACCATGAGTGCAGATGCTACTAGCGCAGATATCTTAAATATATCTTTTTGAACAATGACAGTGGGAAATTGGATAGACACTTTTAATCTAATCTATCTTTCTGAAGATAGACACCTCAAGATTCATATCTCTTGGCATTTTTAGATAGATATATCCAAGATATCTGAGCTTGTTTACAACAGTATGTATGCTCCTATATCAAATATGAGATTTGTTGAAAACTGATACAAACATGAATTGAAAACACATCAGTGATTTCTTGTCTGATCTCTTTGATCTAGTTATTTAACTTTTTTTCTGGAGTCTACATGTTTGTATTAGAGCCTAAGAATCAAAATTTGTATCCAATCATTGACTAAATGGAACATATTTGAACATGCCTGTAAATTGGTTGAAGACGGCACTGTCCAAGATTAGATTGATACAATCATAACATTTTAATTTACTCAGTAAGAATTATATAAGATTTGGACTGAGGTAAATGATTAAAACACTAAAGATTTTCTGTTCTGCTTTTCTCAAACAACTTCCAGATATCCATCTGCTTCCAAAGTACAGTTGTAGAAGCTCCATACTAAATCAATATCAGTTTAATGCCTCTGTAAGTTTAATTAGGATTTTGGAAATATTCCAGGTCAAATGCCTAGGATTCTCATTGAACAACGTAAAGAATGCTTTATTTCCTTTTTTCTTGTTGAGTTGGGAAAGATGTATGAGATGCTTGGACCTTATATTTTCTTTGATAAATGGAGCTTTAATTGTAAAAGATTTCTGGATTCGGTTGTGTGTTAATTAACACACAATCGAATCCAGAAATCTTGTCCAATTATCTATATGGATTGTAGAAACTTGTTATCTCCAAATGGAGCTTTGCGAAAGGAAGTTTAAGAGGTTCAATCTTTTCCTTTGTCATCATCGAAAAAAGTGTACTCAGATCTTTTGCCATACATTATATATCTCCTGATTTAATTCTGCTAGTAAGCAAATTACAAGTTTTCCAATAAATGATTTGGCATTGAATAAATTAAGGGGAAGGTGAGGAAATTCAATTATAAGGCAGCACAGTTCCAAATTCTTGACAAATTATCAAGAATTTGAAAGAATTCTTGAAGATTCACAATTAAGAATTCTTGAAGAGTCACATCTTCTGCAACATGCTATGATGATTGAAGATGGGGCTTTGCCATTCTGAAGAAACAGCAATATGAGTTTGCTGCAAAAATCTGTATCTCCAAAAGCAAAATTCAAAAGAGCCAAATGCGGTACATGTATTTTCTAATTCTATTTCATTCAAATATGGGGCTAGATTAGGGGCATAGGAGGCATATATTTGGAGGTTGTGCATATTCTTTACCCCTCTTGTTTGTAGCAATCTCTTTCCTAAAGGATTTTCCAACAATGACAACTGCAAGAGGAGATGATTGCAATGCTTGTGCAAGCATTCAGTCAGGTCTTTAGTTTCAGCCTCATGTTCATAAAGACTGTTGCTAAGTTCCACATCTTAGCCAATGGAAAATAGACTGATCTCTTTCCATTTTTGCCCATGACTTGTTTCTCCATTCCCACTAACTAATTTATGTGGTCATTATGATCTGAACATTTTTTGGAGAGGAGAAGCCTTAAGGCTACTCTTCAGAACAAAAATTCCACAAGGTTGGGTATACATCAGTGAGGAACAATGGATGTGCTACTTTACTTCTGAAAAACCTGCTATTACTGTTGTTAGTTGTTACTCCCACAAAAGTGGCTCTGAGATCACTGTTGCGAATTCAACTGATACTTCTTACATAGTGTCAACCTTCCAGAAGGAACAAAGCTCTGAATTTGGGTGCTCACTGGAAGAAAATGATTTCTTTTATTTTAAAGACTGAAAAAGGCAAACAATTTTTCATGGTAGAGATTAATTAGTTAAGAAATATGGAAAGACAAAATAGAATTGCAGCATTGTTCAAAATCTCAAATATTACTTAAGGGATATGTAGAAGAGAAAGGATCTTCTTGGAGAATGTCTGAGTATCAACTCAGGCTAAGTAAGTTTTGGAGCACAATATGGCCACTGTACCTGGCCAAGACAGTCTTCTTTACCACTGTACAACCCCACTTCGACATCTAAGAGCCTATTTAAATCCAATTTCCCACTGTATCTGTTTTGTCTTTTTCATGTGGGATGATTAGATTTCTTACAAAAAGAACACCTCACTGACAGGATCAGAAAGTAAAAAGCATTGTAAATTTCTGATGGATCCTCAATAGTGGTTGCAATGAACACACATTTTTCTAATGGACATGCAAGGTACCAATAAATGGTACTGAAGTTGATTATCTACACGCATTGTAACTCTGACCATCTATTCTCTTTGTTTGTATTTTATTGTAATTAGATGCACTGTAAACTCTGTATATACTATCAAAGTAAAAACAATAAATGGAAGCAACATGTAAAACTACATGGATAAGGGCATTGGCTGAGGACAGGTTCTCAGAACAAGCTTTCCATTCTGTATGAGGTCCACTGTACAATTTTTTTTTTCTGTAATTATATATATTTTTTAACTCTTTCCCTGATTTGGCAGGGGCACTTTATCTTTTTTGAAAAGTTACAGTCTGGTGAGATAACACATTCCGATCACTATTCAACCCTTCATATTGAAAACTTATCTTTTGAATTTCTTCCTCATCTGGATAATGAAATTCTTTCAACACAAGCTGCATATGAAAGATGTTGCCCACATTGTGACCCTAAATGCTTGAATTATGTGGCCTAATACCTTGTTGATGCTGAGATGTGACCTTGTGCCTTTAGCATCAAAGGCAAATGTACATCAGATCAATGGTAACATAGCTTGAGATTATGTCTGCTGTGCTACTCTGAATATCTCCTCTTTTGTAAACTTTAGTCTTTATTTCTAGTCATTTGAAGTTTTTCTAGGCATCTCCAATTTGCAAGTCTAGTTCCTGACTGCATTTGTGCTCAAGAAATTTAGCAGGGAATCTTTCCTTTTTCTTCCCATATTTGTCAGTCTATTCCATTGTGTTAGTCTTCATTTCCGTCTGTAAAACTTTCTGAAGTTTTACCAGACATCATCCAACTAGCTAGTTAGCTATTGGAGTATGAAAATTTTACTCTACGACTTTTATAATTCTGAGGAACAGTGATAAATATATGTCACCACATGAATAGATTGCCTTGGGTTGGCATATATTACCTCTAATTATCACAATGGGTGCTTTTTCATTTGGCCAAAAGTCTTTACACACTATCAAACATCATTTATTTGATTGGATAGATTATCTGTAGTGAAAATCTCAAAGAAGCCTTGAATTTTTCCATAATTTGAGCACAGCATTAATGCTTTTACAATCATCTAAATTGCTATGGACGTTAACCCCATAATTTGCCAGTTGATTAAATTATTTACTCAATTTGTCTAGGATTTTAAAAATCTTAAGAGTCGAAATTTGATGCTGAAGTCTTCAAATTATTGCATTCAATCAAACTTTTCATTTCATGAGCAATAAATGCAAAGTCCCTCACAATTTGTACTTGTGCATAAATATAAATCTTGGATATTTTAGGCCATGGTATAAATATGATGATTAGACATTGGCCATGTTTAGAAGAAAAAGTCTTTACTTAGGTGCAATAAAAGATTTACGGACTTTTCCAATATCTATCTCTAATTGAGTGATATTGAGTTTCCTAAGGCTATTGGGGAAATTATGTGCATATGTAATGTAAATCATATTTGTCTTTGAGAATAGTCAGTCTTGGAGATTGTGAGTCCTCTGTTTTGTATGTCTTTGTATTACTACTTATATCACATTTACATAAATGTGTTCTTAAACTTCTGTTTCCATACAGTTTTGAATAACATACAATTCTTTTTGCAGGAAAAGATCATGCGAAATCCATATGGAGATGAAAGGGCATTTTTCAAGTATTCATTGTTTCTTGTTCTGTGTAACCGTGTTTTGACATCTACTGCAGCTGCAGTATTTTTACTGGTATCTTTTGATCAACTTCTTGAGTAGCCAGATTAACTTAGGATTTTTGGTTTATGTGATCTCATCTTTTAATTTATTTTTTCAGGCCAATAGGAAGACCATGGGCCCTGCTGCTCCATTATATAAGTATGGGGCTGTTTCATTATCAAATATATTGACTACCACATGTCAGTATGAGGCATGTATGCTTTCACTTTTCATACCAAGTCTATTTTGTTATGGTTAGCTGTAGGTTGGTTATGTTGAGAAGGATATCATATCTCTTATTTATGGTAGAACAGTACTTAACTGAGAAGAAGGGATGCAGGCTCTCAAGTACGTGAGCTTTCCAGTGCAAACATTAGCAAAATGTGCAAAAATGATTCCTGTAATGGTAAGTATTACCTTTTGAAGTCATTGTTTGAGAATTTGAACTTTATACTTTGTTTTTATTTTTCCATATTTTACCCCACTCCTTATGTCCAAGTTAGATTTTGTGGTACATACCATTACATTTTTCCATTCTAGGCTGGAAGGTCTAGTAGAAATCAACATCAAGTTTCTTAGATGGCTAAGAATATAGTTAGTCTGGAGACTTTTATTGAGAACAACTTATTATAAATAAACCTTGCTTATTCCTTAATGTGTCGGAGAACAACATGGATGTTAATAATCTCGGACTGGTAGGATCCTATTCCATATTGATAGGAAACATTTAGTATTGTATGTAGGGTTTATGGTTAGGTGGAAGATCTCTCTGATTTGATGAATGGGAGGTATGATTTTTTTTCACTGTTAATTCAGATCTAGTAGCTTACTTGAGATATCTTCACACTAGGGGAGAGGGGCCAGTAGTCGTGCAGGCTAACTTCGTCAACATGTAGCGATTGACTGGAATATCGTAGGGCCTTCATTTTTTTTTTGAAATGTGGACTAGCCTCTTATCTATCTATAACTAAGGTTTGGAGGTGTGACTCATCATGCAACTTGCCACATCAGCACATCTACTGAGAAGTGTCCAAAATTTGACTTTTTAAAGGTTCGACCAAAACTTAATCATGATACCCTTAGTAGTCGAACAAAAAAATATCATTTGTTGCTTGTAGAATATTATATTTTTATTTAAAATAAAACTTATATGCAACCTAACTGGACCAAATACCTATTGGTAACCATAAATCTTTGTTATCTCTAGCTTTTATATTCAACACAAATGGACCAATAGCTGAACACATAAAAACTATTTGTTGTTATAAAAACAACACTAAATTATTAAAATTACAACTTATATCAAACAAAAATGGACCAATAGTTGAACACTAATTTTTTTTGAAAATCTTTCACATTTATTGAAAAAATACATGGTATTTATTGTGCTCACCTTTTATATTTGTGATAGGACTTACTATTAATATTAAATACTCCAATGCTTGTACATTGCTACCCCAATAGTTGTACACACAAGAACAGTATTTGTTCATATAATAACAATGCTTGTTTAAATGAGTGTCATATTTTATCAAATGACCATTTAATTTTATAAATGACACTTATAGTGGATAGTTTAGATATTTTATTTGAGACAAAAAAATATTTATTTCACTTGTTCATGAATGCATTTATGTTTTTTTTACTTGAACAACTATTGGTCCCATAATGTCACATATTTGATAATATTTTGATTAATATGTGAAATGAATAAATACAAGATATAATATTAATTCATTCTAGTATTGATATGAATAATCACAATTGACTGTGCGACTATTGAACCCCACACGACTATTGGCCCCTCTCCCCTACCTTCCTTTTGCCCAAATATCCCTATGCAGACTGGGTAAGCATTAAGTGCAGCAAGTAAGGACAATAGAACTTGCTACACCAAGCAAAAGCATACATTGTTACCTAGCAAGGGATGGACACATTGTTGCAGGATGAATGAATCTTGCACCATCAAAAGTACTCTTTGAGAGCTTTCCAACAATTGGTCATTTTAAAAATTCTGAGCACTATTGAGGGATCTATAAATTTGAGAAGTAGGCCTTTCAAAGCTGCTGTACAATCTTTTTTCCAATCGTGGTTTGGATAAAAAAAGACAAGTTTTTATATTTTGCAATTTGATTAAGCAATCTAGTGCTGTTATTTGCATTGAGAAGGGCTTTCATATATTCACTTTCTTGAAGACTTTGTTCCAAATCATTGGCTGTGAAACCTTGGCGGGTCCACTATCTTAACCCAAATTTGATCCAAACTGACTTCAAAAGCTGCAAGTGAATCCTCGCAACAATTGACATAAGAATATGTGAATATTAAAACTCTTGACGAGATCCTTGTCTATCATCATACAATAAATAGTGAAAGTGTTTCAAAATTTATTTATAAGAAATCATCCATACGAGATCTCCACAGTGGTTCTGCATAGCAACTCGGCTGCAAATACACAACAAATCTTTGTTGTCTTCACTTCCTAGAGTTTTCCAGGATATTGACGATTCTCCTTTGCTACCATCTTGACAATATCCTTGCCTTCTTGTAACGACCCCCAAACCGGGTAAACAAAAATTTCCTAACATTTCACTTCAAACATATAAATGTAACAATTAACAAAAACATTGCAATAAAATTCTTCCTTTCTTTATTGATAATACATGCAAGATATAATATATATTTCCACATGAATTCCATTTTCATTGTAAATATAAATCAGAGTTCAAAAGTAAAACAATTACATACATAGCTCGTAAGCTTTTGCACAAATAGTAGTAAGATGGTCCAGGTTCCCTTCCTTTCAAATCTTGGTGTATCTGTCGCCTGCTGTGGAGGAGAAACATCACTCAGGCGCTTTTCCGCCAACCACGGACTGTTAATGCGGTCCCCCGCACATCTATCATTTGATAGATGGCCCTCCCTTCGAACGAAGAGATTGGTAAAGTAACCGGCTGCGACAACCCAACTGAGCATAGTGCTGTGTCTTATACATCTAGAACTTGCTATTTCACAATCCCGAACTAGCATGATGGATCACAATGAACTGACAGTGTAGTCTTGATTATCTCACATCTAAGTGGATGTCGTACCTTCCACTACTTTGGCCAAAGTATTCACATTCAGTACTTCGAATGAAGGTCATCTATCATATACACTACTCAGGGCCGATTTGACTTAAGGCTATCTGACACTACGCGTAGGCTAAGTCCTTAACTGGATTGTCAATCATCCCAGACTATCCTACTTCAATCTAATCCAAGACAACAAATATAGGTTCAAGTCCTTCACTGGATTATCAATCATCCCAGACCAACCTACGACATTCTAACTTACTAGATATAATCTAGCTTGACAAGTAATTCATTCTTCCTCTCCTGTTACGGAAATCTTTATCCTAGGAGTTCCTTAGCCTATCTTAGTTAATCTAAAACTCGAAGCTGCTTGAATATACTTGACTACTGTCCTTATTTCGTTCCTAGAATATAGTAACTCGTTTACCCTTATTCTCCATATATGGAGATCATACACAACATGCAACATTCATTCAAAATGCATATTAATTCTTCCCTTTTTATCTTTTTCCATTATTTCCCTTTAATGTAAGATAAGTAAACTAATCCCTTAAGCTCTTTACTCATATAATCCCTTTTGCACAAACCCTTAATCATTGAATCCCTTACACATTTTCTCCTTCAATTTATTGCTTTAAATATTCATCAAAATAGTTCTTTCCTACTAGAGCTAATTGAAAGCAGCAATCACAAGACCAAAAAGGAAACAACACTTCAATAAAAGTTATAAACTAAGGAGGATTCATGCCTGATTTTAAAGCTTCTCCTTCCAGAATTGCTCTTCTAGACTCTCCTTCATATAAGCTTCCAGAATTCTAAAAGAAAATGGCTTCCTTGTGATAGTATTTTACTCTAAAAATGATCTTTCTAAGTCTCTTCTCTCAAATATGATTCCACTAGTAATTTCTTACTCAACTATAGCTCACAATGACTTCACTCACAACTTAAAATGGGATATTAACTGTTAATGGCAATTGTTAGTAAAAACTCACTGTATTTTCAACTTAGCAAAATAGAAAACACAAACAAAACAGAGAAATGGATATGGATCTCAATGAAAATGATAAACTCGGATTTCACAAGTGATCTCCAACAAAGAATGGTTGGCATCTATTTATAGACCCGAAATTGCAACAAACTCCACCATTGAGGGTATGTAAAATGACAGAACTATCCTTTGAATAATTCAAAATGAAATGTGGCAGCTTATTTGATACTTACTCAGCAAAACAGAGATGATTCGACTTTTCCTAGGTAGAAGGTTTCAACTCTCACATGGAAAAATAAGAATGAAAGACACCTACAGCCTGGCGTCTAAAATGGCGGATGAAATTTGCAAAGAAAATGTCCTTGCCTAATGCGCCGCACCTGGCCTAATCTCTAGGCTCCTTATGTATTTCCAGAATGGTGGATTTTTCCAACTACGACCAAGTCTTCCTCCTGCGCGTGTTCACAGTTGCGCCATTTCCGCCATAAGGAAATCCGCGATTTTCAGCATAAGGAAATCTGCGATTTTTAGCCAAGGTTTTAAAAACGTTTTTGTTTAAACCTTTTAAAGTCTCCAATGTTTATCATTTAAATTTCTCATGATATTTTCAATGTATTTCCTCAATGGACTATGAAAGTCGAAAATACTTTCTTTTCCTATGGTAAATGCATTTTATTTGCCAAATGACTATACAAGTCAAATTTATTTATTTTCCAAGGTAATATTTATTTAAAAATATAAATTAAAACATTATATTTATATCTTCATAAATTCATTTTATAATATTAACTCTAATTAAAAGAATTAAATCTTTTAATTTTACACTAAGAGTTTTAAAATATTTATCTAGATATATTTACATATTTTAATATATTAATATTATTATAGTTCTTTTAAATATTAAACATACAAATATTAAAATACCCGAGTATTTAATATATTTATATATCTTAATATAACTATAATAATATTATATATAATTGCATATATAAATATATTTAATAAATATAAATATACATATACATATATAATTGTCGATTATATATATATTCTGTGAGCCAGTCGGCATACTTTCAAAATATATATCTATGTGTATGTATATATAAATTCCAGGCAAATATTTAATATTCCACATTTTATGACGTACGCTTATAAACATATATATACTGTACATGTGTTTATATGCTTACTTCTGACGTTCACACCCAAACATGATACTACCGTGATGATCATAACCTCACAATCAAGCAAAGGGATAAACTTCATACACAGAAGCAGTCAAAACCTCTACTTGTAAGACATACAAGCTATGGATGACTTACCCTATACGCATACAAAACTGACTTGGTTTACTCAGTCTAAGGTGTGTGTGTGTGTATGCCCAATTGATTTACTTTACCGGTTACTTGACCAAGCCCCTCTCCCGAGTGATGTCTCCCCTCCGCCTGGAGGAATAGTTCCTGTTCCTGCAACCATCGACATACAATCTCGGCAGTTACTTGTTCACAACATCAACAGTATACAAAACATCTTAAGTTAGAATGTTCATAACTTAATTCTATGCATGCAACATAACATCAATAGAAGAATCAATCAAATGAGACAGTCATTTAAATAGAGTACATTCATTTTGATAACAAAAACACGTTTTATCCATATCAAAGATACAAACATTACACTTAATTGCCCTATGCAATAGTAGCTATACAATCGGGGTGTAACACTTCTAATCTCAAGGCATCATGCACTCCTTAAATATTTTGTTATAAAATCCATTATGAAGATATTGTTTTGGAGAATACATTTGTCCTACAACAATTCTACTTGTGAGAAAGACTTTCTCTCCAACCACAACCTACTATTCTCACTTGGTTCAACTGAGATTCAGCAATCTGATAATGAGCTTCATATTGTTCTTCCCCTTCCTAAGTTGACAACAGATCCTAACTCTAGGCAACCTTCTTTATAGTTCTAAGGTGGATGTTTCAGAACTATAATGTTGCCATCTCCTCGTACTTAAATGTTTACCATAGGTTCAATCTTGAAGCAGATAGGACACCTAGTGAATTCTCATTCAGCACTTGCTGTGATCAATGGATTCAATCCTCACACAACTAGAACACTATTTTTCAGTACTGAGGTCTTCCATTTAGAGAATAATATTTCTGGAGCTCAGATCTGGACATGAGAATTCTTTTGGCATTGAAATGGCCTTTCATTCTCAAAGATTTATCATTCTCAACTCTGAAGTCTTCAAATTTCTCTCATTTAATGTCTGGATTCTATTTCTACTATTTATTGTTTGCACTCCATACCACTCAAAATACAATATTGAATTTGTCATGGCATCTTGGCAGCTACAAAGTGGTTTTGAATTTTGATCACCTGTTAAAAATTTGGGGCAATTACCTGGAAGCAGGGAAGAAATAATGAGACATAATTACATGAACTTACATATTTCATTAAATATGGTCATGTGGGCAATGTACTTTATTAAATCTTTTACATAGTTACGTGAGCTGACAATATAATCTTGAATGTTGCATATCTCCATGTTTATCTTTATTCTCATAGAAACTTCTTTTATCTAGAAGTTTCACTTTCTCTTTTTTCTCTTGGAAGCTTCCTTTTGTTTAGAAACCGCTTTTTAAATCATTGTATGTAAATAATAATACAATTGAGTTTCCTTAACTCCCTCATAATTGTGCTCATATCAATCCTTCATCAAGGCTTGAGTTTGACATTATCTCTTTGAAGTGAAAGGACCTCCTTGCAAAGCTTGGCATTAGCTCTTGAAGTGCAACACTGTCCTCATGCGGTTAAATTAGTTTTACTTTTCTTTGAATTGACAACCTCTTCATGAAGTTTGTGATTTGCAAGGCAATCTTCTTATGATGGTTTTTAATTGAATCCAAATGAGCTTTCAATTTTTGAGGCATATCTTCTTCCTAAGCCACAGTAATGGAAGATTAAAACATGGATATTTTTAGTTAAAGGGCACCACAACAAAGTTATCCAAAATGGGACCTAACAAAACAGGAATTGCAGACAACAGTGCCAAAACAATATCACCACTGTTGTGCTCAGGAGATTAAAAACACAATTTCCTTTCAGTTTACCGGGAAAATGCTCATACAACTATTACAGTGCACTTTTAATTAAAATATTGAGATTAAGTTTTGAACTAATAAACAGGATTAAACACCAGTACGCTGTACAATACCTTTATCAATATCTTTAAGACTAAACCTTGAGATAGAGTTAGCAGCTAGAGATTGTTAGTATGTAAGGGAAAAATAAGAAGATTTACAACTAGACTTCCAGCTGAACTGACTATCCATGGAACATTGACAACTGTCTTCAATGGTTGTGATCCAATTAGCAAATAAAAAGGTGCCATTCATGAATGGAGAGACCAATCAAGATGTGCACGAGAAGATTTTCAATATCAAATATTAATTGGTCTGAGAGACTGTAAACCATAGATGGCAGTACTAGTCAAATGCCAACTGGTCTAGTGGTCCAATTCAACTGCCAGCAATCTGGTGTTGCTTACAATAGCTTGAATGCAGTTTCTCAGGAAAAGATGAAGATTGTGTCCAAACACTCAGTGTTGGAGGGTAGAAACAATCTCATTGTTTTTGAAGGTGCACTCAATAGCTAGAGAAAGGGAAATTTGTGCCTTATAAAGTTAACAAACCTCCTGTGCTCTCAAAAGATGACTGCCAACTTCCACAGAATAACATGCTGCTTAATACACAACACAACTTTGAAGCAATGTGTTGTCACAAAAGTAGTCCACCAAACCAAATGCAATGTCAGAACATAACAATCATTGCAGGAGAACAAATGCACTGATAATGTGGCTCTCTGGCACTGCCAATTAGTGTGAAATATATACATAAAAGAATGAAAACTCAATGAACATAGCATTGCAAAATTTTCATCTTAACAGCTCTGGACATAGCTATGATCGGGTGACAGAGGTTACTGATCAGAAATTTAGAGTTTATGCTGCAGTCCAATGTAGACACCTTTTAGGATGCCAATCTATAGAGCACTATTGGGAAAAATGCCAAAAATAAATGTGATGTTAAGCAGATTGATGCTCACAACTTTCTTAAGAAATAACCTGCAATGAATATTAAAGCCTTGGTGACAAAAGCTGTTGGGACACAGTTTTTAAAAGAGATGAAACGGTTCTCAGAGTAGGGTGTAAAAAAAAAAATATACTCATGTAATCAGACTTTAAATAATTAATAATGTTCTATCCAACCATCTTAATGTATTATGGACATCCATTTTTAAAAATGTGGAACCTCAAATTTAATGCCCGTGTCTTCCATTCAAAAAGGTGTCAACAGTGAGCCTAGTATTGGCACAGTCATGTGAAATGAATCAACAACTTTCACACAAACCTCACAAGGCTGATGTAGCTTGATAAACACTGTAGGTTATTAATATGCTACAAGTAATAGGTTGCTTTGCACAAGTGGGAAGTCTGCTCAACACTATAGGTTATTAATATGCATTTGAATGAATGCACATAAAGAATGATCTCTATAAACTATAAAGTATACTTTTACTTTCTGCAGCCTCATGAATGTGACAGTATGTCTAAACTTTGTAGAATTTTTTTGACGCTTGTAATACACCAAATGTTAGAAACCAAGATCAGACATGCAAACAAAAAGGCCTTCCACAGAAAAGAAAGACAGAAAAAAGCAAGAGCTTTGCATGAAGATGTGCAAATTGATATTATTCAGAATTAAGAAATTACAATGAGATGAATTGCTTTATAAAAACAATGTATGCATAACTCTAATGTTGACCTAAAACAACTCAACTAAATAAAGCTTACTTATTAATTAAGTAAACTAATTATTACCTAAGTAAAACCTAAGTAAATTTAATAAAGTGTAATTAAATAATTAATTACATCAACACCCTCCCTTAAGTGCAACTTAGGGAGACTAAAAAAACATGCACCTAAAACTAAAATGAATGCAAGAAAGCATGAATGGGTCCCGGCAATAAGGTCTGATCAGGTACCCATGTACAAATGCAATGAAAGAGTAAGAGAAAGAGGATAAAATCCAGTGGGACAAACCCCCCCTCAAAGAGATGACTTGCTGGAAAGAAGCACTGGATGAAACTGTGGAGTAACATTGGAATCTGAATCCGGCAAACAAGGGAAGATACTTCTATTTACTACTGAAACCAGATGAGAGTCACTGATTGAGTCAAGAAATCATGAAAAAGCAACAACAGACCCGATGCCACAGAACACTTGAAAACTCCAAACGGGAACAACCCTGAAATCAATGAAGCAACAATAGATAAAATGATGCCCTCATAAAGAGGGAATGATATGATGAAAGAATCTAGAAGCCGTGTATCTCAATGCCGATGCCAAACTGTGACTAAAACTGAATCCATAGGAGCAAGTACTATGAAAATTCTGGAACGTTAACCACAAATTTAGTGGCCCTCAAACTGAAATGTGACCCAATGTGGATGATTAACCATAGACTCTCAATCTGAAGTGTGAACCAATGTGAATCTGATATGTGTCAAACAAGAGCAAGATGTGGCCAAAAGAAACTAAGAAACCAGATACAACTCATGCAAGTTGTCATCAAAATCAAGATGGAGATCAAAGTGCAACTGCACTCTAGATAAAGCTTACTTATTAATTAAGTAAACTAATTATTACCTAAGTAAAACCTAAGTAAATTTAATAAAGTGTAATTAAATATTTAATTACACCAACACCAAATGGGGCAAATAAGGGTCTGCTGGATTCATTTTATAAAGATGGGCACTGTGGAGCTCGAATTTGCAACTGGTGCCCATGTAATTTCAAGTAATAACTTTTCAACTCATACAAAACCTTGTTTTGCTACATGATCAGGTTGAATTCTGCAACTGAAATCTTCATAATCTGATGAAAAATTTCTGAAAGCATGTACTTGTTGGAATTGTGTAAAGAAGCAGTATGCATCTATTGAAGCAGAAGTTTAAAAGAAGCCTGTGTTTTCCTTTGATTGGCAGACAATCGAGAGGATTATATCAGAAATGCAGTGTTAAAGAAACATAAACCTTCACCCTGGCAAGGCAAAGAGTAGTTTCTGCCATAAGCTTGATGCTCAAAGCAATCTAGAGCTGGAAGCTCTCATTGCCGAAGTTCTGATAACATGTTGAATTTAGTATTAGATCTGATTAGGATCAACATGTTGCTCCACAGACCAGTACAGAAAATATGAAGAGTGAAAGAGATTTAAATGAGTATCTTTGTACCCCAATAATGCCTGCACATTAAATAAAGATTGGATAGCTGAGTAATATAACATCTGTAACAAATGTTCGTATCTTATCAAGATTATGAATGAGGGGTTAAATGGCTCATATAAATACTTGTCTTGGGGGAATCTGGCTGGCTATTAATGTACAACAAAGGGGGAAACCAAAAAAAGAAAGCCCTAGCATGCTGTAAATGCCAGTGATGCCACAAATCAACGTCTAAAGGGGCATCAATTCAAGGTTACCACCCAACACTATAATACCTGCTGAATTGATGGAGGCCTTTTGTCATTGCCTGGCTTTATTGTGATTTCCTATCCATTTTTGAATCGTCAGTGCATCATCAATTAAATGAAGAGAAATGGATTTTAGTGATATAATTTTAAAACTATGCATATATATATTGTTAGAACCCGAGTTATCAAATTTCTAGCTTTTGGATTCAACAGTTTGTTTTTCTGCATCAAAAAAAACAAACACAGTTCAAACTAAAAACTAGAAATTTAATCTTCGTGGACTGTGGAAAGCTCATGCCTACCTGAGTTATTGTAAAGTTTTTTGTCAAGTTGGGTGGTTTTGATTATTATATAATAATGGAATGTGATTTAGTTATTTTAAAGTTTTTTGTCAAGCTAGGTGGTTTTGATTATTATATAATAATGATGTGTGATTTAGGTAGGGGTACTTAGAAACACATGAATGTGGATATCAGTTTTACATTTGTATTTGTCATTTGGCAATCACCTGTATTCAATGTTTCACAATTAAACAAAATTAGTATTCAAACAACTGATATCGATTTTTTTGTTTTTGTGGATTTTGTTTGACTTCTTTTGGTCAACTTTTGCCCTGGAAACTCTCAGATTTTTTGACATTTTATCCCCGCTAAATACTATGCGTTAGCTAGCATGATGGTAATTTTACTTTTTGATTCCCAAATCGCTCAAAGTTATATTTTTGTTGTTGTATCTGCAGGTTTGGGGGACACTTATAATGCAAAAAAGATATATTGGGCGAGACTACCTGTTGGCAGTTTTGGTTACAGCAGGGTGTGCTTTATTCATTTTATATCCAGTATGAACAACTACTTCAATTCTGATGCTGTATTGTCATTTTCATTGTTGCTATTTTTTTCACCAGCTACCTTGTCTTGGCTACATCAGCAGTTCTCTCTTTTATTGCGGGAGCTTCATTTCACATTTTATTTTGCTTTACATAGCTTTATATATAGTGTTTCATCTAGGGTTTTCTCTTTTTCTTAGTAGATTCTTTTACTTCCTATATTTATATTTATATTTAGTTTTACATATTTTATTTTTGATTGCTGGAGTCTTCTAAGTGCCCAATTTTCTATGGTAACTTGTACATTTGAGATCCATTTGGTTGACTTACCATGGTCATTGGTGGAAATTAATATAGTTTTTCCCTTTCTCCCTTCCAGATGATTATGTTAAGAATTGGGCAACAGGATTTGTGATTTTTGGTGTGTTTAGTAATTTGCTTGCAGAAATTATTGAGAACTAAAAATAAACAGCAAATTGAAATTACTGAAAACTAAACATAAACAATATAAAAATGTATTTTTATTAATATTTGTTTCTTTAGGTAATCTCCATGTACACAACATATACACCACAATGTTTAAGCTTAAATTTGAATCAAGTTTAGAGGTTTTCATACAAGTACTTTTTTTTATTATGGTTTAGCTAGATTGTTGGATCAATATAAGTAGGCCACTTTTTGCCTTTTTCTGAAGATTCTTATTTTTTCTTTTTTTGGAAATAAGAAACATTCTCTATTTTCAAAATACAAAAATACATTCTGGAATCCAGAGAGTTTTCTGTCATCCAAATTCAATTGCCCAAGCAAGAATTTTTTTTCTTTTTCTTAAAGAATGTAGCTAGAAAATTATTGGGTATCGTTGGGCATTTGGCCTTGTTGATGCTTCCCTGCTTGTGTTAATTATTACTCCAGCTGATAACCGTTTTGCAAGTCACCCTCTCCATTCCTCTGTTGCATGGGAATTGTGAAGTTGTTTGTGTGTTTGGCTAAGAACTTAAGACCAATATTGTTGAGGTACTTATATTTTTTACTCTGCCTCATCACTCCTCCCTCGAGCTAATGAACTACTAATACATTTTGCTGGCTCTTTAACAATTTTCTTATTCTTGCTGTATTCTATCTTGTTATATACTATGTCAGCAAGAGGTGGAGGGTAATGGGGTGAGTGTGTTAACAAAAACTATTTAGAGAGCTGACATACAAAAATAATAAAAACTTAAACACAGCCAATACATTTCCAAAAAACTAAAACTGTAAAATAACTTTTTAAGTAAATAAAACTAGCATACCTATCTTTAGAAAAATCTATGTAAAAGACTCTGAAAGATGTCATTCTTGAGGCATCTATTTTTTAATGGATTTTTTTATTAAAGTGGAACATGCATTTTGAAAATGATATCTCTTGGTGTCTTTTACATATATTTTTCTAAAGATGGGTGTGCTATTTTACCCTTTGATAGAATGTCTATTACAGACTGTTTTTTGATGATGGGCCCTCAGTAGTTGCTTTTTCCTCATTTTGTTTGAGCCTTATCTTATCTAACATTTCTAAACCTAAGTTGCTTCTCCCTAATTGAGCTCTACAAAGATGAGCTGGGCTTCCTAAATAGAGAACATTCTTGTTGTGGATGGTCTAGCTTACATTGTGTATTTGATTGTTGTACTTATCTTTTCCAATGATGTTGTTCCAAGATTTTTTGTAACATAAATAATTTTTATTTGTGGTAACTGAATTGTTTGTTACTGTAAACTTCTAATCAAAATCTACATAGATGAGCTTGAGGACTTCTTGGAGAGAACACTCTTGTTGGGGATGGGTGTAACTTACATTATGTATGGAATGTTGTGCTTATCTTTTACAATTCTATGGTCCTAAGGATTTATAATATTATAACACAAATTACTTTCTTGCTGGTAACTGGATTGTTTGTTATTGCTATAGTTGTAAGCATACACTCTTTCACTATGTAACAAACAAGCCTGGTGATTCAAATCATTGTTTTCCACTCCAACACTGTACAGTTTCTTCTCCTTTTACTTCTGTGTGAGTAACAAAAATAATCTCACTTTTGAATTCTGTGTTAGTCACAAGAAACTACAGACTCCAACTCTCTTTGAAATTGGCAGGTATTCATAGTCATAAATCAGCTTGAATTCATTTTAAAATTTGGCCTAAGATTCTTTCATAGAAGGTCCTTTTCCTACGATTCTCATAACATGCCAGTATTTGTGTGTCTGACCAATTACATCATCTTGCCAATATTTTCAGAATGTAAGAACAACTACTCCCTTTGCTATCATTATTCTTGGAACCATTTCAAAGTGATTCACACGCTTAAGTAGATTGGCCAATTTTTGTGGAGAGTTTGAGCATCATCCCTGTCTTCACATGTGTGGTTTATAATTAAGGACTTGGAATCCAAACCAATTGTTTACATAGTTGTCCCAGCTTTTCTAATCTTGGTGTTTCACTTTGTTAACCTAGATTCAAATTTTATTGTACTAGTAGATCTTGGCCAAATCTAGAATTCATTAGCCTGTGTTCTTCTGGGACTTGTCCCACCCCTCAGTCCCTAACCCCGTTCCTATGCTATTTTCCTATTAAAATGTCATTCTAGGATTTAGGGCTTATTTCTAAGTGTCCTCCTTTTGCATCCTGGCGTTTCCCTTGCTTTAAACATAACAGGGGCTGATGGAACTTAGTCCTTAGCTAAAATGGAACTTGCTGTTTGTTCTGTAAGATGATTCTGTTCATGAATTAACGTTAAAATTATTTTTTGTTGAAAATATCTTCTGAAAGACTCCATAGCTTGGAAAATCACATGGGAAAACTTATATCTTGCAAATAATTTTCAACAAAGCCATATATGAAATGTAATATCTAATTGTTAAATTGGGAGACAAAAATTGGTGCTATAGTAAGAAACCTAAACTCCAGTGGTTGGTCATTTAACCATATAAGAAGATTCAATGGTGAATGTAATCTCCCTTCCCATTTTTTTCAATGAAAACAATAGGTTTGCAATATAAACAACCATCTTCACCAAATTATATCCAAACAACAACAATTAATCATACTCAAACAACACCAATAACTAGCTAGACAATCACATAGATTTGCACAAAATGAATCAAATTCTGGCAATAACTTATATTGATTAAGATCTGATTTCTACAGCAAATGGGACTGCTATGACAGTCATTACAACAACAACAACAACAAATACAATTCTGCAACAAACAATGCTCAAATGAACAACTGAACTTGTTAGAATATTATATTCTACATTTGTTTAATGGTCAACAGTAGTAGGTAGTTAGAAGTAGGTCATTTCTTAAATGACTATAGTACCGCTACAGTACTTTGTAACTTCTTTATAATGTACTCTTTTCTTGAGTAATATTATCACATTTTATTAGTTCATTTTATGAACATGGTATCAGAGCTAGATTGAGCTCCTCTCCCTCATGGGAGGGCTCGAGATTTTGGGAGAGTTAGTCAGAAATTCGTCAAACATATTTTCTTAAAAAAAAAAATATTTTCTAAGTTTTTTGGAAAATATTTGTCTGTCATTTGCGAATTTCTTTGTATGCTAGGCAAGTTTGTAATTTGTGTTTTTCGCGTGGGCTTGTGATCTCTTCGAAGCTCTGTTCGTGGGTGAGGACGTGTGGATTGTTCCGTTTTTTTTCTGCTCATCGAAGTTTTTCAACTTTAAAAAAAAGCCGTGGATTTCTAGCCTCTAGTCACGCACGACCTCTACTGGGTGCGTTTTCTTTAACCTGCGTGGTTCTGGGCGCCATTTTCAAACGCGTTTGCTTGGCTCTTCTTGGCTCGCGTTTTGCCTGACCCGCGCGACCTTTGCTGGACTGCTTTCTGGGCGCACGTCTTTCCCATCTCTGGCCGCGTTTTTGACAGTTCTTGCGTGCAGATTTGTCTTTATTTCTGCCCGCGTTTTTCGTCCTTGTTTTGACGTGGTTTCTGCAGAAATCCGCGTCTTTATTGACGTTTCTGCTTCTACCCACGTCGCCTAGGATTTTTGCCCTATTTGTGCTGCGAGTTCGTGGAGTTTTTGCAAATTTTTGAAGCTCTAATGGCGGCCAAGGTTTCCAGAAATTTCGTCTAAGGTTTTGACCCTCTGTTTCAAGGCGGAATTTTTTTTCGATTGCAGATTCCTTGTGAGTTTTTTGAAAGCTCAACTAGGTCGGTCTTAGATTTTTCTGGGTGCATCGTTTTCCGTGCCTCAAATTTTGTGCCAGCAGATTTGCATCGTTTTCTGTGCCTGAATTTGCCTCAGTGTTTTGAAGCTCGTGCCTCGAGCTTTTGATTTAGCCTCTTCTCAGTACCTCGTTTTTCGTGCCTCAAAAAGCATAAAGATGGCCAGTTTGAACAACATTCTGTTGGAGGGCAGTCAACGATTCAACGACAACCATTACTTGTATGGGTTTTTAAATATTTTGTCTCGTAAAAGAAAAAAAAAATTGTCTTCTTGGGTTTTAAAGTTTTTTCCCTTAAAAAATCTGTAATCTGGGAGGGTTTATAATTTTCTCCTTAAAAAAATTAAGAGTATTTTTCTCCTGTATACCCTAGTTAGGGTTTTTGTCATTCGGGAGGGCTCTCTGGTATCTGGTTTTTACCGTTTTTTCCGAAAAAACGATGATTTGTAATCTTGGGTTTGGCGATTTTTTCCTTAAAAATAGTGGTTTGTTGTAGTTTGTTTTGGTCGCACTTAGAGTTGCTGAGGCAAACATCTGCACAACTAGCTTCTTGCAGTCTGTTGTTGGGCGTCGTGCTCATCTGCAAAAGTTTCGATGGTTTGTCGATTTTTCCTCAAAATTGTGTCCGTTGTTCTCGGTGTGTCTCTAGTTTCAGGGAGGAACAACTCTGTTATCCAACATCAGGTTGGACGTTTTGTGATGACTTCTAGTCAGCAGTTTTGCAAATTCTGGGAGGGTTCGTGGCAGACTCATCTCGGTAGCAGAGTTCGTGTAGGCTCTTGTCTCTTGTTGCAGAGCATTCTACAGAAGGGGGCAACCTTCTCTGTTTTTTGGTTCTCTTGGTCATTTACATTCTGCAGATTCAGGGAGGGTCTCAGCAGCAGCAGAGTGTACAGAAGAATTTGTGACCAATCGACTTGCAAATTGTTTTCTGTAGGCTAGTTAGTAGTTTGACCATTAAGGGAGGGTGTTAGAATATTATATTCTACATTTGTTTAATGGTCAATAGTAGTAGGTAGTTAGAAGTAGGTCATTTCTTAAATGACTATAGTACTGCTATAGTACTTTGTAACTTCTTTATAATATACTCTTTTCTTGAGTAATATTATCACATTCTAGGCTAGAAATTTGCTTGAATTAACAGAAAGAGAGTAGATTACAATAAATAGAGGAGGTAGAGCACTGTAGACATTTAAGATGTCTAACTACCTCAGCTACTGACTACTGTAGCACTAATTGACCATTATACAATAGAGAATTTAATATTTTAACACCCTCCCTTAATGGTCAATTAGTGCTACAGTAGTCAGTAGCTGAGGTGGTTAGACATCTTAAATGTCTATAGTGCTCTACCTCCTCTATTTATTGTAATCTACTCTCTTTCTGTTAATTCAAGCAATTTCTAGCCTAAAATTGTTTCATGGTATCAGAGCATTCTACAGAAGGGGGCACCCTTCTCTGTTTTTTGGTTCTCTTGGTCATTTACATTCTGCAGATCCAGGGAGGGTCTTTGTAGCAGCAGAGTGTTCTGAAGAATTTGTGACCAATCGACCTGCAGATTGTTTTCTGTAGGCTAGTTAGTAGTGTGACCATTAAGGGAGGGTGTTAGAATATTATATTCTACATTTGTTTAATGGTCAACAGTAGTAGGTAGTTAGAAGTAGGTCATTTCTTAAATGACTACAGTATTGCTACAATACTTTGTAACTTCTTTATAATGTACTCTTTTTTGAGTAATATTATCACATTCTATCAGTTCATTTTATGAACGAAACTTCCCTGTAACTCCTTGAAGCTCTAATGCACTCCTTGAGTGAGAATACCCTGAAGAACCAAAGGGTTTTTGTCCTCTGATTCAAACAATCAATGGGTTTTCATCCACTAATCACAGTCTCCTATGGGTTTTTGTCCGCTAAAGATTGCTTGAACACAAAGTGCTCAGAAGATACAATAACATAGCATGGATCCTTACAATTGAAATGTTTTCCTAGTTTTATATGCTACACACCCAAAATATCAAACTAGTCGGCCTAAACCCAAGTTGGCACAAAGGCCCAAATTTGAATTCTACACACATCACAGGGCGGCCTTAGTGGGCCTTTTGCACATTACATTGCATGTCAGCCTTATAGGCCTTACAGACTTTCCCATCAGAGGTTCGGACTTTCTCCTTCCTTCCAACTTGGCAGCGACCCTGATGCTTGACCTTTGATAGCTCCTTGGCATGCGTCGGGCAGCAAACTAGATCCTTGACCTCTGACAGGTTCATTGAGCAGCAACCTCGATCCCTAACCTCCAATAGGTTCTTGGCATGTGTCGGGCCACAACTATAATCCTTGACCTCCGACAAGTTCTTGGCATGCGTTGGGCAACAACCCCGATCCCTGATAGATCCTTGGCATGGATCAGACAACAGCTCTAATACCCAAACTCCAATGACTCCTTCAGCAAACAGGCTTTCTTCTGATTTTGAAAAAGGGTCAAATCCCATTATCAAAATTTCATGTTTAACCAAAGTATCCCATAAATCCAAATGCTCAATCTTTCATCAAAAATCACCATGGGTAATTTTCTTGGTGGAAGGATTTCCTCTTCGTTGATTTTCCTTTGTAGCTTTCACTTTATAGTATCTTAGATTGTATGAAGCCCCAAGTCTCAGATGTGAACAAACACTTTTTAAGTTTTAAGACTGTTGGACATATTTTGGGCTCTAATTCCATTTCGGATCATTTCCCTCTTGAAGAGTTGAGACCTTGTTTATCCCATTTCCTTGTATATATACTTTAGTGGCAAGGATAGACCACTATACAAAGTTGATGCCGCTGCCACTGTAGAGCCTTATACGTAGAAGTTCATTTCTTCCTTTGATTGCCTCACTCCTACTTTCTCCTTACTATATTTCGCTGGCTGGGGATCCTTGGTAGATTGAGCCATTAGGTTTTGTCATTGTAGAAGCTGGCTATTCTAGTAGTTAGAGACAGTGTCTTGCCTTAGATCATGCCGCAAAAGTTTCTTTTATTGTTGTGGAAAGGATGAAAAGTTATTGTTGATTTTTTTTTAATATGCTAATTTTTATGTCTTTATATCATACATATAGTCTTAATGTAGTGGAAAGGAAAAGACTGATTATTGACTTGTTTGTTATTTTGTTATTTTTTTTTGCCTTAATGCACTTAACCTAGTTATGTAAAAATACTATGCTGTATTTTATCTGCTTATTTGGTGAACTGTCAAAGGTTTTTCCAAAATATATTTCTTGTTTTGGATCTTGGGATTTAGTATGATTGTTTCAATGTATTGTATATTAATATTATGGAGTGCTAAAATTTCCATTTGCTTTTTTTTTTCCCTTCTGTGGAGTTGCCATGGTACAAGACATTCTAGCAAAGTAAGCTCCACAAAATTCGTGTCTTTCTTCAATTTCATGTTTAGTTTTAGGGAATGACAGTTTTTACTACACCGAGTGCCCATTTATGTCTTAATCACTTTGTGCCCACACTAGAGTTTGTTGCTTTATTTAATCACCATTGTTGTCCTTGTTATCAATCTTGAATTGTCTTGAAAACCAGGAAAACAAATCCCATAAAAAATGCATGTTTTTTTACATAGTGAGGGTGCACAAACACATCATTCTCTGATCATCCTGAATAATGAAAACAATTAGGTGCTGTATGTTATATAATCATTACAGATTGGCATCATATGTTACCTTTAGTTTATTTATGGCTGGCAAGAATGGGGAGGAATGGCAAATATGGCATCTGCTTTGTTTTCTTTTGTCTTTAATATGGGTGAATAAGGTAATTTTGAATTACATAGTCATTTGTTGATTTGGTCATTTAAGAGAATACTGACTCTTTTAATGTGGATGTAGGCATCAGAAGACATCACACCATACAATACAGAAAAGGAAAGCTCATTTTGGGGCATTTTTCTAATGATGGGTTATCTTGGGTAATTGCTATGGCTTTGCTCCTCTGGATGGAAGTATTAGGTGTAAAATTTATTGTATGCTTTGTTTGAACCAATTATGTTTGCAACGTCTCGTGCTTGTGTTTAGTTGGTTCTTAAAAGAACCAAAATAGTTTTTTTGGGGAAAGAGATACATTTTAATAGACAAGTTATCATAGGTACACCAAATGTCAATAAAAAATTCAATGGTGTTCTCCAGTAGATAGGATGCATCTTGATTCTCTATTCACATGCACATGCAGTTTGTGGGTTGCTTTTGTGAAATGTATTTGACTTGACTTCTAGCTCATCAAGGAGATTTAGGCCACTTTCCTGTTATGGAGGAGAGTATTAAGGGCCAGGATTGCCCTTGTAATTGTTATTTGTTCCTCTATATGAGCAGAGAGTTGCTGAGATATGCCATTTTCTGATAGGTTGGAATATATGATTTTTTTTGTTGACTTGGTTCCCTTCTTGTGAATGTGTTGCATTCTTGTCCTCTGGCTGGAGCTAAATCAACTTTCCCACCTAGCCTGCATGCATTTTCCCTACCTGTCCCACATGCCCATAGTCAGCCTGCTGCTCTCAAATTTGGCCTGTCAACTTCAATTTGATTGGGGCTGGATAGGGTTTATAATTTTATTGAAATCCACATTAACATAGATTCTAGAATATACATACACTTCTTTTCATACATGTTCTGAGAATATGACCCATTTGCTTTGGCATTACCCTGTGCTAGAATTTAAGACGGCTAGAAATCTCACCAATTTGGTGCTGTAGATGGGTTTATCTCCAGTTTGTTAATGCCCATCCATTGAGTGTTACATTGAAGTCACATTTTGCCCATTATCCATGGGATTTCCTTTCTTGGAATACCCAGCAATGGTCTTCCTGTCTTGTAAACATTTAAAAAATAAGAGTAATCAAGAAAGCATAACAACCGCTGTTCCTGGATTGATCTACTGGATTCACGTTATCCATCTCTTGGTGTTTTCAGGCTTGGTCCAATTCTGAAGATCAGCAAAGCTTCAGAACAATGAATGTAGCCTTTTCTCTGAAAATCTTGTTTTCTCTGAGAGACAGCACTAGCTTCTCCATGACCTGTCATTTCAGCTAAGTCGTTTTGAAGGAGCATACCATTTTTTGTGAAACTTGGCTATATTTTCCTGTATCTACTTATATTAATACGAGTCATGATTGTGAATGATTTTTTCACCTTGAGAGTTTTCCTTGCCCAGTGAAACTTGAGTTTCTGTGTGTATGTGCATTGCATTACTTGTAACTTGTAAGTATGAAACTTTGTCCCTTTATGTATTGTGTTATATATGTGAGTTATGGGGAAAATCCCATGCTGTGGAAGTTTGCTGTTCTAGAAATCCATCTTTTTGAATGTTATCTCTGGTAAAGTGGTTAGAGATTAATTATACCTGTTGTTTCATATGTTTGCATTGAAGTTCATGTTTATAACCATATATTGGTCCTGAATAACTTAGGATAACATTTCCAGGGTTGTTTGAGAAACACAAATTTTGTTTACAAATGTTACTTTAAAAATGCAGATTTGATGGGTTTACAAGCACATTTCAAGACAAGCTCTTCAAAGGATACAATATGGAAATTTACAATCAAATATTCTACACTACCCTTTGTTCTTGTGCTATTAGTATGATTGGTAAGTACCTTCCCTTCTGTTGTATTAGGCTGAAAGTAAATAAGTTAAAAAATGTGACGTAAGAGAAGGTTAAATGTACAGAAACATCATGAGCAATTTTTTTTACAGAAAAAAATTAAAGATTGAAACTGTCTTTGTGCTTTCCAGATATGGCTTTGAGTTGTCTTAAGTGTTTTTTGACTCCATGCCTTTTCTATCATTACTTATTTTTTACTTTACAATTCTGTTAGAGTGCAACTAAGCTATCTTCACAGATAAGATTCAATACCTTGAATCTCTTTCCTCCACTATACAAACTCCAATTAGGTTGACACTCGTCAGATTGCCCACTTCTTTCATAGTGTCTAACTTTTGTATCTAGCACCGCCATTTGTCTCCTCTACAGGGATTATGGTTACCATCAAAGATACCAAGGCACATCTTGCAAGCCTATGCTGCTAATATAGGTGAACTCAACAACTTTGCTGAAGCATGTGTCTCTTTAGAAGGTCTATACTTAGCCACAAATCTAGATGTTGCATACCTAATAGTGGTAATGATTACTCATTGCTAACTTTGAAACAAATGTCACAAGTTGGATATTAAAGACATCAATGAATCTTATTCTGAAGATGGGGGAAGGCCATGGCAAGAGACTATTGATATTGCCTGTTTTCAATGAGGCTAAGGCCTGATGAACCAACATCATCATTGTCTGTCAACTCAAAAGGCCCAATGCATGTTCTAGTAATGCTTATAAGGTAATGTCCAGGACTGAGGAACCAGCCTGAACAAGCCTTGGTGAAATTTGGGAAAAAATTTCAAAACATCAATCAGCATCATGTTTAGTTCATGGGCAAGTACAGAGAGTAGATGCAATATGAGTCTAGGGCAATGCTTGTTGGTTTATGTGCTCAGTTTTATAGGGACATGTACTGGCACCACACCTGCAGCCGTTTGAATTAAAAAAATATGTAAAAAAATAATTGTCATTCATTAATTAGAAATTTTACTTCATATTTATAAAACTAGATTATTAAGTGTCAGTGCCCCTTAAATTTTTCTTTGAAATTTCACCAACAACAAGCACCCGTTATGGATTAGCCCAAAATACTAATCAGCTGAAAGTAACCTTCGCCAAGAATGTTCACCAAGATCCTTTGAATAGGCGAGGTGATAGCATATGACGATGGGATCATTAGCAGAAATCTGAACTGAAATACAAAGTTGGAAATGAAATGTAGGCGGTGATCCGACCATGAGCAATCCACGCTACCACTTGTTCAATGGGGGGAAAGATAATTATATTGAAATACAATTCATCTGCTTCAGCAAGCATCCACATAACAGTGGGGATTCTCCACTTTAACAGTGGGTGAAATATGACAATTACAATGGTTTATTTCTCCACACTGGCGGTAAACCATTCAGGGGCTATAGTGTTTTGCATTAAAATCACAAAGTAATTGCAGCAATAATATTGACTGGATTAGTACTACTAATTCGCAGCCTTACAATGTAAAATATCCGCAAATTACCAAGTGTTACAATAGCAAAATCAAACAAACACTAAAGGATGATTGCTCAAATTCTAATCAACTCAAATATTGAATTACAAGCCAAAATCAGAAATAATATAAATCTGATATGAAAAACAGCAAATTGAAAAAGCATTACCAGCAACTATGCTATCACCAAAATGTTCATTACATTTTCAAAACTCCTTCGAATGACCTGAAACAAATTGCAAATGCTTTCTAGGAGGATGGCGCCCAAATCTCAACTCTGAAACTGATTCAAAAGCTTGAATATCAATTATGCACGAACTCCAAGAAGATCCCAGCAAGGTACGGCCTCCCTAGAGAGCAAACTTGCAAGATAAAATCAACAAATCCATTATAAAATCTGATATTGCAGCAAGAGGGTCACCTATATCCAAGGAATCAATTGCTTCAATACCCAGAAGCAAACAAAAATCATACAAAGAGCTGTATATGAAAATCTCCTTCAGCCATGATAAGACCAGCAAACACAAATTTGGAAATTTTATCAAAATCTTCTATATTTTCAGCAGTGAATCTCAATATGTACTTCTGAATGAAGCACACTCCCAATTGACCATCTAGGGAACCATAGTTTCAGGCCCAAAGAATGGTGTAGAAATACTAAGCTCCCCCTTAGCCAGGTTCTGAAATCAATTCAGCAGCATAACTTTACATTATTTTCCAAAGATGAGAATGAATGAGCAAGGCTTCAATAAATAAGCTTCAATTGAGGAGATGAAGCAACTGTAACCTCCAACCAAGAAAACTTTTCATCTTCTCCAAGGGATGCCCACCTCAAAAGCATTTTAAAATATTTAAAATACTTTTATGTTCATCTCCCAAGTCATCCCACCTTGAGGCAATGCTTAAACTTTAATAAAACATTAAAATTCATTAATGAAGCGTCCATCTCATGGCCCCATTTTAAAACAACTTTGCCTACACACAGGGGTACAAACTTAAAGTATAAAATTGACTAAGTGTTGAAACTCAGTCCAAAGGAGAGATAGAAGCCCAAGCCAAAACCAACGCCCAAATTGCAACTAACAAACTGCTAAAATTAGTAAACTGACATTTGCCAAGCTGAACCGAGCTGATGATGATGCCTCTGCCATAAATGGACTTACTAAAAATAGCGAATGCCAAAAATAGTAAGTTAACTTCAAATCCACCAGAAAACCAAACTGATCAGCCACACTGAACTGTGAATGATTGAGCTGCTGCTAGAATGATATTGCTAAAAAATAGACTTACCAAAAATAGCAAACTGCTATAAATAGTAAGTTTGCAAAACTTCTTCTGAACACCAACTAAGCAGTATCATGACTTACTATAAATAGTAAGTGTTTCCAAATATCAATTGAGCACAAATTGGGTAGCCATCATGATTTACTATAAATAGTAAGTGTTTGGAAAGGTTGTCAGATTCAAATGCATGTCACACCACCACAAAGGTCTCTGAAAACCCAAAAACCTTTCCTGCATGCAAGGTATCAGTCAAAATTGCATGTCATTATCTTGACATGCATGTTACCTCATCTCAAAGCTCTCTAAAAACCCAGAAAGCTCTACTAGACATGCGTCAGAAACTCATACATGCAGACCTTCGAAATTACATCTGAAAGCGAAAACCCTAATTTTATTTCTGACGAGCCTACAAGCTTCCAGAAATAGGCTATTAGCCACAAAAGAGCGTATGGCTAAAATGGGGACATTATAGACAAGGAAAAAGAACTATAAATATACATTATGAATTATTTTATTGTTAGTAGAATTATAAATTAAAATAATTTTTTTATTTGTCTACGTTGAATTTTAGATATATGTTGTGCTTTGGGTCCTTCAGCCACTCTAAACTCGCACACCCAACTTTCAAAAGCATTATAACCAATACCTACCACACCAACAAACTCTGATAACTTTGGTTTAAGGATGATTTATTTACAAAAAGCTTCAAAAAATCTAGAAGAAATGTGTGGAATTACCAAACCCTTGTGTATGTTAGTGATTCAAATAAGAGTACACGTTGAACCACTAGCAGGGCTCTTCAAGCATTTTTATGAAAATATATTATTATAGAGACTCTCCAAGGGTTGTGTAGCACTAAAGTGAGTCAAACCAATCTAGCGATCATCGGCTATAAATGTATATACTATGTGTGGTATTGACTGTCATTACAATCTTATTAGATATTTCATATTTGTCTTAGATGCTTTTAAACAAAAATTGGCACGATTCAATATCGAATGCACTTATATTTGTAATGTGCATTGATATCCAATTCGTTAATTTTACCAACCATCAGACTTCAGCTGTAATACTCTTGGCACCATTATTGAGTTGGTGTTGGATTAGTATTAAAGATCCATGATTGGGCACTTGTATTACCTACCTGGAAAATAGAGTAATGATATTAATTGCAGATTGGTTTTGTTGATAATCAAATGTAAGTATGCATGACTGGTAGTTATCCTTTCAAAATCCAGTTCCTTGTGCGGGCTGCTTGTAGAAGATTTACAACTCGGGGGAAGATAATATCTTTCCTTCAAATGGTAAGTAGATATGAACAACTTTTGAAATGGCTTCTCAAACCATCTCTTAACATAGACTATACTTTCAACATGGCAGCTCTCATTTGCAGCTCTTTCATAAAAAACATAGTACTTACAGGCTCCAAATTCTTGACATATCCTTAATGTCTCTAATGTCATGCTACCATCAATAGGGGTGTAACTCAAACATGCGCAACAATGTCTGAAGCTCTCCTCCAGTGAGCTTTGCTGATGTTTATGTCTAATATTCACAATCTCTGAGGCTCTAGTATCTCTGGAATTTCGGAGGGAAGGGAAAACTTCTCCCCTTCCTTGGCCTCAGATTGAGCCTTTTGATTGCTTTTGTTCAAATATCAAGTTTCAACCTAACACCAATGGCCTCTTTTTATATAATAAACGACTCTTACTTTTCATTCACCATCACAACTAATGGAATTCCATTAAGTGTTGGCCCCTCCCATATTAATGCATTGATGGATATGATTACAAACACATTTTTAAAGATTTTTTCCTACATGTCTTTGTGGCGTATCCTTTGTTGGGTTTGTGCTGAACAAGTATGGTGACTATAAGTTGCCAGATTACATGTAGATGATATCTCACTTGAATTTGCACTTGTAAAATAACTTAATTTTGTTATTTCCCTATATGGCCATCAATTGGTAAGTAATTGCACAAATAACCTCTACATTTAACCATAAGGATTTAAAAACTTGGATGTTGTCGAATATGCCTATGCATTGACTAGACGTTTTAATATGCATGATTAGAAACTTGTTAATGTGGAATGATTGAATTTGTTTGGTGCTGATTTACTTATGAAAACTGAAAAAGATAACAAATCTCTAAACAATGTTTACTTTAGAAATTTGCTATAATTGCATGAATTATTTTCTGCTACTTTATATTTGAAAAACTTATAATAGCGTGCAATTTATAATCTTTGAAAAGACAAACCTTTGACAGTAGTCTTTTTAATTTGATATTGGTAATTGAAGAATTGTTTTATGTAGTTTGTGTCTGAATCTTACCAGTCAAATTATTAGCCCTATGCACAAGTCCAAGGGGTTGTAGTGTAATGGTAATGGGAGGCACTGTTAAGAGAGTGATCTGTCATCAAATCCTCATCACCTCATTTGGCCCACAACAGTGGACATGTGGTGAAGTTGTGACAACAATTATGGAGTACATGTGTTCACCCATCTTAATAATATGCCAACATTACCCCACATTGTGTTAAAGGAAGCTATAACCTCATCCAAGATTTGCCAAGAAAAAATAAAATGAAGAAGTTTAAGCATTTGCACAAAGTTAAGAAATAAATAATATAAAGAAAATGTGCACAAAGAAGAGAAACGACATTTTGGAATGAAAATTGCTTTAGATATCACCAAAGTGAACATGGTAAAGGGGCACATTTGAGTGTTACTGGTGGTTACAAATATTAAGAATTTGGTCTAAGCTTACCCCACAGCATGATAAAGGAAGCCCATAATCTCACCCAAGATTGACGAAGAAAACAAAAAAGTCTATTAACTATTTGAATGAAGTAAAAGGTTATATAGAACATCAAAAGATGTGCACAAAGAAGAGCAATAATGCTTTTGAATTTTTTTTTTATATATATCACCAAAATAAGCATGATAGAATCCCTTATGGTACAATTTTATTTATACATCACCAGTGAGGCCTATCATTAACTACTGAAGGGATGATGGGAGGAAATCTAACTCTAACCAATTAGCGGCCTTTACATAATTACAAATAACCTTGTTCTTATGTCAGCATCTTCCCTTAATTCTATTTTTAGTGTAATGATACAGAACTCTACTATGTCCTACATGACATGACTCAATCAGTGCTGATGCATTCCACTTATGTTGCCTGATATGACTTTCATGTTTTCTCTCTTATACCACTATATAACAACCAAATTCACAGGCAGCTAATAATTTCATAATTATGATTATGACATCATCCTCATTTTATGAGAAACTGGAAATTTCATCATGGCTTGAGTTTTCTTAACATTAAAGAAGTGCCTTTCATTTAGGGTTTCACTACATGTGATTGGAACTTAGTTGCAATGCACACTATCATTGTCTTTATTTTTTCATCTCCTGAAATTAATGATGCTCTTTTGTAGAGCATTCTTGCAGCAGATAATTATCACCGCTACTATAAACAGATGCTTCTCTGTATCATGCATTATAATTCTTCTGTTGATAATCGAACACATTTTTCCAATTCCTCATGTATCTACTATTATACCATCTATTTGGTTTAACGGATATATCATATTATCACTAATTAAACATGCCATCTTCCATCATTGTGCTTTTGCCTTGCTTAATGGGTTTGAAACTTCCACTTTGTTTTGCTATCTTTTGATCTGGGTCACTGTATTAAGCCCTTATTGGTTTTTACTCTGTTGTAAGAGGAACTATTATACCTTGTCAATTTGTTCCATGTCGTCCATTTGTTGACCTATCTTCTGTAGCTACCCCAAAACAACACTTTTAGCAGGCCTCTCACAGATGTCATTCTGTGTCAGAAGGAGCTTTGTCTATCATCACATGCACAGCAAAAAATTTAGGTCTCACAATCTTGATTATTGTAAGATCACATGATTCACAGCTGTTATTTTGCATTTCAATTGCTTTATATTCTGCTTCATTTCATCATTTTCTTTTTGCTCTTCACAATACTGTTGATTGATCATTGAACTGTACTACCACCTTTTGAATCACATTTTATCCATTTTTTCCTTTAGTGGCACTGAATAATTGAAAATATCTTCTCTAGGAAGAAAAATAATCAATTGAGCACAAATTTGAATACCACGTGAACAATGAAGCAAAGATCAATACATTGCTTCTTGAAAAATCCTCTGAAAGCAAAAGGTATGCCACCTTGAAGTTAATTTTCAAAATCCATAAGTAATGAGCCAGGGTTTCGTAAACCCTATATTAACTTAATCATATCTCTACAAATGCTATGCAAAATTGATGCAACTTTTTGTAGATTCTTCTTTTGCTCTTTTTGGACATTATTGGATCCTTGAAGTAGATGATGCCTCGTACATTTTACGGTACTATTTCTCGGGCAAAAGTCACATATTTGGAAGGTCAAATATAACAGGATGTAACTCATTAGAAACACAACATTGGGAAAACTGTCCAGATAAATATTTGGTTTGACACTTCAGATCATTCTTTGTGATCCATGTTAGGTCTATTTAGAGATCAGAGAGATAACTCCAAACACAACAAGAGATGGGTATACCATCTTCTTGACAGAAAAATAGTAGAATACTAGAAAGTGAAACATTAAATACAAAGCCAAAAACTTAAACACATTTAGTATTTAACAAATTATGTATTAAGTACCAACAATGCATTAAATATTGTTGAATGACTAGTGTTGTAATGATAAAATACTTACCTTGTGAATCATGGGTTTCTAATTGTTTTTTGCTCTAAGTCTTGATACCTAATTATGCACATGCAAAGTATTTGAGATACCCTTTGCCTTGATTTTGGACATAGTGGGTTCTTAGTACACTATTATTTTTCCAATTATATCTTGAGGATGGAGAACTGGTTGGGTGTTGTTTATTTGAAGCATCTTTGTGAGCTTATTAGAGATTCCTTCACTATATGGTAAAAATGCCTTAGGAGGACTTGTCCGATCTGGATCTAGGTGGAGAATTGGATTCTTTATATTTTTGAAGGTTCTTACAATCTGCTAGGTTTTTTGCCATTATTCTATAATACTTTGTCAAATGTTTTTATTTATGGTTGAAGCTTTTGGATAAAAACTGTGAAAGATCCCTTACCAATTCTACCCTGAATTTTTCAGTTTTGCTCTCTTGCCATAATGTCAAACAGTTGTCTTGCATGGTCTGATTTGGTTTTGCTGATTGTTTGTTTGAGTTTCATTGCTTGTTTTTCATTGCAAAATCATAGAAGAAAGCATAGAAATGAAAGAGAACTATTGCATAAGTGAAAGACAACAATTGCAACTCAATAGAATCCCTTTTATTCAACTATATCAGATCTGATTACAAGTTTCAGTCTGTAACAACAGTCTAAAACCCTTATATAATGCAATATTTGACTACCCAAAATGATAAACACATACCCGGATGTATAGCTCTAATTTGTAGCTTGATTATTGAAGTCAAATCATGAATCACTTCGTTGTTACAACTTCAAACGGTATGGCTGAGTATGATGACGAAATAAATGTAGTAGAGGATTACCAATAGGTTGGAAATAATGATAAAAATCAGGAACATCAACCTTTTACCAAACCCTAGGTGCCTCCCAAAATACCCAACAATCAGCCTTGATCAAAACTCCACGAATAAGGTACCGAATCGAAGATAAATTGTTGCCGTGGAAGAATATGCCATAAAATCAAATACCCATGTGCCTTAGCTGCCATAAACTATCAAAATCTGCAAAATATATATCTGAAACTCATCCAAATAAGCCCAAATGAAGACCCAAGGTAGGCCCTCCCCAAAGGTGAACTGGGTTCTTGTCCAATCCACGATAGCCTTTGAGAGTTTTCATTCTCAAAAGGTTGAAGCAATGCTGAAACCCTTCTCCAGAGCTCAAACCTGCAAAGTGTTTTGTAAAAATGAAAGTAGAATGCTCAAAAAAGAGCCCAACACTTTGCTTTATAACCTCTCATGGACTTTTTTAATAAAAGTCAATAAAACAATTTTCTTGAGGGTCTTTCCTCATCCAAATAAAAGGGCCACTTTTTAAAAACAATTTGAGTTGCTAGGATGGGGGCAGTTTTCACTATTCACCTTATGATTTTCAGTTACTATTCACTTTTTACTATTCCCATAAAGCAAACTTTAATTTTTTCACTTTATCCATGGATTCATCAATTGAACTCCAAATTGAAAGATTCGTAAGGCTCCCAGCAAAACTCCACAGCCCCCAGTTGGGTCCCCTAACCATTTTGCTGACCTACGAGAACCCTAATAGTAGGCCAACTTCCACTATAGTTTGAGTTGCCTAAGGAAGGGACATTACAAACTGTGTACTGCTTTTTTAACATCAATGTTTCAGATCACACTTTGTGATCCATGTGGTGGAACCCCTAAAATCTTCTTGGTTCCACTAATTTTTTTTTTTGTGATCAAACCTTGATAATTACTCTCTTGTTTGTCGCTAGGGTTGGGGTTTCAAAAGTTATTCATGCCTTCAGCCTTGTTTGATCTTCGTGCTTCTAATTTTGTGTTGACCGACTACATCCGGTTTTCGATCATATTCATAATCTCTCATGGCTTTAGGTCCCGTGGTTTTACCGGTCCTTTCATCTCTTTTCCCATCGTGACTAGGTGGCCCCCCTTTTAAGAACAACTTTTTCCCACGTGCTTCAAACATTCCTTAAGTCGGGCCTTGAATGCTGTACCGCCCATCGCAGGTTCGGTTTTAAATTTTCATGTGCAACCCGCGATGAGCGATGCCCTCTCTTTTCCTTTGATCGGCCGCCCTTAGTCACGTGTTCATTAACCATTGCTGGGAAGTAACACCCGATGAGCGATGCAGTTAATCTTTTATCCCATCGCTGCCCTTCTAATTGTCACCGGTTGTTTTGAGTAGATTATAGGGGAACCCGCGACCGCCGATACGTAAGTGATTTCCCATCATTGGGAAATAAGGCTTTGCTGGTTGGCATTGGTCTAAGGAGAGACAACGCGCGACACGAGATGAGGGATGCTTGTGGCGGCCAAAGGTTTTGTTGTGGTTGGTATTGTCGGCATCCTTATTATTGCTTGTTGTCTTTTGCATTATAAAGTGGAACCCGCGACCGCTGATGGGTTGAGTTCCTCCCTATTGCGCGGGCTTGGCCTATCGCGGGTTGGGATTGTCTAAACGGATGTCGACGTGCGATGGGTGATGCAGGCGGTTATTCATGGTCAGGATCCTTCTAAAGACCAAAATCGATGGTTGGTGTTTCATTGCTGGCCTCGATGTTGTCGCGTGATGGGTCTCTTGTGGGAAGGGTGAACTCGTGATGGGCGATGTATTTTAGTTTGTGGCCCAAATTTGCCCGTGATTGTTAGGATCGGTGGCACGCATGTCAAGGATGATGGGATCGGGATGCGGTCGAGTACGTGGTAGTTATAAAACATCTCCTCGCTATTTCTAAGTACGACTGATAAAGCAAGTGGCGATCCTTAATGATCCTCGTTGATCGAGTTTTAAATCCTTGGCGATCGACGACTGAGATGCGACATGCAGGTGATTGATTTTTCACCGTAAGTGAACCAGGATGGCCATTAATTGTAGCATGCCTTCAATTCCTCTATTTAATGAGGATTTTTCTGCAGTTCGTTTGCTCGTCTGCATTTATCAGTGCTTTTGGTTAATTCTCACGGGTGCTGAGGTGACAATCTTGTTGCCTAAGAAGTTCTCGCCACGGTGGCGTACTGGTATAGTGATGCATATGGTGTTCTGGCTGCGTTTTGGTGATCTCTTATGTATCTGGTGCTTGTGGGGCTTGCATTGTTTACACATAGGGGTATTCTGGGGATTGTAGCTGGTATTCTCCTTACGTAATTAGCGCTGGGTTGGTGTCGAGTGTAAAATGAGTTGGTCAAGTTCCTTTGCCGCACCAGTTCGCAGGTCACAGAGGTTAAGTCTGCAGGAGCCGTTGGCTTATGAGCCAGAGGAGACACATATGGCGGTGGAAGCACCAATTATTCCAAGGGCCAAGAGGACTGCTCGCAAAAGAGCCGAGGGAAATGTTGTCAAAAGTGCTTACAATCTTCGAAAGAGGACTTGCTCCGAAAGATTGATCAAAGTTAAAGGGAAAGAGTTTGCGGAAGAATTAACAAGACTAGATGCAGACTCTAGGGTTTGTTCAGAGAAGCCCAACTCTCTGGTCATAATTATTGATAGCTCTTTAGAAGAAGTTGAAGGAGTTGGCCTTGGTGCTAGTCATTGCCCTGTTGCTTTGGTACCATATACCGATTCAGATTGTGAGGTGGTAGTTGCAACTCCACTCTTTGTGAAGAGGCCTAGTGAGGGTGTTCACTAAGCGGCTGACAAGGCTGGGTGACACTCGTGTTACCTTTCTTGCTTGTGTTCGGTTCCTAGGTGCTGTGATGTGTACTTCCTATGTGGCTAGTTTAAGGGTTTTGGCTGGTGGTGGTGATGGTGACTCTTCCCGGTTTTGGACGACGTGCGGATTTTGGTGATGGTGCTTTTTGGAAGGCTTGCATGGCATCTTTGGCAAATGGTTTGGTGCTCCTTTTTGCCTTTTTTCCTTTTTGCTCTCCTGTGGTGTGTAAATGACGAAAGGTAACGGTTCGGGAACAAAACCCCACGAAATGAAATTACATCGAAATTATCAAAATGTAACTGTAATGAGCCCTTTGCTTGTTGCTCCCTTGGCTTATAAAAGGGATTTCAAGGCTCATTGCAAGGTGTCGAATTTTTGAATCTAGAATGACTTAAGTAGAATACAAAAAACTAAAAGCAATACAAAATGTAGAATGAACAGGCTAGAATATTGTCTCGGGTATGAGTTTTGTATGTGATATTCTTAAAAGGGTTTTGCATGGATTCCTGATATCAAAACAAATCTGTAAAGCTAAAGCATGTACTGTTCTGTATGCAATTATTACATATTATAAATGGGAAAACCAAGTGTCTTTTCGTTTATCTTCAATGGTCATTTGAATGTATGATTCTGTTCTTGTTTTAGCTCAAAGGGTTGATTAAAATACTTGAAGGGAATTGTAGGTTTGTAAAAATTTGCTCAGGATTCTGATAAGAAGTCTTGTTTTAAGAACTGTGAGTCTTCACAATGTAAGGCATTATGAAGATAGGTTGCTTATTTCATGATTAGTTGATTCATGCATTACTGACTATCACATACTTGACTCCGTTCCCAATTGACAAGACACTGGTCTATTCGTTGTAAATTCTTGTAATCCAATGTACCTAAATACCTAGCCATGGGTCCATAATGATGACAATGTTAAATCAAATTATATCAATTCTGAGATATGATCCTGAAATATATCCTTGTTCCTAGCAGATAGTTGATTATTTGTGTAAAGGTCGGCCACACTTTTGCTAAATAATGTTTATTTACATAAGAAAGGAACCTGTCTGTGTCGAAGTGTTCATCATTGTGACAAAATTCTCGTGAACACAATCGGGAAATACCCTCCCTGGTTCCACAGAGCCTGAAGTGCAGGGGTTAGAGGTTTGAGAACCTTTAACCATCGAGTTGGCCACTAATTTTGATGATTCTTGAACATAGAGGTTGGCTACCTCTTAGAGAATTTCAAGGTTCAGCTGGAAAAAACACCAACACCATGATCAAGATGAGAGGCAAATGAATGTTTTTATTGTTTTTCCACATTGCTTGGAAATATGAAAACCCACTAATTGTTGCTTGAATGTATATAACATAATATATTAACAGAAAGCTTTAAATTATATTCCACAGCAAAATTCTAACTTCAATTGGAGATTGTTGTTACCCACTAATTGTCGCTTGAATGTATATTACATAATATCTTAACAGAGCTTTAAATTATATTCCACAGCAAAATTCCAACTTCAATTGGAGATTGTTGTTAAACATTATGAGCTTTTATATTTATGGTACTTTTGTGACAGTATCTCTAACCCACCATCTCATTTCTTTATGGTAAGTTTTTCATGCATGCTTTTCAAAGCAACCTCTAGCCATGATCCCAAATACAAACTTTTCTCATCACTAGCCTCACTCCATACAAGCATTAAAACTTCATTCACAAAGGCTTCACATGGCATGGTATGGGATCTACTTTGATGCCACATTTGATTCAATGACCATTCAAATAAACTAATGCATTACATATAATATCCATAAAAATATACAAAGATATTTCAGAAAAGAATGCTTTTGATATCAATGAATCAACATCATCATGTTCTGCCCATGTCTTGATTTGACTCTCATGGTCTCTCAATCCTAGACTAGTATATGACAACTGAAATCATCACTTGCCAGTGCTCTTAAAGTTGTTATTCACACCATCATTTTAAATTATTGTTTTAAATAATCCTTCTTTTATTCAAACAAAAAGGTATTGAAGCAATAACAGTGTATTCAAAAGGAAATTTATTATGACACCATATAAAACTAGTTGTCTAGTTGATCATTCTTTTCTTTTAACAAACATAAATGTATTGAAGCAGTGTACTCTTAAGTTCTTAACATTCAAATGTTAAATTTATTATGAATAGAGATTCACCTTTTGTAAAAATGCATTAGTTTATAAAATATGTGAACACAATTTGAACATTTTCTTGTCTGAAATCCATGTGGGATTAATGTTCCCTTTCACTTTTCAATATAATTGAATGCTATTTGTTTAATGGAAACCTGTAACTATCGCTCTTTCTAAAGTTAAACAAACCTATAAGTGATAATGTTTTTTGTGTGCAAACATCTTTGCTAACTTAAAAATTTAAGCATATGCACTTCAAATGAAGAAAATATTTGACTAAATGCTTGAACTTGTCAATGAAAACTATGACTAGAATATAAGATCTTATTTTTATCTTTTATAAATTAAATATCTAAAGGTTAGATTAGTATGTGGAATGCCCTTTTCTTATTTGATTTAAGTAATTTACATTTTTTAATAACCATTGTATTTTATTTTCTCTTAAAAAAAAATTGAGGTCATTGTATAGGTTGACATTTGCATGTAATAATTGTTCTCTTTATGCAGGTCTTTTTATTCAAGGACATTTTTTATCAGCTATAAACTTTGTTTTACGACATCAAGACTGCCTTTTTGATATTGCACTACTTTCCATGGTAAGCATTTAGGCTATCTTTTTTATTGGTTTTCTAGTACTTCTGACATTTTCTTCGAAGGTGTCTTTAGGTAGTGAACATTATCAAGAAAGTTATTAATTTATAAATTATAATAGAAGTGAGCCCTGAAAGTTGCGACTTTATTTACCCAAGTTCTTGAAGCCAAAAGATGTAAAATTTAATTGTCTTGAATTTCTTGTTTTTGATGCTCATAGGCTTATTGTTGACCCATTGTCTCAAATGATTGATACCAAAGCTGACCCATATTATATAATAAGATGGTTTCAATGGAGAAGCTTTTGGAAAAAATAGTGTTTTCTTTTTGCATCAACGTTTTAGAGCACACTCCATGATTCATCATCAGAGTAAGATCATCATGGAGTGTGATTTGAAGCATTGATGCAAAAATCAAACATGACTTTTTTAGCAAAGGTATATATTTTGATAAAGCCTCTCTTGCTTGTAGATCACAATCACATCCGTAGATGTGAATATATGCTCCTCTCTCTCTTTATACATACATACATACATATATATACACACACACACATATACATGTATACATATACACACAAACATGTACGTGTATACATATATATATAAATCGATAGATAGGATTTAAGATAAAAGTAAAATACAATAGGAATACACAATAGCTTTTTTGGGCAAAAAAATGAAAATTATATTAAAAGAAACTTAGAATACATTACAATTTACAAGGCATGATTTATAAATAGCCAGAGCCATAAGTAAGTGAGAAGAGAGAAAATCCAGATGGGTTTTGCATAATCCCCTCCAAGAAAAACCTAGAGAGTCCATCAAGTAGCCACAAGCCTAGAAGAAGAAGATCTCTTATCAACCCGATTGATAAGGACAAGATATTGAGCATGCCAAAGAAGCTAGAGAAGTCTATATATAGTATAATACGAACATGAAGACCTTGTAGAAGAGTTCCAAAGAGAGTGACAGTCATCAAGTTTGATGCGCATTATAGAAGAAAGGTGAATTTCAGGATTGATCGTTATGAATAAAATGGAGAAGCTGAGAAATTTTTTCAAGAGGACATTCCAATTGGATTTCCTTTGTAGCTCACTTGGCAAGACAATCCGCAACCGAGTTCCATTCTTGAGGGATATGAACAAAGGATATGACTTCAAATTGAGGAGCAAGACGAATTTGTTTAGCTAAAATTGCTAGTTGTGAAGACTTGTGAGTCCTCTCTCTATTTAGAAGAGAAATCATGATTAAGGAGTTTGTTTCACAATTAATTTTTTTCCAGCTCAACTCACAAACCTTTTCAAGAGCCAAAAGAATAGCATAGGCTTCCATTTGATTGTTAGTATCGATCCCCATAACTGTAGAGAATAAAAAACAAACAAACCCATATTTAGCATATCCAACCTCTTTGAGCCCCACAACACCTAGATTGCTGCTGAAAGAACCATCAATACTTGTTTTCAAAAACCTTGAAGGCGGGGGTGGGGACCATTTACCAGTGTTCACCTTTCTAGAAGTTTGTGAGGCAGGGTGAGAACAAGAGGAGACACCACTAGAGTAAAGATTGAGGCCTTTTGAAATACAAAGATCAGAGGGAGATAGGTCTTCATCCGTAGAAACCATAGTAACAGAAATCTGGAAAAAAACCCGATTAATCCCGATTTTAAAAAAATCTGCAGGCTGGATGATTTTTTCCCCAATTTTCTGAAAAAATCTTTGACCTTTTGGTCAATGATTTTTTCCCATTTCAAACTGCAAAATTGCCAAAAAAATGCATTTAAAACCTGCAAAAAAATGTGAATAAAATCACGCTGATTTTCATGCAAAAAAAAAAACTATGAGACCATAGCTTGTTTACTATTATGCTTTGATAGATTTTTTCCAAGCATCCATAGCTTGTTCGAAAGCATTTGTTTTAGGCTTTTAGCCATAGACAAGGCAGTGAACTGGTTGAAAAATTGCCTCAAAGAAATGTGGTTGCTATTGATTGTCATGGCATTCCATCACCATCAGATAACATTTCTTTGAGGCAATTTTTGATCCAGACAATGAGTGGATTGCTGGTGATGAATTTCTTCAGGCTGAGGATTTTGAGATCCTAGCGGAGTCTAACTTTGATACTCATTTGACTGAACGACTTAGGAGAGGCAAAGCCCCAATAACTTCATCATTAGGACCTGCATCCCTCCAGCATAGCTCTATTTATAGTAGCAACTAGCAAGAGTCATTGGCTACTTTTGATTTTTTGAAACTTTGTACTCAATTTATAGGTTGACTTTGTACAAACTATATTATAATTGAATTTTTGTCATCTATTAGTTATGCATTGTGAACTAATGCTTTGAAAGATGTGGAATGCAATGCAATCAGCGATATGAATATAAACAACAAAATCTATTTTCTATGATTCATTAGTTAAACTCTCTATTTTATTTGCTCTCTATAACTCTATTGCTATGGAAATGCCTTTCAATTAAAAAAAAACAGTTTTTGTTTCTTATTCTAAATTTTTGTACATTATTTTAAAAATCCAATTTTTTCAAAAAATCTTGAACTTTTTGGTTTGTCGATTTTTTCACCAAAAGATTTTTGTTGCTATGGTAGAAACACTTGGAACCAATAATTTCCTTAATAGTAACCATAGCCTTTTGCCAGATTTGTGAGATGAGACTTTGATGATCTTGGGAATTTCGACAATTTTGTTCAAGCAAAATCTGCTAGAGGATGAAAATAAGACCAAGCTCCCAAGCCACATTGAGAGTGCTAGCTATAGAAGGTGGTCAAGCCATGCTAGCCCAAAACTTAGACAAGGATATAACATGGATAACAGGCTGGTTCTATGTTTGCCACCATTGCCCCAAATACCCCGAATGAAAGAACATTGGAAGAATAGGTGAGCAGTAGATTCTTCCTTGGTCCTGCATAGAACACATTTTTAAGGGCCCTAGAATTCTTGCTTTTTAATATTATCCCAAGCGAGATGTTTATTATGACAATGAATCCAAATGAAGAAGTTGCATTTAGGCTAGCTGAGTTTTTTCTAGATTTTGTTCCACCAAGGAAAGTCTTTATTCCCACCATTTTCCTTGCCTAGGGAAGAGTATCCAAGAGCCACTGTAAAAGTTCCTTTAGGGTCATGGCCCCATGCAATAATATTAGCATCCTCAAGAGAGCAACATGGCTGATCTACAAGATTCGAAGATAGGGTGGCCCAGCCTTAAGGAGAACCCCTTCAGGCCAATTGTTGGTCTTTCAAATGATAGATCAAGCAACTCCACACCTTAAGATTACTCTTAAAGTCAGCAACTTTAGGCCATTCTACTGCTATAAAGGCTTGGCTCAAAGGTTGGAGAAGAGGAAAGGAAGAGACGAGCAAAGGGTGAAGATCCCTGGCATCTTTCCAGAAGAGAGCTCTCTGACTATTTTTGACAATCCGGAAGAGACCGTTCTTGACCAACGAAGTTCCATCCATAATTGTATTCCAAACAATTGAGCCTCTTCCAACAAAATCCATTCTTGGGAGCTCAGAATCAACAACCCCACCCAAGTATTTGAAATTTAGCAATTTAGGCCATGTCTGATTCAGATGTTTACATCTCCAAAAAAATTTAGTCACTAGGGCTTGGCTATTGAGAATGGTCTGCTTAAGACCTAGGCCACTATTTTCCTTACACCTACACACTTGATCCCAGCTAATAAGACTCCATTTTGGAAAATTCATGTTACCTGCATATAATTTTTTTTGGATAGAGCATCCTTGGGGGTAGATAAAACAAGAAGCCTGTAGATACACAGAGCTAGTAGAACAAACTTTAACAAAGTCAGTTGATCAGCAAAGGGCAGCCATTGGAAAGTCTAATGATCAACCTTCATTCTAATTTTGTTGATGATTTTCTTCCTTTGATCCTTCTTGGGATTAGCAGTAGATATGGGGATGCCAAGATAATCAAATGGAAGTGCCCTATTTTGAAATGAAGAATAAGATAAATTTTCTGTTGGATGTTCAAGGGGTTATTAATGAAGAAGATATTAGACTTATCCTCGTTAATTTGTTGACTAGAAGTAGCCAAATAAATATCTAGAGATTTCCTGAGATTGATAGCTTTTTGAATCTTAGTGACACCCAACAAAGCTGTGCCATCAACAAATTGAAGATGAGTTTGAGGGTCTATATTTTGAGTAATGGTCCAACCATGAATATAGCCATTGGTGTTCTAGTTCTTAAGCAGTTTGTCTAAACCTTCATCCATGAGGATGAAGAGGGAAGAGAATAAGGGCTAGCCTTGTTGTAGCCCCTTGGAGTAGAGACGAGTGGGGAGGGAATACCTTTAATTAAGATTGAAAAGGATGGAGATCCCACACAACTCATCACTTATTCCATTTATTCCGAGCAGAAATAAAAGGTCAAAAGAGTATTCCTGAGAGATGACCATTTGACCTTGTCATAAGTCTTAGACATATCCAACTGATAAACATAGTTTAATCTTTGGAGTGGTACATAGAGTGAATGGCCTTAGCAGAAATAATGGTACTGTCAAGGATCTAGCACCCCTTCACGAACCCACCTTGCTTAGGAGAGATGAGAGAAGCTATAATTTGCTTCAAGCAATCCACAATGAATTTGGTGATGATCTTATAATTGACATTGCAGAGAGCAATAGGATGAAAAAAGTCAAAAGAGTCAACACCCTCCTTTTTAGTAAAGTCAAGGTGGTATTAAGCACTTTGAGCATCCGCTTGTTAGCCTATGACTCTTGTAGCACCTCCAAAATTTTAACCTCAATATATCCAAAATTCGTAAAAAGAATTCAATGGGAAAACCATCTAGGCTAGGGATTCTTACCTTTCTTCATCTAGAACACCACATGCTAAGCTCCTTGAGAGGAATGGGACTCATAAGCTAGTGTTCATATCTACAGAGACTAGAGGAGGGATGCAATTTAGAATGACTTGCTTGTCCTCCATGACCAAAGGGCCTCTTTCTTGGAAGAGAGGAAAAATATTGAACTGCTTCCCCATTTATGAAAGAGTACAAATATGTTTCCTTGGGCTGAGATGAGATTAGATATAATGTTCCTAATTCTCGCATTGATTGAATTATGAAAAAAATGAAGTATTCCAATCTCCCTCAATACAACCAATCAATTCTTGATTTATGTTTCCAGAAGATCTCCTCCCTCGTGAGCCATTCATTTGGCTCCCTAGGAAATGAGCATTCCCTAAGAAGATGATTTCTACTAATGCACTTTTCCTTGATTTGAAAGGTGACAGTAGCCAGCTCTTGAGCTTGTACTTCACAACTTGAATTCTTATAAAGAAAGAATACATAACAGTGCCAAAACTGGGTTCCCCTCCAACCACTAGGCAACAATGCATTCATGAATCGTCCGATCTCTGAGCAAAATTAGTTGAAGCTTGAAGGGTGGCTTTTTTACTTAGGAAAAGAGGGAGGAAGAAAACTAGATAGGCTAGTGATATGATCCTTTCAAATGCTGAATATTTGAGGAAGGGATCAAAGAATTACCAAACCAACAATCATAAACCAATAAGTTGTCAAGGTGCTCAGAGATAGAATCTATGTTGCAACTTCTATTATTCTAAGTGAAAAGGTCAGATCTGGGTTTACCATCAACAAGATTAAGGAAAAAACATTTTTTCTCTTAGCAGGGAGTAAGAAGGGTCTAACTGATTAGAACCGCCTAGTTTTTCATCTAGGCTAAGGATGACATTGAAATCTCCTACCATGATCCAAGGAAAGGAAGGAAATAGAGACTGAACAAATTTGATGAGTCCAAAGGAGGTTCTTACCTTGAAAATTGTAGGAGCATAGACATTCATGAGGAATATGGATTTACTAGATCCAAAGCAGGAAACGATCAAGGAGATAGAATGTCTACCAACAACCCCAAGAGGATTAAGATGGTGAGGATCCCATAAACAAGCTAGACAACCTGAAGATCTTGAGCCCGAATACATTGGCACTTCCTACTTTTCCAGAGCTTAGAAGATATAGAAGCCATTTCCTCTATCAATAGCTTCATTTCTTGAAGAAAAATAATATCAAGATTATGCTCCCAAATAAGATCCTGGACAACTTTTTCACAAGGGGAGCTACCCAAACCCCTAGTATTCCATTGTTTATGGGGAGTAGAGAAGTGAGGTTCTAGTGTGCAAATGACACCAGATTCCACCAAGGATTCCTCAATCATCTTCATCTTTTCCTGATCCTGTTTCTGTCCAGTTTTGGAGTTCTTCTTTGAGGAACTCTTTTTTAGATTCTTTTGATGAAGGCCCAGTTTTCTAGAAAAGTTAGCAAGATTTTAATACCGATAAATTTGCAGATCAAAGCATGCTCCGATAAATATAACACATCATTGGCAATTGGGTCTAGATTGATGACAATAATAGGCTGATCTTCACTATTCTGCAAGCAGTTATTAGGTTGTGGACGTTTCTCAACCTTTAGGTCGGATTTAAAATCATTTGAGGCCTCCATCAATATCTTTGAAAAAAGAAAGGGGTACTTTGCATCAACCATCTCCTCCCCTCCCCCTCAAGATGCAGCCATGGGTGTTTAAGATCACTAGCAGTGGCTGTACGATGCAGCAAATCCTAGGCACAGGCAGCCCCCCATGGGCCTCCTAAAACCAGGCAAAAATCACAAAGGAACCCACTGAAAATCACTAATAACACAGACAAAGCAACATCAGGTCCCATGAGGCACCACGGAAGAAGCTGTACAGCAGCAGCTGTGAAGTGCACAAACCCTACTGTGGCTATTGCTGCTGTGAAGTGCACAAACCCTACTGTGGCTATTCGAGTAGGCAATATCTTTGATGCTAGTAACTCTAGAGAATAAAGAAGCTGTCGCTGAAGTATTGCTGAAAGTGTTTTGAGTTTTTATATTGAGAATTAGATGCCAAAAATATAAGCTGTACTAAAATAGGCAGACGGAGATTATCCTAGACTCTAGAGAGTTATTCATAATGCATTGTTGCTTCCTTAGATTTTGCTGAAGAGGAGGATGCCTGTCCAAGATTCAAGTCCAGTCAATACCACCTTCAGTTCGTACTTTCATTTGATGGATCCATGTCTTCATTTTGTTGGAAATTTCTTACAGATTCATTTGCTTTTCCATTTGAGCTCTTTTGGTGCATAATTTTTTGAAGTGGACTGATTGAGTGCTGCAGCATTCTCTTTTCAAAGCTGGTCAGCTTTGATAATACTATTGATTGCATCTGTACGAACCAACACAATTTGATAAGGATGCCAAAGCAACCCCAGACCTTTCTCTTGCTCTATGAGACAATTAGCAATTTCTTGCTGGCTGCCCTCAAGAGCTTGGAAGTTTTTCAGAAGCAGGTTAGGAACTTACGAGTTTGGCCCTGTTGGGCAATTTGAAATTCAGTTACCATAAAGAAACCATTTAGAGACTTGTTGATATTTGCAAGAGCAATATAGATTGATGATGCCTTGGCAGTGGGGTTAGTAATGCACTCCTGAAACAACATTAAATTATCTTTACAATCATCTGATGAGATGCTAACTGACTTAGTCTTGAGGGAATAGTTATGAGAAAACAAACTGTAAGATATTGCTGCAATGCCAAAGGCTGGGGCTTTCAGGTGTAAGGACAGCAGGCACAAGAGTTGCACACTGTAAGAATGGTTCATAACAATCACAATCAAAGGATTCTAAATATTCCCCCCAATTTTTTAAATTTAGTTGTTAGACTCCTTTTCTTCAGACCCCTTTTACACAAATACCCCTATTTTTACAAGTTACCTCTAGTATTATCACACATGATATATGTATGTGATGTTTTATCATAATTTAACTGTGTAGTTTTGGAGCCAATCTCATTGACCCCTATTTCATGAGAAGTGGAATAACATTGCATAACTGGACACACTGGAAAATACCACCTGCTTGATACTGATGTATGCTACTTTACCAAGGTGAACTCTGGCAACAATAGCCTAGATCATCTCATTCATTGTTGCTTTGGAACTCACTTTTAAGTTGAGATTATCACGTTGTTAACAAAATCATTTTTTGTAAGAAACCTATCTTACTACATCAGAAAGAAACATGATGGTATCATCATTTAATTATATTATAGATGCTGTAATATGGATGAGAGTGGAGATCCTCATTAAATTTCGTGGACTGTACAATGATTCCCTGTGTGTGCATCCCCTTAGCATACACTTATGTGACAGGCACATGCTTCTGAACCCAGTTTAGTTTGAAGAATTATTAGTTATAAACTTGATAGGGAGTTTTTTGAACTTCGGTTATTTTAAATAATTTTTAGTTTCCAACTTCATCTTTTACCATATGTAAGAAATGAACTAATTAGGTGGTTTGTCATGGTTTGTCAATTCTCTACATCGGCAGGTTGCAACAGCTAGTCAGTTTTTTATTTCCTACACTATCCGCACATTTGGAGCACTTACCTTTGCAATTATTATGACAACAAGACAGGTTACTATGAATTTCTGGATACCATATGTACATGCGATTTCTTTTGGGAGCTTGTTCTTTAGAGCTTTTCTGTTTCTTTTTACAATATTGATATTCACTTTTTGGCTGAATACTTGATCTATAGATACAATAGCTTTGTAAAAATGAGAAATAATATTGACTTACATTCGAATATCTATGTTGAGCAGCTTGTTAGCATTTTGCTTTCATGCATATGGTTTGCGCATCCCTTAAGCTGGGAACAGTGGATTGGCGCAGTAAGTGTTTATTTGCCTGTTACTTTTCAAATGCTTTGTCTTTATTGCTAAATAGCTTTAGTCCAATACAGTAAATATTTTTCCGGTGTAGACTTTTAGAGATTCTAAGCTTCCACAGAAAATAACTATAGTAGACAAAATTTCTGTAAAATATTGTTATGTGGTTCATTCCAGAAGAAATATGTTTACGAAAGTTGTATGTTGATAATCATTTACTGACCAAATAACAAATGGCTACAAAATATTTTCAACATATTCAATTATTCCAATCAAACACGGATGTTATGCCGTTCAGCTGAAATTAACTTGTAAAGCTTATTGTTAATTTTAGTTTTGTGGCAATTACTTTTGAACAGGTGGTAGTCTTTAGTTCTTTGTACAGCAAAAACTTCTTTAATGCTCAAAGGAAGAAGCTCGATTTGCCAAAACAACAAAAACAAGCAGAAACAGAAGAGAATGATCCATTATTAAATCAAGAAAAAAACTGCGGGAAGGATTCACTGCCGAAGTCTTTTGACATATCTATTAGATAGTATCAAGTAGCATGTCTATGATTGCAATAGTGTACTCTGGAAATCTAGCAGTACATGAATCATGGACATTGAACTGTAATGCAACTGTAGTCTAATGTTTTTGATTCAATTGCAAGCACAAGAGCTTTTTTGATGAGACTACAGTTGATAATGATATCAGGCAATTCTTTCAAATAGAAATCATCAATAAATGTAGTTGAAAATTGGGAATAATTGGAGAAAAAATATGTATTGAATGTGTTTTCGTTTCCCCTTGTTGCAATTAATATAACTGTCGGGGCTCAGTTTTGATGCTAGAATTTTTCAAGGTCTAAAAACTATGTCGATAAAGCACCGCTTGCAAGCAGAAAAACTATTTCAGAATACATTTGGGTTAATTTACTCAAATTTTAAATGTTTTCTGTAAGAATGTCTCTATATTTGATTCATTTTGGGAATGGCAGATATATATACATCCCATGAGTATGGTGAAACATACTTGCCAAATCACTAAACTTCACAGAAAATTATGTTTCTGTTTGACGAGACTAGCCTAATTCATTATTATAAGTGATATTCATTAGATGGTTCAAACCTATATACCATTATAGGCCAAACCACTATAGTTATGTAATGGGATTGCGATGGATATAAATGATTTGAATCCATCATTTATTTTGGAAGAGTGCGGACATGGATTGGCTATCTGTAAACTATTAGCAATTGGCGGAAAATAATATTTTTCTGAAAAGAAAGGTAACCTTAGTTCTATTCTTCTCGTCTTTCAGGCTTTATTTTGTTATTGTTTTACTAAGGTCAGGGATTTTATTGCTTTTATATTTAGATACCTTCAACATATCAGTGAAGAACCATGGGAATAATGCTATTTGGTTAAAGCTGCTAATAATTTCAATGGAATCCACTGAATTCCAGTTCTAACGTTAGGGTATATTATACTCAAGGAAGGACTAATAATAATGCGGAACAATTTTTGTTTTGAAATTAATGTAAAATAAAGTCTCTCTAAGATATAATCTAAGTTATTCAATTGTGAGTCAAAAGCGTAAAAAATCAGAAAACTTGAGATACATTTTTTTGTAACTGAGACGGTGAATCAGGATGTCAGTGAAGTTCTCATGTAATCAATGATTCAACAGTTTCCAAATGATAGGTACATATAACATGATGCAGGCATCTGCTAATTCTGTCAAAAAAAATTGATACTTAAAAGTAAGGAGCTTCAATGATTGTTTGTGATGGTATGTTGTAGCAACTAGCATTCATCAAGCATTCTTAATTTCTTTTGGATAGGATTGTTGGTGCCAGTGAGACCAAGATCTGGTATGCCAATGTTTTAGCTATTCCAAAAATGATACATCTACAGGCACCTATATTAGAAAGACATCACATAAATGTTAACATTATCATGTCACCTATGGACCTTATGGCACTTAATTTGGGAAAGATAGAAAACCTAGCATACCAAGGTGCAGACTTTCTAGGCAAATTTTGTAAGCAAGAACTATGTTTAAGATGAGATCCCAATGGAAACTGATTTTTATAAGTTCTTACGAAAAAAAAAATGTTTTCTATGATAACATATTTAATGTAGTGTCAAGGATCAGAGTCAAGGATCACCATAATTGCAATACAAAAATTCAAAGAGAAAGTAAACTACTGAAATGTTATAAAAAATTTGACACCTATAGTTGGTGTGTAAATTGTTGTCACTTGTAGACGAATTAACAAGGTCCCATATGCTCCTTTCTCTAGTTGTAATCCCAACCCACCCAAGATCCCTCTCACCATCAGCTATTCCGTTAGTCCCTCGCACCCGCTTTTGGGTTAACCCATCACATTTCTACTTTAGAAACAAAACTAAATCTGTGCAGAGATTTTCATCGATTCCTAAAACATGGCAACAAATGTCATAAAGTCCACTCCTCCCCACCAAAATAGATGATGGTGTAACTTCATAATCCTCTAAGAAATTTCACTATTTGATGAATGAACCGAAAGAGATCATGTATAATTAAAGAAAAAACTTTGATCTATAGATTTATGGATGCTTTCTCAAATCCCAATAACCTAGATTTTTTGGTCTAGTTAAAATTGGAAGTAAATGGGAAAGATACGACTTCTAATAATGCCATAAGGGTACTAACATGACACTTTTATCCATGAAGCATGAAACGAACATCTACCAAGGGGATCCTTGGTTCATGAAAAAACTATTGACTCTTTATGAAACATTGGTCGCTAGCTTTCAATCTTATACAAGATTTGCCTAAGCGATATACATGAATGGTATGTTGTGCAATTTTGTGTTTTTGTTATGGTGAAAAGTTGGCATGAATCAGTTGTACATTTAAACATCAAAAACCTTCATAAACATTCAGATCCACATCAACCTTATTATGCTTTGATCTGTTAGAATGTTATAGCATGAAAGCAAGTAAAGAAACTTAAACACATCAACACCATGCACAATAGAACATCAGATTTACGTGGAAAACCCAAGAAGGGAAAAACCACGGTGAGGATTAGCTCACAATATAAAGTAATTGCAACACCAAATACAAAAGGCTCGCTATTGGAGGGCTCAATGCCCAAAAGAAAGAAGGGTTCATTGCTAAAGGCTCACTACCAAATTAGAGAAAAAACGAAAGAACAATGTTACAATGAGAAATCCATCTCAATGCAACATAAAAAGTCCACTACAGTATCACCAACACATTCATAGTCCTTTTGAAGATTGTAGACACCTTCTACTCACTACTTTTAGCAGTCTAACTCGTTAAAAGCTTGCACTGCACTACACAGATTCACACTTCACAACTCTATAGTTCCTATCACACACTTCATAACTCAATTCTCCATCAACTCATCACTTATTTATACCATTTTCAACCTCAAAAACTTTCTCCAAGGTCAGCTATGCACCTCAACTATGCAAATTCAAATTAGGTCGGCACTAAGCATTCCCACGATGGAAAGTGATGAAAGAGGACTACACCACTTCTTAACTCGGACCCAAATTATACATATACATCATGCCACACTTCCACAATCACTAAAGCAAATCCATAATTAGTGTAAACATCCAAGGTTAGTCAAACTTGTGCAAACACCATTAACATTTAAGCACACACTTACTCAAATCCAAAGATGACTCACACACTACATTACATTTGAACACAATTTGGAATATTCCACAAACACCTTGAATTCCAACAAATTCCTTTGCAACATCTTCCACTTGAAGAATGTACACACTCAATACACTCAAACAGACTTGTATACACTGTAACTCAAGAAACCACCTTGCAGAGCACCAACGAACAACTTTGAGTGTAGGTAGATATGATCATTATCAGCAGACTTTTAGAACCTTAAGACCAAAAACCAAACTACAGAGTAATGCGGAGCAAAACCATTTCTCCCAGACACCACTGCAACATATCGTTCACACATTGGTGAACACAAGTCTTTCTGCACAACGATCCAAACCAATAGATTCTAGATATAGAACCTCTAACCACATTTGACCAACATATTTGGATCGCACAAGTAGATCTTCAACCATGAAGAAATGCAGAGCAAAACCATAACACCACATTGTACACCATAACATCTCTACAACACACTGTTTTCCTCTTTTATTCAATTTTTTTCAAAAGCACTTGGAAACCAAGCACCAGCGACACCCATCATCTTTAGCACTTCCTCATCATCACCAAACCAACTACAACTTAGCTATACATCCATAGAATTTTATCAAAGCAACAATAGAGGTTGACACCGGTAACACTTACTAATGACAACATAATGCAACTAATCGAAGCATCATCACAATTTCTCAACTATTACCAGTCATCAATGACAATACAAACATAAGCTTGCAACAATCTCCCCCAAGCTTGTTGACATCGATGACAACACCAATTACTCATACTTGCAACATGTATGAGGCATCATTTGTCATTTGATTATTTTTTAGCCTAAAATCCTTCAAAAGTGTGTTAAACCTCCAAACCAAGATCCTTGATTGCATTGCTAGGTCCTTTAAGACACTAGTGCACATGCAATAGTGCTCATTGCCAATTTGAATGCCTATCTTGCCAATGGTAACTCAAATCATAATCTTTGCCTTACAATGTTTGGACAAATTTGCCTATTTAATGAACTTTTTCTCATTTAGAAATACTTACACACTCTTCTTGTTCCTTGGAATTCTGCTTGCATTCTTGTAATATTTCTCTAGCATCTAATGTGAAGTTTTCTACTCCTATTGCAAACCAATCTATAACAAAGATTTGATTGCAAATTCATGTTGAATCTCCATTTAGAACCCTTGGCACAACTTTGAGCTCCTCTTTGTTGCCACTAGGGGGCTAGCTTTTCCCTTTGGCTATAGGGAACACTACAATAGAGGATAAAACACTTGGAATGGTGGCGCACAAAGGTACACTAAACTATTTGCCTACACCTTTGAATTATATTCCTTACTTAGCACACAATGGTTTGAAGACTAAGGTTACCTCGAATAATGCTCCTATTCATAACTATTATGTGTTTGTTTGTCATATAGTTTTAGCCCTATAGATAATAGGGGCTCTACATTTATAGTGGGATCTACTTGCATCACAGTAAGGACACCCACACTTCTTCCATGTACAAGCACTACACATACTTTTCTAATTTGGCAACCTTTTAAGACATCACTAACACCATTGACATATATTGCTCCCACATACCTACACCCTAGGCTTCACAAACTTGAAACTATGCAACCTACTTGGGTTGAAGCATGTCAAATAGGGAATTGATTGTGGCAAGCTTTTAACCCTAACAACCATTTTGCCACCCTTAAGATTTTTGTCAATTTTTTCTCTCCTATAGGTGCATCAATTAGTTTTACAACCACCTCAGAGGAGTATAATTTTTGGTGAGCAACTTTAGGAAGTTTCAGAGCCTTACAACCAAGGGGCACTATTATTCGATGAGGATCACTAGCATGGGGTCAAACAAAAGGACCCTTTGGTCACTAGTGCACTTGTAGGGTGACTAATGTATTCCTTGGTCACAAGCATGCTTGATAGGTCATCTTCATCTAATATAGCTTCCATAATTGCTATGAACCTTCAAAACATATCATGGTTGCTCCTCTAGCACCTTCTAGCCTTTTTCCACCATTAGATTAGCTACAAATATTGAAATTGAACATGTATCTTTATCTCTAATCCTTTTCCTTATCCAATTTATCATTGAATCTCGACTTTAGTGCTTTATTTTACTTAGCATATATTTGAATTTATTTACTTTGTTATTCTTTGAAAAGAAAATCAAATTACTAAGTAGAATAGTACACTAGTAATTAAAATAACACGTGGAACCTATGGGTGGCATATTTTTAATTGCACCATTTCTAGGGACCCTTGGTAGGAGAGGGTAAGATCCATAGAAGAGATGAACATTCACATCAGAGCATCCTAATTGCATTGTCAACTTGTATCATCATCCTAAGCATGTTGTAAACTTGCTTGTCTTTGATACTTATTTATCATTGTTAAATTGGTTCACCTAGGGGTTTGACTAAAGGAGAACTAATAATTGTTTAGAAAGTTTCCAATTGGTGTCTTAACACCACCACACTTCAAACATAGGTGTAGAAAGCTAAGGTGCGTTACAACAGTCATCAATTTTTGCTAGTCCATTTTTGCAAGTTAGGTTCACTGCTACATGGACGAATCTAAAGTAGAGGAAGAGATGATCAATTTACAAAATTTGAAGCACGATTACAAAAAGGAACTAAATTTTTAGTAGTATATTCCTCCATCTAGATTTTGAGTTAAGTATCACATTTCATTTATTTAAATTCTATGAATATAAAATACATTTATTGTCCTAACCCAACTGTAAAATCATAAGCTTTTTTATTGTTAATATTTGCTCTAGGATATTTGTATAGGAAGATTTTTATTTTTCCTACATTAAATTGGTGAGCTCAACATTCCTACACAACCTAGGGTTTTGGCCTTAAGGTTTATTCCCTTTTTATTGGGGTTTTAAATATGCCCTCTTTAATTGCACATTTTATTTTTCAGATCACATTAGGGTTTGGATGTAACCTTTTCTTGTGACTCATTGCTATGACTTCTCTAGAGTTTAGTTTTTCATTGTGTGATCTCATTTTCATCCCACCCTATGTGCCTTACCCTCCCTTATTTTGGTCTATAGGGTTTTATTTGTTGATTTACTCACATTTAATTGCTTGCTATTTTTTTGATCTTAGATGAAATGTTACTGAGATGAAGGCTAAATGTGTGGTTCCTTGGATCTCCTTGCCCTATACATTCTACAATTAAGATTGATTTGTTGTAGGCACATTTACTAGACTCATTCCATATTTGGAGTTGTATATGTCTATTGAAAGAACCAAACTTTGCATTATTTTATAATCTTATATCTGAGATTAATACATTGATTGTGCTTTTATTGCTAGGTTTTTCCCGTAAGCATTTTATATTAGGAAAGGTATCTAAACATTGCAATCTAATATTCAAATATAATTTTTGATAAATAAGTATTGTTTTTGGCCCAAAAAATTATTGAAATAGGTTTTAACTAGATTAATGGTGATGTAGATCTCTTCAAGATATCTAGTTTAAAAAAATGTCTTAATTGGATTCTCAAATCAATAGTTATGGCCTCCAAAAGTTTGGATCCCACTTGAAGAATGTAAGAGAATCTATGACACATAAGAGAGTTGTAAGAGGGAGTTACACATGATAAAAAAATATTCACCAACCTATGGCATGCCATTATTACTATCATAAAGCATCTTTGGAGGGTTTGAAAAAGATAAATTGGAGCACCCAAGTTGGGAGGATAACCATGAATGCTACAACAAATTATATAGGACTTCTTTTAGTGTTTGGGTGTTTGAATTTGACTAGAGGATTTGGGTGCCACTTTTGGGTGGTATTATTTCACAATTTTTTAATTCTCTTTTGATGGTTTGATGTATTAGTTTTTCTATTTATTGGGTACTTGGGATGGAGTTTGATTAGTGTGTTTTGTGGATATTATTTTGTTGCTTGTATTTCTTTAGAGATAGATGTTGATGTCGTGTCTTGGAAAATGCCCTTTATTTAAATTGTATTATAACTAATATTCTTGTTGATTAATACATTGGTTTGGAGTTTGGAGGCTTGATTTTCTTCAAAGGATTTTCTTAGGATAAATCATTGTGTTATGGTGAATTGTTTTATTATGTTGTTTCTTTTCTGCAAATTATTTTAGATTGTATTTTATTTGCATCTATCTTCTTAGATTAGTGTAGGAACTGTTTCTATACCTTTCATTTGGTATCAAATCTCGATCAACTTTGGTCCTAGGTGTAGGAACATTTTTTTGTATTAATCTTGGTTTGAGTGAAGCCTGCATAGACAAAGTCTTTTTTAAGGGAAGATAACAATGATGTTTGGATAGGAGATGCAAAATTTCAATGGCACTAACTTTGAGCAATGAACGATCAAGATGGAAGATTTTCTCATAGATAGAGATTTGTGACCTATAGTATTTATATCCAAACAACATGCAATGATATTGGATTATTGGTTACTGTTGGATAAAAACATGAGAAGTCTTATTAGGTTTTCCTTAACAAGTTCTATGTTAGCGAATATCTATGAGAAATCCAGTAGAAAATTCCTTTTGGAAAAGTTGGGAAAACTATATTAGGATAAATCTTTGGTTAATAATATTTTTATGGAATAAGTGATACACTTTGAGGATATGTGATGGTGATTTTGTTGTTGAGCACCTAAATGCATTCAACATTATTTATAACCTAATTATAATTATAGGTGTAAAGATGGAAGAAGAAGACCAATGAATAATTTGTTGGTGTTCTTTTCTAGAATAATGGACAATTTGATAATGGCTATTGGAAGCACCATCTCAAAAATGGTGCTTGATGAGATTGTGGTTAATCTTCATTCAAAGGAGATGAGGTGAAAGGCTACTAAATTCAAAGTAGGCTTTGGTTGTTCATGGGTAGTCTAAAGATAGGGAAATACATACAAGGACATATCTAATCTCATAAGAGATATAAGCCTTTTAGAAAGTACAAGGAAAAACTGTTGGAACTACAACAATACAAGCCATTTCATAAGAGACTACAAGGAGGAGAAAAAAGGTCGAAAGTTGAATTTTATGATGATTTTGATAAATCTTCTTAGGATGATGTAGGAGTTGTCTTTGTTGTGGCCTTGAAAAATGCATGCATGTGAGGATGAATTGGTGATAGACTTCAAATATTCTTTCCATATGACTGCTCATTGGAGTGGTTTTTAGATTATGGGATATAGGATGGTGGAAAGGTATACCTCGATGACAATTCATATTTCAACATAGTTAGTTGTGGGAGAGTTAAGATTTTATTCTTTGATGGGAGGATCTAAGGGATTATTGGAGTTCTAAACATCCCTAGTTTGGTATGGAGCCTATTATTTGTAATAAAATAAATGATTTGGGTGTGTGCATAGTATTCAAAAATTGAGGTTGTAAGATGGTTTGAAGAGCTATGGTGCTCATAAAGGGGGTTCAAGTCGGTGCTCTCTTTTGACTTGATGCATGAACTTATATACAATGTAATAATTCTTTAGCACACTTGATGAAAATACTTTAGAGTCTACACCCCAGTCATTAGAACCTACAACAAAGAGATCAATTATATCCATTTCTAATGGTTGTGCATTTTGGGAACCTAAGCATGATATTACCTCAAAGAGCGAGTTACCGGTTGAGAAGATAATGTTATGACACAAAACATGGATCATATTGCTGAGAGTTGAGGTTTATGCAACTTGAAATATATATATTATAGAGGGGCATATTGATTGTTCTCTTGAGTTTGATTTTTTTGAACATCACATTTATGTAAAGAGGAACCATGCTTATTTTTATTCTAGTTAGATCATAAATCTTCTAGTTTTTTTAATCTTATTCATTTTGATGTATTTTTCCTTATATATGTTTCATGTCAAAATATTTGTGTTATGAATCATTTATTTACTATTATTATAGGACACTTGTATATTTTCTCAAAAGTAAATGTGAGGTATTTAGTTGGTTTAGAGAGTTTAACCATCTCTTAGAAAACCATATTTGTAGAAAGATTAAGGTTTTGATGACTAATAATGGTGGTGAGTATTGTTCTACACCATTTTGACAAATTATGTAAGGAGAACAACATAGAAAGACATAAGACAGTTCCATCCACCCCTCAACGTAATGGAGTTGTAAAACTCATGAACATGACATTGATGGAGAGGGCTAGAAGTATGCTAATTGGGTCTAGCTTTCACAAAATTCTTGGGTAGAAGCAATTGTTATATGTTATCTGATCAACAAGACTCCTACATAAAGGCTTCTAGATAAAACAACCATGGAATTTTGGACAAAATAAAATTCCTACTTTAGTATCTTTGTGTATCTTCATTGGATATGGTGTTAGTGTGAAAGAGCAAGTTTTGGGACCTTTTGGATGAAGAAAAATGTGATTTTCAAGGAGGTCAAATGTTCCACTATGGTTGTGCAACTAAATGAGGATGGGAAGTTGATTGTGAAACTACAACAAAATATTGAGAAGGCTACACTAGATGTTGAACTAGAGGTACATGTTGGACTAGATGGTGATTACAACATAAAGATATTAGAGAGTTCGGAAAGAGAAATAAAACCTACAACTCAAATTCTATAGAGTTCCACTTGACAAAAGAGGCAACTAGAAAGTATAGCCGATGTGATTTTAGATTTATATTTTCTTTGTTGAATAATATTGATTAGCCCAAAATAATTAATGAGGCAATGAAAATGGATTTTTTTAGTATTAGAAATTAGCCATGGATACACTAAGTAATGATGATATATGGAACTTGGCTTAGTTTCCTAAATGCGAGAAACTCATTAGATACAGATGGATGTTCAAAAGGAAGTTGGGATTTAATGGTAAATTAAAAAATATAAAGTATGGTTGGTTGCTAAAGATTATTCCTAAGTCGAGAGAACATATTTTGTTGAGATTTTCTCCCTTATTATAAAGTTACCATCAATCAAAATGTTTTTGATCATATGGGTAAAATAGATTTTCAAGGGGCCCAAAACCCTTTAATACAAATGACAACCAACACAAAATATAGACAACAATGAGATTCAAACCAACCTACCCCACAACAACAACATCCCACAACTTTAATAGGTAAATAGGTTTTACTGGGACCTCAAACCCAATAATAATAAAACATTAGTAGAACACTATTTGAACCAAAAATAAATAAAATATAAAACAAAAAAACTATAGCCAAGATTTAGAAGGGAAAACCTCAAAAAAAACATGTACACAATGCTTGAAACCTTCCTTGCAATCCTCACACCCTTAACTCGGGGATGGGATTCTGAGGTAGATTTAGGAAGATCTCTCTTCTTCCTTTGAAAAATGTTACAAGATACATATTTTTCAAACTCCATTGAATGTGAAGAGAGGAGGACATCCTCCACCATTGCCTCATCCCGACTCACCCCATGTGATGAGGAAGAAAATATCCATGAGGAAGTCGAATGTAGAATAGATTCCGCCACTTTTTTAGCAACAAAAATTTCCCCATAATGCACTATCCAAGCAATGAGGCTAGACAACGTATGAGAATCTTGAACTAATTTTGAAGAAGTCCTTGTAGAGGTTGATGAAATAGCTAAAGTTGTATCATCCTTATAAGGAGCCTCCACAATCACATCATGATCAAATAACAAGGATATATGAAAAGGAACCTCATCCAATAAAGAGGTAGGAAAATTAGGGACATCCATAATTAAATGATCGGGGAAGGTATTGCACCACCAATTAGTAGAGATTTTAGTCCTACTGTGAGGACATGGACACTTAGAAGTAAGATATATTGTAGCAAAGCAATGTCTATATTGAAATGATAGGCTCTCATACTCAAGTGGTTGAATCCACTTCCTATTCTCAACCATCAAGATGACATGTCCATGAAGAGACTTGGATATGTTGATATCCACCAAAAAATGGGCAAAGGTACAATGGACAATGTTAGATGTGGTTGAATCCACCTTCTAAAAATCATATTTTATTAAGTTGTGTTGTTGATTTTAATCTCGAGGTTGAATAGATAGATGTGAAAAATTTCTTGCACAATGATTTAGAAGAGGATATCTACATATCATAGCTAAAGCACTACACTAAAAATGGTAAGGGTAATTTACATTTTTGGTTGAAGAAATTCCTCTACAATTTATAGTAGTCTCCTAGAATGTGGTATAAGAAGTTTGATTCATATGTTTTGGGGTTGGATTTTAACAAGTATAAGTCAAATAGTTATGTTTACTAAATAAAATAGCGTTCATTTTATTATTATCACTTTACATGTTAATGATACTTTACTATTTGGTAATGGTAAGGAAATGATTAGGGACTTGAAACCAAAAAAAATATTATAATTTAAAATGGACTTAGAGGCCACTAAGACATCCTTGAGATGGAAACTAGACATGATAGGTCCATCATAATACTTTGGATTGGTTAGAATGAGTATATTGAGTCTATTTTGCATCATTTTAATATGGGCAAGAATAAACTAATGACAATTCATATTTTTGTGGTAGCTATGTTTTACTCATAAAAATGGAGATGAGTTTAGTGCCCTTTGTTAGTGTAGTTGGGAGTATAATGTATGCTATGGTCTACATCATACCGGACATTGATCGATTAATGGGGGACTTGAATAATTTCATGGCTAATCTCGGACATGAACATTGAGTTGTGGTGAAGAGGGTCTTCATATATTTTTGGGTACTCATGAGTATTCCATATGTTATATGGTGATATTTCAAAGGAACAACACTAAATAAATACATAGGATTATGTGGATTCAAATTAGGTAGGGGATATTGACAACAAAAGGTCTACAAATGATTACATGTTTAGCTTATTTAGTGGTGTAATGATTTAGATGAGTAAACTTGTTGTGGTTGCTTTATCCACAATAGAGGAAAAATATGCAGTAGCTACTCATACATGTTAGAAATCTGAAACAAATGAATAACCAAGATCTTTCTGTGAGAAATAAGCTATAAAACTCTAAATGAAATAATAAAACTATAGACCTATGATTCCAATAGATTTGCAAATGTGAAGATGATAAAATTGTATTAGGAGCTCAAAGAGAAACTACAAGGTAACAAATGAATGCATCAATCTACATATATGCCAAAGTATGCAACAAATGTATGAAAACACAAGCTAGGTAGTGAGTTTATATAGAACCAAGGAGAGGGACAAGGTGACAAATCCAGCCAATAGGGAGTGACCAAAAAGTGATCTAAAAATAGTAAATGTTTCTCCCTTTTAGGATGGTGGCACCTCAACACCTTATCTATTAATTATTAATTAATTAAACTCACTTTATTAACCTAAGAAATCTTAATAAAATGTAGGATAAACCTAGGACTAAGGGAAAATAAATTAACCCACTAGAAAAATAAAAGCCTACACTAACACCCCCTTTAAGTGTAGCTTAGGTGGATATAATGATGATATGTCTTAAAAAATGAAGCCTGATAAGGTACCCTTGTACATAAAAAATCCTCTCCAAAGAGAAGAATCCCCTATAACAAGGAAGTATTCCCTCATAATACAGAGAGAAAATTAGGACTAAGAAGCCCCCTACGACAAAAGGAAGTAGACCTCCTATAATAGATAAATAAATGGAAGGACTAAGAAGCCCCCAAAATGTGTAGTCAACGATAGATGATTGAAATTGGATATAGAAGATGGTACATGATTTTTGAACAAAATTCCTCCCCTTAGGAAGAAACAAAACCAAAGGTGTATTCATGATATCTTCCCATTCCTAAAAAGAATATGTAGGAAGAAAGCTCAAAATTTATGAAGTATCTGGAATCTATTCATGTGTCTCCATGTTGATGTTGAAAGTTGTCACTACCAAGTTAGGTGTTCTAGGCCAGATTGATGAAGATGACAATCCAAAATATAGTAGAGAAAAATGTAGAACATGATCTAAAGACTCAAGTATCTCCTTTGAAGACAAATATGTCTCCTCTGAATGTTGCTTAAAAGTATCCAAACTCATGTCAAACTATGGTAAGTGATCACGTGGAAAAATAAAAAGAGGGTCTAAATGTTCCCTCACAAGAATAGAAGGGAAATAAATTCCATCAAAGATAAATGAATTCATTCAATAGTGTCTCCCAAATCTGCAATATGAGACTCCATAAACAAGTCTAAAATACATGTCAAGAAATCATCCTAGAAAGTTGAATTTGAAAGACTATGTATGTCCTATTGCAAGGAATCACTGAAAGATCTCAAAGAAGAAACACTAAATTTTGAAGTAGCAATAGATGACAAAGATGTGATCTTGATATGAGGATAAGCAAGAAGAGAAGTATCCATGCCATTTGAATGTTCAAGACCTACAAAATACTTAAGCTCCTCTAAAATATCATCATCAAAGGGTATATTATTTTGCACTCATCAAGCGGAATGAGACAATCTAAAATATGATCATTTGGGAGTGGAGAGATATGAGGGTCTCCAAATATCTCCCAGATCTTAGTCTAATGTGTGTGGGGACAACCAATGTTCATTATAGCCCACACACTGTCACAATCAACACTAGAATAAATCAATCATACAATATGATCAACTTTATTACCCCATATTGATTTCCTTTTAGGTGTGTTTGGTTCAAGTATGATCCCATAAAGGTAAGGAAAAATATTAATCTATTTGCAATGTGTTAGGATTCCTTTTTCCTAAGATTCATAATTATCCTTATCCAAGATTATGACAAAAGGGTGAACAAAAAAACCCATGATACAATCCTCAAATGATACCAAAAGACACCCCCCTTCCACTAGTCTTATAAGTCATCCCTAGAGATCACAATGTTGGCACTTTATGATTCATGAGATTACAAGGCTTTTTCCAAATTACAATGCTTTATAGGCCCACAATGGCCGAAATTTGAATTTTTTATATAAAATAAAATTCACACAAAATATAGAGAAAATATCTATATATTTGTGTAGTGCTCTTCAATATCTCTCCAATGCCTATTTGTTTTTGAAAAATAGAGCTCTAAGCTAATAGTTATGGCCCATTGAAGAAAAATCAAGAAACAACTTCAACTTGCAAAATCTGGTAAAAAATGGAAAAAAATCTAATCAAGGCCTCTTTGCATGGAGAGTTATTGTCTCTATCTTTTTTTTGACTATTCATTCACCAAAATTCGTCCCCCATTGAAAACGTTATGCAAACTTGAAAGAAAGACCCAATTTGGCCTATAGGAGGGCCTTGATGGTCATTCAAAGGTGTTGTCGACTAGGGTGGCCATTGGGTGGCACATTGATTGAGTAGGGGGTGGCAGTCAATCCTAGTGTCATGATTAGATCATTGTAATTTGGTTGTTGGTCATGGTTTTCCACTAACCATTGGCAATTTTGACTTGACCATGTAGTCTACAGAAGATTGATGACTTTTTAAGCCATAGGGGGGTTCCCAACCCAAATGCCTATGTTTAGAGTGTTGGTGTCTAAGCGCTTAGCACCTATGAGATAAACAGGCACAAGTTTTTCTTTTTTTTGAAAAATTATACTGTAGGAATTACATGTTGGGGGGATGTACAACCCTCTTGTCAAATTTATTTCCTTCAATGTTCCCAATTTTGGAAGTAGGTAAATTTATAATCAAAATTTTTCTGTTTGGCCTCTTGGGCTCAATGGCAGGGTTAATTTGGGCCAAAAATACTCCAATAAAAAGTTATTTGTAAGATCTAAGCTTTAAACCCTAGTTTCCTACTATGTCATACGATGGCCAAATTGAGTGAAAAACTTCAAATATGACTTTATCGAGCCTCTTGGATGTGTTGGAATAGCAAAAAATGATACCAATATAAATAAAATAGCTACAATCACTATATCTCACTAAAAAACACATGCACATATGGGATTAATAAATCTTCATAATTTATTATGATTCTCTTGATCAGATTGAAACATAAGAGAAAAGCATATGAGAATTTACAAGATCATACAAAAAAATGATCTCTTAATCAATAATCCAAGTACTCAAAACTCTCAAAACCAAATATTTAATAATATGTTAGAAATACAAAACATATGAATAACCAAGACCTTTCTATGAGAGAAATAAGTTATAAAATTGTATATGAAATAACACAATTATAGTCTCATGATTCCAAGAGATGTGCAAAATTTAAGATGACAATATTGCATTAAGAGCTCAAAAAGAAACTTCAAGATAATGAATACATGCATTAGTGTACATGTATGCTGAAGTATGCAACAAATGTATGAAAATACAAGATAAATAGTGAGTTTATATATAACTAGGGAGATGGTGGAGGTGGAAAATCCAACCAAAAGGGAGTAACCATCAAATGATCTAAAAATAATAAATGATCCTCCCTTTTAGAATGGTGACACCTCAACACCTTATCTACTAGTTATTAATTAATTAAAATCACTTAATTAACTTAACCAAGCTTAATAAAAGCGCAAGAAAAACCTAGGATGAAGGGAAAATAAATTAACCCACTAGGAAAATAAAAACCTACACTAACACATGTAAGTAGCCTATTTGAATTTCGAGATTTTGCTTGGATGTGTAGACATGGAAAATGTACAAGTTCGATTCGACACACTTGATCTTGATTACTAACGACATTTCCTCCTAAATCATACTCTCAACATTTCATCATATTTTGTCTCTTAATTTAATAAATCATTATTTATTTAATTAAGTCTTTCTCCTCCATTGATTAAATTAATCAATTTAATTTAATTAACCTTATATCTCTTTTTAATTAAATAAATCATTTTATTTAATTAAAGTCTCTAAACTCCTCTTGTTAAATTAAATAAATGAAACCTTATTTGATTTAATCTAACATTATCCCACTTAGTTAAATAAATCAAAATCATTTATTTAATTAAGCATTTCCTCTCAATTTTGATTTAAATCAATTCATCAATTTAAGTCAAAATTGTCAAATCATCTAATCCCTCATTAAATTAATCAAAATCTTGATTAAGTTAATCCCTATTACTAAAACCTTCTAGAGAATGCAAGTTGCACATGAAAATAGATTTAATTCATTTATTAAATCTCTATTTTCCCTCACATGACATCAAAAAGGAATATTCCCTCAAATTTGAATTTAAAAAGTCCAAGTGGACTTGTACATCCAACAAGGCATTCACTCCTCTTACATGTCCTTGTGCATTGAGCCAAGTGGCATTTATTTCATTCCTTTTTCCCTCTCATATGTCATTTTCTTCAAATTCAAATTCCACCTAATTACATTTATTGGCACTTTGACCAAAATGTGCACAACCATCAACCATTCACATGGTGACAAGTGGCATTTGGTCATTGGGTGAAAGTTAGTTCCACATTGCCCAAATCTTGTTATCTCTTCCAAATTCAAATCTATAAATTGGAGGCTCATCTCCTCATTATTCATCCACAATTCATGCAAAGTTACTCTTTTGACATGGAGAGCTAATTTTGTGCACTTCATTCCATCATTCACATATTTCATCATTTTCATAGCTAGGTTATGCTCAAATCTCATCATGGAGATTTGACCAATCTACAACTGAAATTTTGCAACTTAAGAGTTGGGAAAGGGCCAATTTCAACATTCAATTGACACCAATTCCCCCATGGGATCATAAGTTTATTGGCTTAATTAGGATTCACATGCATTTCCACATTTTATTTTTTATTTTCCAAGTTTAAGTTTTAATAGATGGATTTCATGGGGAATCCTTCATTCTTAGTTGCATTTGATCTAACACACTAATTTTTTTGTTGTTCTTGTGCAATTGCAGGTTTAGGAGTTCACATTTTGGCGCTAGAGGGAGGGCGTTTGTCTTTTTTAATCACATTTCTCTAAAATTTTCGCGTTTTTCACGTTTTATTTTGCAGGTTACAAGTTCACGACTATGTATTGCGCCGCATTTGCTGGAGCGACGCTATATTGCGCCGCATCTTTTCGAAACATTGCTACACTTGTTCCCGTGTTTGACCTTTTGAATCTGCAAACTTGGTCGCGAACTCACAATTTCAAATTTCGCTGCACCTAGTCCTCCAGGTCTGTATTGCGCCGCATTTTCAAGCGTGGCGCCATATCGCACCGCATCATTCTTGAAACAGCGTCGCACACTCGTTCCCACCTAAATTTTTTGAAATCTGACAAACTCGGCCACGTGATTTTAGTCTCAAACTGCGCCGCCTACAAAACTGCTCCGCACCCGCAGTCTTTGTTTCTGCAGAGCACCGCACCCAGTCAAACGTGCAACGCTATATAGCACCGCCTCTGTTCCAAACTACGCCGCACCCGCTAACACCGCCGCGGGCAACTACCAGATTTCAAATTTTAACATGTGCTTTCTAATTTTTGACCTATTTGTTATTTTTTGTGCTCTCTGGTTTCTGTCATTTTTGCAGTTTGGAAAAAGGGAGAAGGCAAAATAGGAGGTTTATCATGGAATCATGTTCATCATGCACAAAGTGTTTTTAAACACTAAAGTGTTGTTCAACACTTTTTAGGATCTTTAAAATTTTGTTTTTAAAAAGGAATTTGTTTACTTTCATGCCTTAGAAACACTAAATTTCTTTTTTGGGTTTTAAAAAGAACAAACAAATTTCTTTCAAAAGTGTGCAAAAGGCTCAAAAGAACCTAGAAACAATTTACTAGATTTTGTTTAAAAGTTTAAAAATTGAACAAGGCAACCTCTCACACTTCAAAATTAATGCTTTAAAAAGAACTCATTTTTTGCTTTGAGGATTAAAATGAACATGTGTATCTTTGATGTTTTGTAATCCTTTTCACAAAGTAATATCATTTAAAAGGCGTATGCGCTTCTTTCACGCCTCACGATGATCTTGAGAATCAAAAGTATTTTTATGATATTAAGTTGTCAAAAGTATTACCTCCACACTTCATTTTTTAGGTTTAAAATTGAACAAAACATCTTGCGAGTGTGAGTAGACTTATTGCGTGTGTTCTCCCTTTGTTTCTAAACGAAGGTTGATTGAACTATGAATATGTTTACTCACTTTTTTTATCTTAGCAGGCCTGCCTTGTGGGAAAAAGTACTCACCCAAGGGAATGACCCAACTGGTAACACACTAAGGACAAGTGTATTTCCAACTGGGATATAAAAGTGGGTACTGGGACAAAAGCCAGTATCATGTGGTTGGCTCTGACGAGAAGGGCAACAATGATCTCTCGCCGCATGGGTCAGCCTCCATGAATGGAAAGATCGAATTAAAACCCTTGTTTAGAAGGACAAATCCTTATCTATTTTGTTGGTGCAAAAGGTCATGTCCTTTGAAGCACCCCACGTTATACATGCGGTTTTGTTGTAGAGATGAAAATTATGCCATGGGAGATTCATGGGTATTGATGCTTGGCTGAGCCGAGAAGTGTGTGTCATGGAGAGGAACCAGTGTGGTCAAGCATCTAGTCATCCACACAAAATATGCGTAGTTGGATTCATCCAAGTGGGAACCCAATAAGATATTGTCTCTTCATCCTAGGGTTGTACATGTGCTTGGAAATGGAAAATACATTGCTTGGTCCTCAAAACAATTGAAAAAAAAAATTCACAAAGAGATCCAAATTTCAAACACCTTAGAGGAAACAAATATCTTTGGTGAATTTAAGTACTCTTGCTTTCCCTAGGGATCACATCCTTAAAGGTTTCTAAGTGCTTGGATTTTATTATCATTTGTTTTCACTAAGGTTAAACCTAGGAAACTTTTGCCCTAATTTCCTTTATTTCCACATAATGGACCTTGTGGGATGAAAAGAAAGTGGGACATTAGACATACAGTTTGAAACATAATCAAACAAGTGCTTTTGGTAAAAGGAATTCACTAAAGAAAGATAAAAGACAAATTGGACCTCACATGTGTTGTCTAAATGATTTCCCAAAAATTCAAAATCCCAAAACCAAGATTCAAAAGGATTAGTCTCAAAGCCCACGAACAACGTCTTGAAATGCTCCTTGAAGTTAGAGAAAGACTAGTGTACAATTTTTATAAGAAGGCTTCAAGAAACAACCCAACTTTGTATGTTTTCTATTATCAACAGAATCCTGAGCTTTTTGAAAGGTTTTCTTTCCTCGCATAGGAAGTGTAACATGTTCTTCAACATCGAGGTTTTGTAAAAAGAGTCATGTCTAGGTCAAGTCTAGGGTCAAAGTCTTCACTCCCATCCGTCTCTCCATCAATCAAATTTCATCCCATCAACCAACTTTGGAGAAATTTAGAAAAATCATTCATGCTAAACTTGAAGACTAAATCAACATCACTCTATCTTGGCTTAACACACCTAGCCAAATAGTCAAGTCTCTTGAACAAATTTTCCCCTAAGATAACACAACTTCCTGGGGTTTACTAGTCCATGATCACCTTGGTTGGCTTAACACACTTAGCCAATCCATTCTCTTGTGCGAGTTCTCCCTAGGATAACACAACTTCCTAGGGTTTACAAGCTCACCACAATCTAGTTTGACTTAATACATCTAGTCAAACCATCAATCCAAGCCCTAAAGTTTAGCATAACCCCTAAAAATTTCTTCAAAGGTTTCACTCATTCACGTCATCCATTTACCTCATCATCATCACCCCCCCTTTTTGATCATTTGCTTTCCCTAGTTCTTCTCTTTTGGGCCTAAAGATTAAGATCAAACGATCCCTATTTTTATGGTCCAAACAAGATCACAATACAAGAATAACATGGAAAACATCAACGAAATATCAACTTCCAGTAACTTGGGTCAAGTAACCACCGAAACAAACCTTGCAGGATCAAGCAATCCCCCAAGTAACTCTCCTCTACCATCACAAAATCCTCAAGAGGAAATCTATGAAGAGGACATCACAAACGAGGACATGGGGATGACATAATCATAAATGCTAGAAATGCTTCAGAATTTGGAGAATCATAAAATTGTTAATGCCATGTTTAAATACTTACACACATTAATAGAAGGAGGGATCCCGATTCCTTCTAACTTTGATGTAGACACTAGCATGGACATGCCCCTTACAAAAATATCCTCAATGTCAACTCCAAACATCACTCAAGAAATTCCTCAAACCATATCAAAAATCACACCAACCTCACCAATTGTAAACAAAGGAAGTGCTATGTTTCAAGAATTACATCGCCTTGTAGAACACAAAGAGGTAAGTGTCAACACCACACTGAGAAAATCCATCTTGGTGAATCCATCACACCCATGCATCCCACTCACCTTCCATAATCACGCAGATTCATCCTCATTCCGTGCAACACCAGCCTATCTGTTAAACATACAAACTTCTCTACCGCAAGGAGAAGGTGGTTTGTTTGGAGCAGCGGGATTCATTGACCCATTTTCCTTCCAGGGGAACTTACCGCCCTTTCCCCCATTACCGCTCACATCCACATCACCTATTGGATTGGGTCTTCCCCCCCTACCCACATCTAGTTTCTCAAATCCAGGCAATCTGAGCATCACATCGAATCCTCTCATTTTGCCTGCAGCATCACAACAACAAGTGGAAACCACTCAAGCCACCACAACCAATACATCAATCGATCCTCAAATCTCTGAAAACATACCTTCTCAAGGACGAAGCATCTCAACCACACCTCCAACAACTCAAATCCTGACCACCAACACAATCCTTTCGCTCGTCACCACGGTTGGCATCATTCCCAATCCACCACCAATCCCACCAAAAGCTAACGTGATGAATTTATTCACCACCCTAATCCAAACCATCAAAAAAACCATTCATCAGAGGGTACTAAAACAAAACCAACAAGTTGCGCAATAGGTTGCTCAGCAAGCACAAGCACAACTAGCCGCCCAAAAAGCTGCACAAGGCCAACAAGCCGCACAAGTTGCTCAAGCAGCCCAACAAGCGCAAGCCCAAGCTTCAGCCCAACAACAAGCACAAGCACAATAACAAGCGAAACTGCAAGCGATCCATCGAAAATAATACCAACAAGCCCTGTAAGACTTTCAGGCACAACAACAAGCTAAACAACAAACTTTGTTGGCACAATAATAGCTCGACCAACAACAAGTTTTGTTGGCGCAACAATAGCTAGACCAACAATAAGCTTTGTTAGCCCAACAGTAGCTAGACCAACAACAGGATTTATGGGAACATCAAAAGATGGACCAACAACAAGCTTTGTTGGAACAACAACAACAAGAAGATCGACAACAAGCATTATTGACGCAAATGCAGGCATACCAATAGGCCTTGAATGCACAACAGAGCTTGCAGAAAACTCCCACCAGTACTCCCACCAATCAAACATCCCAAACACCTCAAAACACATTCATTCCACCTCCCGATCCAAGCAATGATGTCGCAACGCAAATCAAACTACTCTCGCAACAGGTGTTGGACCTCCAAGCGGGAAAAATAACCAGAACACCAGGTAACTTGTGCCTTTATCCATTTGACATAAGTCTCACAATGGTACCGTTCCCAAAGGGATTTGAGATCCCCAAATTCAACAAGTATAATGGAATAGGTAACCCTGAAAACCACATCAAATAATTTCAGCTGCATTGCATGGAGGTTGCATACAATGACACATATCTAATGCGACTTTTCCCCCGAAGTCTAACTGGTCCAGCCATGGAATGGTTTTCTCGCCTACCCACGGGCATTAAAATATTCGAAGAAATTATGGAAGAATTCCTTAAAAATTATGCTTTCAACATGGGTGCAGATGTTAGTTTGGAAGAACTATCAATGCTCAAACAAAGAAAAGGAGAGCTATTCCCATCTTTCTTGCAAAGATGGCAATCCAAGGCCAATCGGAGCAAGTGGACCATGCCAGAATAACAACAAGTTTGCACGTTCATATCTAATCTAGATGAAAACTTGGTGTTCTACTTAAAAATTCAATGCATCACACAATATGATCAACTGATCCCAAAGGCGCTCAACATTGAAAGATCCCTTACTGCGCGAGGAGGCGTGTCAACATTTACTCCACCTCAGGATAACCTCCCATCTAACAATTATAACGATAAACCTCAAACATGGTCGAGGAATAAAAACATCACAAACGACGACGTGGTCGATGCTAAAGTGGTCATAAATGCTCCCAAACCAAACATCTAAACTCATCAATAGCCACAAAATCACAATCGCAATAATGTTCAAGCTAATGCAGTAGTGGCACAACAACAACCACTTCCCACCAACCAAATCAATAACTTGGGCAATCAAGGAGGACCACCTTCTCGAAGAAAATACCCTCCCAAGCAGAAGTTCATGGCCCTTGGGGAGTCCATTGAGTTGATAATGAAGAAGTTGGTCAAGGAAAACCTAATCAAAGTCTCCAACTCCGGGCAATACGTGAAACCCATCACCAAACCACCATGGTATAATGAAAACCTCCTTTGTGACTTTCACAAGATCAAGGGACATACCACCGCAAATTGCATGAGTCTGAAGAATATCATCCAAGACCTCATCGAAGACAACATTATCAATGTTGAGCAACCAACTGGTAATCAAGATCTAAAAATATACACAAATCCGATGCCGAACCACAATCAAGGAAATGGTCATGGGAACAACAAAGGCAAGCAAAAATATGCTAGTGCTAATCTAGTATATGAAGAGATAGTCGCATGTGTCGATGAAATTGTCACGGTCATTAATGTCAAAGGCATCAACACCGATTGTGGAGTCACCACACGTGGTAGCAAGGTCACCATTGCAGGGGCACCATCTAAGACACCCACTTCAAATAAAAAATTCATTCCCTATGACTACAATGTCATTGACCAGCTGAAGAGAACTCTCGCACAAATCTCCATCATGGAACTGTTAAAAATCTCCGCTGCCCATAGGAAAATTCTTGATGAAGCTTTAGCGGCATCCACCGTCTCCGCCACTCTTGACACAAAATAGTTTCAGTCTATGGTTGGTAATATCATTACCCCGAACCTCCTTACATTCTCTGACCAAGACTTCCCCGCAGCCATCTCATAATCGTGCACTCCACCTACAAGTGTTGGTACACAAAAAGAAAGTTAAAAGGGTCCTGGTGGATGGAGGTGCATGCCTTAATATTTTCTCTCTCAAACTTATAAAGAACTTTGGATTCGCCAAAGATTCCATTAACAAGAACAAGAGCATCACAATAAGGGCATATGATGATCAAGAAAGAGTGTCTCAAGGCACTATTAAAATCCCAATCCAAGTGGGACCAACAACCATGGAGGCTACCTGTTAGGTCCTCGACCTCGACTTACCATATAACATCCTTCTAGGATATCCATGGATCCACGGAATGAAATCAATGGCCTCGACATATCACCAATGCATCAAGTTCTTGCACCAAAATGAGGAGGTCACTATACATGGGGATCCTAAACCACTCGCCTACTGCAAAAACTTGGAAGCCAAGTTTTATAAAATACCCAAGTACCGAAAAATGATGAAGGCCCATCCACTGCATACATCGACCCCGCTAACCTCGCCTCCACTTCTGCGACAAAGACAATCGCCATCCCTAAAATATCTGACATCAAAAACATGATCTAGGACAATGGATGCAGAGACTACAAAATGAAGAAAAGTGCATTTGTTGTAGGAGAGTTACCACAATCTCCTAGGTCACATGGGCAACCTCGATCAACCGAAACACTCGTCCACACCCTTAGGGTAGACCCCTCTGGATTCTGCCATTGGGGAGACCTAAGTTGGGAAATTTTTGATGAGGAAGATATTTCAAGCTCAATGTATTGTGATGCAAAACCCACACCCAAATTACCTATGGATGAAGCCAACAGAGGGCTACAGATAATGCTTGGCATGGGCTACAATAGAAACCAAAGCCTTGGAAGGAACAATGATGGATGACTGGAGGTCATCATTGTAGAAAGAAGAATGAGGAACCTTGGCCTTGGATGTACTCCCCCGAGTATAACCATACATGGAAGAGGTACTCACAATAGGGCAATCAAGTCCTCCCCTCAGGTATCGGTAACCACCCTTAAACCACCCGTATGCATAGGTATCCCGCTTGATAACTTCACCTTTGACGTAACTGATGTTTGCTACAATAGCGATGATGATGATACCATAGCAGGTCTTCCCATGCCTTTTGAGGACTCCTCCTTACTAATGATTAGTGCCTCACACCCTGAGTCAAACCAAAAAACCCATAAAATTACCTTAGTATACCCTCAACTCATCGATCATGACCAACGAGGACCACCAATTCTAGACTCATTCAAAAATGATATGGCTCTCTCAGAATTCATGGTACTTAGGGATACAGTTCCATGCGGGGATCAAAAGGCAAGTTTTGACATCACTTTAGACACCTAGGCCTATTACGGGGAGACGATTGAGTCCTTCAGTCACAAAATAAAAATATCGAGAATAAGCTTGAAGTTATTGAGTGAAAACCACACTGTGGCACTCTCTAACCACAAAATAGTAAAAATAAAGGACACATCCAATGGTGTAAACCTCTTTGAGGCACCAGAGGATGAAGGATTCAAACTCCCCCCTATTGCACTACATCAAGAAAAATCAGCAGTCCTGGCAGAGCAGTGTAATCCTGTTAACTTGGAAACATAGACTGTATCACAAATCACTTTCTATGCCGAGTCTCTCCTGACAGAGGAACAAGAACTGCTGGAAGCATTTTTGAAAGAAAGGAAGGTAAAATTTGCATGGACCTATGCTGACATGCCAGGTCTGGATTCGGAAGTGGTGGTTCATCATTTGGCTGTTTACCCTAGAGTGAAGCCATTAAGACAAAAGTTAAGAAAAATGCATCCCCAGATAGCCTTGCTAGTCAAGGTAGAGTTACAAAATCTCTTGGATGTTGGTTTCATACGCCCAATTGACTATCCAAAATTGGTATCCAACCTTGTACTAGTCTCAAAACCAAATGGGGGCATCCGCATCTGCACAGACTTCAGAGATATCAACAAAACATGTCCTAAGGATGACTTTCCACTACCCAAAATTGATATGATAGTGGACATGATGACCGGACATGAGATGCTATACCTGATGGATGGTTTCTCGGCGTATAACCAGATAATTATTGCAAAAGAAAACTAGCATAAAATGACATTTACATGTCCTTGGGGCACCTATTGCTGGAATATGTATTTGGGCTAAAGAATACAGGGGCTACATATTAGAGGGCCATGACACTAATCTTCCATGACATGATACAAAAAACTGTCGAAGATTATGTGGATGACATATTGGAAAAATCAAAGAAGAGGCAGAACCACATAGCAACCATAAGTGACATATTTGACAGACTGGAGATGTATAAGGTCAGGCTCAACCCAAAGAAATGTGTCTTTGGGGTACAATCAGGGAAGCTCCTAGGATAGATAGTGTCGATGAGGGGAATAGAGGTGGATCTCGCAAAGGTTAAGGCAATCCTCGATATGGAAGCACCAAGAACACTATTCAACTCAGAGGATTACAAGGTAGACTCCAGTCCATCCAAAAGTTCATAGCACAGTTGGCGGACAAACAGATTGCCTATTCACATCTACTCCACAAGGGAGTAGCATACAAGTGGGATGAAAAATGCGATCAGGCATTTAGCAAAATCAAAGAATATCTGCTCACACCACCCGTATTGATGCCACCCATTGTAGGAAAACCATTGATCTTATACATCTCAGCAACAACAGTAGCCCTGGGTGCTCTTTTGGCTCAACACGACGAGAACCAAACTGAATGGGCTATCTATTAAATCAACAGGACAATGATTGGCCACGAGTTAAACTACACATTCCTTGAGAAATCCTGCCTAGCAGTAGTGTTTGCTTCACAAAAATTTTGACACTACATGCTAGCACATAAAATTAAGCTCATCGCCAAGATAGATCCCTTAAAGTATCTATTGTCAAAAGCTATGCTCATAGGAAGAATGGCTAAATGGGTCATGATACTATCGGAGTATGACATTGAGTATGTGGAATGAAAGGCAATCAAAGGACAGATTATTGCGGACCAGCTGGCAGAAGCTCCCATCTATGCAAAAAACCCGCTCATATTAGAATTTCCAGATGAGTCCATCTTTAATCTCAACATAGCTGAACACTGGAAACTATACTTCTATGGTTCCCACACACAACATAGATCAGGAGCCTGTATCTTCTTTATCACCCCACAGGGGGATTGCATACCAAGGTCTTACAAGTTGGCATTCCCCTGTACAAACAACATTGCAGAGTATGAGGCTTTAACCATAGGTTTCAAAATTGTGGCACAGTGGCGAATCATGGCATTAAAGGTCTATGGAGATTCATAGCTTATCATTAACCAAGTCAATGGTGAATACCAAATTAAGGATGACAAGCTTACACCATACAAGAAGGTGGTAGAAAGCCTCAAAGAATCATTTATTGATATAAACTTTGAGCAGATACCAAGGGAAAACAACAGAGCGGTTGATGCCATGGCAATGATTGGATCCTTGCTAGATATCCCTCGCAACATCTCGAAACATGAATTCCTGGTAGAGCAGCTTCTCGTACCTACTTTCGAGGTACCAGAGTCAAAATATGTGTGTGAACTCATTGGTCTCGATGATCTTTGGTATCATGACATCTATACCTATCTGAAAATAGGAGTTCTCCCAGCCGATATTGATGAGGTAAAAATAAAATCATCATAATAAAATTTGGAAAACTCATTCTTGCTAATTCAATCCTAAGCCTGTGCCAATTCATTAAACTTTAGGAGAAGTAATTACTTATTTTAAGAAAAATTATGCTTTCTTTCTTTCTTTTGATCAATTGAGGAAATTGTCCAAAGCAGGTTTAATGGGTCGATTTGAGTGTTTTTGTAGGGATTAACAGGTCATCATGTGGCTGTTGCAAAAGTGTAGCCAACACGCGCCTCAAAGTAATGTTGCGAACCCACTCCTAGATGCCTGGATGATGCGCCGAAGTTTCAGTTTCAATTCTTTAAAAATTTCGTTGTTCAAAACTTTAATTGCTCTTCTCGAGCCTTCTACATGTTTTAAAAAGATTTAAAGACATCAAGTTAGTTTTAAGTTAAGGAAGAATTTTTCAATGGCTATCCATGCCATTGTAAATTTAGGATCTAGTTAGAAAGTTATCTATAAAACTATAATTTCATAAGTAATAAAGAGACAAATAAGAAGTATCGTTATGTTGTTTACATGGATTTGCAAATCACTGTTGAAATGAGTTATCTGATTTCTGTTTATTGATAATTGTTGAATTCGAATGATGGTGATTGTATGTCGTAAGAGGATTTGAGAATCTGTAGTTTATGTGAGTTAAAGACGAAGTAGTAAGCCCGCGAGCTGGCCACTCGAGGGGAGATAGCTTAGATAGATAAGTATTTTACTGATTAAGTTATTCCCTTTGTTTAAGATAAATTGTTGTTCAGTAGGAAATAACAAGTTGTTGAAGAGTCAAGTTAGTTGTTCTAGAGCACCATTGTCTTTAATTTGTATAATTTTCCTTCTGTAGTTGACAATATTCCTTTACTATTTAGAAGATGCTTAACTATTTATTTCCTTACTTTTTTGTTTATGTAGTTTACTAGTTGTTTAGTTTACTTGTTTCCATGCTTTCTAGTTTAGTAGTAATGTTTTCTAGATTAGCTGTCTTATGCTTTTTAATTTAGTATTCCTTGATTTTCTTAGAGTAAGAACATTTTCGAGTTAAGTAGTAATGGCTTTGGTTTAGTCTCGACTTTCGCAGTTTAAAAGAAAAACTGAAAATATAAAATGGGTTGTTTGAATAACCTCCTTCTGCAAACTGCCTTGGACACTACTCGGTCGACAATTGACATTCAATTATTCTAAAGTAGTAGGACCTAACGACAACCTATCACTTTTTGGTGTCGTTGATGGGGAGACTTCTTAAAAATCCTTTGAAAGTCTTTTTGTTTAAAAGTGTTATTAGGAGACGATTTGAATAACAAAGTTTTATGCCAAAAATATCTTAGTTGGATTTCTTTTCTGCATGGTCAGGAAAAGGGGCCCCCACGGATGTTTTATACCAAAACCCCCCCCAAAATACGTACCTATCATACATAGGGAAGCCCAAGGCTCAGACGACCACACTTCTGAAGAATTATTTGAGCCTACTCCACTTGAGACTTTCCATTATTTACCTGTTGAGCAACCAGCAGAACAGTCAGATATAGAGGAAATTATTTTTGAGGAACATACTCTTCTAAACATCATGGGAGATCATAGAGCTGACCCTAACCATAATGAACCTCAGGCTCCTAGAATGTTTACCTATCCTATTACGTTGGATGTTGATGATGATACGGCTATAAAGAACATTTCTCTAGCTTTCCTTCCAACCTTCCGTGGCTTGCCTTCTGAAGACCCAGACCAATTTCTCTTTGAATTTAAAGTCCTATGTTAGACTTATGATTATAAGAATGACAATCAAAAGTTGAATCTTTTTCCATCAACTTTGAAGGACTCAGCAATGTGTTGGTTCATGGGATTGGGTTCTGGTAGTATAACATCTTGAGAAGAGATGGAGACTATTTTCTTGCACAAATACCAGAGTTACTTTAGGGTAAGTGATCGTAAGGAGGAGCTGTTTAAGCTAAGGCAAAATGAGGATGAAAGTTTAGAGGATTATCTCGATAGGTTCCTCTTCCTCTCCAAGAGGTGTGGAGAAATGACCATTAGTGTAGAGATTCTCAAAACAATATTTCTTAAAGGTCTTGATGATGACGCTCGACGAAACCTTGATTTAATGGGAAAAGGTGACATATCTCAATTAGCTCTTGAAGAAATATGTGAGCTTTATCAGAATTTTTCCCGTACTAGGGGAGGAATTCACAAAACTAATCTTTTTAAAGGGTCTAATGAGATAGGTAAGCTCCGCGAAGAAATAACAAATATAAAAATGGATATTCTCATACAGTTGAATACCACTCTAGATGGTATACAAGCTAAAACCTGTAACCTTGATACCTTGTCAATTTATTGTCCAAGGTGTTGGAATAAACACCTATTGCATAAGTTTCCTTTGGATAAAGTCAATGTTTGTCAGCTATGTGAGCAAAATCATCCTACAAACCAGTGCGAGCTTTTATCGGATATTAAGAATACTAAGAAAAAAACCATACAGGTTGAAGAAGAAATACATGCTTTAAACCAACATCAAGGAGGTAATTTTCCTTATGGACAGAATCCTAATCCTGCATGGAGACCCCAAAATAACTGGGTTCATAATCAATGGACTCTATCTTGGAATCAATCACCTCCACCTCAACCTAGTTGGGGAACTCCTTCTTGGGAATTTCCTGATTGAATAAACCACACATGGGGCAATCAACAATGGCCAAATCAACCCCAACAATAGTGGTACCAACAACATGCAGTACCCCAATGGAATCGGGCACAAAATCAATTCTATACTGAGCCAAGGAGGAATCAATAGTAGAATCTGTTACCCCCACCTCAGAACCCTCCTCAACATGAGCAAATAAACCAAATCAGCTTTCAACGCGCTTCCCAATCTAAAAATAATCGACAAAATACGCCAGTCTATTCTACCGAACATGAAAATTTTACTAGGCTTAATGCACTACATTTTGGAAATGTGCAGTTGCGTTTTGATCGAACTCTTCAACCACCAACCATTGAAGAAATAGAGGAGGAAACTGAACCTACCAGTCCAACAAGAGATGCATCGTCTAAGTAGGATATTACTCCTCAAGACAACGAGCCTTTTTCAGTGGCAGGGGTTGCTAACTTGTCTCAGGGGGAGGAGGATCCGCTCTTAAGTCAACATAAGGAGGATTATGTTCCAAGAAAGAAAATGATGGCACCATATCCGAAATGTTTAAATTCCATAACTCTAGAAAATACTTCGGAAGTATCTTTGGCTACGGAAACTCCACTAATTCAGGAGATTAAATCAGTCTATAGCCATCCCAAAGGGTGTCATTAAAAACATCCTTGTCAAAGTTGATGGATGGGATTTTCCAGTCGACTTCCAGGTGATTCAATCGCTTACACCTAAGGATAGCTATCCTATAATCCTTGGAAGACCTTGGATAGCTACGATTGCTGCTAAGATTGATTGTAGGGAAGGAGGAATGACCATTTCGCATGGCCAGGATAGCAAACACTTGTTCTTATATCCCCCTGCTAAGCCTACTAAGCATGAAAAAGTCTAGGTTGATGAACCCGAGGAATCAAATGGTTTAGATAGTTTAGCCTCCCTAGCTATGGTGTTAATTAAGCAACATGGGGAAGAACTGGAAGAAGAGTTAGTAAAAGAGATAACACGCCTTGCTATAACTCAGAATGAGGAGGAAACGGTAGATGTTCCAAGAATTTTTGGACAGCTAATTGATATAAGTGGGATAGAGCACAGTTATGCCACAATGGGAATGTCGTGTCCCTTAGCAAATATGATTCCCAGAACAAGTCATTTTTATGAGGATATCACAAGGTTTCACCAACTGGTAACTCATAGTTGTCCTCTTAATACGTTGTTACAACCCATGTATATTGTAACCGCTGTTCATCCTGAAACAAAATCAATAATGCTATTAACAGGAAAAACCTTGAATATCAATAGATGGTTGACAAAAACTCAAGAGGATAAGTTGTTTAATATGTTGGTGCAAAGATCCAAAGATTTTGCTTGGGATTATACGGACATGAGGGGAATTCACCCAAGTGTTTGTACTCATCACATCTATACTGATATCAGTATAAGGCCTGTTCACCAACCACAAAAGAGACTCAATCCTGCATTAAAGGATTTGGTCAAAATTGAGATTGAGAAACTCCTTCATGCTGGATTTATTTATCCAATCTCTGATAGTAAATGGGTATCACCTATGGTGGTAGTCCCAAAGAAAAATGGGAAGTGGAGAATCTGCGTAGACTATCAAGAACTTAATAAAGCCACTTATAGAGACTATTTTCCCTTACCATTTGTTGACCAGGTCTTGGACAACTTGGCAGGGAGGAAGTATTTCTCCTTTCTCGATGGATTTGGTGGTTACAATTAGATACAGGTTGCTCCAGAAGACCAAGACAAAACCACGTTTACCTGCCCTTGGGGCACATTTGCATATAGAGTGCTTCCTTTTGGACTATGCAACACTCCAACAACCTTCCAGAGAGTTGTTCTTGCTATATTTTTTGCTCTCGTTAATAACTATGTGGAGGTTTATATGGACGATTTTACAGTCTATGGATCAAACTATGAAGAAGCCCTTCAAAACCTAGATTGAGTTTTGCAAGTTTGTGAGGAAAATAGACTATCCCTTAGCCATGAGAAATGCTTAATAATGGTGGAGCAAGGAATAGTCTTGGGTCATCATATTTCCTCAGAGGGAATAAATGTCGACCCTAAGAAAATTGAAGTCATCCAACAATTGAAAACTCCTCAAACTCAGACATACGTAAGAATTTTTCTTGGACATGCTGGTTACTATAGAATATTCATAGAAGGCTTTAGTAAAATTGCAACTCCTATGTTATCTCTTTTACAAAAAGAAGTAGAGTTTGTCTGGACATCTAAGTGTTAGCAATCATTTGAAGCAATCAAAGAATAACTTGTCTCTACTCCTGTTCTAAGAGGGTCAAATTGGAGTATTCCCTTTCATATCTATGTTGATGCTTCTAACGAGGCTATCAGAGTGGTTCTAGGACAAGAAGAGGAGAACGGGTGGAAGTATGCTATATATTTTATCAGCAAAAATCTTACTTAAACATAAAAGAATTATACAACAACAAAAAAATAATTTCTGGCTGTTTGTTCACGCTATGAAGAAATTTTGTCATTATATTATGAGGTATATGGTCACATTTTACACGGATCACTCAGCTGTGAAGTATCTAATGAACAAACCTGTGGTAAATGGTCGAATCATCAGATGGCTATTTCTTCTTCAAGAGTTTAATGCCACAATTCTTGATAAACCAGGAAAATATAATGTGGTAGTCGATTTTCTATCATGAATCAAACATGAAGAAGATGACATTACCCTTGTATAGGATTATTTTCTAGATGAAAATCTATTTGTGGTTTCTGTAAAATCACCTTGGTTTGAAGATATTGGTAATTATTTAGCTGCATCTGAGATACCTCCTGGATTCACAACTATGCAAAAGAAGCGACTAATTAGGGAGAGTGCTCTATTCAATTGAATTCATGGAATGTTATTTCATTGTGATCCTAACATGATTTTGAGGAGATGTGTAAGAGCTGATGAAATCTACACCATTTTGTGGGCCTGTCACGATGACCTATCGGGAGGACATTACTCTGTAAAGAGAACTTCCCACAAAGTCCTAGGTATCGGATACTATTGGCCCTCAATGCACAAAGACATTAAGAACTATGTGCATCATTGTGATGAATGTCAGAGGGTAGGAAGACCAATTGCTTCTTGAAAATGTCGTTGCAGCCTTAGGTAATCCTTGAACCATTTGAAAAATGGGGTTTAGATTTCATCGGACCCATAGATCCTTCCTCTCAAGGGAAAGAGTATATATTGGTTTTCACTAACTACCTGACAAAGTGGGTAGAAGTTCAAGCCTTGAGAATAGCTAGGGAAGAACAGGTCGCAGACTTCCTTTATAATAAAATCTTTCTTAAATTTGGAGCCCCTCAAACTATTGTAACTGATCAAGGACCCCAATTCATGTCTCGAGTGCTTCTGGAATTTACCAATCATTTTCAGGTAAGCCATATAAATTCATCTCCTTACCACCCTCAAGCAAACAACCAAGCAAAAGTGACTAATAGAGAATTGGAAAATAGTCTGACAAAAATAGTCTCTTCTGGAAGGAAAGACTGGGCCAGGAAGCTCCCTGAAGCCGTATGGGCATACAATACTGCCTGGAAATCTACGAATGGAATTAGTCCTTATGAGCTATTTTTTGGGAAGAAGCGTCTTCTTCCCATTGAGTTCGAGTTACAAACTCTATGGACGATAATGGAATTAGGTCTAGATCTAAAAAGAGCCCAAGTTGAAAGAGTTCTGCAACTAAGCGAATTAGATGAACTTCGTTTAGACACCATTCATCAAATTGAACTAATTCAGCATCAACGGAAGTTATGGCACGATAAACATATTAAGGAAAAGGAGTTTCACAATGGGGACTGGGCCTTGTTATTTGATTCTAAATACAAAGACCATAAGGGCAAGCTTAGAACTCACTGGTTGGGACCTTATGAAGTTGAGGAAGTCTTTTTGAACAAAACTATTTGGTTAAAGCCAATCGATGGTGACACACGAACTCTATTGGTTAATGGTCATCGCTTACATGTCTACCATAAGCCAGTCAATAGGGAAGACTTTACAAGGATGGTTGAAATGCAAGGTGAGGTCCAATGTGTTGACTCAGACACAACAGAGTCTATTCAGTAAAAATGTTAGGCTGTTGTTTAAAAATAATAATAATAATAATAAATAAATAGACATGTATGCTGATATATTTCCCTTCATTTAATCTTCTGTCGTTTTTGGACTTAGCTAAATATTTTCCATATTTTTGCAGGACTTCTCAAAAAGCAGAGAGTAACTTTCGGAGCACCCTCCAAAGATGCTCTGAAACGTTATGGGACCAATGCTCTGGAAATTGACATTTTCAAAGCCCGATGCTCTAGAACTTGAATAAAGCTTATCATGATGAGGAGGCGTTTTGCACTAAGGTTCAAAGTCGTGAAGATTCTTTTCCATGTCTCTCAAACCTTTCATTCCGTTGTTGCTCCGACAACATCTTTCAGCGATGCTCCAGAACCTTTCATTCCCTTGCTCCTTCGGCTGCATCTTTCAACGATGCTCCAAAACCTTTCATTTTGTTGCTGCTCTGGCTGCATCTTTCAACGATGCTCCGAAACCTTTCATTCCATTGCTGCTCTGGCTGCATCTTTCAGAGATGCTCCAGAACCTTTCATTTCGTTGCTGCTCCGACTGCATCTTTCAACGATGCTCCGGAACCTTTCATTCTGTTGTCGCTCTGGCTGCATCTTTCAACAATGCTCCAGAACCTTTCATTCTATTGCTGCTCTGGCTGCATCTTTCAGCGATGCTCTGAAACCTTTCATTCCATTGCTTCTCCGGCTGCATCTTCCAACGATGCTTTGAAACCCTTCATTTCATTCTGCTCTGGCTTCATCTTTCAACGATGCTCTGGAACTTTCATTCCATTCTTGTTTTGGTCGCACCGTACACCAATGCTCCGAAACTTATGCACTCGTTCAAGCACGTTGACCAAAATACGTGCTCTGGAACTTGTTAGGTTATCTTCCACCACCTTTTTCAAAAAAAAAAAAAATTTGCGATTCTTCCGCCAAAATATTCGATACATCTGTCTTTCTATTTTTGCTTTGGTTGTAGGTAAGCCACCCAAATCCGTACTCCTCATTGACAACTCTGTCCCCCATAGAATTCCGCACCATATCATAATAACTCCGTCGTCATTTCAACCAATGCCTTCACGTCATCCTATCAAATCTGTGAGGATTAAGATCTTCAAGCGATCATAGAACGAGTAAGTATTATTTTTTGCTTTAAATAGGTAGTTATTTTGAAATAAAGAATAATTAATTGGCACGAACCTCACTTCCAAATTAGTAATTCATGCCACCTCGCGATCAATCACTTGTACAACAAAGCCTTTCGCAAACCTCCATGCATATTGGAAATCATTGAAGCATATGCTGCAAATAAAACAAATAAGTAATTCCAGAGGCAATATTTTCAAAAATAACCTGCGTGGGAGCTTTGTGCTGGAATTGAATTTCTTGCAGTGTACAAAATCAAGAAATGGGGGGTGGAAAGAGAAAGGCAAAGCCAGATTCAGTGGAAAAATTATTGGGGTTGAGAAACATCTCCAGATTGTTCAAGGAAGCAGGGTGGTTAAACTTCATTAGGAAATTTGAATGCCACAATCAAAAGCTGGTAAGATCCTTTGCTAAGAACTACACCAATGGCAAAGGGGTACTTCAAGGGAAGTGTTTCAAGGTAAGCTCTAAGATTATTTCTCGCTTATTTGGATTAGAGCATAAAGGCATAAATATAAAAGAAACCTCTCAAGTAACGTACCATAAATTAGCTGAATTGTTTGTTAGAGAGGGAGACCAATATCTAATGGTAGTAATAAGTACCAGGGGGTAAAACAAAGGGTTCCAAAGAGCTTCCATATTAGAACCTTGGGGTATTGTTGTTGCATGGATTATAAAGTACTTTACTTGTGAATGTCAACTTACCATAGTTGTAGGGCCTGCCTTTTGTATGTTGACCCACCTACGTCACAAAAAGTAGGACCTAACTCTTAGGGTTAATATGCCGGAATTCTTGTTTGATTCCTTAAATACTTCCATGGAAAGGTATAAAACAGGGTTTGGGCCTTTGAAACACCACGGGTTAATTCAGCTAATCTGCAAGTATCACTTCCGAAAGAAATCTGAAGGGAAATGGGAGAAATTTTTAGAGAAAATGGAGAAGCCTGCAATTACAAGAACCCTAGAATTAGGGGAATCATCCCAAAAGGCTATTCCATCATCTAGAGCAACTTCCCCTAAGGGCTCTCCAACTCCAGAATCTCTTAATCCCACCACTCCTGGTGAGGATTTTCTAGATCTTTGCGGTGATAAATTCCAAACCCCTGACCTGCAAGAACAGGTTAATATTGTTTATTTGACACAAGTAAACCAAGAAAAAGGAGAACAAGGAAAAATCCAACACCTATCATTTTTCAGGAATCACCTCCACTTAGAAGAAGTAAGCGGATGGCTTATGAATTTTCTGAAACCCCAATACAAGGTAAGGAGGGAAGTTCACAAAAGAAAAATCCTAAGCGGCCACAAGAACCCATAGAAATTTTAGAGCAAGCTAGCGAAGATGAAACACCCCTAAATAAAGAGGATTCAAGTGAAGTATTTCCTTTCCATTCTGTACATATGGAGGAAATTTTCAATGATGGAACTCAGGGCAGAGAACCTGAAGGGGATTGCAGTGTACCAAAAAATTTGTCACCCATTGTAGATAAAATGGTTGAAACCAGTTATGCCAATGCTGAATTAGAAAAGTATAAATTAGAAATTGATGATTTACAGAGGCAATTGTCTAAAAATAACGAATTTATAGAATTGCAGAAAGAAGAGTTGGTTGTACAAACTGCTATAATAAATAAAAGTGATCAGGAAATAAGAGATTTGAAGCTACAATTACAGGAACAAGTGCAAGAGCAATATGAAAAGTATAAAACTTATAGTGAGAATATTGCACAAAAAGATGTAGAAATAGGAAAAATAAAACATAATTTTATGCTCATGCTCTCAGCTTTCGAGGAGGACAAGAAAATAAAGACTGAGGATTTGAACACTTCTATTAGCAAAATAGTTGAACTAGAAGAGGATCTGAAGGAATGCATTGTGATACCCCAGTTATAACTCAGCATTCAAACTGAACCAGTTATAACTAATTGGTTCTAGGTCAGCATTCCACCTCTGCTAACAAAATGGATGGAACAGTGTTACTTCCTCAAAAATGTCCAAACTAAAAATCATAGGCTCAAGAAAGAACTAGTGCTCCTAAAGGAGTCATTTCACAAATCCTACAGAGGGAAGCAGGATGCCTATCAACTTATGGATTGTTTGTTGAATTGTAGAAGGCCATCGAGAATTTATTCAATATTTTTGAATGAACAATGGTTGAGATGGAAACTGTCCAGGATCTATAACGATCAACCCTGTGAGCCTAATGAAAAAGAGTTTGTAAAAATATTTATAGAATCAACTCCCGAAGACCAGGATTTAATTTGTGAATTCTTTCTGCATGATTTGTTATTAGAAAATCATACAAATTTCTTTATTAATCTGTTTGTTGGAGAGGTAGAATTGCAGGCATTTATCTCAACTATGAGAAATCAAATTCATTGGCAAGATAGACCAAAATAATTTGTACAGGCAGAGAAAATAGTGGGTCTCTAGATCAAGTCGCCAAATTCAAGGCCTAAGGGGTTCAAAGCTACATTTTTGTCTCTTCTGGTTAATGAAAAGATGAGGGAAAGGTATGACAACAACTTTAAGATGTGTTATGAAAATTTCATAGCAAATGGACAGAAATTAATTGGAAAAGCATGGCATGCCTGTGAGGAAAGGTTCACCCCTCTTCCAGCTTATTTAAAGAAAAAAGAAGTTATTTCTCCTCTAAACATCAGATGGTCATTCAGAAGGGTTGATGCTCTAATTAAAATCATTAAGACTTAGAACAAAGTGGATAGGAATGAACTAAAGGCCCCCTTTGCTACTTAATCCACCCTCGGTTTTTAATATTTCCACAAATCAGAATGATAGACTCTTTACAAAGTGGAGAGAGAGTGTGATGTTCCATAGAGGGTTCAATCATAACCCTGAAAATTTCGATGCATCAGCCAAGAAAACTCATGATCTCAGTACTCTTTATGAAGAATGGAATAAAACTCAAGGGTTTAACTATGGAGCAGGAGGACCTGCCAGAAATTAGGTAGGGGAGGAAATGATGAGGTAAAAATAAACTCATCATAATAAAATTTGGAAAGCTCATTCTTGCTAATTCAATCCTAAGCCTGTGCCAATTCATTAAACTTTAGGAGAAGTAATTACTTATTTTAAGAAAAATTATGCTTTCTTTCTTTCTTTTGATCAATTGAGGAAATTATCCAAAGCAGGTTTAATGGGTTGATTTGAGTGTTTTTGTAGGGATTAAGAGGTCATCATGCGGTCGTTGCAAAAGTGTAGCCAACACGTGCCTCAAAGTAATGCTATGAACCCACTCCTAGATGCCTGGATGATGCGCCGAAGTTTTAGTTTTAGTTCTTTAAAAATTTCGTTGTTCAAAAATTTAATGGCTCTTCTCGAGACTTCTACATGTTTTAAAAAGATTTAAAGACATCAAGTTAGTTTTAAGTTAAGGAAGACTTTTTCAATGGATATCCATGCCATCGTAAATTTAGGATCTAGTTAGAAATTTATCTATAAAACTGTATTTTCATAAGTAATAAAGAGACAGAGAAGAAGTATCGTTATGTTGTTTACATGGATTTGCAAATCACTGTTGAAATGAGTTATCTGATTTTTGCTTACTGGTAACTGTTGAATTTGAATGATGGTGACTATATGTCGTAAGAGGATTTGAGAATATGTAGTTTATGTGAGTTAAAGACGAATTAGTAAACCCGCAAGTTGGCCACTCGAGGGGAGATAGCTTAGATAGATAAGTATTTTACTGATTAAATTATTCCCTTTGTTTAAGATAAATTGTTGTTTAGTAGGAAATAACAAGTTGTTGAAGAGTCAAATTAGTTGTTCTAGAGCACCATTGTCTTTAATTTGTATAAGTTTCCTTTTGTAGTTGACAATATTCCTTTACTGTTTAGAAGATGCCTAACTGTTGATTTCCTTACTTTTTTGTTTCTGTAGTTTACCAATTGTTTAGTTTACTTGTTTCCATGCTTTCTAGTTTAGTAGTAATATTTTCTAGATTAGTTGTCTTATGCTTTTTAATTTAGTATTCCTTTATTTTCTTAGAGTAAGAACATTTTCGAGTTAAGTAGTAATGGATTTGGTTTAGTCTCGACTTTTGTAGTTTAAAATAAAAACTAAAAATATAAAATGGGTTGTGTGAATAATCTCCTTCTGTAAACTGCCTTGGACACTACCCGTTCGACAATTGACTTTCAATTATTCTAAAGTAGTAGGACCTAAAAAAAACCTATCAGATATCACCCTAAACCTCAAAAGGTCTTTACAATCCTAGGGGAAACCCTCTTCAGTAGAAGCATTGATGGAACCCTATTACGTTGCTTAAAACCTGAGGAAGCCCTAACTGCTTTGACTGAGGTACACAATGGCACTTGCGGTTCACACTCGAGTGGTATGACCTTGGCCAAGAAGTTGCTGAGAACTGGGTACTATTGGTCGACAATGGAAAGAGAGGCACATGATTTTGTCAGAAGGTGTCTACAGTGTCAACATCATGGAGACCTCATTCAAGCACCAACTCAAGAATTATATCCTATTGTTACAAATTGGCCCTTTTCGCAATGGGGACTCGATCTCATAGGTAAAATCTCACCCACCTCATCCAATGGCCACGAGTTCATCATCACCGCCACATAATATTTCACAAAGTGGGTCGAAACAATTCCCATGACCTACATCACCAAAAAAAAGATATCCAAGTTCATCCTGAACTACCTTATTTGCCGATATGGCGTCCCTCAATCCATTATCTCTGATAACGAGACACCTTTCAAGAATCAATATGTTCGTGACTTGTGTGAAAATTTCAAAATCCAACACCGCTTTTCCACCCCATATTACCCACAAGGCAACGACCAAGCAAAAGTTACCAACAAAACCATTCTGAAGATCCTTAAGAAAACAGATAATTACTTTGGTCGTGACTGGCATCTGTTGTTAAATCCCGCCTTATGGTCCTACCACACCAGCATCTGCACACCAACAGGCACCACCCCATTCTCCCTGGTCTACGGATCAAAAGCCATCCTCCCTATCAAGATCAAGCTCCCCTCACTAAGGATATCATTGCAAAACCTCATCATAGATGAGGAATACAGGGTTACAAGACTGAATGAGCTGGAGTTACTAGATGAACGACGCATGGATGCCCTAAACCATCTACAAGTCTACCAGAATCGCTTGAAACACAATTACAAAAGGAAGATCAGGCAACACACCTTCCAAGTCGGCGAACTTGTGATGAAAGAGAACCAAAAGAATGTGTCGAATCTAGATAGTAAAGGAAAATTCAAGCCCAACTAGCTGGGACCATTCGTCATCATAGCCAGTTATAAATCAGGAGCATATCAATTAGCAACACCAGAAGGCGAGCCTTTGAACAACTCCCATCTCAAAAATTTTTATGCCTAAGAACTGGCAAGGTATAGAACTGAAAAATACAAAAACAATCAGAAAATGTCCTGAAAAAATGGTTACCTTGATGAAAACCTAGCAAACAGGTGTCTTGGCGACAACAATTTTTTTTAAAAAATATACAAAAATCCAAAAAAATCAGAAAAAGGATTGAAAAAACAATAAAGAAAAAAATCATCCTCTAGTGAAAACCACTTCGGTGGCACTCTGGACAAGTACCTTGGTGAAAACCTGGAAAATAAGCGCCAAGTGTAAATAAAGCACCCCCCATCCACCAGGATTTGCACGACTCACTCATCCATTCCATCACATTTCATTAATCATTCATTCACCCATCCACTCACATCCATACCATAGCCTGAGTTGATGCCCCATATCATATTCCACCATAGTACTACTTGGCATATTCCTAAGGTCAATTTGTCCTACCTTTATTGAAGTAGTTTATCGCTTAACGTTGGGGGCATGTCCTTGAAACTGGCAGTGGATCATATTTGTGTATATCTTTTTTGCTCTTCCCAATTCATCAGAAAACCAAAAACATTCGAAAAATTCATCAAAAATTCAAAAACATTGAAAATCTCAGGAAATCCTCAAAACATTCATCAAGGAGTCTTGTCAGTCTTCCACCTTGTCCAAACTACATCGTCTCTAAGCTTGAACGTAGGCAAGGTTGATCTTTGATCATCCCTTGAGACAGTCTAGGTCATTCCTTAGGCGTCCGTCACAGTAAAATGGTAACTCGTTTGCCCATCTATCTCATCATTGAGTCAGGTCTGTCATCAATCAAACTACGTGGTCTCTGCGTATATAACGTAGGCAAGATTAATCTATGGATTAGCTCTCGAGACCCCTAGGATAGGTCTTTAGGTTAGTCTCTTCATCGCAAATCTTGAAAATACCAAAAACAACCTCAAAATATCTGAAAAATCCAAAATGGTGCATCCATCTCATCTCACTTTCACCCGCGATAGTCATCATTCTTAATAAAATCAATCGTCACCTTCACCCTTTGGTGAGTCAGTCAGAAGCAAGTCTAGCAAGTTCAAAAGTGAACACCTAATCGTCAAAGTCTTGAAAGTCAAAGTCAGTAAGCAAGCAAGTTGATCAACTCAGAGTATCAATAGCTTATCATCCAATCAGTCTCACTAAAACCCTGATCACAACATGTCCTAGGATGAATCCTTCCCACGATGGACATAAGCATCAGGTACCCCTCAGTAGTTTAGTCTTGGCTAGCGGTATGAAGAACATTAGCTTGTTGGTTTGCTATATTTGGGTCTTTTTTTTTGGCTTATCTTATTTTGCACTCATTCCAAGGACCTCTCGATGATGCCTAAATAAAACAGGTTTAGAGAGAAAGGAATGGGAAAAATATCGTTGTCTCTTTTATCTATTATTCTTGTGGGATACACTTGTAAAATAACTTAGTCGCATCTACTTTGTTTGGTTTGTGGAAAGGACGTTTTGGATATCTTGTTGACCACAAGCCTTGCTTTCCTATGTTTTGGCCCGAGATGTTTAAAATGTCTAAACTACGTCCTAAATAAATTATGCATGCTAAGTGTGAACAAGGATACTCCTATTTGATTTTCAAGTCAAATTTCCTCACACTGGGTACAACGCCATCCTGGTTCTTTATACCTTGATGCATCGTACCCATGTGTGTTATCAAACATAACGTAATTGACCCTTTGAAAATCCCAACTCCTGAAAAAGAAAAATCATCATCATCTGAATTAACTCATCGCTTCTAAGCTCTTCCATATTTTCTTCGTACTAACATGGTATCATAACAGTAATCAGAACATCGCCAATGCATACACTCTACATCCACCAGATCATTAGCATAAGCAACATATTGCATCATATCATTATCTTAAGTTGTGAGAAATAATATAAATTTTCTATAGTAAGCATCTTCAAAAATCATTGCATCATACATAAGCATTAATATTCATTACTGTTTGTATCCATTTGCACCATCATTAAGCATACACAACATTCATAGGATCATTATTAAAATGCATGAAAAGGATACAAAAAAAAAAAACTGTATCCATTAGAAACATACATCATATCACATAAGCATAAGAAATAAGGAACATCTCATAGCATCACATAGAAATTAGAATGCATCCATACATGTCATAAAAGGCGAAGTATCTCATATATATATCATCAAAAAATACACTGTTATGATACAAAATCGGGTCAAGTGTACACCGCAAAACACGGTACAATAGGGGCAATAATGCAGCCCGTGAATCAAAAATGGAAAAAATGTCTGTGATCAAGGGCTAGCCCTGCTGGCTATGCCCCTCACCCTCTCCCACCTGCCTATTACCATGATCCTCTAGCAGTCGCACCCCTGTCTGCTGGGAGAAGTCTGGCACTCAGCTTGCTGGAGGCACTACCTGCCTATAATGTTGTCGATAATACTCGACCTCCCTGAAAACCTCTTTGTATGCCTGCAGGTCAACTGATCGGCCCTGGGATGAGGATGTTGTGGTCTCTAACTATCGTTGCCGACCAATCTCATGATCTCTCTTAGCTGTAACTGTTGCAACCTACTACCTAGCCTCATCTCGCTCTGCTGTCAAAACCTGGATTTGACCCTACAGTTTTTGGATCAGTACATCTCTATGATCGAGCTGTACGACTGGCTATGCTGCTGGCTACTTTTGAGGGACTACCCTTGGCTGACCATCCTGCCCCCCTACTCGGGCAGGTGACTATTGTGCTACATCCCTAGGAGGTTTTTGATGAGGATGTGGTCCACCTCCTCCTCTGCCCCATCCTCTGCCTCTGCCAGCTATCCTACCTCTAGGCCTACGTCGTGGAATAGCCACACCAGGAACTGTTAGTCTAAGAGGAGGCCTGAACCAAGCTCTGTACGTTGGAGTGACCCTTGCATCTGCCGACCCCTGATCATAAGGCCATGGTCGGGCCACCAACTATCTAAAGGAAGATACTGCCTCTGCTGATGCAATGGGCTAGCCCCATGCTATCTCTCTAGTCATACAGGCGAAGATCACCACGTACTAGTCATCGGGGTTGTCCTGTACCTCACCAAACTGTTGGGCTACCTTGTTTGGGAGATATCTCTTGATCATGGTGTGCTCCTGACCCTTCATCCACCTATTTTGTTTGGCGTAAAACAACTAATTAACATCATGATACCATGGGCCAATGCCCATCAAAGGTCTTCAGACGAACTCTCTCATCTCATCAAGAACTCGCCGCCAGTGTGGGTGAAATGAATCTCTGCCCCGCCATACCGCCAAACAACAGGATCATCTGTCTCTAGAATAACCAGTGTAACATCTGGGCGAAGCACTGGGATCCACTCCCATCCCTAGATGTGTAATAGGGTAACTCCGACATTAAGGGACTTGCTGTCTAGATAAGAAAACTCATGAAGATCCCTATATAGGGACGCCAGTAATACTGATCCCCAAGCAAAGCACACCCTGTGGTGAACCATCTGATCCCATGCCAATCCCCATCCTGGACTAAAGTATCAGCCCCGTCGATCGAGTGTCACAAGGCCTGAGATGATAGTAGCAATGATCAATCTATAAACAGGTACGATGTCGCGTTATCTCTCTAAATCAATTTGCCCATTAGAAAACTCAATCTTATCGAGCTCCATAACCCCATAGCAAGCATCTCTGCCGGCATTTGGATCATAGATGACTCTGGCCCCATGAATAGGTAATCGAAGGATGCGCCAAACATCCTCGAGGGTAATATTGGCCTCGCTGGTAGGAAGGTGGAAGGAAGAAGTCTCGCTATGCCACCGCTCGACCAAGGTTGTCATCATGCCTAAATGCGCCCGAACAGGAGGGACGTATGCAACATACCAAAGACCAAGAGCACCAAGATGCTCCTGAACCAACTCATGCATACCCTGCAATCTGCTGAGCACAGGCCATCTATGCTCCCATGAATGAAGCACATCAAGCTCCTCCTGCACAAGGGAAGCCATCACGTCAAGGAAAAGATATTTTTTTTGCATCTCGTGCTAATTTTCGCATCCAAAACAGTAAATGCGGCGTTGTTTGCGGGTGCGACACTTTGGAAAGTTGCAAATTGCGTCGCCGTGGCTGAATTTACTAATTTCTTAGTTCCAAAGTGACCCACGCGGTGCTATTTGCGTATGTGGTCCACTTTGCGACGAACCCTTATTTCATAATTGTGTCGCGCGATTCAATGTTAACATGCGATAGACTTTGATCGGCGAAGCCCTAGTCTCCAAACTAAGACGCACGACATTGTTTGCATATGCGGTCCAATACAGGACCGTGTGGTCACAATAAAGCATTGTCAATGACACTATATAGCACCGCTCAAATTAAATGACATTTAAACCCTATTTAATGCACATAAAACGATAAAATTGAAAGTCGGATAAGGGTACATATCACGGGTTCTACGCCAACTGGCCGCTGGTGCACTTGTACTCCTTTCGACATGTGCTTGGGAAGCTGTCATTGTGCCATTTTGATGAAGACTCAGAGCTAAAAATATGAATTTTTCAAAGGGCTAAGATTGCAAATGCATTGAAAATGACCCCTCAAGGTCTATTTAAGCCTAAAAATTAGGGTTTTTTGACCTAATTTGATCTTTCAATTGGGGTTTTGGTCTCCCAATCCCGTTTTCGTTTAACCGAGGGCCATTTTGCATCTTTTTTGGCATTTAAACGCGTTTTTTGGCATTCTGGGGCATTTTTGAACCTGTTAGGCACCTTGTCCTCTTTTTTCGCGAGATCATCCAAAAAATCAAAATTTTCATCCGATCTCTTGAGGGGACATTATACCAGCATAATCCTTCCGTTGGGGCAGCAGTGGGGCATCTGAAAAAATCTAGAAATTTTGAACTTTGATTACAACAGTTTATTCTTTGAATCAATGAAACAAGTACATTGCTTCAAAGAGGGGCAAAATGTAGACATGGAAAATGTAAGAGTTCAGTTCGACACACTTCATCCTGATTACTAACAACATTTCCTCTGAAATCATACTCTCAACATTTCATCATATTTTGTCTCTTAATTTAATAAATCATTATTTATTTAATTAAGTCTTTCTCCTCCATTGATTAAATTAATCAATTTAATTTAATTAACCTTATATCTCTGTTTAATTAAATAAATCAGTTTATTTAAATAAAGTCTTCAAAGTCCTCTTATTAAATTAAATAAATTAAACCTTATTTGATTTAATCTAACATTATCCCACTTAGTTAAATAAATCAAAATCATTTATTTAATTAAACATTTCCTCTCAATTCTGATTTAAATCAATTCATCAATTTAAGTCAAAATTGTCAAATCATCTAATCCCTCATTAAACTAATCAAAATCTTGATTAAGTTAATCCCTATTACTAAAATCTTCTAGAGAATGCAAGTTGCACATGAAAATAGATTTAATTCATTTATTAAATCTCTATTTTCGCTCACATGGCATCAAAAGAGAATATTCCCTCAAATTTGAATTCAAAAAGTCCAAGTGGACTTGTACATCCAACAAGGCATTCACTCCTCTTACATGTCCTTGTGCATTGAGCCAAGTGGCATTTATTTCATTCATTTTTCCCTCTCACATGTCATTTTCTTCAAATTCAAATTCCACCTAATTGCATTTTTTGGCACTTTGGCCAAAATGTGCACAACCATCAACCATTCACATGGTGACAAGTGGCATTTGGTCATTGGGTGAAAGTTAGTCCCACATTTCCCAAATCTTGCCATCTCTTCCAAATTCAAATCTATAAATTGGAGGCTCATCTCCTCATTATTCATCCACAATTCATGCAAAGTTACTCTTTTGACATGGAGAGATAATTTTGTGCACTTCATTCCATCATTCACATATTTCATCATTTTCATAGCTAGGTTATGCTCAAATCTCATCATGGATATTTGACCAATCTACAACTTCAACATTGCAACTTAGGAGTTGGGAAAGGGCCAATTTCAACATTCAATTGGCACCAATTCCCCCATGGGATCATAAGTTTATTGGCTTAATTAGGATTTACATGCATTTCCACATTTTGTTCTTTATTTTCCTAGTTTAAGTTTTAATAGATGGATTTCATGGGGAATCCTTCATTCTTGTTTGCATTTGATCTAACACACTAAATTTGTTTTTGTTCTTGTGCAATTGCAGGTTTAGGGGTTCACAGGATGTTGGGTTGTGTTAGAAAATAGTTAGAGTTTATTGTGATAGTTGAGTGCCATAAACTTAGCAAAGAACCAAAACTTTAACATATAAATAAAAGACATTGATGTATAGTACCATTTTCTTTTTAACATAGTGAAAGAGGGGAGGGTATTGCTGGAGAAAAATGATATACTTTGGATAATATTTTAGATGTTTTGACAAATCTAGTTAGAAAATATAATTTTAGGTGGTGTAGTAGTTTATGGGCCTCTTATTCCTTAGTAAATCGTTGATAGTGTTTGGTATTCTCTTTTCTCTTGCAAGGTGTTCAACAAGTGGGATAATATCAAGAAATGTGTCTCAACCTTGAATCTTAATATTCAAATACAATGTGCGGTTATAAATGTTATTTTTGGCCCCAAATATTACTAAAATAAGATGAAACGTGCTAAAGTAGATTATAGTGACATAAATATCTTTGAGATCTCTAATTAAAAAAAATAGGCTCAATCAAGTTCCTAGATCAAAATTTATGGCCTTTAAAATTTTGGGTTCTACTTCAAGAATGCAAGAGCATCTATGACTCAAAAAATAGTTGCAAGAGGGAGTTACACATGTTGAATAAGGATACACCAACCGATGACATATTATTATTATGTTAACACTTCTTTGGAGGGTTTGAATAAGATAAATTGGAGCACCCAAGTGGGGAGGATAACTATGACATTTTATGATGCATTCTTATAGAACTTCTCTTGGGATATAGGTTTTGGAAATTAACTAGGGGATTTGGGTGTTGAAAGTTGACTAGGGGATTTGGGGGCTACTTTTGGGTGGTGTTATCTCATGGTTTTGTGATTCTTCTTTGGTGGTTCCATATATTGGTTTCTCTATTTATTGGGTGCTTGTGAGGCAATTTGAACAATGCATTTCTGTAGGTATTATAATGACACTTGTATTACTCCATATCTAAGTGTTAGAATTATCTCCCATGAATCACTCCTTGCTTAGATTGTAATATAATTGATATTGTTATTGATTAATATATTCTTTAGATTTTTGAGGTTGGGTTTTTTCTCATATTTTTCCTAGGACACATCCTTATGTCATGGTGTGATTTATTGTGGCGTTTCTTTCCTATAAAGTATTGAAATTGTATTTATGTTCTTATTTCCTCTTATATTAGTGTAGTAAGTGTTTTCGCACCTTAGCTTCCTTTCATTTTCCTAGGATAAATCTTGTTTTGGCAAAGTTTTTTATGCTATTAGAATTGTGTAGATCTAAAATTATTTGTAAATATTCTCATAGGATTTATACTATTTTGTTTAATAACAAGATTAATATAGAAGGTACCAATGATGAGGGAAATCCTTTAGTTTCTCCCTCTAATCATAATTTTAAAAAATAGAATAATCTATTTCCTAGCCATGCTAATAATGATGATGTACATCATGAATAAGATCATTTTACCATGGCACATGTACACATTGATAAATTTTGTTTAATCATCATATTTAGTAGTAAGATTACACATGTTTATATGTTTTGTTAAAAATGACTAATGGTATTTTGACTAAGACCATGGGTTGTATCATTTTATGTTTACAATTTGGCCCTAAGGAGGTTGTAGTGCTATTTCATGTAAATCCCTCAGGTAAATTTGGGATGTTGCTTGGTAGATAGAATTAAAAAAATCAATTCTTTTTACTTTACATCAATTTGTTAAATCTATTCATAAAGGAAAAGTGGTTAAAGTTTATAGAGTTTAATATAAGCTATTATTTGATTTGATTCATTTCACTTTGGATATATTTGTGAAAAATATTAAGGAAGCTCAAGTTGCACATCTTTTAGTTTTAAATCATACTAGTCTTTATATATGCATGACTTTAAAAAATCCTAATTAATCATGTACCAAGAAAGCAAGAGAAACATAAGGGAACTATGCATGATAAAACCTATTTTCATCTTAAATGAGCTATTTCTTCATGAGCACTTAAAGGAAAATGTTATGGTTAAGAAAATTCAAAAAATTTCTATGGAACGATATCTTAAGAATAAAGATTAATGAGTAAAGAGGGATAAAACAACGACTACAAATACTGATTTTTTTACTAAGAGAATAATTAATTATTATGATGAAGGCAATTTACTTGAGGATATAGAACATGATGCTACTTTTTGGAACATGGATGATCTCTTGGATGATAATCTCTTTAATGTTATTGGTTAAGAACTTAAGCATTCTTATACTTGTTTTTTTTCTTATATGGCTCTCTTTACATGTTCTTAATTAGAATTATCTCTTTCTTCCTCACATGTATTTAAATTTTGGTTTTTTGTTTATGCTATAAATGTTGTGCTCCTTTTATGCTCATTTTACCTTCTATATTGTTCTTGTATGATTTGTACCCCACTTGGGGGATTTTTTCCTTTTGATCCTTCTATATTATCTCCCATGCTTTCCTATATGATTTTCTTGCACACAAAACACCAATATAGGCTCTCTCTATATTTGGATGCCTCGACTTAGTTAAACAATATGGTTGGTTGTGTGAATATAATCTAGTTAAGAGGATATGTCAAGCACACTCTACAAAAATATAAAGTTTGTAAAGTATTATGAGATCCATATATTTATTACAAATGTGTTATTGTAATAAACATTCTTGACTTATTATTTATTTTTTATCCAAAAAAGTACTACTTTAATTGGTCAAGCATCTTCCATCTAATTTAGAAGTATTGACTTCATAACCTTTCCAATTATAGTTGTGGTAATAAATTTATGATACAAGTTATATAATTACACTAGAATATGGTAAGCTCTCAATGCTAGGATCATCTATACACTCAGACCTAAACCTTAAGGGTTCATTTATAACATCCTTGACTACATATTCATAATTGGAAATTAGAGGGTTTCTATGGTTTGTATGTCAATGATAGATAGAATTCATCCTCTTCTCTTGTATGAGATCCCTAATTGTGCCTTTAAACTATGACTATTCATTATGCTTATTATTTCAATTTAATCCCATCACAATAGAATGATATCAAACATATTTTAACAAGTGTAGGTTTCATGCCAATATTAGTGTATAAACACACACCAAACCACACAAGGACCATATCATTCCAATGTCACATGTTCACACAGTGATTGAATCAATCATACATCATCTATAGTCAACATGGCTAGCTACTTCTTGTATCACACATACATAAGTGATTAGCTCCTATACAACTCAAAGCTAGACATAGGAGTTAGCTCATGCATACATCACCTATACATAAGGTGACTAGCTTATGACTAGCTTATACCAATGTTGTAGATACATATGGTGACTAGCTTAGGTATATGCTATATATACACACTATGAATAATTTTCACTTACATCACATTAGTGTGACCAGCTTAAGCACCCAAACTAGATACATAATGTGAATAACTTAATAACCTCATAAACACAGTGAATAGTTAGAAAAAGGGAAGTATTTACAATTTTATTACAATAATATTTTCCTTCTCTTGGTTCACTTACATATAGGCATTTAAGTACATCCCATCTAGAAAAAAAATTAGTGCATACCATTCAACACTATGGGTCCCATCCTTTTTCCTAGTCCACTATCATCTATGAAAATCAAGCATCCTCTAATACTTGTTTTCATAAGCAAGGGCATAAGTATAAAAATGTGCATAATACTTGAGGCCATTTTTGCACATGTATAGTGAATGAACACACATACATAGTGACCAAATAGAAATAGGAAGTGAATGCAACACTACTACATTCATATTCCATTACCTGATTTACTAACACTTACTCTTTTAGTGCATCCCAATTAGAGAACTAAACATTGATGCATCCCATACTACCCCATGGATCCCATCCTTTTTTATTCACTACACTAGTTGTAATGATGGTAAAACATCCCATACTACTTGTAGTCATCATTGGATAAGGTGTAAGTGTTAAGACCACTTATAATATTTCTATAGCCCACTGAACCTTTTGATTCAATGGATCTAAACATCTATCACCACCATGCCATTGGTGAAGGTTGGTCCAACCTACTATGGGTAGCTCTTGGAATATATAACTTGCATGGTAATTCTGAAAGGTAATTAAGCATTATCATATAATAAGTAGCTCTCGACATCTATTAACCCATACTACTATTAACAACTAGCTAGAGCCTAAGATATGATAATTAGCCCCTGACATTTGTCACTTGTGTAGTACTAGTGAAATCTAGCTAAATGTGCCTACATCATATCATGGATAGGCTCTTGCATTCTTCACCTTCATGCTATTGGTGAAAGATGATAGTATTTAAGATACAATGGATAACACTTGATATCCATTACTTGTATGGTACTCATGACAACTAACTATCCAAATCTATATCAAACTTAGTTTTGATATGTGGGGCCATCTTATAGTCAAACACCTGACACTTGGCCTTTCGCCAAGCAGGCACCATCGCACTCCCCATGAGACACATGGAGGAAAAAGCCAAAGGTATGGCAACAAGGTGAGGGGAAAAAGTAGGTGGAACTATAGAGGAAGAGGAAGGAGGCTCTTGAGCGTGATAAAACTTCCCCTTCTTCTTTTATGAGGAAGAGGCAACCCGTTGTTGCGCTATCATAGATGCCTTAACCAAAAATAGCATAAGGGGAAGGACTATAGGTCACTTTTGGCACTATGCCCCCATTCTTGTATTTTACATAAGTGCGATACAATAGGTTCGTCCTTGAAGGAAGCAGACCAATAGGGAAAGGCTAGAAGTGATCTAATTAAAAGGCCCCATGTGACACCAGGGGTTTGTACCCAATGTCATGAAAAACATGCACAAATCCCTCATGAGAGAATTTCAAACATTTGTGGATCCTCGAAGGGACTGTGTTCATAGAAACTAGCCAAGGAATGCCTAGCTACACTTTAAACAAGTCAGGCTCTGGGATAATATCGAAAAGGGCATTCATGGTCCTTGGCCCTACCAGGACTGAAAGGGTGATGGAACTAATGGGAGGGATGGAAATCCCATCATGCGTATGTATCATGAATTTAGATTCATCATACACATCCTTATGTAGAGAGTTTATTAGCATAAGCTCCTTTGTAATAACATTAACTCGACACATAGAGTTAACGAGAACACCAGTAACGGTATTCCCATTGATACGAGCGGGAATTTATAGAGGAGAGGGTTCTCTATTAGCATTCATAGGCAAGTCCTACGATGTAAAATTTATAACAGGACACCCATTCGTAAGCTACACAAAAAGGATGGGAAGATGCATGAAAGAAGTCATCTTCTACGTACACTAAAAAGTACTTTCTCAAAAGACCCCAAAGGTTTAACAATCAAACGGTGACCTATTTTGGAGTTCGCTTCACAACGTTTAGGGACTCTTCTAACTATGCCACTAAGGGTTGTAGGTTGGGTTGCAAGGCTAGATGCCTTGCAAAACACACACCTACAACACACCTATAACACAAGAGAAGATTCCTTTAACACTACGAAACAAAACCAAAACAATTCAGATCGGGTTCACCCAAATGTAGAGGGCGATCGACTGCTCAGGACCCTAAGTCATGGGAGGGTCTAGAACAATAGGCTGCCCTAATCTACCTCAAGCTAAGGGAATTGTTTCGAGAGAGTTTAGAGTTTAAAAGTTGAAAGGAAGAACAACTTGGTTGTTGTTGTCCTTTAACAAGTTCAAATGTTTCAAGAAGTCAGGTGAGCAAGTTTCTAGAGTTCAGACTATAACTTAGGCAGCTCACTATCAGGGGACTACAAGAAACTCACTAACAACCTAATGGGTATGATTTAATGCAATAAAAAATATAGAACAAAACATAATGATAGTGTAACAAGAAGAATGATTTAACTTGATCTAATCTATGAATTGACAAAGGAGGATGAGGAAAGCGTACCTTCCTACACACAAGTTGATATCTTCAAGGTTTTCACTCGACAAACAACCTACACACACAAGAACGGGAAAATGTTGGGGTTGTGTTTAGAGGACTGTTGTAGTCAGTCCCCCGCTTTGGTGTTTCCACCTCCATGGACAACCAATATAGCAACGATAGTTGATAAAGAAAGATATTGAAACAACTATACCGAGCAATACATTGAACAACAATATGCTACGATATTAAAACGATAGTGCAAGAGAAAGGGAAGATGGAGTGATATCACTTTCAACCACGTGCACTCAAGGAAAGTGGGAGAAGGAGCAACTCGCAAGCTATCAAAGATCGACATTATCGCAACAACGAAGAGAGTGAACCAACGAAATACCAACTAGCAACTTTAATGGAGCTGATGGAAATTGAGAATGCTGTGAGAAAAGTGTGAAGATAGTTGCCCAGGATGAATTCAATCAAGAGAAAGTGAAAGAATGGAAGCGATAGTCATTTGAAGGATGAAATTGGAGACAAAAAAGTCGTTCGAGGTCGATCAAAGGAGTAGAGACGTTACACTTCGTCGCCAATGGAGAATTGTAACTCCTTTGTGAATTTTAGAGGCAGGAATATTGTCAAGACGACAACACGTTGCGCAAACGTTCGCGTGTCGTGCTAGCGTCCCAGACAGAATATCCTCCACCGACACAAAAAACATCTACCAAGGGGATGGAAGGCGAATGAAGGACGTGGAATTACATTATTGAACTTAATTCTCTAAGGTAGGAGGTATGTAAATGTGGAATTTGCAAGGGGTGCAACTTCACGCCATTACAATAGAACCAATGGAAAAGAGAACCACATCTCATATCTTAAAGGCATGTACAATATAAACATACTCACGCACAACAAATTGGGAACCACACTTACATTTTATAGCAGGGAAACACAACTGTTTTAACTATGACTGCAATGATTGCAATATAAACATAAGGAAACACAACTGCTAACCTATGACTGTAATGAAGAACAATATAAGGCTTACAAATGAAAAACAGTAAGAGTTTAACAAATCTCAAATCTTTTGTGTATGACCAACTCATTCGTAGGCATAAATTATTGTGAATTTAAATGATAACTTATATTTTGCATAAATGAATTGATAAAGCGAAACTTATAAAAAGGATAACACCCCAAAATTTATCTATGGCACCAAAATAACCTATAGTATTTAACTCACTGAATAGATGAAGCAAACCCTAATAAAAAGAGAAACCCACAAATTTATCCATGGCACCAAAGTAACCTATAGTATTTAACTCAATAGATGAAGCAAAACCTAATAAAAAGAGAAATCCCCAAATTTATGACTAAATATATATTACGACATCGAAGAAAACCTAACTGAATGATAATGTGAAACTTATGAGAATAAGATAACCATAGTGAATGATAATGCAAAACCTATGAAAGAAAAAAACACCCTTAAATTTATCTATGGCATTGAACAAGCAGACAAATATTATTCGACCTAAACCCAAAACCATAAACCCATGAAATAAAAAAACCCCCAATATCTTTGCAAACATTAAAAGCAACAACATCTATCTGACCTCCAAGTGGTGAAGAGATTGCAGAAGTTCAGGTCTTGGACCTCAGGCTTACTATATATCATTTGTTGAAGAAGGTGTTAGGAGTTAGTCGTTTTCGACTATACCTGCAAGGTTTCGGGCATCGAGCCTCAATTATACCTCTTACCCAATTCCTCAGAGTTATAAAGAAAAATCCACTAAGTCCAAAGTATTTCGGACTTCGGAATTCGGGAGCTTTGCTTAACTTTGTATTTGAAAGAAGGGGTATGAAGGATCTCCGAACCCCAAAGAGGTTTTGGGCATCACGAGTCAAAGTTAAGGCTTTTGCCTTGATAGGTTATGAAGTATGGTGAAAGATGAAAGCCTGAAAGCCAACAGAGTTAATGACTGACAACACTTAGGACTTTATCGAGCATCACGAGTCGGAGGTATGGCTTGTGCCTTACCGAATGACAGATAAATAGCATGAAGTATGGAGTATGCAAGAAAGCCGAACCCTGACCCTCAAAAAGGCATCGATGTTCGCAAGTCGAGAGGGACATTTGTGCCTTACTAGAAGGAATAATTAGTGGTATGAAGTATGTGCAGACCCTAATATCCAACGATCTAATGGGTTTCGCTCTTCGTAGTTTGAAGGCATGTTTGTCGATTTATTCACTTAAGCTCTACATTGAAGAATGGTAGGAGGAACAAGGGATCCCCAATCCTTGACAAGTCGATAGAAAGTTAGTGACGTGTGAAGACTTAGAAGATTTCGCGATAAAGTGAAAGACATGTCAGGCTTCTCAGTTCAGAGTGTCACCTACCGGTTTCAACATATTTTCAATCAAAATTTGCCAAAGCTCACTAGCAACGGAAATAGGAAATATTATCATGTAAATCTTTCAGCTCGATCAAAAGCATAAATTAGGCCCTCTTGGGCACTTTTATAATTACTTTTATTATTAATATATATAGGCTATTAGCCTTTTGCAAAAAAATAAAAAAAATCTATCTAACTAAAAGTATGAAGCCAAATCTATGAAATAGAGAACAACCACAAATTTATCTATGGCATCAAAACAACCAACAATAATATTTGTTATTGTAATGAAAATAAACAACCCTATATTAAAAGACAACAATGCTTGAATACAAGATTAATTTATACAGTTTAGTGTGTTTATGAACACAATTATCATAGTGTTCATAAACACCACAAGCTTCTTACAGAAGCACCATTGACCTACAAAAAACAAAAGCAACCAACCACAATGAAGTTTGCAAACTAATTAAAAAACGAAAAAACTGAATAATGGACGTTGAAATTGGACCAGAGGCACTATTTGGAGCATGCAATCGCCTTCCTGCATGCAAATCCATTAAAAGATATTTTTCGAGCTACAATAGAAAGCAAACCAACAAATGACATGCATGTCGAAGATGTGGGTTTACTTGCATGGCATCGAACAACGCGGGATCTTGCATGGCGGAGCCCGAAGGCATGGAGTTGTCAAAGACCTCTCGTAACAAGCACCTAGTTGAAGCATCACTAGACCAAGCATAACCTGTTGTTGTGGCGAGATTGAAGTTGTAAAGACCTTAAGCGAACACGTTATGACATCAATGTGAAGAACAATCAAGAAGATGGTAGATTGAAAGGGGAGAAAGTTGGTGAGTTGTGCGAAGCACTGGGAGCATTGAATGCAAAAAGGCTCGTATTTTGCGCGAGATGTCATGGAAATAATAGGAGGTGATGTGCAATAGACACAACTACACAAAATAATTGGCGAGAGCAACAAAAGATTAATGCGAGCCAATGGAGTGAAAGGGTGACGGACAATATTTTGGTAATGTGGCAATCCAATCCACTTTGGATGTCGTGCCATGCAGCAAGTGGACGTCGGACTATGCACATATCAATCGCATGACAAAAAAACTGATATTTTAGACAACATGGCCAAATCACGTCATGCCACGTGTCATATGCAATAAAAAAATTAAAAAACGATTTTGTGTTTTTAATACTATTTAATCTATGTCCTGAAGTTGCAAAAAAAATTAACGGGCACTCCACGTGTACCATTGAAACTAGGGTGTGCACATTCCGGCTCCTCTCCCCTAGTTCAACCGTAGCCATCGACAAAGTCGTAGCTTTAAATGATAGTTGTCGTACTTGTGTGTAGCTGGCCGCACAATTAATGAAATGCTGATAATAGTTGCTGAGGTTGGAACTACCTAGGGGAGAAAACCAAGTACCCACCAGGGCTAACTTCGCGCAACCATAGAATGTGAACCATGCGTCGAATCAGAAAAAGAATTTATGGGTTTTTTTCGCCCATGAGTTAAGAGCTTATAACTAAGCTTTTGGCTTCTGGGCAATTTGGTAGAGTGTGGGAGCGTTGGATATGCGCACGGAGGTCAAAAAGACACCTTTTAGAGGTGCCGTCTGCTCCCCGCCACCTAACATCCCAGTACCCGCCAGCTACAACCACCAATTTTTTTTTTCAAAAACACCTAAATATGTCACTATTAACATTTAAATAAAACTATTATATCATTCAAATTCGCTCAAAAGTCAATGGGCCTAAATCATGTTGGCACCTTAAAAAATCATTTTCGTGCCCATTACAAATCACTCCTACATATTAATCTCCTTATCCTAGCACCGAACACGAAACACATTACACCCCAATTAATCTTCATTTGGGGTCCAATGTAAACATATGAGTACTGGGTCTTTTCGATGGGCACCATCATTTTTCCGCGCGCGCTCTCTGGAAGGTTCTCATGGTGATGGAAGCGACCGTCGACTGGTCTCCACGCCCATGGAAGCGAACACTGTCTGGTCTCCACGGCTCCTGCACAGGTAACATCAAACATCATTTTCCTTTGAAATTGCAAACAATGGTACTGGTTAATCATTTTCTTCTGCATTTTCATGACCCATGAAGGGTTTATGCGATGATTGAAAAATTATTACTGCTTGTTTATTAAATAAATTATTCCTCTTACACGCATTTCCGCTGTGTGCTATTTGATTTTGTTGGCTCATGGTGCTGGTGTTTTACACATGGGTTTTTCTGGGGTTAAATGATTTCCTCTCCCTGTTTTACCGCGTGCTCACGGCCTCGTAAAGTTCATTGTATCATGATTTTGTCTGCATAAATGATAGGGGAATTTCATGGGTTTGACCACATGTCTGCAAAAAATGATTAATGGTCTGCATTGACCTTTTTATAGAAAGCCCATGTGAATTCGAGCATAAATCGGCAAACCCATTTAGTATACACCATTTTTGCGAATACCCTTGCATTGTTTTTCCAAATACGGGTTTTCTTGGGGTTAAATGATTAAATACGACCTAGTAAAGTCGACTGTATCATGATTTTGTATGCAGAAATGGTGAGGAATTTCGTGGGTTTTGACCACATGTCTACAAACAATGATTAATGGTTTGCATCGACCTTTTTATAAAAAACCCATGTGCATACGAGCGTAAATTGGCAAACCCATTTAGTATACACCATTTTTTGTGAAAACCCTTGCTTTGTTTTTCCAGATACTGGTTTTTTGGGGGTTAAATGATTAAATACAACCTGCTAAATTCGAATGTCTGCAAATTTCTTGGGTTTGACCAGATGTCTGCAAATTTCTGAAAACCCTAGTATATTCCTACAAGTGAGGAATTATTATTATGAAACCCTTGGCTAATTTCTTGTGCACATTTCTGAAAACCCAAGTGTGTAAACAATCTACTTCTGTTAAAATTTATATCCTATTGTTATTGAATATATCACAGCTTCTTTCATTTACTGTACAATATATATATGTGTGTATGTATGTGCACACACACACACACACACACACACACACACACATATATATATATGTCTTTATGTATGTGCAAACATACATGCATACATATATATATGTATGTCTGTATGTACATACATACATAAATACATACATATATATATTTATGAATGTATGTATGTCTGTATGTATGCACATACATACATACATATATATTTATGAATGTATGCATGTATGTATGTATGCACATAGATATATATATGCCTTCCATCGCCATGAGAACCTTCTAGAGAGAGCACGCGGTAAAATGATGGAAGATAATGGGGTACCCAAATAAACATCAAATCCATAATGCAGAATTCACTCATATCATCTCTAAAAACCTACGTAACTGGCATCTACAAATTCATTTTTTCAAACAAATTCAAATTTCAAACTCAACAACCAAATTGAATGCATTCAATTGCCACATTCGAATTCCTAAATAAGAGGGGGAAAGCAGCCGATTTCATTTGTAATCTGTGACAACTTGTTCTCTGCATCCTCTGCACATTCCTTTGCAGTTTCAGGTTGGTACTTTATACACATTCTACTTATAGTTATTTTCATGAACTGTGCTTTTAACATTTATATTTATGTAGTGTCTTCTTACTTTCATGAACTGTTCATTTAACATTTATATTTATGCAAGAGACTAGCATTTCAATACGTATCCTTTGCCTGTCCAATACAAGAGACTAGCATTTCAATACGTTTCCTTTCGCTGTCCAATACAACAGACTAGCATTTGTTTATATTTTTATACATTCCATTGCACATACAGTAGGCCAGCATACATATATTTGTCATTTTACTTTCTGTGTCTCTTGTTCATTCAACAAATCGATATATATGTGTGTATCATTTGTCTATCCTTTGGGAATGCAAACAATGGTACTGGTTAATCATTTTCTTCTGCATCTTATTGAATTTGTAAAAGAATGTGTACAATGTTATTTATATATATATACCTGTAAAACACATATTAAGCAGTGTGTTTCAAATTGTAAATGAATCTGTGCAATGTTTTATACATTCATTTACAAATTATGTGTCTGTTGTCTCTTGTTCATTGAGCAGAATGATATATATGTCTGTTTCCTGTAACTATCCTTCGAAAATGCAAACAATGGTACTAGTTAATCATTTTCTTCTGCATCTTTCATGACCCGTTAAGGGTTTATTTGATGATTGAAAAACTATTACTGCTTGTTTATGAAATAAATCATTCCTCTTACACGCATTCTCGCCGTGTGCTATTTTATTTTGTTGGGTCATGGTGCTATTTTTTTCTCCCACATTGCATGTATGGATGTATGTATGTATGTATATATAAAGTTGTCTATCCATGCTTTGAGGTAACAACAAACATCATTCTCCTTTCAAAGTATATGTATGTATGTATGTATGTATGCGTATGTATGTATGTATTTATGTATGTATGTATGTGCATACATACATACATACATACACACATACATACACACATACATATATATGTGTATGTATGTATGCACATTGTACACATTCTTTTACAAATTCAATGAAATGTAGAAGAAAATGATTAACTAGTACCATTGTTTGCATTTCGAAAAGGATAAGCTCAGGATACAAACATATATATCAATCTGGTCAATGAATGTATGTATGTATGTGCATGTATATGTATACATACGTACATACATATATATATATATATATATATATAATGTATGTGTATTCATACAGTATGTATGCATGCACATACACACACACACATATATATATGTATGGTATGTATGCACAAACATACATATGTATGTATGTATGTATGTATGTATGTATATATGAATGTATGTATATATTTATTTATGTATGTATGTATGTATGTATGTATGCACATACATATATATATGCCTTCCATCGCCATGAGAACCTTCCAGAGAGAGCACGCGGTAAAATGATGGAAAATAATGGGGTACCCACCAAAAAAAACATTAGTCATATGCTTAAATCGGACTCCAAATGAAGATTAATTGGGGTGTAATGTGTTTGGTGTATGGTGCTAAAGTAAGGAGATTAATATGTAGGAGTGATTTTTAATGGGCACGAAAATGATTTTTTAAGGTGCCAACGTGAATTAGACCCATTGACTTTTGAGCGGATTTGAATGATATAATAGTTTTATTTAAATATTAATAGTGACACATTTAGGTGTTTTTAAAATTTATTTGCAATGTATATCAGAGATTTTCTGCAATGTATATGTATGTATATGTTTATATGAATACATGCATATATACTTGTGTTTCTATGAATGTTTACATGTATGCTTATGTTTGTATGACTATATGCATGCATACAAAAATGCAAAAAATCACAGATATATATGGCTCCCCAAATAAACATCAAATCTTAATATAATGCAGAATTCAATGATTAATTATGTGTTGTTGTACATGCATTATTTCAAATGTTGTATGATGTTTGTATGTTACTAGCGGTTGTGACTACCCGTGGTTGTAAATATTTTCTTGCAGGCACGAGAGAACAAGGAGAGGTGGTGCAACAATGTTTAGGGTGGGGAGTTTGATAAATGTGTTTGTCAACACATCAAATAATTAAGGATTTTTTGTTCAAATGGCTCTATGTTTCAATTATTTTTCTATATTGTTCACTAACTAGTATGTCTTTTTTATTTATTTCAATAACTATTGTCCATGTTTGTTTGTTCTGGCAGGCATGTAAAATGGCTAGGAGGCTTTAAAAAGCATGTCAAATTGCAAGATTACATTTCAGGTAAAGTCTTTCAAGACTTTACTTTGGCTGTGACCTGGTGGACATAGTGTCGAATTATAATGCTCATTTTTCATATTCATTGTAAACTTACATTTAAAATTTACAATTAGATTGATTTCCAAGTGTAGGTGTTGAAAAATTTATAATTTCAAATAGATTAATTTTTGGATATGCTGCATATAGATGTATAGATATATGTATGTGTATACTTAGTTGTGTATACATGTGTACATGTATGTATGTATGTATGTATGTATATACATACATACATATATATATATTTACATATATGTATGCATGTATACATATGATGTTCATTTTTCTTATTCATTGTAAACTTACACTTATAATTTACAATTAGATTGATTTCCACTTACACTTACAGTTACAATTTTTATGTGTACATAATTTTCTGAACTTCATTTACATACATTTCTTAGTGTACATTTATATTTCCAACAATGTTAGTTAGATGAATACAACAAACACATATCCAATAAAACGATTGATGAATACAACCAACACAAAATCAATTTCGAATCACAAAAGCATAGATCATTAACTTTAAACATGATTAAGACAAAGTTGGAAAGAAGACAAGGAGTCTTCAGTCTTAGAAAAAAGACACTGGCAAACATCAAAGTAATATAAGTTGACTACAAACTACCAGTCAGTTCTACAAAATTGGACAGTTGTATCCTTTGGATATCCAATACAACAGACTACTATCCTTTGGCTGTCCAATACAATAGACTAGCATTCAGTTTTACAAAAAACACTCTAGCACACTTCGAGGTCAAAATTTTGACAACAAAAAATCCTAATAAGACATCCATAGATCTGATTAAGAAGTGGTGTTTCCTTGGGGTTCAACTGACTCTGCATCAACTGGAGAAGATGTTAAGGACTGCGGATTGTTCTGTATGGCACTTGCGATACAAGCAAGCAATGCATGATTTGCCTTTGGAGTGAGTTGTAACTGTGGAGGGTAGCCTTCAGAAGACCCATTTTGTATGCTACTAAGAGCAGCAAAGGCTGGAGCCAAAATGTTAACCGTGTCCCTTAAAATTGGATGTTGACTTGGAAGAGGAGTTGTAGGAGTACCCTTACTTATGTTTCTTTCTGCTCTTTCTACTTGCTTTTCGTTTTCCTTCAACTGTCGAGCAATTTTTGCTTGCTCCCTTTGAAGCTCCTTTTGATGTCGCTGCCTCAACTTCTCCTCTGCAATTTTCTATTTTTTTGCAGCACGCTCCAATCTGTTTGCCTCCCTCTATGCGAGGATTGCTTCTCTTTCTGTCTTCTTTTCAGCCATTTGCTCCCTTTTCCTTTGCTGCAATTCTTGGTTTCTTCGTTTTTGTGCCTCTTGTTCATTCAACAAATTGAAGAAATCATTTGATGTCAAAATTTGAGACTGCCTACTAAGGCGTAAGACCCCATTGCGACTTTTATTAGATGATTGGTGCACCCTTTTCATTGGGAGTTGCAAAAAAATGCTTCTCTTGCTTGTTGGTTGCTGATCATTGACTTATGTGCATTGCACATAGTCAACCTCTTCGTCACTTGAGTCATTACCTTCGAGTCCATCCTCATCATCATTTGCAGCCTCCCAATTTCTCCCAGTTGTGAAGTAATGGATGACATCTTCAGGATCAACATTTGATGGTGATGGCATGGACAACCCTTCATCCACTTGACTGAAATTGAGATGTACCCCTAGGTTCAAAGCTGCATCTTGAAATTCAAATGGCAGATTGAAACTCTCTTCATTTGCAACTACTTGACTGCATGAATGAACTGCTGGTTCTTGTTCAATTTCTGTTGCTTCAATTTTTTCTGGACAATATCCTTCTTCACTTGTTGGATTGGGGGGTATGCTTGCAGAAAAGGTGTCCACAAACTGTCCAATCTGATCCTCATTCCAACCTACTATCCTCAAACATGTTTCTGCTGCCATGAACTGTGCCTCAGCATCAGCTGTATCACCCTTTGTTTCTGCTCCCAATCTGGTTCCTTCCTCTTCAACCACGAAAGCTTGGCTTGGCCCCATATCGAAGTCAAGTGCATGTCTATTCAATGGCCAAATTCCCGTTCTTCGAAAACCACTTGCAATGTTATTAGAGGTCAAAGCTTGTGCAAAAGCTTTGCTGGCAAGTGTTGCCAACTCTACCCTTCCAATGTCAAGTTGAGGATTTTCAAATAGCCATATACTCCTTTGTTGTTTGAAGTAGTACTTAAATGGTGAGAACACACTAACATCAAGGGGCTGCAATGTGTTGGAAGTGTGAGCAGATCTATTCCCTTAGTCTTTGCTTCTTCAATCGTTTTGAATGCAACATGGCTGCCATGACCATCAAAGATGAGAAGTTGTCAGTTGGATGGTGACACCCCTCCTGAGACATTTCTTGCAAAGTGTTTTAACCATTACACAAATAATTCTTTGGTCATCCAAACATGTTCTTGGATTGCCATGCATGCCCTTGGCTCACAGTTAATAATATAGTTTCTAGTGTTCCTTTTCGACTTGAACAAATAGTAACCAGGTATAACTTGACCTGCTGCATTAACACAAGCTAGAACAGTGATCCATTCTCTGCTTTTAGCAATTAATTGTGGAACACATTTCGTCCCTGTTTTTGCAATAACTCTCATTGCACAGTTTCTGCCAGCCTGCACACCTGTTTCATCACAGTTCCATATTTTGTTGGGCCCATAATTATGTTTGTTGTACAACTCCTCCAATTTATCATAGAATGAAGAAACTATTTTTGGGCGTAGCATTATAGCTCGATCTATGTCCAGTCCTTCAGGTGTTTGAATTGTTAGATCGAGATGCCTTTGACGAAAGCCAACCCACCATGACCTCCCTGGTATCCCATTTGTGAATGGGTTAGGCCTTGCTCCAACCATTTGGGCCACCGTTGACTTAAGTTGTGACACTTGAAGGCCATGGCCAATATTAGCCATATCTTTACACCACTACACAATTTCAGCTTCTTCTTCGTCACTTAGGTTTGTTCGGGGCCCCCTTTTTTTTGTAGATGTCACACCATTGAGCCATGCCCGCAAACTGTTAGGCGGGATTCCTCATTTGATCGCTGAAGCTCTGATTGACATTCATTTGTCCTCAACATCTGCAATGGCTTTTTCCACATCATCCATAGACCAAGTTTTCATGCACAGATCTGGGGTTGTCACATGGTCAGTAGGTGGCGGTTCCATTTCTACCTCAGTATTATGAACAACAGGTTCAAAACCATCATTTTCAATGGTCTGTTCTGCATTTTCAGAAATATCTTCCTCGTTGGTGTTCACTGCTGGCTCTTCATCAACAACATCTGGAACATTGAATGTCACTCCACGAGGTACTCTAATCACGCGCCTCCCAGTCGATCTCTTCCTCTTCTGGCTTGGTGCCATGATTGCCAGTGATCCTGTACATTGTAAGCCATAAAGAGTCAGAAAACTGTGATCCTGTACATATAATTAGATAGATATAATTACATAGAAAATCACTGATATACAGTGCAAAATAGAAAACAGTGCTAAATGTGTCACTATTAACATTTAAATAAAACTATTATATCATTCAAATCTGCTCAAAAGTCAATGGGTCTAATTCACGTTGGCACCTTAAAAAATCATTTTCCTGCTTATTAAAAATCACTCCTACATATTAATCTCCTTACTTTAGTAGCAGATATCAAACACATTACACCCTAATTAATCTTCATTTGAAGTCCGATTTAAACATATGACTAATGTTTTTTTTGGTGGGTACCCCATTATTTTCCATCATTTTACCGCGTGCTCTCTTTGGAAGGTTCTCATGGCGATGGAAGGCATATATATATATGTATGTGCATACATACATACATACATTCATAAATATATATGTATGTATATATGTATGTGCATACATACAGACATACATACATTCATAAATATATATGTATGTATATATGTATGTATGTATGTATGTGCATACATACAGACATACATAAATTCATAAATATATACATACATAAATACATACATATATATATGTATGCATGTATGTTTGCACATACATAAAGACATATATATATATGTGTGTGTGTGTGTGTGTGCACATACATACACACATATATATATTGTACAGTAAATGAAAGAAGTTGTGCTATATTCAATAACAATAGGATATAAATTTTAACAGAAGTAGATTGTTTACACACTTGGGTTTTCATAATTGTGCTCGAGAAATTAGCCAAGGGTTTCATAATAATAATTCTTCACTTGTAGGAGTACACTAGGGTTTTCAGAAATTTGCAGACATCTGATCAAATCCAGGAAATTCCTCATCATTTCTAGAGACAATATTATGAGACAGTTGAGTTTAGCAGGTCGTATTTAATCATTTAACCCCAAAAAAACCCATATTTGAAAAAACAAAGCAAGGGTTTTCACAAAAAATGGTGTATACTAAATGGGTTTGCCGATTTACGCTCGTATGCACATGGGTTTTTTATAAAAACGTTGATGCAGACCATTAATCATTGTTTGCAGACATGTGCTCAAACCCACGAAATTCCTCTATCATTTCTGCATACAAAATCATGATACAATGGTCTTTACAAGACCGTGAGTATGCGGAAAAACAGGGAGAGGAAATCATTTATATATATATGTATGTATGTATGTGCATACATACATACATACATACATACATACATACACTTTGAAAGGAGAATGATGTTTGTTGTTACTTCACACCATGGACAGACAACTTTATATATACATACATACATACATATATAATATATGTATGTGCATGCATACAAAGATACATACATCCATACATGCAATGTGGGAGAAAAAAATAGCACCATGACCCCACAAAATAAAATAGCACACGGCGAGAATGCGTGTAAGAGGAATGATTTATTTCATAAACAAGCAGTAATAATTTTTCAATCATCGAATAAACCCTTTAACGGGTCATGAAAGATGCAGAAGAAATGATTACCCAGTACCATTGTTTGCATTTTCAAAGGATAGTTACAGGAAACAGACATATATATCATTCTGCTCAATGAATAGGGGACAACATACAAATAATTTGTAAATGAATGTATAAAACATTGCACAGATTCATTTACAATTTGAAATACATTGCTTAATATGTGTTTTACAGGTATATATATATAAATAACATTGTACACATTCTTTTACAAATTCAATAAGATGCAAAAGAAAATGATTAACCAGTACCATTGTTTGCATTCCCAAAGGATAGACAAATGATACACACATATATATCGATTTGTTGAATGAACAAGAGACACAGAAAGTAAAATGACAAATATATGTATGCTGGCTTGCTGTATGTGCAATGGAATGTATAAATGACAAATGATACACACATATATATCAATTTGCTGAATGAACAAGAGACACAGAAAGTAAAATGACAAATATATGTATGCTGGTCTGCTGTATGTGCAATGGAATGTATAAAAATATAAACAAATGCTAGTCTGTTGTATTGGACAGTGAAAGGAAACGTATTGAAATGCTAGTCTCTTGTATTGGACAGGCAAAGGATACGTATTGAAACGCTAGTCTCTTGCATAAATATAAATGTTAAATGAACAGTTCATGAAAGTAATAAGACACTACATAAATATAAATGTTAAATGCACAGTTCATGAAAATAACTATAACTAGAATGTGTATAAAGTACCAACCTGAAACTGCAAAGGAATGTGCAGAGGATGCAGAGAATAAACTGTCATAGCCTGTGCAGAGGATGCAGAGAATAAACTGTCATAGCCTGTGCAGAGGATGCAGAGAATAAGTTGTCACAGATAACAAATGAAACTGACTGTTTTCCCCCTCTTATTTAGGAATTCGAATGTGGCAATTGAATGCATTCAATTTGGTTGTTGAGTTTGAAATTTGAATTTGTTTGAAAAAATGAATTTGGAGATGCCAATTACGTAGGTTTTTAGAGATGATATGAGTGAATTCTGCATTATATTTGGATTTGATGTTTATTTGGGGAGCCTTACACCTGTATTTAATTGTGCAGGTACGTACAGGAAATGAAGTAAATACATATATCTGTCAGGGAGTGTGTGGAAGACTGTACATTTCAAATCCCATAGAGTTAATAGGAGATTGTGATTATGTCATGTAAAGCACCATTAAGTGTGCATGTGTAATTGTAAATATAAAATGTAGTGAGGGACAAAATTTTGCAAGTGAGAGTATTTGTAACAGTAAATGTTTTAAATTAAATTGTAAATGAGCCTTTTTATGTGCAAGTTGACTTTATTTATAAATGAAAAAGCATGTTTAGCTGTCTATTATGATTGGTGAGTTACTCATTGTGCTATGAGCAGCTATTGGTGTTATAATTTTTTATTTGTTCAAATAAAATTTTGTACTGGGTCAAAGTTAAATTTTTTTTGGGGGGTGGAGTGAGCATGGAGGTGGCGGTTATTGGATGGGGAGCGGGTACTAGGTCTTCTCCCCTAGCGTGTAAATGGGGAATAATTGAGAAGTCATTCCAGTAGTTTCTCAGGTCAGAAATTATTTAAATATAATTTACCTATAATTCTTAAACCATCTTTGAATGTTATATTAATTCCCAGCATTATGAACAATGACTGAATGAATTTTATTATTGTCACCAATACTGCCAATTGTCTACAAGCACAAATCAGATTACCAGGTTTCAGGCAAACTGTTTGACGAAATGCCAGTGCGCATGGAATTGTGAATTTAGAAAAGAAATATTGCATAGTAATTTAGCCCGGGATATTTCATTATCACCCTATATAAAAGTTTGTTTCAATATAAAATAATAATTTTCCTATTTTAGTTCAAAATATGTAAATTAGACTTTAATTGTTTATAAAACCCATAAATTTCTTCTGTGCTTATAAGACCAAATCAGTACTTAAGTTTTCACTTGTTAATTCATATCTGATAATGAGCAACCATAAAACTCTTAAAATTAAGATGCATGAATTCAAGCAGTGAAAGTCTAATCAAATTGTAGCTGAAAGTAATGTTCTATAATTAATTTGAACAAAACACTTTAAACACAATTTATGGCAAATTAAGAATAAACCGTTCAGGTTAAAGTTACGCTAGTAAAAATATGAGCTAAAATCATTTTGATATTATGAATTACAGACTAAGTCATCAGTGCTCGTCCTCAAGGAAGTTCAAGACTTGGAGTATTTGTTTTCCTTCCCATCATAATTTTTTTAACAACCTACATCCTAAGAAAGTTTAATTTTCCTTTCTGCAGATTATATACATTTTTTCTTGAACTAAGGAAGTTCAAGACTTGGAGTATTTGTTTTCCTTCCCATCATAATTTTTTTTAACAATCTACATTCCTAAGAAAGTTTAATTTTCCTTTCTGCAGATTATATACAATTTCTCTTGAACTAACCTCCTTGATTTTTGAATACACGTCATTCTGAAATATTCAACCGAATTAAATTCATATTTCATAAACTGGCCTCTTGATTGACATGTTATAAGATCAGTGTCCATGGTAGTTTCTTGAATTATTCTGCAAGCAGCATTCCTCATCAATTTTCATTCTATAAAGTCTAAAAAAAATTTGAAATGCATGCCCAATACACAATCTTTTGCCCTATTATATGCATGCTACAGTCTATTCTAGGCTCTTTAACATTCGATTAGGACAGCACGTCAACTCTACATCACAACATAGATATCATAGTTGACGTGGGAATCAGACTATTTGGAATGTATTTTGAATGCATGATGCTAATTGTATGTCAAAACCATTAGACAGCACCGTCATATCTTGAATTCACAGTACAAAACAAGATACTAAACCATACAAAGCAATCCAATTTACATATAATATATTTTTCAACTTCAAGACAACTTAATATGTTGCCTATACAATATCATCGCTTGTTTGGTTCACTAACAAAACTATTAGGAAGTGTTAAAATACAACACCATCAATGTGACAGTTGACATTGAACTTTTAGTTGCCCACACAAATGATCATAGTTGTATAAAATTACAGAAAAATACATATGATTGTAAAAATGAAATTTACATCTTAGGTTGTCCACTAACAAGAGTAAGAAGGAAAGTCCTATAGTCACCAGAAGTATCAGATGAAATCATACGCTCCAAGGTCTTTCCATAAGTATTTAAAAATTCTGCCTTGATGTATTCCATGTCCATCTCTGCCCGTGTAATCACAACACGAATAAGAGCTGCATCATTGGTGCCTATCCCCTTCATTGACTTGTATAAAATCTGTAACAACATTATGAAAGAGTGTGTGAAAAGAACCCAGAAAATTGAAAGCATAAGTACAAGTTACAACTAAACTATGAATATCATCTTTTGCTGTGTTGCCGATATATGCAGAAGCCTGGAGGTAAGAAAATGGGTAGAAACTAACAAATAATAGGCATGGAGTCAAGAAGATTGCAGGGAAAGGGATTATTGTAGACCATTAAAAACATTATAAAGGAAGTTTTAGATGAGGACATGATTGTTGCTTCACGTGTGAGTAGGATTTCAAAGTAATATCAACTTTTGGCTAGGCTTGAAGGCTATATGTAATTTTGCAACCGTGTGCAGCTCATGCAGACAAGGTTGCTAATAAATCCAATAAGCCAACATGAATCGCCATATACGCTGGAACAGTGCACAATTTTCACTTTTTCAAAAAATACATGAAAAAAAATATTTGGAACCTGGATAGATAGTAGACACTAATGGCTATAACTAAAATAAGATTGCAAATTATATAAGAGAAATGTTTTTGGTTGAGAAAAATCAGGTAGAATTTTTAAAATCTACTGGGCATAAGAACAAAGATGCATAGAAGTGTTTAAAATAAAAAATCTGTGGTAGTTTATTTTGATACCATGATTAATGCATATATTGTAAGGATTCTGTGAAGGCATACCTAATATGACAAGGCATAAGCCATTAATTGCATCTCCAATACTTGGAATGATAGTTCCATGCAAAGAAATCCAGATGTAATCCCATCGTCAGGCAAAACCAAAATGTCTTTCAAATTTTATTGAATTTCTGACTTGCTGATGGTTGCCAGATTTCTTTTTTGACATTTTCCATTTAATTACAGTGCATTTATTCATATGTAGATTTTCTACCCAAATAAGCCATTTTGGCAGCCTCTTGTTTACAATTCATTGTCACCTGCACCAGTGTTCAACATTTCTGCAACTCTATTTTTTAGAGTTTTGTGCCAAGCTGAATCTACTAGCAAGGCAATGCCAGCATCATAAAAGAGCTGAATCTCCTAAAACACCAATGTACAGCCATCATTAGAAAATAAAGGTTGTCAATATAGCAAATGCTGATTTGCCAATTTTATTTTTGTTGTTCTTTACTCATCCCCATGGACTGGCCCAGAAGGCCTGTATGGTTCAAATTATTGTATACAAACTCTCTGAGTACTCACACGTTGAATAAGAAAATGAGTAAACTGCCTATTAACTTGCCTAGCTGAGATTTGCTGATTTTTTGGCAAGTTTTGCAGAGTTTTGCCAAGTCAATGAATTTATGTGTTTTTTTTAATTTGCTGAGTTTTTGTCAAGTCATCAAGTTCAAGTCAAAATTGGATCTTCTGAGTTTTGCTAAGTCATGAGTTTCAAGCTATGGTTCAACAGTTCAACTAGTCCAGTGTACTTGTTGAAAGACCTCATGTGATGCACGGGTTGAGGCATAACAATATATTCATTGGAACAACCCGGAGCCCAACGCAATTTGAGGCATGCTCGTGTTCACTTGACAGAACAGACAAGTCATCATTCTGATCTGTCCCATTATATTCATTGGATAGGCTTAGAGCCCTTATTTAGTCAAGTTACTCCATTATAATTCATAAGACAAATGGCACAACCAAGGTAGAGTCATCCCCTTATATAATATATTCATAGACAAGCCTAAGAACCTATATTCATTTAAAAATCTTAGAGCCCTCTGTTATCGCATCATCACATTATGTTTATTGCAGAGACCTAGAGCCCTATGTAGCTCAAGGTATCCCATTATATTCATCAAAAACAACTAGAACCCAATGCGAAGGCTGAGGATTGTCATAATCCATTGTATTCGTTGGATAGACCTACATCCCTACCAAGTATTGAGGCATGTTAAAAGAGTTATTAATTTTATTAGACTGACCTAGAGCCCTACAGTAGTTGAGGCAACCCATTATACTCATCAGATGACCTAGAACCTACCCAGGTCCATACACAAGTCAATATGGCCCCATTAAAATAAGTGGATATCTCCCTACAGGGTAGAAGCATACGATCGTATTCACTAAACAGACCTAGAAACTTAGTGGCTTGAGGAATCCCATTATCTAAAGCCCTACAGAGCTAAGTTGTCTCGATTTAATGAGTCTCAAATCACAACTGGAGATAACAATAAACAAAAAGAGATGCACATCTATAGAAGTTCTGATGTTTTATTAGGTGGCATGTAATGGGAAGGGCACCATGTGTAACACATAGAGATATCATAATGAACCCTATATGTAATATCCTATAGAAACCTCAAGCATTGGTTTTTCACTAAGGGAAATAATGCTCTCATCAGATTGGACTGTAACATGTTCATCTGTGGATGATTATCAATTTGAAATCATGCTCATCCACTAATAATTATGTTGGTAACAACAGATTGGAGTGTAACCTGCTCTAGGATGATTACTATTAAGTTGTGGACAGGGTCATCCTCATTCTTTATCGATAGCTTTCTAACTTTAGTACTCTGTCTAGACTTTCTTCTGAATTATTTCGACTCCTAGATTCATAGATTCCTTTCTAATTTACTTTCATGGCCCATGACTGCTTTGAAGCTTTCTTCCACCCATAACATTGTATTTTTTATTTTTCTAGATTAGGAATCATACTAACCAAGAATAGAACACATGTCAAATTACTCTAATTTTCCACTTATATGTATACATACATACTTACCTAAGACCATACATGCACATACTAGTATATGTCATATGAATGCATGCGTATGTACCTGCACACCATATACATACATGAATGTGTGTATCCATATATACATATGTATAAATGTGTATACAATGATAAATACACGTGCACACACACAGACACACACAAGCACAAGCACCCATACACACTTATGTGCACATGCAAACACATCTACACATGCACATACGACACATACTACAACAAATACATACAGTACAAACATCATCATGCACATTGTCTTGAAATGAACCAGAGAGCTGATTTTGTTCTTAACACACAAAAAAAGGTTTTCAATTATTTAAGGTGGTAATGTTAAAAATATGGAACTTGTTCGCCTGCACCTTATAACAGAAACTTGAACTGCAAACAGAATAGGGAAATCAAACAAAATTGCAGTCCTAAACTTGCATACAACAGCAGATAATGGAAGAAATGGTACATTTCATTAACAAAGAAATTTCTACATGGATACAAACGATACAAGTCAGCTAGGGCCACCAATATGTTACAATCTCTCTAGCTTCAACGTTTTGTAGTCTTTCACCTTCCCAAGAATTTGAAAATACAGCTAAAGATATAGTTACAGAAATCATGAATTGACCCTAAGGCCAATTCTTTTGTTGAAAAAAGTGTGATTTTTGCATAGAAATGGTCAAACAATCCTTGACACAGGCAATCTAAATTATATCACGACTAGCATTTTTTTCACAATTTGGAAGTACACTGAAGCTTCTTTGAAGTCTTGAAGAAGTTTGAAACACCATTGTTGAGCACCAACACAGTTTCAGTTCATTGTGAGCCAGACAGAGGGTTGCAAGAGCCATTTTAGTTGTAATCATCATTTTGTACTATTTTACCAGTAATACAACAAGGTAGAAGTCCTATTGGCACCTAGCAAGCTGGGTTTCTCCTCCAAATTGGGGGTTTCCCAGGTGAAAAGGTTCTTGTTCACAGGTGTGTTTGTGTTTTGCTTTAATTTCCAGTTTGTGTGAACATTGTTCAGCTTCCAAAGGGTTTAAGAACAGTTATAAATCAGAGCAAGATATCTTTTGATGATTTTTAATTCATAAAGCATAGTTCATAGACAATTACAGATCATTGTCTTATTGGAGCAGGCTAGACTCATGGGAAACAAGTGGAAGGTGATTTTTTATACAGTGAAAAGGTCTTCAGGTAAAGAGGAGCTAGTCCCAGCAAATCTGGAGAGTGGAACATGCCATTGGAACCAAAAAATAAGAATGTGTGGCATTAATGAAAGAGTTGCAGTCTAGAGAGTCACATGGAACAAGAAATGAAGCACCAACAGTGGATCACTCAACAACAAGAGTATATGGCTAGACAGCAAGATCAAATGACCCAAGAGCAGTCATTCACCAATACTCTGGTATGAGCTCTAGCCAGGGAATTTGGCATTAGAGATTATGGAGAAGAAGAGAAGGGCTGACCATGAATGCAGATGGGAAGAAAGAGGACTAATAGTAAAATATGGAACAACTTCATTCAAAGTTGAAACCAAGATTGACATCAAAACATTTAAAAGTGAGTTAATGTAGAGATTTTACACACTCGGATCAAGCAAATGGGGGTGTATTTCAGTGTCCATAATGTCAGTGAAGCTCAAAAGATTTCTTTTACTTGCTTGAAAATGAGTGGTCATGCTCTTGTATGATGGGAGAGCTTTCTTTCTTCATGTGCAAAGAAGAAGAAACCAACAATCTACGGTTGGGATGGTTTCAAAGGCTTGCTATGAAAGAATTTCTATCCAACTGGCCATGAAACCGATCAAAAGATGAAGTGACTCTATTATAGGCAAGGAAGCAATCAATGTGTTCAAGATTAAACAACTGAATTTCATAGGCAAGTAATATTACTCAGGATGGACTTGGAAGAAGAAGATATCCTTACCAAATACCTCTGTGGGTTGCATTCAAACCTTCGAAAGAAGGTCATCACCACTAAGCCAGCTGATTTGGATGAGGCTTGTGTTTTGGCATACCATATAGATAGGAAAAGAAGATAGGTAAGGGAGAATCGTCTAAAAAGGAACACCAAGATAATGAAGAGCCCAAGGAAAAGAAAGGTAAACCCTTTAATAAATGGGAAAAAAATAAGACGAATGTAGCTGTGCACTAATGCAAAGACTTAAAAAAATCATTGTTTCCATTGCAATATTGATGGCCATACCTAAAACAAGTGTTGGAGTTTGTATCCCAAGTTGTACCCAAAAAATAAGCCCGAGAACTCCAAGAAGTCCATAGCTACCATCCAGGAAGAGCTGTAAATAGAGGACAGCTCAAACATTGATGAGAAATTAGGATGCATAGCTACAAGGACCATCATGAGCGAACAAGAACTTGAGGCAATGAACCAACCACTCTAAAACTCCAAGCAAAGAAAACAAGGGTATAAGCACTAGCAGATCCTGGTTCCCAATGCAATTTGGTTTCAGATGAGATGATTAGAAAGCTTGATTTGAAGACTTATGATAATCCTCAACCTTGCCCTTTGGGTTAAGTCAAGAAGGTTGTGGAGATTCGAGTAAAAAAGAGGTGTATATTTCACTTTGCTATTAATGCTCAAGATATATAGACTAAGTAGAGGCAGATGAGATTTTTCTTGATGCATTCAATATTGTTCTTGGGAGTCCATACGTGTATGTGAGGAGGCTTAACAAGTATAGATGGGTCAAGGGTGGAGTCAAATACAACATCAAGGGACACCAAAGCAAAGCAAGGATTGCCATGGTAAGTTCCAATTGAGCACTCAAGCTAATACAAGAGACCAAGCAGTTTTATTTATTGCTTTTTAAGGATAAACAAGAAATTGGTGTGGGATGAGTTGCTGGAATCATTTGAGGAGGTATTTCATGACCCTAAGGGACGGCTTTCTAAGAGAGAGAGAGAGGTAGAATGAAATTCATCTGCTTCTCAAATCTCCTCTACCCAATATAGGATTGTACAAACAGTTGTTAATGGAAAACAATGAGACGCAAAAAACAGCTTCAATAGTTATTGGAACAAGGTGTAATATGACCCAACTTTTCACCATGCGGATCACCTTTACTCATGATAAGAAAGAAGGATGGCTCTTGGAGGATGTGTATAGACTACCATGCTCTCAACAAGATCACTATTAAGAACCACTATCCTCTCCCAAGGAATATTGGAACAAGGTGTAATATGCCCCAACACTTCACCATGAGGATCACCTATAGTCATGATAAGAAAGATGGCTCTTGTAGGATGTGCATAGACTACCATGCTCTCGACAAGATCACTATTAAGAACCACTATCCTCTCCCAAGGATGGATGAATTGCTGGACCAAAAATCAAGATATCATCAAGTATGGATGAAGGAGGATACGAAGAAAAACATTTTCAAAACTAGGCAAGGTTTGTACAAATGGTTAGTTATTCCTTTCGGCTTATGTAATGCACCAACTACACTTATGCATTTGATGAAAGATTCATTGAGAAAGTTCATAGATACATGTGTCATAGTCATAATTCCAAGACATGCTTGGAATTGCCTAGACTCGACGAGTCTCGAGGCAGGTGACCCCAAACAAGTCTAGGAGACTCAACAACCAGGTACTCGCTAGACTTGCCAAGTCTAGGCAAATCCCGATGGGAAGACTCAACCACGACTGAGTGAAAGAAAAAGTGAAAAAAAATAAGCAATTCACTTTATTTTTATTTATTTTTTGTCTTATATTTGTCTCCTACACCCTAAAAGCAACTTCATTTCATTTTCAAGCCAAAAGAGAAAGAAAAAAAAAGAGTTTTGAGCCAAAATTGGATTGCATTGAAGGGAAAACAGTAAGGCGATTGAGCAAAAATCGGTAGTTGAATCACATTTGGGCAGGTTTGTAGCTACGTTTGGTGCACCTAAAGGAGGCTAAAAAGGATTGGAAAGAGTTCACCATTGATTTCAAGCAGTGTTCCACGGGGACGCGTCCCCCTGGAAAAACCACCTGTTTCTGAGATGGGGAGACGCCTAGGAAACATCCCTCCGCCGTCCCCTTGAAGTCTCCTCGTAGAGGGAGACGTTTCTACATGGAAGACTCTAGGGAAACTTCTGGGAGACTTCCAGACATCCCCTCCACCCAAGGAAACTCTAGGGAAACTTCTGGGAGACTCCAAGGAAACTTATGGGAAACTTATGGTAGACTTCCAAAGGCATTAGGCCATTAGCTTGGAGCCATTTACTATTTTGTACTCTGTTTTTGAAGTTTGAACATTGATGATACAATGATACTTGATTGTAATTATGATTCATGAATCATGATTATGAAACTCAAATTATGAAACATCTAGTTCTTGTTGCATTTTCCAATGTCTATATTTTCATTTTGATTTTCAATGTTCAATGATTCACTAGTTCAATAAAATGATATATCATTGCAATGTGTTAGTGTTTAAAGTTTTGTTTTCATGTGTTAACTTTACTTATTCATTAGGCTTCTAAAGTTATATAATTATATTGTTATACATCTTTTTGTAACTAATTTTTCAAGTACTATATGTATTTCAGCGCTGCCCCCTTGCCAACCCCCCACAACTATCCCCCCGCCGTCCCCAAACTTAGGCCCCCTGTCTCCCATCTCGGAAACGCATCCCCCCGTCCCTATCCTTGAAACTCCGTGGAACACTGATTTCAAGCAAGATTTAAGAGGTAAGTTTATATTTTGAAGGTTTTTTGGATTTTTTAATAAAAAATCCATTTCTTTTTTCTTTCTTCTATTTTGTTTTAGTGGACCAAAGAACAAACCCTAGGTATTTAAAAAAAATAGTTTTATAGTTGCAAACCCTAGATTTTTTTATACATGTTAATTTTTTATTTATTTCTATGTTATTGCAACATTCTTTAGATTTATAAATTGTCTTTATTGCACTGTCTAGAACCCCGGTTTGAAGGGACCCTTGTTGGAAAAATGCTATCACTAGGCAAAAGAAAGGAGAGATAACTTGGTTTCATTGCAAACAAACAATGCTTGGAGGAGGCATTAATAGATTAAAATACCATCTTGCACATATACCATGTCGAGATGCTAAACCATGCCCAGCTATGCCTGTTGATGTTATGTGTGAAGTGCAAGTTCAATTAGAAACTATGTTACCCCAAGTTTCCAAGACGAGGACAGTAGGGGACAGGGGGAAGAGTTTCATGAACAACTTTTTTTCGGGCCATTTCGGGGTCAGCAGGGGACAGCAAAGGGGACAACTATATAAAAATAGGGTTTTAAAATATTTATACAATAATATTGATAAGGCATTCATCATATACATCATAGATACTTAATACATAACATTTGTGTTGAATTGAGAGTTCACATGAGAGTCGAACAAATTAGCAAATGTAAAAACTTAATTGCTTTCATAATTCATTGTCGATATGCATGTGATTTTAAAAAATAGTATACAAGTGTAGACACCCAAAATTGTCCATGTCATAATATTACCTAGTCGATACATGACCTTGTAAGACATTTTGTAATATTTTATCCTAGGTCATTACATTATCCCACTTATCCCATTTATTCCACTTAGTCACCTTCCCAATTAATTAAATAAATCCCACTTATCTCATTTATTTAATTAATTCCCCCTACACATGTCTCAAAATAATTCAAATTAAATATTTGAATTAATCCCTCACTCATTGTCACATTGCAACATGTGTCACATGACTACAACTCTTCACATGCATAAATAATGAGATTCTCACTCACATCCTATTTTTACCCCCATTCATTGTGTGTCATAGGCATCTTTTCTCTCCAAATAAATTAAAAAATCCCACTTATTTCCTCACATCTTAATTTTAGCCTCATGTCATAACCCACTTAATGTGCGTCATAGGCACTAAAATAACCTTTTAATCCTAGCCATACATATCAAAAATTTGACTTTTAATCTTGGTCATTGAATCAAATCAACCTTCTCCTATAAATCAAGCCTTTCACATGCCATTTAGGAGGATCTTCTTCTAGTATCCTCACTCTCCCAAAATTTCTCTCAATCTTCTTATCTATCTATCTATTTTTCTTCTATTATCTTTCATCTCATTGTTATGCTGCGAAATTGAGCAATCAACAATCAAACTTTCAAAATCTTGCATTCTCATGCAAGTGGAGAAGAGCAATAGAGATAAATCAAATCTAGCTTGGAGATCGGTTTGCTTTGTTTTCTTGTTTTGATTTTCATGCTAGTGTGTGCTCTATTGTGCTTATTAGGGTTTTCATATCTTGTTGTTTCAGTTTTATATCTGATTTTCCCTAACTTACATTTGGTGAACCTGACATGAATCCTTTGATCTAGCTTGCTTTTTTGCAAGTTTCATTAACTTTTTGTTGCAGGTCTGCTAGTTTTTAGACAAAACACCAAGTTTTACAAATTTTGTCATATCTTCTAAACGGCTACGCATTTTTCCACAATATTTTTACAGATGCCTATACATCATCTCAAAAGGCCACAGTGATCATAAGGAGTTGTAGTAGCAGCAATATCATTCATACACATCAATTGGAAAGTGAAAACTTTCGGGTGCACTCATTCTATTATCTTTATCTCTCATTTAATCAATCAATCTTGTTTGCAAAACACTTCAATTTGGGGCTTTAAAACAAACATCTTGTTTGCAATCACACTCTAAAATTGGGCTTAAAAAGAACCATTGTCTTCCATCACACATTTTGACTTTGGGTTAAAAATAACAAGTGTTTGAATTGTTTTACACACATTTCAATTTTCTAAAGGGAAATTAACAATTGCAAGTGTGAATCAAGTGCGTGTGTGATAAAAAACACCTCACTTGGTTCGCTTTTGTCATACCCTTCATAGGAGGCCTGCTAGGGGATTTCATCACCCCTAGGGACGACCTCAATCAAGGTGTGAATCGAAAGACACGCTTCTTTGAGAGTTAAAATCTTGTCACTCTTGGCTAAGCCCCAAAGAACTTTATAGCTTTGGGAAGTGAAGGTGAAGGGTGGGTTACCCTTTTCTCCCGGCTGTGTGGTAAGATTTTTCTTTCAAATTATCCCTAGTCAACCTCGTGCATCCTAGCTTAAGACCTAATTGGCCATACCCACTTGACTAGTTCTAGGACTTGTTGATGTGTCTTCTTCAAGTGCGTGCTTAATCATCACATTCATAATTTCAAATTCAAACTTGCTTATGTGTCTTGTGTCTGTGATTCATGTGTGTACATGTGTAGTCATTTATTTGCAAATTGTCATATCAAGCTATAAACACCAACACATAAACATATCATTCTAATCATCCTAATCATTTTTTTTCTAATCACATTCAAATCAATTTCATCCTAATCAATCCAAGTCATCCAATCTAATCATTCCACATCATCATCGCCTTAATCCTAAGGAAGCACTTGCTAAAATGGTCCTAATCCTTAATGATCTTAGTCACAAGCCCAAGTTCATACTTCGAGAAGCCCCTTCACCTAATCATGAAGATAATCCAAAACCATATATCCTCCAAGGTGGGTCAAACTTTGCTCCTAGTGATGATGAGAACTTTGTAGATCTTAGTGATGATGAAAACTTTGTTGAAATCTTAGGTCACCTTAATGCTGCTATTGACAAGGGAAAAACCACCCTAAGTTTGGAATCATACACCATTCCATTTACTAGTCCTCCATCTCCATCTAATAAAATGCCTATCTCAAAGCACACTAGTCCTACACCAACACCACCATCCAACTTCTCAAGCTCTAATCCATCAACCAAAGAATCCTTTAATGGTTTTCTCCAAAGACTACTAGTACGAAATAGACCATCCCCATGTCAAACACCCATTAATGAGCTTACCAACGAACCTTTGAATGTCATGTCTATTCTTCCAACTCCATGATGTGGTCCACAACCTATTGATCTTATATGTCTAATTCAAATACCATCATGCCCTCATGTTGTTGATCATAAAGAGCATACCAAGCCTCTTCTAGAGTCTTCCACTTCCATTTCCACTCAAACCCAAGAGCTATGTCAAAAGCATTATCCTAAGCATGAGGAAACATTAACCTCTCATTCTAATCAAGATCTAGGCCCTTCTAATGATCCCACTCATAACATACTTTGTCCTATTCATGATGAAGCTTCCCCCTATGATCTAGATCCTAACTATGATCAAGAAGGCCATGATGATAATCTTATCCAAATCTATGCATTCCATGGTCAAGAGCCTATCACTTCACCTATCCATGAGCAAGAAAGCTCCATTGCTCCTATACACCCCCTACCTAGTCCTATCCATGATCGTGCATTATCCACTTGTCATGTTGAGACACATGCCTCCCAAGTAAATATAGAATATCAAACCAATAGTGTGGATCTAAATGAACATAATCAAGATCCTAATGATCCTTCCACATCCACTATCAAACCCATTTCAAATCCATCAACATGTCCTATTGGTCTATCCATCTTTATTCATGAATGTTCCTCCTTAGAACAACAACAACTTTTATCCACTTCACCTTCTTCATCTAATAATGAACTCAAGTCTAGTGTCCAAAACACACCTAGTCCCATTACCCATCGCATGCTTCAGAACATGAACTATCAAGGTAAAGGTTTAGGCCTTCATGAACAAGGTGTTTTGGAGCCCATCCATGTCAAGGTCCCTCCACGCTCTTATGGCCTTGGATATACACCCCAAGGAAACCAATCTAAAGATGTTGGTACTTCCTCCATCTATCATAAGTCCTCGTTCCACCATAAATCCTATCATATGCCTAAAACATATGTTTCCATCCCTCCTCCATCATCTTATAAATGTCAAAAGCATGTGACCGTACACCTTCCACCATCAACTTTGCCACCATTGCTTCCAACTTCTAATATCCCTCCATCTAATCCACCATCACTACTCCCAACACCTAATATCCCCATTATTCAATTCCCTTATCCACCTATCCATAAATCCTCTAAAAATCCTAATCATGACCAATCAATGCACACATTGTCTAAACATGAAGCTTCCACTCATTCCGCCATACCCATGGGATTCAAAAGAATTTTTTTTGATGCCTCTATCTATAAAGCAAAAAATATAAAGGGTCCTCATGCCCTAGGACACAAAAGCAAAGAAGCAAAGAAAAATCCATCCAAAAAGCAATAAAGCCCATACCTTCAAAAGAAAATTCTAACAGAAAAATGGTCTGAGTACCTAAGAAAAAGGAAAACAAGTCAAACAAGGCATCTACATCTCAAAAATCCCAACCATCCACTTCCACCTCACATTCCCACTCTATTCAAGAATCTCATATTCCATCTCACAAGCAAAATAAAAGTCATAACAATACTAAGTCAATGTGGGTACCTAAAGCACTTCATCACCCATCTCATAAGAAAACATTTCCATTGCTTCCTACACCCCCTCCACATCAAAAGCTTCAACGTTTATCACAGTGCGTGCAATCATTGGTCATGGTTCCCTTCCATTTCACAACAATTCCACATACCTCCATCTCCTCACCCTTCACTCATTATCCTACATATCTTCCCCATCACCTTCCTATGGTCCATGCTTTTGTCTAAGCCTCCCATTCATCTCCCTGACATAATCCACATTATAATCCACCAATCCCTCCATAATCCACATCATAATCCATCATCTACCTAATCCATCTCACACTCATGCAATTCCTTACCAACATCTATGAGCACATTTGACATGGTCCATGCGATGACATTCATCTCTAATGGGACTATCACCTTTCATGGAACTAGACACTTGAGTCCCCCCTATCCATAGCCCCCTTCTCTTATCCAAAAAATCAAAAAAGTCAAAAAAAAAAAAATTGAAAAAGAAGTAAAGAGAAATTCCTTTGTCCAACGGTGAAAACCTGATGAACAGGCACCCTGGATAAGTACCATGATGAAAACTTGGCAAATAGACGTCATGTGTAGGTTGATCTTCTATGTCACTTACACTCGGGGGCATGTTGTCTCATCCTACCATATCATTTTTTATCCTATTATATCCTATCTTACCATCTCCTATCTTATCATCCTTGGCCATCATACCCATATACTTATCATATTGAGTCCATTCATCCTCTCTTCCTCTTTTTGATTTTGATAAAAATATGGGGCAAACTATTGAAACATACTTTGGATATCTTTTGATATACCTCATCCTTCCAAACAAGCCTATCATTATCCTAGTGTCATAAGCTTTGTCATGAAGAATCCTAAGTATTGTACCTAGAATGGGGCATGTTATTCCAATGCGACATAATCTTTGGAGATCACATCCTTGCCCTCTTATGATGCATACATCCATTTCATTCACTATGACCTATCATTTTTTATCCATCCATATATCATGAGGCTTTTGTCCCTTATCCTATCACCCACCCTTTCATCCATCAATCCCCTCTATCTCCTTGCACCTAGACTTGGTTTTCCCTTGTCATTGGTATCTAGCATAAAGGCTACCCAAATTTTCATCCATTGACATCTCAAAACATTTCAAAAAAGTCCTGAAAAAATGCAAAAAAAAATTGAAAAAGGTCTTAAAAAAAATCCAAAAAAATCAAAACATTTCAAAAATCCAAAAAAACATCACATATTCCAAAAATCCAAAAAACATCAAATATTGGACAAACAAATCCAAAAATGAAATCATTTCAAAATTCCAAGCAATAAAATCAAACCAAATCACTTCTTCCAATCAATTCAACTTCTTCAAATCAATTTCTTCATCAAATTATTCAATCACATCACTTCTTCTAATCAAACTAGTTCTTCTAATCAAACCAATCATTATCATCAAATTAAATCATTTCTTCATCAATCCAATCAATCAAAATCATTCCAAGTAAATCAATCCTCAATTTAATTCATCAATCATCATCCAAATCTTCAAACCTAGCATCTTCAATCCTTCCAAGCAATAATCCAAATGTAATTCAATCCTTGATCCATACCAACAAAGCTAATCAATCTTTCCAAATTATTCAATCACATCCTTTGGTCCTGATCCTAATCTTGTTGTAAACCCAATCAATCAGTCAATCATCCTTGTGTTGATCTAGGGATATATCATTCCCCGCAATGACAACACTATCATCATCATCAATCAATCAATCAATCATCCTTGTGTTGATCTAGGGACATATCA
>CM021110.1:63579510-63636810 GCA_007115665.2 Sequoiadendron giganteum | reverse complement strand
ATTCTGAAATATTCAACCGAATTAAATTCATATTTCATAAACTGGCCTCTTGATTGACATGTTATAAGATCAGTGTCCATGGTAGTTTCTTGAATTATTCTGCAAGCAGCATTCCTCATCAATTTTCATTCTATAAAGTCTAAAAAAAATTTGAAATGCATGCCCAATACACAATCTTTTGCCCTATTATATGCATGCTACAGTCTATTCTAGGCTCTTTAACATTCGATTAGGACAGCACGTCAACTCTACATCACAACATAGATATCATAGTTGACGTGGGAATCAGACTATTTGGAATGTATTTTGAATGCATGATGCTAATTGTATGTCAAAACCATTAGACAGCACCGTCATATCTTGAATTCACAGTACAAAACAAGATACTAAACCATACAAAGCAATCCAATTTACATATAATATATTTTTCAACTTCAAGACAACTTAATATGTTGCCTATACAATATCATCGCTTGTTTGGTTCACTAACAAAACTATTAGGAAGTGTTAAAATACAACACCATCAATGTGACAGTTGACATTGAACTTTTAGTTGCCCACACAAATGATCATAGTTGTATAAAATTACAGAAAAATACATATGATTGTAAAAATGAAATTTACATCTTAGGTTGTCCACTAACAAGAGTAAGAAGGAAAGTCCTATAGTCACCAGAAGTATCAGATGAAATCATACGCTCCAAGGTCTTTCCATAAGTATTTAAAAATTCTGCCTTGATGTATTCCATGTCCATCTCTGCCCGTGTAATCACAACACGAATAAGAGCTGCATCATTGGTGCCTATCCCCTTCATTGACTTGTATAAAATCTGTAACAACATTATGAAAGAGTGTGTGAAAAGAACCCAGAAAATTGAAAGCATAAGTACAAGTTACAACTAAACTATGAATATCATCTTTTGCTGTGTTGCCGATATATGCAGAAGCCTGGAGGTAAGAAAATGGGTAGAAACTAACAAATAATAGGCATGGAGTCAAGAAGATTGCAGGGAAAGGGATTATTGTAGACCATTAAAAACATTATAAAGGAAGTTTTAGATGAGGACATGATTGTTGCTTCACGTGTGAGTAGGATTTCAAAGTAATATCAACTTTTGGCTAGGCTTGAAGGCTATATGTAATTTTGCAACCGTGTGCAGCTCATGCAGACAAGGTTGCTAATAAATCCAATAAGCCAACATGAATCGCCATATACGCTGGAACAGTGCACAATTTTCACTTTTTCAAAAAATACATGAAAAAAAATATTTGGAACCTGGATAGATAGTAGACACTAATGGCTATAACTAAAATAAGATTGCAAATTATATAAGAGAAATGTTTTTGGTTGAGAAAAATCAGGTAGAATTTTTAAAATCTACTGGGCATAAGAACAAAGATGCATAGAAGTGTTTAAAATAAAAAATCTGTGGTAGTTTATTTTGATACCATGATTAATGCATATATTGTAAGGATTCTGTGAAGGCATACCTAATATGACAAGGCATAAGCCATTAATTGCATCTCCAATACTTGGAATGATAGTTCCATGCAAAGAAATCCAGATGTAATCCCATCGTCAGGCAAAACCAAAATGTCTTTCAAATTTTATTGAATTTCTGACTTGCTGATGGTTGCCAGATTTCTTTTTTGACATTTTCCATTTAATTACAGTGCATTTATTCATATGTAGATTTTCTACCCAAATAAGCCATTTTGGCAGCCTCTTGTTTACAATTCATTGTCACCTGCACCAGTGTTCAACATTTCTGCAACTCTATTTTTTAGAGTTTTGTGCCAAGCTGAATCTACTAGCAAGGCAATGCCAGCATCATAAAAGAGCTGAATCTCCTAAAACACCAATGTACAGCCATCATTAGAAAATAAAGGTTGTCAATATAGCAAATGCTGATTTGCCAATTTTATTTTTGTTGTTCTTTACTCATCCCCATGGACTGGCCCAGAAGGCCTGTATGGTTCAAATTATTGTATACAAACTCTCTGAGTACTCACACGTTGAATAAGAAAATGAGTAAACTGCCTATTAACTTGCCTAGCTGAGATTTGCTGATTTTTTGGCAAGTTTTGCAGAGTTTTGCCAAGTCAATGAATTTATGTGTTTTTTTTAATTTGCTGAGTTTTTGTCAAGTCATCAAGTTCAAGTCAAAATTGGATCTTCTGAGTTTTGCTAAGTCATGAGTTTCAAGCTATGGTTCAACAGTTCAACTAGTCCAGTGTACTTGTTGAAAGACCTCATGTGATGCACGGGTTGAGGCATAACAATATATTCATTGGAACAACCCGGAGCCCAACGCAATTTGAGGCATGCTCGTGTTCACTTGACAGAACAGACAAGTCATCATTCTGATCTGTCCCATTATATTCATTGGATAGGCTTAGAGCCCTTATTTAGTCAAGTTACTCCATTATAATTCATAAGACAAATGGCACAACCAAGGTAGAGTCATCCCCTTATATAATATATTCATAGACAAGCCTAAGAACCTATATTCATTTAAAAATCTTAGAGCCCTCTGTTATCGCATCATCACATTATGTTTATTGCAGAGACCTAGAGCCCTATGTAGCTCAAGGTATCCCATTATATTCATCAAAAACAACTAGAACCCAATGCGAAGGCTGAGGATTGTCATAATCCATTGTATTCGTTGGATAGACCTACATCCCTACCAAGTATTGAGGCATGTTAAAAGAGTTATTAATTTTATTAGACTGACCTAGAGCCCTACAGTAGTTGAGGCAACCCATTATACTCATCAGATGACCTAGAACCTACCCAGGTCCATACACAAGTCAATATGGCCCCATTAAAATAAGTGGATATCTCCCTACAGGGTAGAAGCATACGATCGTATTCACTAAACAGACCTAGAAACTTAGTGGCTTGAGGAATCCCATTATCTAAAGCCCTACAGAGCTAAGTTGTCTCGATTTAATGAGTCTCAAATCACAACTGGAGATAACAATAAACAAAAAGAGATGCACATCTATAGAAGTTCTGATGTTTTATTAGGTGGCATGTAATGGGAAGGGCACCATGTGTAACACATAGAGATATCATAATGAACCCTATATGTAATATCCTATAGAAACCTCAAGCATTGGTTTTTCACTAAGGGAAATAATGCTCTCATCAGATTGGACTGTAACATGTTCATCTGTGGATGATTATCAATTTGAAATCATGCTCATCCACTAATAATTATGTTGGTAACAACAGATTGGAGTGTAACCTGCTCTAGGATGATTACTATTAAGTTGTGGACAGGGTCATCCTCATTCTTTATCGATAGCTTTCTAACTTTAGTACTCTGTCTAGACTTTCTTCTGAATTATTTCGACTCCTAGATTCATAGATTCCTTTCTAATTTACTTTCATGGCCCATGACTGCTTTGAAGCTTTCTTCCACCCATAACATTGTATTTTTTATTTTTCTAGATTAGGAATCATACTAACCAAGAATAGAACACATGTCAAATTACTCTAATTTTCCACTTATATGTATACATACATACTTACCTAAGACCATACATGCACATACTAGTATATGTCATATGAATGCATGCGTATGTACCTGCACACCATATACATACATGAATGTGTGTATCCATATATACATATGTATAAATGTGTATACAATGATAAATACACGTGCACACACACAGACACACACAAGCACAAGCACCCATACACACTTATGTGCACATGCAAACACATCTACACATGCACATACGACACATACTACAACAAATACATACAGTACAAACATCATCATGCACATTGTCTTGAAATGAACCAGAGAGCTGATTTTGTTCTTAACACACAAAAAAAGGTTTTCAATTATTTAAGGTGGTAATGTTAAAAATATGGAACTTGTTCGCCTGCACCTTATAACAGAAACTTGAACTGCAAACAGAATAGGGAAATCAAACAAAATTGCAGTCCTAAACTTGCATACAACAGCAGATAATGGAAGAAATGGTACATTTCATTAACAAAGAAATTTCTACATGGATACAAACGATACAAGTCAGCTAGGGCCACCAATATGTTACAATCTCTCTAGCTTCAACGTTTTGTAGTCTTTCACCTTCCCAAGAATTTGAAAATACAGCTAAAGATATAGTTACAGAAATCATGAATTGACCCTAAGGCCAATTCTTTTGTTGAAAAAAGTGTGATTTTTGCATAGAAATGGTCAAACAATCCTTGACACAGGCAATCTAAATTATATCACGACTAGCATTTTTTTCACAATTTGGAAGTACACTGAAGCTTCTTTGAAGTCTTGAAGAAGTTTGAAACACCATTGTTGAGCACCAACACAGTTTCAGTTCATTGTGAGCCAGACAGAGGGTTGCAAGAGCCATTTTAGTTGTAATCATCATTTTGTACTATTTTACCAGTAATACAACAAGGTAGAAGTCCTATTGGCACCTAGCAAGCTGGGTTTCTCCTCCAAATTGGGGGTTTCCCAGGTGAAAAGGTTCTTGTTCACAGGTGTGTTTGTGTTTTGCTTTAATTTCCAGTTTGTGTGAACATTGTTCAGCTTCCAAAGGGTTTAAGAACAGTTATAAATCAGAGCAAGATATCTTTTGATGATTTTTAATTCATAAAGCATAGTTCATAGACAATTACAGATCATTGTCTTATTGGAGCAGGCTAGACTCATGGGAAACAAGTGGAAGGTGATTTTTTATACAGTGAAAAGGTCTTCAGGTAAAGAGGAGCTAGTCCCAGCAAATCTGGAGAGTGGAACATGCCATTGGAACCAAAAAATAAGAATGTGTGGCATTAATGAAAGAGTTGCAGTCTAGAGAGTCACATGGAACAAGAAATGAAGCACCAACAGTGGATCACTCAACAACAAGAGTATATGGCTAGACAGCAAGATCAAATGACCCAAGAGCAGTCATTCACCAATACTCTGGTATGAGCTCTAGCCAGGGAATTTGGCATTAGAGATTATGGAGAAGAAGAGAAGGGCTGACCATGAATGCAGATGGGAAGAAAGAGGACTAATAGTAAAATATGGAACAACTTCATTCAAAGTTGAAACCAAGATTGACATCAAAACATTTAAAAGTGAGTTAATGTAGAGATTTTACACACTCGGATCAAGCAAATGGGGGTGTATTTCAGTGTCCATAATGTCAGTGAAGCTCAAAAGATTTCTTTTACTTGCTTGAAAATGAGTGGTCATGCTCTTGTATGATGGGAGAGCTTTCTTTCTTCATGTGCAAAGAAGAAGAAACCAACAATCTACGGTTGGGATGGTTTCAAAGGCTTGCTATGAAAGAATTTCTATCCAACTGGCCATGAAACCGATCAAAAGATGAAGTGACTCTATTATAGGCAAGGAAGCAATCAATGTGTTCAAGATTAAACAACTGAATTTCATAGGCAAGTAATATTACTCAGGATGGACTTGGAAGAAGAAGATATCCTTACCAAATACCTCTGTGGGTTGCATTCAAACCTTCGAAAGAAGGTCATCACCACTAAGCCAGCTGATTTGGATGAGGCTTGTGTTTTGGCATACCATATAGATAGGAAAAGAAGATAGGTAAGGGAGAATCGTCTAAAAAGGAACACCAAGATAATGAAGAGCCCAAGGAAAAGAAAGGTAAACCCTTTAATAAATGGGAAAAAAATAAGACGAATGTAGCTGTGCACTAATGCAAAGACTTAAAAAAATCATTGTTTCCATTGCAATATTGATGGCCATACCTAAAACAAGTGTTGGAGTTTGTATCCCAAGTTGTACCCAAAAAATAAGCCCGAGAACTCCAAGAAGTCCATAGCTACCATCCAGGAAGAGCTGTAAATAGAGGACAGCTCAAACATTGATGAGAAATTAGGATGCATAGCTACAAGGACCATCATGAGCGAACAAGAACTTGAGGCAATGAACCAACCACTCTAAAACTCCAAGCAAAGAAAACAAGGGTATAAGCACTAGCAGATCCTGGTTCCCAATGCAATTTGGTTTCAGATGAGATGATTAGAAAGCTTGATTTGAAGACTTATGATAATCCTCAACCTTGCCCTTTGGGTTAAGTCAAGAAGGTTGTGGAGATTCGAGTAAAAAAGAGGTGTATATTTCACTTTGCTATTAATGCTCAAGATATATAGACTAAGTAGAGGCAGATGAGATTTTTCTTGATGCATTCAATATTGTTCTTGGGAGTCCATACGTGTATGTGAGGAGGCTTAACAAGTATAGATGGGTCAAGGGTGGAGTCAAATACAACATCAAGGGACACCAAAGCAAAGCAAGGATTGCCATGGTAAGTTCCAATTGAGCACTCAAGCTAATACAAGAGACCAAGCAGTTTTATTTATTGCTTTTTAAGGATAAACAAGAAATTGGTGTGGGATGAGTTGCTGGAATCATTTGAGGAGGTATTTCATGACCCTAAGGGACGGCTTTCTAAGAGAGAGAGAGAGGTAGAATGAAATTCATCTGCTTCTCAAATCTCCTCTACCCAATATAGGATTGTACAAACAGTTGTTAATGGAAAACAATGAGACGCAAAAAACAGCTTCAATAGTTATTGGAACAAGGTGTAATATGACCCAACTTTTCACCATGCGGATCACCTTTACTCATGATAAGAAAGAAGGATGGCTCTTGGAGGATGTGTATAGACTACCATGCTCTCAACAAGATCACTATTAAGAACCACTATCCTCTCCCAAGGAATATTGGAACAAGGTGTAATATGCCCCAACACTTCACCATGAGGATCACCTATAGTCATGATAAGAAAGATGGCTCTTGTAGGATGTGCATAGACTACCATGCTCTCGACAAGATCACTATTAAGAACCACTATCCTCTCCCAAGGATGGATGAATTGCTGGACCAAAAATCAAGATATCATCAAGTATGGATGAAGGAGGATACGAAGAAAAACATTTTCAAAACTAGGCAAGGTTTGTACAAATGGTTAGTTATTCCTTTCGGCTTATGTAATGCACCAACTACACTTATGCATTTGATGAAAGATTCATTGAGAAAGTTCATAGATACATGTGTCATAGTCATAATTCCAAGACATGCTTGGAATTGCCTAGACTCGACGAGTCTCGAGGCAGGTGACCCCAAACAAGTCTAGGAGACTCAACAACCAGGTACTCGCTAGACTTGCCAAGTCTAGGCAAATCCCGATGGGAAGACTCAACCACGACTGAGTGAAAGAAAAAGTGAAAAAAAATAAGCAATTCACTTTATTTTTATTTATTTTTTGTCTTATATTTGTCTCCTACACCCTAAAAGCAACTTCATTTCATTTTCAAGCCAAAAGAGAAAGAAAAAAAAAGAGTTTTGAGCCAAAATTGGATTGCATTGAAGGGAAAACAGTAAGGCGATTGAGCAAAAATCGGTAGTTGAATCACATTTGGGCAGGTTTGTAGCTACGTTTGGTGCACCTAAAGGAGGCTAAAAAGGATTGGAAAGAGTTCACCATTGATTTCAAGCAGTGTTCCACGGGGACGCGTCCCCCTGGAAAAACCACCTGTTTCTGAGATGGGGAGACGCCTAGGAAACATCCCTCCGCCGTCCCCTTGAAGTCTCCTCGTAGAGGGAGACGTTTCTACATGGAAGACTCTAGGGAAACTTCTGGGAGACTTCCAGACATCCCCTCCACCCAAGGAAACTCTAGGGAAACTTCTGGGAGACTCCAAGGAAACTTATGGGAAACTTATGGTAGACTTCCAAAGGCATTAGGCCATTAGCTTGGAGCCATTTACTATTTTGTACTCTGTTTTTGAAGTTTGAACATTGATGATACAATGATACTTGATTGTAATTATGATTCATGAATCATGATTATGAAACTCAAATTATGAAACATCTAGTTCTTGTTGCATTTTCCAATGTCTATATTTTCATTTTGATTTTCAATGTTCAATGATTCACTAGTTCAATAAAATGATATATCATTGCAATGTGTTAGTGTTTAAAGTTTTGTTTTCATGTGTTAACTTTACTTATTCATTAGGCTTCTAAAGTTATATAATTATATTGTTATACATCTTTTTGTAACTAATTTTTCAAGTACTATATGTATTTCAGCGCTGCCCCCTTGCCAACCCCCCACAACTATCCCCCCGCCGTCCCCAAACTTAGGCCCCCTGTCTCCCATCTCGGAAACGCATCCCCCCGTCCCTATCCTTGAAACTCCGTGGAACACTGATTTCAAGCAAGATTTAAGAGGTAAGTTTATATTTTGAAGGTTTTTTGGATTTTTTAATAAAAAATCCATTTCTTTTTTCTTTCTTCTATTTTGTTTTAGTGGACCAAAGAACAAACCCTAGGTATTTAAAAAAAATAGTTTTATAGTTGCAAACCCTAGATTTTTTTATACATGTTAATTTTTTATTTATTTCTATGTTATTGCAACATTCTTTAGATTTATAAATTGTCTTTATTGCACTGTCTAGAACCCCGGTTTGAAGGGACCCTTGTTGGAAAAATGCTATCACTAGGCAAAAGAAAGGAGAGATAACTTGGTTTCATTGCAAACAAACAATGCTTGGAGGAGGCATTAATAGATTAAAATACCATCTTGCACATATACCATGTCGAGATGCTAAACCATGCCCAGCTATGCCTGTTGATGTTATGTGTGAAGTGCAAGTTCAATTAGAAACTATGTTACCCCAAGTTTCCAAGACGAGGACAGTAGGGGACAGGGGGAAGAGTTTCATGAACAACTTTTTTTCGGGCCATTTCGGGGTCAGCAGGGGACAGCAAAGGGGACAACTATATAAAAATAGGGTTTTAAAATATTTATACAATAATATTGATAAGGCATTCATCATATACATCATAGATACTTAATACATAACATTTGTGTTGAATTGAGAGTTCACATGAGAGTCGAACAAATTAGCAAATGTAAAAACTTAATTGCTTTCATAATTCATTGTCGATATGCATGTGATTTTAAAAAATAGTATACAAGTGTAGACACCCAAAATTGTCCATGTCATAATATTACCTAGTCGATACATGACCTTGTAAGACATTTTGTAATATTTTATCCTAGGTCATTACATTATCCCACTTATCCCATTTATTCCACTTAGTCACCTTCCCAATTAATTAAATAAATCCCACTTATCTCATTTATTTAATTAATTCCCCCTACACATGTCTCAAAATAATTCAAATTAAATATTTGAATTAATCCCTCACTCATTGTCACATTGCAACATGTGTCACATGACTACAACTCTTCACATGCATAAATAATGAGATTCTCACTCACATCCTATTTTTACCCCCATTCATTGTGTGTCATAGGCATCTTTTCTCTCCAAATAAATTAAAAAATCCCACTTATTTCCTCACATCTTAATTTTAGCCTCATGTCATAACCCACTTAATGTGCGTCATAGGCACTAAAATAACCTTTTAATCCTAGCCATACATATCAAAAATTTGACTTTTAATCTTGGTCATTGAATCAAATCAACCTTCTCCTATAAATCAAGCCTTTCACATGCCATTTAGGAGGATCTTCTTCTAGTATCCTCACTCTCCCAAAATTTCTCTCAATCTTCTTATCTATCTATCTATTTTTCTTCTATTATCTTTCATCTCATTGTTATGCTGCGAAATTGAGCAATCAACAATCAAACTTTCAAAATCTTGCATTCTCATGCAAGTGGAGAAGAGCAATAGAGATAAATCAAATCTAGCTTGGAGATCGGTTTGCTTTGTTTTCTTGTTTTGATTTTCATGCTAGTGTGTGCTCTATTGTGCTTATTAGGGTTTTCATATCTTGTTGTTTCAGTTTTATATCTGATTTTCCCTAACTTACATTTGGTGAACCTGACATGAATCCTTTGATCTAGCTTGCTTTTTTGCAAGTTTCATTAACTTTTTGTTGCAGGTCTGCTAGTTTTTAGACAAAACACCAAGTTTTACAAATTTTGTCATATCTTCTAAACGGCTACGCATTTTTCCACAATATTTTTACAGATGCCTATACATCATCTCAAAAGGCCACAGTGATCATAAGGAGTTGTAGTAGCAGCAATATCATTCATACACATCAATTGGAAAGTGAAAACTTTCGGGTGCACTCATTCTATTATCTTTATCTCTCATTTAATCAATCAATCTTGTTTGCAAAACACTTCAATTTGGGGCTTTAAAACAAACATCTTGTTTGCAATCACACTCTAAAATTGGGCTTAAAAAGAACCATTGTCTTCCATCACACATTTTGACTTTGGGTTAAAAATAACAAGTGTTTGAATTGTTTTACACACATTTCAATTTTCTAAAGGGAAATTAACAATTGCAAGTGTGAATCAAGTGCGTGTGTGATAAAAAACACCTCACTTGGTTCGCTTTTGTCATACCCTTCATAGGAGGCCTGCTAGGGGATTTCATCACCCCTAGGGACGACCTCAATCAAGGTGTGAATCGAAAGACACGCTTCTTTGAGAGTTAAAATCTTGTCACTCTTGGCTAAGCCCCAAAGAACTTTATAGCTTTGGGAAGTGAAGGTGAAGGGTGGGTTACCCTTTTCTCCCGGCTGTGTGGTAAGATTTTTCTTTCAAATTATCCCTAGTCAACCTCGTGCATCCTAGCTTAAGACCTAATTGGCCATACCCACTTGACTAGTTCTAGGACTTGTTGATGTGTCTTCTTCAAGTGCGTGCTTAATCATCACATTCATAATTTCAAATTCAAACTTGCTTATGTGTCTTGTGTCTGTGATTCATGTGTGTACATGTGTAGTCATTTATTTGCAAATTGTCATATCAAGCTATAAACACCAACACATAAACATATCATTCTAATCATCCTAATCATTTTTTTTCTAATCACATTCAAATCAATTTCATCCTAATCAATCCAAGTCATCCAATCTAATCATTCCACATCATCATCGCCTTAATCCTAAGGAAGCACTTGCTAAAATGGTCCTAATCCTTAATGATCTTAGTCACAAGCCCAAGTTCATACTTCGAGAAGCCCCTTCACCTAATCATGAAGATAATCCAAAACCATATATCCTCCAAGGTGGGTCAAACTTTGCTCCTAGTGATGATGAGAACTTTGTAGATCTTAGTGATGATGAAAACTTTGTTGAAATCTTAGGTCACCTTAATGCTGCTATTGACAAGGGAAAAACCACCCTAAGTTTGGAATCATACACCATTCCATTTACTAGTCCTCCATCTCCATCTAATAAAATGCCTATCTCAAAGCACACTAGTCCTACACCAACACCACCATCCAACTTCTCAAGCTCTAATCCATCAACCAAAGAATCCTTTAATGGTTTTCTCCAAAGACTACTAGTACGAAATAGACCATCCCCATGTCAAACACCCATTAATGAGCTTACCAACGAACCTTTGAATGTCATGTCTATTCTTCCAACTCCATGATGTGGTCCACAACCTATTGATCTTATATGTCTAATTCAAATACCATCATGCCCTCATGTTGTTGATCATAAAGAGCATACCAAGCCTCTTCTAGAGTCTTCCACTTCCATTTCCACTCAAACCCAAGAGCTATGTCAAAAGCATTATCCTAAGCATGAGGAAACATTAACCTCTCATTCTAATCAAGATCTAGGCCCTTCTAATGATCCCACTCATAACATACTTTGTCCTATTCATGATGAAGCTTCCCCCTATGATCTAGATCCTAACTATGATCAAGAAGGCCATGATGATAATCTTATCCAAATCTATGCATTCCATGGTCAAGAGCCTATCACTTCACCTATCCATGAGCAAGAAAGCTCCATTGCTCCTATACACCCCCTACCTAGTCCTATCCATGATCGTGCATTATCCACTTGTCATGTTGAGACACATGCCTCCCAAGTAAATATAGAATATCAAACCAATAGTGTGGATCTAAATGAACATAATCAAGATCCTAATGATCCTTCCACATCCACTATCAAACCCATTTCAAATCCATCAACATGTCCTATTGGTCTATCCATCTTTATTCATGAATGTTCCTCCTTAGAACAACAACAACTTTTATCCACTTCACCTTCTTCATCTAATAATGAACTCAAGTCTAGTGTCCAAAACACACCTAGTCCCATTACCCATCGCATGCTTCAGAACATGAACTATCAAGGTAAAGGTTTAGGCCTTCATGAACAAGGTGTTTTGGAGCCCATCCATGTCAAGGTCCCTCCACGCTCTTATGGCCTTGGATATACACCCCAAGGAAACCAATCTAAAGATGTTGGTACTTCCTCCATCTATCATAAGTCCTCGTTCCACCATAAATCCTATCATATGCCTAAAACATATGTTTCCATCCCTCCTCCATCATCTTATAAATGTCAAAAGCATGTGACCGTACACCTTCCACCATCAACTTTGCCACCATTGCTTCCAACTTCTAATATCCCTCCATCTAATCCACCATCACTACTCCCAACACCTAATATCCCCATTATTCAATTCCCTTATCCACCTATCCATAAATCCTCTAAAAATCCTAATCATGACCAATCAATGCACACATTGTCTAAACATGAAGCTTCCACTCATTCCGCCATACCCATGGGATTCAAAAGAATTTTTTTTGATGCCTCTATCTATAAAGCAAAAAATATAAAGGGTCCTCATGCCCTAGGACACAAAAGCAAAGAAGCAAAGAAAAATCCATCCAAAAAGCAATAAAGCCCATACCTTCAAAAGAAAATTCTAACAGAAAAATGGTCTGAGTACCTAAGAAAAAGGAAAACAAGTCAAACAAGGCATCTACATCTCAAAAATCCCAACCATCCACTTCCACCTCACATTCCCACTCTATTCAAGAATCTCATATTCCATCTCACAAGCAAAATAAAAGTCATAACAATACTAAGTCAATGTGGGTACCTAAAGCACTTCATCACCCATCTCATAAGAAAACATTTCCATTGCTTCCTACACCCCCTCCACATCAAAAGCTTCAACGTTTATCACAGTGCGTGCAATCATTGGTCATGGTTCCCTTCCATTTCACAACAATTCCACATACCTCCATCTCCTCACCCTTCACTCATTATCCTACATATCTTCCCCATCACCTTCCTATGGTCCATGCTTTTGTCTAAGCCTCCCATTCATCTCCCTGACATAATCCACATTATAATCCACCAATCCCTCCATAATCCACATCATAATCCATCATCTACCTAATCCATCTCACACTCATGCAATTCCTTACCAACATCTATGAGCACATTTGACATGGTCCATGCGATGACATTCATCTCTAATGGGACTATCACCTTTCATGGAACTAGACACTTGAGTCCCCCCTATCCATAGCCCCCTTCTCTTATCCAAAAAATCAAAAAAGTCAAAAAAAAAAAAATTGAAAAAGAAGTAAAGAGAAATTCCTTTGTCCAACGGTGAAAACCTGATGAACAGGCACCCTGGATAAGTACCATGATGAAAACTTGGCAAATAGACGTCATGTGTAGGTTGATCTTCTATGTCACTTACACTCGGGGGCATGTTGTCTCATCCTACCATATCATTTTTTATCCTATTATATCCTATCTTACCATCTCCTATCTTATCATCCTTGGCCATCATACCCATATACTTATCATATTGAGTCCATTCATCCTCTCTTCCTCTTTTTGATTTTGATAAAAATATGGGGCAAACTATTGAAACATACTTTGGATATCTTTTGATATACCTCATCCTTCCAAACAAGCCTATCATTATCCTAGTGTCATAAGCTTTGTCATGAAGAATCCTAAGTATTGTACCTAGAATGGGGCATGTTATTCCAATGCGACATAATCTTTGGAGATCACATCCTTGCCCTCTTATGATGCATACATCCATTTCATTCACTATGACCTATCATTTTTTATCCATCCATATATCATGAGGCTTTTGTCCCTTATCCTATCACCCACCCTTTCATCCATCAATCCCCTCTATCTCCTTGCACCTAGACTTGGTTTTCCCTTGTCATTGGTATCTAGCATAAAGGCTACCCAAATTTTCATCCATTGACATCTCAAAACATTTCAAAAAAGTCCTGAAAAAATGCAAAAAAAAATTGAAAAAGGTCTTAAAAAAAATCCAAAAAAATCAAAACATTTCAAAAATCCAAAAAATCAAAAACATTTCAAGAAATCATTTCAAGCAAAAAAATTTGAAAATCAAACCAAAAAAATCAAAACATTTCAAACATCAAAAAAATTCAAAATATTCAAAAAGACACAAAAATCAAATAACCAGCAAAAATCCAAGCAATAAAATCAAACCAAATCACTTCTTCCAATCAATTCAACTTCTTCAAGTCAATTTCTTCATCAAATTATCTAATCACATCACTTCTTCTAATCAAACCCATTCTTCTAATCAATCTAATCATTATCATCAAATTAAATCATTTCTTCATCAATCCAATCAATCAAAATCATTCCAAGTAAATCAATCCTCAATTTAATTCATCAATCATCATCCAAATCTTCAAATCTAGCATCTTCAATCCTTCCAAGCAATAATTCAAATGCAAGTCAATCCTTAATCCATACCAACGAAGCTAATCAATCTTGCCGCATTATCCAATCGCATCCTTTGGTCTTGATCCTAATCTTGTTGTAAACCCAATCAATCAATCAATCAATCAATCATCCTTGTGTTGATCTAGGGATATATCGTTCCCCGCAATGACAACACTATCATCATCATAAATCAATCAATCAATCATCCTTGTGTTGATCTAGGGATATATCGTTCCCCACAATGACAACACTATCATCATCATCAATCAATTAATTAATCATCGGTTTACAGCGTGACAGGGACAATACCTTGTTTGTTTTTGTATCATTTGTACATGCTTGCTTGTTTGTGTGTGTTATCATTTTTATCTTGCATTTGCATCAAATCTGAATCACTCCCAGCTAATATTCATATCTTGTATCTAGACAAGGTTGTATTACGCTGGGGCATGAGACACATCGTCACCTTGGTCCTTATACCTTGGTGCATAACGTCTATTGCTATATCAAACATATGATTGCTCACTTTATTGCAGCATAGCGTGTCATTTTTCTTTTTCATCTACTTCTTATCTTGTATCATTCATCTTATCCCTCCTTTATCATTTCATTCATTTCGAGAGAATATCCGTGTTTATGCAACCCGCCTATTCTCTCGAGGGGGCATCATCATCATTATCATATCCTATATCATCATCCCATTTCTTCAAATCTTTTGCATCATCATATTCTTCTATCATCCCTTTCCTTCATTCATCATACTCCTCACTTCTTCAAGTGGTTGGGGCATCATCTTTTTTTCATTTATCCATACCTTAGCTTCTTTGAAATGATGTTACTCGACATAAATCTCACCATATCGAACATCATCTCAAAGAGGGGCAAAATGTAGACACCCAAAATTGTCCATGTCATAATATTACCTAGTCGATACATGACCTTGTAAGACATTTTGTAATATTTTATCCTAGGTCATTACATTATCCCACTTATCCCATTTATTCCACTTAATCACCTTCCCAATTAATTAAATAAATCTCATTTATTGAATTAATTCCCCCTTCACATGTCTCAAAATAATTAAAATTAAATATTTGAATTAATCCCTCACTTATTGTCACATTGCAACATGTGTCACATGACTACAACTCTTCACATGCATAAATAATTTAAATAATTTTATTATTTAAATTATGAGATTTCCACTCACATCCTATTTTTACCCCCATTCATTGTGCGTCATAAGCATCTTTTCTCTCTAAAAAAATAAAAGAATCCCACTTATTTCCTCACATCTTAATTTTAGCCTCATTTCATAACCCACTTAATGTGCGTCATAGGCACTAAAATAACTTTTTAATCCTAGCCATACATATCAAAAATTTGACTTTTAATCTTGGCCATCGAATCAAATCAGCCTTCTCCTATAAATCAAGCCTTTCACATGTCATTTAGGAGGTTCTTCTTCTAGTATCCTCACTCTACTAAAATTTCTCTCAATTTTCTTATCTATCTATCTATTTTTCTTCTATTATCTTTCATCTCATTGTTATGCTGCGAAATTGAGCAATCAACAATCAAACTTTCAAAATCTTGCATTCTCATGCAGGTGGAAAAAAGCAATAGAGATAAATCAAATCTAGCTTGGAGATCGGTTTGCTTTGTTTTCTTGTTTTGATTTTCATGCTAGTGTGTGCTCTATTGTGCTTGTTAGGGTTTTCATATCTTGTTGTTTCAGTTTTATATCTGATTTTCCCTAACTTACACAAGTTACAACAAAATGCTCAAATGCTACTAGTTTCACTTTCAACTACAATATGAAAATACAAACACAACGAAAGTTTCATTTTATTTCCTCCTCATTCAGGGCAAGTTGGAATGTGGGGGTTGTTGGCATGTGAAGTTAGTTTTCTTTATCCAATATTAGTTTTGACCAAAGGCCTAAATGCTAGGGGGTTGTAGGGGGGCTAGGTGTAGCCCCCATGCCCACGCCCAAGGCAGTTCTGGCAAGGCCATTAGGTCAAGCCGAAGAATTTTTTTTAGTAATTTTTTTTTAAAATTGTTTCTTTATGGGGACAACCAGCTATACTCGAGATGTTGGGGGATGTCACAGACGTCCCCGCCCATCTTGGCGACAGCTAGCCGACCCCTTTTTTTTTTAGGATGTCCCCAAGTTTTTGAGATGACCCCTTTTTTCAAAAATTGGGGATGGCCCAAGGACATCCCCTAGGCATCCCCCCATCCCTGAAATGTTTCGAAAGCAAGGATGCCCCCAAAAAAGTTGGGGACACATCCTCAGGTTTCCTTGATTAGAAACCTTTGAGCAACAAAACAAACTAAAATAGAGGCAAAGAGAGGAGATGGCAGCCATTGGTGAAATTGGAGACTCTTCTTCTTCCATTCCTCCATTTTTGTCCATCTTCTAGAATAGGTAGTGGTAGTGGCAATGTTAGCATTGGACTTAGAGTTCGTGTATCTAGGTTGGATTCATATATTTTTCCACACACTACTTCGAGTTACCAACCGTCACTTGAGAGCATGGGCTAGAACACAAATAAACATGATACAGCTAAAAGTGCAATTGGAAACTTTTGGTTCTATTGCACCATTCCATTCCACATACCCAGGTAATTCTTTCTTTTTTTGTTTTAAAATATATAGTTTAATTCTTTGTCTCTTGAATTTTTATATTTAGAGGCATGTCGAAATCAAATTTAAACTCTTAATTTTACAATAATTATTTTATTTGTATTAGGTCTCTTTATTGGCAAAACATGGTGGATGCCATTATTGTTTGCAGGGTGGGGTTCAAAGCCCCTAATGATGAGGAGATAAAGGGCCCCATTTTGTCTCAAAAGGTGGCTGATGTGAAAGCCACAATTGCTGAGTAGCGAGAGATATGGAGGAAGAAAGGTTGCATCATCATGACTGATGGTTGGACAGATAGAAGAAATAGAACATTGTTAAACTTTCTTGTTTCTTCCTTAAGTAATTTAGTGATTAATATTTTTAATTTACACTTCATTGAATCATTGATTTTGTTTCTTTTTTAGATGGCATTGTGTTTATAAAATCTATTGATGCTCTAGGAAACACAAAAAATGTTGAATTCCTTTACAAAGCTTTGGAGGAAATCTTGGCTGAGGTGGTTAGGAGAATGTGGTGCAAGTAGTTACAAATAATGCAACAAATTATGTTGTTGCAAGTAGACTACTCATGGATAGGCACCCATCATTATTTTAGACTTCTTATACTGCTCATTGCCTTGACCTCATATTGGAGGATTTTGACAAGATTCCATGGATCAAAATGTGTGGAGACAGCGAAAAATATTTGTAAATACCAGTATTCCATGAGGACACATCCCCCCCAAAAAACCCCACGTTTCCTAGACACGGATGTCTTGGAGACTTGGGGGGAACGTCCCCCCACCAACCCACCACCAACGCCACCATCCCAACCACCAGTGTTGTTGTCTCCAAGACATCACTAGGACTTCGAGGACATTGGGATGTCCTCAAGACGTCTAAGGGACTCCTAGATGTCTCCAAGATGTTTGATTCTTATACTTATACATCTTCTAATAACTATTTTTTCAAATACTATATGTATTTCAGCACCCTGCCACCCCCCCGCTGCCCCCCACCGCCCCCAAATTTAGACCCCCCGTCCCCACGTCCTCGAAACATGTCCCTTGTCGTCCTCCCGTCCTTGAAACCCCATGGAACACTGATAAATACATGTACAATTATAAATGGGTCCTTAACCTAATGAGGTAATTCATAGGGAAGAAAGAGTTGGCTCATCTTGGAATAACTTGATTTGCAACCAATTTTATCACATCACAATCCTTGCTTCAAGAAAAGGGAGCTTTGAGGTGCATGTTTGTTAGTGAGGAGTGGACTTCCTCATCATATGTTAAGACCAATGCATGGGTTGATATGGCTAATTGGATTTTTGATGAGCAAAACTTCTAGGTACCAACCACAAAGATCATAGAGGTAAAATCTATTCTACATTATATTTTTGTTCATTTTTTTATTTTATTTTCTTATTTTTGTTCACTTATGTTAATGTTTCACAATAATTGCAGTTCACAAAGCCTTTAGTGGTTCTCCTACAAGTTGTTGATGGGGAGAAGCCCACAATGGGCTACATATATGAGGGCATAGATATGGCCAAGGAGGCCATTAGATCCATTTATGCGGGAGTTGAAGATAAGTATTGCCCCATTTGGCAAATCATTGATAGATGATGGCACCTCCAACTTCACAAGCCCCTACATGTAGCTGCTTATTTCCTCAATCCAACATTCCAATTCCGCTCTAATTTCAAGGCGAATGAGGAGGTTCTGAGTGGGCTCTACACAATCATAGAGCGAATGGTGCCTAATCTTGGAGCACAAATAGTCACCGAGATTAAGATCTTTAGACTTGCACAAGGAGATCCCTTTGCACAAGATATATACAAGGCAACTCGGTTGACATTGCAACGAGTTAAAAATCTATTAAGGGCATAATTTAAGTTTTAAAAGTAAAACTTTTCCTTTTTTTACATTAGTATTAAATATTGAAACTTAAAGTTGGACAATGAGATTGATTTTTTTCTTTTTCTCATCTCAGATGCATGGTTGGAAAGATTTGGTGCTAAGGTACCAAATCTTTAGAGGATTGCAATTCTAGTATTGATCCAATCATGTAGTGCTTCAAGTTGTGAGCACAATTGGAGTATGTTTTGAACACATACACTCCAAGAAGCACAATAGAATGTCAATGCAAAGGTTTAATGATCTAATTTATGTTCATTACAACCTTCGCCTTCGCCACAGACAGATTTTGGGTAGTGACTTATCACCCATCACACTAGAAGAGGTTGATCCACAATAAGATTGGATCACTGAGTGATGAGGACCTTGATTGGATTGATCAAGTGGACAGAGAGGCAGGAGGATAGAACACGAGCAAACACCTTGGATGTTGGCATGAGTGTCACTGATACACAAGCAAATATCATGGCCGCATCATCATCCAAAACCTATCTTAGACGCCCACGCAAGACGGTCAAGTGATGCAGGCTCCTCTAAGCCATAGACTTCTAGTTTTTGTTTTCATATTTGTTTTGAACTTTTGATGCCATGGATCTCATATTCCATGAGTTTTGTATACATTTGACAATATTTATATATCTAAAATTCTAAATGTGTTATATCCTTCAGCTAGAATTTGCACTTATACTTATGTGATCGATGTATACTTGTGTATGTGATCAAAGTAGCTTCTATATGATGAGGTTATTTTGTCTTTTAAGGTTTATTTATTAAAGAGTGCATGGAACAAGTTTTATATCCTTAGAAATCTCTAAATTTCATGGGTTTTTCAATTTGCTAAGTCTTTGCCGAATTTGGGCATCGAGTCCAAGTCTAGGTCAAAAATCAGCTTGTCGAGTCCAAGGTGAGTCCAAGTCTTGTAACACTGGTCATAGTGTATCTAGATGGCATATTTAAGGCCATTACGCCATGTGCCCATGCACAATTAAACCTAAAAGGTTCAAGTTCCATTCTACAAGGTCACGGGTTCAAAAATCTTTGTTAAAATTACAATTTTTGCATGCATATACCCTTTGTTATAATCACATTTTTTTCACATGCATGTACCCTTTGTGAAAATCTTGTATTACTAGTTTTACATTCAAGTACCATTAAAAAAAAAAAATTATACCTCAACCTAGGCTTGTAGCTAGTGTATTTAAGGGTTTAGGGGCTTAAATATTTTTTTTGAGAAAAGGTGTTATTTTTTATTTATCAAAGTCAAAATTTAAGAGAACAAGGGTATGAAAAATCATTATCTTTTGTAAAAAGAAATATGGTATTTTTATTGTAAGGGGCATGTTTGGTGGTACAAGACACCAGCATCCGTGCAGTCTATTAGGACTACGTGTATTGTACATTTTTCAAGGTCCTTTTTATAATCTTAGAATGTTATTGTAACATGAGATACTAGTTACACATAGTAATATTCTAATGTTGTACGTGTAAATGGTCTCCTTGAGGACCCATAAATTGTTCCCAACACTTGGAATGAAGTTGAGAGGATTGAAAAGGATGAGTTGGTGTCAAAAGTGGCGCACATGTTACGTGAAAACTAGTCTCATAAACAAAAGGATCCCATCTTGGAGAAGCTAGAGTCTCAAGAGGAAGTTATTTTTCTCATGCAAAGTGTGGCACTTGGATTTGGGAGATGAGACCAATGCATGTGTAACTCTTGTTTTGCATGTTGAGTATTGGGCATAAGTCATTTGGATCCATCCATGGTTTTGAATACCATGATGTGGTATTGCTCAAGCAAAAAGTCTATAAATTGAAGGCTTGGGTGAATAGTTTCACACACAAGTTTAGAGAGTGTTGAAGTGCTGATTATTTGCTCATTGCTCCAAGGGTGAAGAGATTGCCACAACATCAAATTGATGAATGCTTTTGTTGTATTTGTTATCTTATTCTCTGATTAATATTGTCAGATTCACAGGTAAACGCCCATGACCACACTTTAAAAGAAAATGTCCCGCAAAAAGGATAAACACCTGTCACATGGGCCCCAGCAACAGTCAAGAAAAAGGTTTGAAAAGGAGAGGAGACAAACGTAGCTCAAGCTAAGAATGATCAGAGTAATGTTACAGACCTCAGGGACAAATCAGAGGCTACATCCAAGAGGTGAACCTCATAAAGGCAGCAAGTACCAAGAAAAAAGACAAAATGAATCTGAAGACACACAAATTAGAACAAAAAGACAAAATTGAACAGCAGGATAGCAAGTGACCCAGATGCTCCTACATCACAAAGGAGGTGACTGAGATAAGTGGAACACAATAAATGAAGATGTCTCTCTCCTAGTTACATCTGGGCAATGCTCTTTCTCTTTACAAAGAAAGATGAATGTGCCCGCAATGGTGTGTCATGGAGATTGAAGGCTGCTAATAGTTCATTTGCCACTTATCCCTGAAAGCAAAATAGTGATTCAAAATTATACAATTATGGTTGGTGATATTTGAGAATAGCATGCTAGCTGTAGAGTTAAATGAGGACTAACAACCAAGATTTGCCTTTTACTTATCAGACACCTACAGGTGTTTTTTGCACATTGACTAATCTTTCATCTCAGAATTTAGATTTGCCAATGGCAGAGTTTTCCTAAAAATAATCACCAAATTTTCATATAGAATGTACAAAAATTTATCAGACTTACGAAAAATAAATGAACCACTAGTCAGTCCTATGTTTTTCCTCAAAATTAGCTTATATGACAGATATTACTTATTTTTCAAACTGCAAAAATTTGTGCACCAGTCTATGTTAGTAAAAAAATTCCGTCCCTTTAGAATTTCTTCTGAACAAAGTGACCACCTTTGCAGTGTACAACAGAATTTCCTCTATCTTTTAAGCTACATAAGAATATATGATATGCTCGTGTGGTTCAGAGTTCAAAGGATAATACAGTAGCCAGATCTTGGTAAATAAAGTAGAATGGTTATAAATTTATAATACAAGTATGATTTTCAAAAAAAATGTCAACTCTGTCCCATCAATCATATTTTAATTTATTTGTTTCCTGGCACAGAACATATTCCTTGTATAGGAATTACTTTCAAGCCTAATTTGCTAAAAGTCCCATACCTTGGCAAAATATCTTGCTGGATTTCGAATGCATTTCAGAATAGCCCGAAGTGCATATTCAAAGTCACCTGATGTTTCACGTTTTATAGCCTGTGCATCAAAGCCCCATTTAAATATACATCCACATGTTTCATGAAATCAAATGTAACATTTGAGACTTATAGTCAAACAGAAGAATGCATAAACATGAGCCCTTCTAGTTTACAACTACACTTAAGACCATACAGATAGTAAATAAAAATGTTCTGTATCTCCAATTTCAACAATTTTGTGCCTAGTTATTGACCTTTTCAAGATCGTGTTTGTACAGGTTATGATAAACAGAAGCAGTAGCTGCCAGTTGTGCACTGCTTCGTGTGCTGAAGATTTGAATGAAGGTTGCTTCGTCAGTTCCAATTCTACCTTCACCTGCTTTAAAGAGTGTTTTTGCATCCATCTCTGCTAAGCTCATATCTACTTGTGGACCTTCATAGCGAGTTCCACTTAAATACGCAAGGAGCAACTGAAGAAAACAAAAGGAATCAGCATGCCTATTAAATGAACTCTTCCTATGCCTCGATAATGACTTATTTCATTAAGGAAAGTGAATAAGCAGAGGATGATGCAAACAGAAGAGATGATTAGCATATAATGCCAGCATGCAAATTTTGTAAGACCTCTGACCTTTTGGTAATAACCACTTGTATCTGACTCAACATCCTTCTCAACATATTTGTTGTATCTTGCATGATATGCCTGTCTTATTAACTGAAGCTGAGATGGAGTCCGAGAACATATAATTTCTATTAAAGTTTTATCTTTAGTGCCAGCTCCTGCTAATGCTTCTTTCACTAAAACTGCATCACGATCCGCAGGATCATACATCCAAAGAATTACGGCCCTCTTAAAAAAAGATCACACTTTCTGTCAGACATTATACATATGCATCTCCAAAAGTTGAAGTTTGCTGCTCATAAAAATGTAAATTACCTTTAAATTTCCTCTGAGTTCTGAATCTAGTCGATGAAGCAAATCATCTGTATACATAGTTCTGTATGCCTGCCGTAACATTGGCCGTTGTCTTGCATCTCTGTGACCAAGGATTTCTATCACTGTCTTGGTGTTGCAACCCAAGCCTGCATGTGAATCATTTATCCTACTTTAGTATAGTTCTCATCTTAAACATGTGAATAATTGTATTATCATTCTCTCCGAGTTTGAATCATATACTGCATCATAATGAAGTCAATCTGATACGCCCCACAAGGACATCAGTTGGATAGCAAGGCGAAAGCATGGAGAGGATATTCAATCAGTGTGTCAATAATTAATCTAAGACTTTCTATCTTCACAAAGCCAGTCTTGAAAACACAAACAGTAGGCAAAAGAACTGGAGAGAATACCTGTCATATTTTTATATTAGTAATTGTCAAATTGATGAAGCCAAACTTGGCACTGAGTCTCAATAATTGCAATTTTTTTCAAGGACTCATTCCCATAGCTGGGAACAGTAAGGTTATTTCAATTCAGTTAAATTGTTTTATTCATTCATTTCCTTCCTCACGATGATCTGGGACTGATTCTCAAATTTTTACATTAGTAATTGTCAAATTGATAAAGCCAAACTTGGCACTGATTCTCAATCGTTACAAATGTCTTTCAAGGACTCATTCCCATAGCTGGAAACAGTAAGGTTATTTCAATTCAGTTAAATTGTTTTATTCATTCATTTCCTTCCTCACAATGAACTGGAGAGAATGCCTGTCATATATTTACATTAGTAATTGTTGAACACTGATGAAGCATAACTTGGCACTGATTCTCCATCATTACAAATGTTTTTCAAGGACTCATTCCCATAGCTGGGAACAGTAAGGATATTTCAATTCAGTTAAATTGTTTTATTCATTCATTTCCTTCCTCACAATGATCTGTTAAGTGTAGTTCAACATTTGTCCATTGCTTTCTGCGTTTTTCTCAAATACTTGCCAATGTATTTTAAGATGATTATCAGGGTACCTTTTAATATGATATGGTAGATATTAGCCGGATCAAACCATCTGATTTTACTGATCCACACTTAAATTATTCAAAATATTTGATTTAAGACCATTTAAGTTTCCTTTAATTCAAAATTGCACTATGAATTCCAACCAATGTGAGAACAAAATTGCGGCATGCGAGTATTTCTCCTAAATAGCCTCTAAGAATATAAATATATATTTACAGGTATAGCTTCCTAGGCTGAACATAGCTGGGCATGGTCAGGTTATTTCAATTCATTTAGTTGTTTTATTCATTTATTTTCTTCTTCACAGTGTTCTGTTAAGTATGGTAAGACATTTTTCCATTCTTTTCCGTGTTTTTCTGGAATAGTTGCTGATATATTTTAAGACGATTATCAGGGTACCATTATAGACTATAAACCCTAAGAAAAGAAAATAATTAGGCCCTTATAGATGGTTTTTTGGCCCATGATTTTATACCCATTGTATATTGTTTAGCAATTTCTTGTATTGATGTGCCTATAAATACCTGCACATCGCTTAGGACTATACTCAAGACCAAAATATCGTATTGTATTGTGAACAATTGAGTTAAGACAATGAGTACTATTTTTGCTGGATTTGTTTTGAAAGAGTTTCCTAGAGTAAATTCTCTTGTTATATTGTGAGTATGCCAATATTTCTTTATGTTGCATTTAAAATTATGTTATAAATTGAATTGCTTCTTCCATAAAGGTTTGTTGCTATTTTTTTTCTTCAATTGTTATCAGAGGTAGGGTTTAGCTATCTCTTCAAGACAAGGCATCTTGACTCTATGATAAACCTTTTCTTCGGTGAGCTCTAGCTACATGCATCTTGCATATAAAATACAATGATGAACACTTCACAAATGGAGATTAGAGCAATTTAATGGCCAGGACTTTAGATACATAGGTTGTGTCAAAAAAGAGGCCTTGGGTATGTCAGCAGAAGACTAAATGAAGATAGATAGGAAGGCAAAGAGTTCGATTATGTTGTGCCTTTCAGATTTGATATTGTTGAATGTCTCAAAAGAAGCCACTGCTAAAACCTATGGGATAGGTTAGGGTCTTTTTATCAAACAAAATCCCTATCAACAAACTTTTTCTTCAAAAAAAATAGCATTCTCTTAAAATGAACGATAGCAACTTCATGATAAAGCATCTAAAATGTTTTTAAAATTGTTGAAAGTCAATTATCCTCAATTGATGTTAAAATAGATTAAGTAGATGAATGTATTAATTTGTTATGTTCTTAGCTAGAATCATGGGATAATCTATTATGGCCATTAGTAGTACAATATCTAAGTTAAACTTGAGGATGTAGTTGCATCCTTGTTATAAGAAGAAATAAGGTAAAAATTTATGGAGAATCTACCAAAGAATGCATTGTTTGTAAAAAGGTCATCCCTAAGAGAGAAATAAAAACAAGTCAGAGGAAAGACAATCAAAGTTCATAGGTAAACCTAAATCTCTAGAAAAATCTGTGAAGAAATGTTGGATTCCCATGAAAACTAGGCATTGCAAATTTTAGAAGGTTAACAAAGGCAAGGCACTCGATGATACCTCTTCCACATAAATGAAGACCTCCAATGAAAAAGTTGGAAATGTATACTTCGCATTTTCAAGTAAACAATATTTTAATGATGCATAGTTGGTCGACTTAGGTGCTGTTTTTCACATTTTTCCATATATGAAGTGGTTTTATGCTAAGTTGTAGGTCCTAGTATGGGGAAGAGTATAGGTTCGGATATGCCAGTATGACAGTTTATTTTGTTGTGTTCGTGTTCAGGTATGGCTGTATATATACACATAAAATGTTAGAAATAGATAAATATAATATAAAAAATAATACATATATGCTACATTAAATTTTTAATATAGTATAATATTATAGATATATAAATTTATATATAGATCTATATGTATCAATCTAAGTATGTCCATATAGATAGGTTATACATGCACTATATATATCATAGTTTGAAGACTCAAACTCGGCAGCCCAAAATTTTGACTCAAACTCCAAACTCAGCATGGACTCAACAAAAAACTCAGCATGGACTCGACAAAAAACTCAGCATGTACTTGGAAAAAACAAAAAACCTCATAATTACACCAAAAAAAGAAATCAATGCATTTGGGGAACATAAAAGTCTAATTTGACAATCAATTTGTCGTAATTCAAACATTACACATCATATGATTGTCAAACTCAAAATTTGAAATTTCAATCACTATGTCTGTTATGTCTAGGCATCAGAAGAGTCCGAGCTTAGGACTCAAGAGCCCGAGCCTAAGACTTAGGAGTCTTGGAGCAGGACTCGGCCGAGTACTCTCCAAGACTTGGCCAGACTCGGCGTAAGAGTTTAGTTAACTCTGCTTGTCCAGCTCATAAGACTCGGGAGTTTGGCAAGTCTTGCAGAGTACTCGCAAAGTCTTCAAACTATAATATATATATATAAGAAGGAAAACAATATAATAATTTATTACTATTACTTATGGTGAATAATTCCATTTATTTATGGAAAATATAACTTTTATCAATTTTTCATTTTTTCTAATCTCATTCTTGTACTTCTAAATTTGTCTAAGTATATAATACATAAAAGTGTCATATCATAATATATAACATCAAAAAGAAGAAGAAAAAATATGGATATAGCCAATGTGCCTAAAATGTCCTATCAAGGACCCAGAGAGGAAGAAGCAAATTGGATTGAGTTATATCACAAGTTTTTTTATGGAAGATACCTTTTTTTAGCTAGACCACTCAACAAGCACCTTGCAGATCAAATCATGACAAGTATGATTTATTTAAATCAAGAAGATCAAACAAAGGAATTTTTGTTCTTTCTTCAATGTTGAGGTGGAGGAATGGTACAGGGAGTCGCTATTTATGATACTATGCAATACATAACAAGGGATGTATCTACAATAGGCATCGAGTTAAATGCTTCAATGGGAGCTTTCCTTCTACACAAGGGACTATATTACTAAACAGATAATAACAGAACACTCTACAGCTACGCTCCACCAATCCCATATGTCTCCTTATGATTGTCATGCCACTGCAATAGAATCAAGCTTCGATTAAAAGTATCTAAGCGAATTGCAATTGTATGTTGTGGAAACTTATTTAAGAATGACAAAGCAAGATTATGACACAATTCCTTTGCTATTAGAAAGAAATGTTTATATAACACCAAATGAAGTGATAGAGTTTGGTCTTATCCACGAAATTGACATAGACAGACTGGATTTTCTACATGCATAGTGTAATTATGATGATGATGATGACCATGATGATTATTATAATATTATCATTATGCTCATTATTCTGGTTGTGAGGATCCTTTCGATAATGGTGTTATACTTTTGTGATAAAAATAGATTGATGATTGTTCTAAGCAATGGTATTCAACATTGCATCCCAAGCCGGTAAAATGCCACCCCATCCCAAAAACCATCACAAGGAAAACTATAGTTCTATAAGGGAAAACTGTAGATTTGCAAAAATATGGATTTGTAATTAATGTTTCTATTGCATTCTATTAATATTAACATCTCGTAAAGAAAGGGTAGAACTAGGCCTATTAGATAGCTTATAATTCATCTAAAAGGTAAAAAAAAATGATTATGATTAATAGAAAGAACCTATCTTAGTAGTTGTTAAAAATAGAACTAGATCGGGGTAAAGAACAATAACTATGATTGATAGAAAGTTTGCATGATGCCAAAATAATCGTAGATTAATACTAAATTGATTTCTCATCACATAACAAATTGCTCTCTAGTTCAAGTTATTTCAAGTAGCTATTTTCTACAACACACTTTGAAATGACTTGGACAAACTCTTTGTTGATTTAATAACATAGAATCACTATATTCAATTGAAAATTCATCTTTTCTTTTTGCAATTTTTATCTACTAAATCAACCATCCATAGTTGTGGAACACTATTCCTAATAGATCAACCCCCAAATAGCAAATCCAAACTAAAGTAAATCCTAGAGAAGCAACAATTGCTGATTTCTCCCCTTTCCAACCCCTATTTATTCTAGTATGTAGATAAATTGAAAATATAATCCAAGTAATTAATGCCCAAGTCACTTTTGGATCCTAACTCCAATAAGATCCACAAGCTTCGTTAGCCCATACTACCCTAGAAAGTATACCTATAGTTAAAAGAGAAAATCCTAGACCAATAGCATAATAACTCAATTGGTCTAATTGGTGAGTTCATATCCATTTACGATAATTTATAAATGGAAAAAAAAGTATGTTTCAATTCATTTTTTCCTTGGTTGTGTGAATAGTGAATACCCACTTTTTATTGAAGAAAAAGGAATTGTTCACATTAAGAATAATCTTTTGATTTATTTGGGATTGACCAAAAAAGCTACTGATGATAGGGATCCATATAGAAGAATTGCATAAATGAGCAATATCATACTTACATGCATCATTAACAAGTGAGATTGTAAAGCAGGTACTAACATTGTAGATTGTTGCATTTTATCTAGAAGACCTAAAGTAGTGAAACCATGAGCTAACATAGCACTTGGCGCAATGATTGCACCCAACCACAAGTGAGATTGTAAAGCAGGTACTAACATTGTAGATTGTTGCATTTTATCTAGAAGACCTAAAGTAGTGAAACCATGAGCTAACATAGCACTTGGTGCAATGATTGCACCTAACCACAAGTGAGATTGTAAAGCAGGTACTAACATTGTAGATTGTTGCATTTTATCTAGAAGACCTAAAGTAGTGAAACCATGAGCTAACATAGCACTTGGCGCAATGATTGCACCCAACCACAAGTGAGATTGTAAAGCAGGTACTAACATTGTAGATTGTTGCATTTTATCTAGAAGACCTAAAGTAGTGAAACCATGAGCTAACATAGCACTTGGCGCAATGATTGCACCCAACCACCAAGCATCTTGACCGTGTACTTCTATAACTATATGAATCATGGAGGAAGTCCATGAAAGGAACATGAATGACTCATACAAATTACTTGATGATAAATGTCTTGAATAGAGCAAACAAGTAACTAATACTCCTATTATACAAATACATGTCACTATCATGCTCTTTCCTCTTTAATTACTTAGTTCTTCTTTTTGATAAACTAAGGTCCCCCAATAAATGAGAGTGACAACAAAAGTATGAGAAAAAGAGACATGAGCTGATATATATTCGAGAGTTATAAATATCATAATAAACTCGTTTATTAATTTGGCTTTGAATAGGAATCGTAAGAGAAAGATAAAATCAATTGATATGGCATCGATCATATTGACATAGATCGAACAATGATAGTAATTTACCATATAGGTACTCCAGAAGTAATCTATACAGATTTTATATGGAAGGGATGAAATAATAGTATCTTATTAACAAGAATGTCACCACTCCAATTAAACCAAGATGCTCTAAGACTACTTCCTAAGAGCAGCATGTCTACCAATTTCACCATGACAGCTCAGTATTGTTTAGTTACTATATTAGACTATTTTCCCGAGATTGTCATTGTGAATATTTAGAGAAGAGTATTTTCTCTATTCAACATCCAGATTGACATTGAATAGAGAAATGCAATGTTGGTCGTTATAATGAAGTATGGCGCAATTTGGTAGTGTGCCATATTGGAAAGGTGGAGTTAGCGGGTTCAAATATTTTAATAATATTCCAATATAATTATGGATTATTTAGGGACTTTAAATACTCTTGTAAATACGATTTTGGATTTTTAGACAATTAAGTCAAATCTTTCCCTAATTTTTCTATTTCTACTACCAATTGGACTTGAAACTTATAATATAAGCAGGATTCACACATTTTTTATAGTAAAAGTCAAATTATGCACTCTAGAATCAACTTGAATAGATAGAACCATAGTTGTCGGGAGATGCGTCTCCCCCCCTCAGAGACGCATCTCGGAGACCCTACCGTCTCCAAAGATGTCTCCAGGAGGCTGGAGACTTCTGCTAAAGTTTCCCGAGTACCCTACCGTTTCCTGCTGCAAAAAACGACGTCTCCCGCTAAAATACCTAAAAAACTTTAATGTTTAAACATTTGAAACTTTAAAAATTAAAGCATAATGTATTTGATGCGTCTAAGAGTGATTAAATTATTGTTTTGAAAGTTCAATGTCATCATATTTTTAGATTTTCTATAAATTACTAAATTTATTTTCAAATTTTCTATAAATTATTTTATTTTTATTTTTTATTTATATTAAAAAAAATGGCATCTCCAAGTACCCACCCCTCCCCCCCGTCTCCTATTTTAAAAAAAAAGGTGTATCGGTACCGGTACCAGTCTCCCGTACTAGTACCAGTACCAGTCTCGCGGCAACTATGGATAGAACGATGTATTGTATGGAGTAGGAGTATAAAATAGATAAACAAGTGTAGACTTTATATAATAAAAGATGAGTATAGACACATCCACTTTATATATACAAGAAAACATGTCTAGGATAGAGAATTTATTTAGTTTTTGCCAAAAAGTCAAACATTTACGTTTTTGAAACGGAAACTTACTTAGAAGTTTATTTATAAAGAAAAACTTATTTAGAATTTTCTTTATAAGTTCCCTTATAAATTTTATAAGTTTTATAAGTTCATTGCACGAGGAGCAGTCAAAAGGAAAAGACGAAGTTATGCTACAAAAGAGTCCATTTTTGTATCCTTTACCTCATTCATAGTTTCATTTTGTCTAAAAGATGGCGAAAGTTTCCTACCTAAGAAATTTTTGGTATGATTTCCTAGATTTGGAAGAATCTCTCTTATTGAAACAAAACTATGTTTTATAAGATAAAAAAATATTTTGAGTATGTTCCCAATGATCTATTTTGGGATACATGTATACCCTCAACATAACAGATCTACTACCATTATTGCTATTCCACCAATATCTATTCATGCAAATAAGATCTTCTAATCAATAACAAGGCCAAATAAAACATCTTATCTTATGCCTTGTATCTATGATAAGATATTCGTCTTTTTCCATGAGACCTTCACCATTTTGTATCTCTTTCCTATTTAATCCTATAGTTTCATCTATATTGTTTTCCAGATTCAAATGATTCAAAATTTAAAATTCTCTATGACATTTTGTAAGAAAAATATCTTCAAAAATGAGAGAACTTAATATTTTTTTCATTTATATCCTCAATAGTTTTTATTTTTCCACATCATTCACATCTATCAAAAAAATTTACATCAATTCCTTTCTTCTTTAATTTTAAGAAAAGACTTGGATTTTATATATCAAGAATCAATCATTAACGTACCCCGGTAGAAGTGGCATAGATTGTCATCTTTCATCAGCAAAAATTCTAAGAAAATAGAAGTGGCATAGATCGTCATCTTTCATCAACAATTGTTTTTTTTTTTTAAATCATTCTTGTTCATTTGGAAGCAACTTTTTAGATACAGCGTAATCTCCAATAATTCCAAGTCAAGTTCCTAAAATAATTAAAAACACAAAGAATGATTACCAAGATCTTCAATATTCGATATTAACAAAGGAGCAAAAGTCTCCTTAAATAGAGTTACAAATGATTTATTTGATAAGGATAAGATCGACAACTAAGAAAAGAAGAAGACAACTAGAGAGAATAAGGTAAGATTCTAAAGACTAAGAAGAAGACAACTAAAGAGAATAAGGAAAGATTCTAAAGACTAAGCAGAAGACAACTAAAGAGAATTAGTAAAGATTCTAAAGACTATACTAACGACTTATTTGACCTTTGTTAATGGTCAATTTATTAACTATACTAAGCCAAACCCAAAAACTGAAATGATCTGCTAGTCAAAAAGCATAGAAGGCTAACTCTGCTTGCTTGGAATGCTCTATGACATGAGCCTTTAGCAAAGACCTTCCCTGGCAGGATTGCTGATTAGCCAACCTCTTTCTACAGAACCTCTTCATGTGACCAAGTTTCCTACAATAGTGACATGTGATAGATTGCAAATTCCTAAAATTGTCTTCATTCTGTCCTTGACCTTTCTTATGAGGCCAATTGCCTTTGTTCTTTGTTGGAATTTCAATTAGCACCTCTAGAGTGCTTATTGGAAACGGACAGCTATGCACAGTGCGTGATGACTGCTCTTCAAATTATGGAGCGGAAGCTCCCTCTTGTTTGTTGATGTTTGCGTAAAAGTAAAACAAACTAAATGTTCCTATCTTTTTTACTCAGCGAGCAGGACACAAGGGTGCATAAACACAATGCGTTGTAGCTAAGGTTTTCTCTGGTTTCTACAAATCTTAACTACAACTAGGCTAACTTTTAATCTATCCTATCTCCTCAAGATAAACAGAGCATGAGGGCATAGGAGCAGGAATGGATTGGTTGGATCACTTGGATCGACTGTCTCTTCAAAATGCGCCCAAGGCTCTGAACTCTCAAATCTATGCTGGGATAAGGTATTATGCAAGCAATCACTCTTTACGGTAAGCTGAATCTCAAGATTGCCAAGGAGGAACCCCTGTCTGAGCTATAGGTTGGGAAGCAACTTACTAGAAACAACAAATAACGATGAAATGGCTAACAGGATTCCTGAGGAGGTAAAGACACCTGTCCAAAGTGTAGGCTGAAATACAAATCATTACACAACATCATACAACAATCATTAACATCAAAATACCCAAGGAGGTGACGACACTTGTCCAAGGGGGAGATTGAAACAATAGATTGTAAGAAAAAATGTTGAAAGAACTTGAAACTTTGGATCAAATTGCATGTGCCTTTTGATTTATTTCTTCAAACCTTCTCAACGAATTGCAAAGATTTGGGACAACAAAGGTACGAAATCATACACAATTGCGATCAAACAAAATAACTCTCATCCAAGAGTGAACAAATATAGACTTACAAGCTTGTTGGCACAATGGCGCAACAATTTTGTGTAGTAAATAAAGGTTACAAAATAATGAGCAAAGGCTCTTATTTATAGAAACTCAAAGGAGTAGGTAACCCTAAAATCTCCTTGAGTTAACAATTAGTTCTTGCTAATCTGCAAGATTTATTCCTGTGTCTAAATGTGGGTGACCTAGCAATTGACTAGAAAGCTACTTCAGTTAACTAAAACTAAACTAAAAGTGAACTCCAATATACAAAGTGCCTCCAAAATAGAGATCCACAATTAGTGGGATCTGACATGCATGATCAGTGAGATAGTGAGTTAACTTGGAAAGAAGCATCAAGTTAACTCCTTTTGCCATAAATGCTATTTTGGAGGGTAGGACATCCTAATTGGGTGTTCTACACCTCATCACCTCTAGTCAACAATCCTTCTAACCAGTCGTTGACTTCTTTATATGAAGACCATCACATGCCTTAGCTGTCAGCTTACTGCTTGTCAACAACTTGATGTATGTATCTCCTTCATTTTGCTTCCCTTAGGAGGGTTACTCCTTGTCTTTCTATCTGTGTTTCCATTTTGACGTGGAAGGTAGTGTAGTATTAACCGGTGGTGGCTCTATGTTGGGAATGACTACCTTCCGCATTCTTTTGTAACTTTACGTTTTTGACGTTTTCCTTGATCTTTCTCAATGGAAAAGTGTTGTATGATGAAACCGCAAAGTTTGACTGCGAACACTCTGGTTGTGAGAAATGCACACGAACTCGCTGCACACACAAAATTCCAACGATTACAATCCTCTAAACCGGTCTTGGAAGGCTATCAAATATATGAGGTGAAACCATTATGGAACCTATGGACTCATGTGTCTATGCTTGTCAATCTGTCCAAATTGACCTCTGGGTGTGCCCAACGCAGATCGGTGTCAATCGTTTTCAGGAAGTCGTGGAATAAGACCGTCTTGGCCTTGTTCTTGGGCTTGGGAGAACTGCATTCTGAAAACCTTGAAGATTGACCATGCACACGATACTGTTTGGACAACTTTTTTTGGAACTGCTAAAAATAGCCTTGTCGAGGCAACTTTTTATGAAAATTTTGAGACGTGGGTTTTGTCGAGAATGATTTTCTAAACAAATCTAGATCGTTAGAGAATCAAAAAAATGAATTTTTCTATGGCATGCAAGAGCCCTTTGGCGGCAGAGGCAACGAGACACCAGAAAATGATTTTTCTTGGAAAAGTCCAACACATGGGTTTTGTTCGTGCTTCAAAGCTAAACAAACTCAGTTTGTCTGTTTTTCAAAATTATGACTTTTTCCGGAAACCTTAAAAATTAGGGGCATCAGGGCTACTTTTTCTGGAAAAACCTAACACATGGTTTTTGTTGAAAAAGTTGTGTTGATCATACCCAAAAGGTCAAATCTGTGAATATTTGTTGTTTTCTTAGACATGCAAGAAGATCTAAGACAAGAATAGAGGAAAAAGACAAAAAGATTGGAAGTTATCAACTGCCTCTCTGGATTTGTTGGAAAATTATGTCTGAAGATGCAACCTCTGATAAATTGTCCCTCTGTGCAACTGATCTTCGAAAATATGAAGAACAATGAAAAACCCTCTGTCAAATCTTCAAAAGACGTTTTGGAGAGAAAATAATTGTTCTTGGCTTCAACCTTCAAAGACAAATGATGAATAATGACGCCTAGACTTGATAAATATCATTTGATGTTGAAGCAATCAAGTTTAGGGCGCCAACACATGATTGAGGAGTTCATCTACCTGATTTGGAGTTCACAGCATTGATTTCCACTCATTTTGGGATGTTTTAGGCATAAAAAGACTTTCTAAAAGGTAACTTCAGTCAATTGAGTCTTTCTTTGACTTTAGGCGTCCCTTTAAGGGGTTGAACACTTTTTCATTATTTTTCTGTGATGAAGTGCCTCTGTTCGATCCCTGGTTCTGGTTGCTCAGTTGATCCTGAAGTGTTGCTGACAGATTCATTTATGAGATGAAACAACTCTGATGAAGTGTGCTTGGGAGCTGAAACTCAAAACTTGAGTTTGATGCTTCTGATTCTTGGGCGCCTTTTCCCAAGAAGGTGCATTTTTCACTAGACTTAGTCAATTTCTTGAGTGTTCTTCAATCCCTCCAATTTGACCCTTCGTGCTCTGATCTGAGATCACCGATGACTGATGATTTCGATGATCTTGATGAAACATGGGATGGATAACCAGTTCAATCCCGGAAAGGATGATTGGCTCCACAAGTTGTGAAAGTTGGTTTAAGTGCCTCAAAAGCATGGGCGCCCTTGGCCTGCAAGGGCGCCTTTGACCTTTTGACTTGTAATTTTCATGTTGCAAACTTTCATGAACGGTCCCAATTTGATCTATGTCGTTAGATTTTTGATTTGTTTGTTGCCTTTGCTGATGGTGTCATTGTTGAAATTGATCAAGATAGAGAAGGTCATCCTGGAGGTTGTTGAGCTTGCATATTGCCCCAAAAAGTTGGGCGCCTATTTCTAAGAAGATGAATTTTCCTTAACACTTAGTCATTTTTTCATGTCTTTCATCTAGCCTTCACCTTTGGTGTTTTCTGCTTGATCTTTGTTAATGAATGCTTGACAGGTCTTGTGAGCGTGCAACCGGATTGGCTACGAAGTTGAGAGTATGCTAAACAAATGCCTTGAAGAAAGCAATTGGTGAAAAGCTCAATAGGTAGCTTAAAAAGATGGGCGCCCCTGGCCAGCAGGGGCGCTTTTGTCTTGATGTGCATTGATTTTCCCTCCATTTTGCATGCTCGAACGATCAACAATTGTTGTCGTTTGATGTGTCTCGCAAACTGATGAACAGGTTCATTGCAAAGCTGAGCTGACACCGGGGAGATTACCTGAAGACAAGTTTACTCAAAAGTGGCATTTGGATCATCTCATCCTTGGGCACCCCTGGCCAACAGGGGCGCCTTCTTTCATGTTTGACTGCCATTTCTGATGACTTTCGTTTTCAACACCTTCCGCCTCTACCTTCATTTGACGGTGTTCGATGAATTTGTTGAATTTGCTTGATGATGCGTCATAAAGCTGGCAGAATCACAGAGAGGATGAATGTCTTGGCAAAACTTGATAATTGCATTGGACCTTTTGAACTCATGGTCGCCCCTAACCAGCAGGGGCTCTTTTTGGCTTCAATGTCATCATTTTTTGTGAAGACCTTCATCTCTTGCACTTTGCGTTCACCATTTCGTCAACTGCGTTGATCACCGTTGCAATTGCTCTTACCATACTACATGTACGGGTGTTTGAAAATTTCACCAAGGCATTAACCACGTAGCACCTTTCTTGTAGCAAGGCGTGCACCTTCCAAACTTAAAATATTTCAGCAATTTTTGACCTTTGAAAATCCCCTCCATCACAGAGCATCTTTTCGAGCATTTTCACCATAGATTCTTCGTTGAAGCTTTTGAGGCTTAGATTTCACCACTTGGTATTGGCCATTTTGCCATTAATGGTTGCGGAGGTCCCAACTTTCTTCCTGAAAAATGAAAATAGACCCACTAGAGTAAAACAAACTTTTTGGTGATTTTGACTTGACCAGTGTGATCGTGAAGTCGAATTATCCTATCAAAATCATTTTTAATCATTTTTGGGAAGGTCCTATTTTTAGGGTTTTCCTAAAAACAAGGGTTTAAAACCCTAATTTTCAAATTTTCAAAAATTTGTAAGTATCTTCCTAGACACAAACCCACAAAAACCCTACGTTTTGTTTCACCTAAAACAGACTCTTAACAACAATTTTACATGATTTAGATCATTTTGAGCAAAATGTCTTATTGAAGCAAAAATTTATTTTGGGTACAACATTCTTGATTGCAAAGGCCTATTTTGCACTTGGTGAATCACTACTGCTACCAAACTGTTGTTTCCACCTATCTTGCTGCAAGAGTTTGTCGCATATGTCATCAAACTTTAGATCAACATTGACAGACGTGATGTTGAGAGTTTCTATGAAACACTTGTAAAATTGTGGTAAGCTTTTCAATGTGATAACTACCATGTCGTCTTCTTCCATCTTGCGACCAATAGCAACTAAATAATCATGTGTCTTTGATTTTCATTAAATGATCCTGCAAAGACACCCTCTCATCCATCATTATTGAGAACATGCTCTTTAGGAAGAATGACCTGCCTTTATCTAACGTCTCGTGTAGATCTCGTAGGTGTTACCAAATATGCATAGAAGACTTGCCTAAAGGAATCTCTGAAAGCATTTCATCTATGGCAAAAAACTTAATGAGCATAACTACTTCACGATTATGCTCATCATACTTGTCCTAATCTTTACCTGCAACTGTTGGTCAGGTATCAATACCAAGTATAATCCGATCAAGACACCTATACTAAAAAACAATGAGCATCCCCTATTTCCAAGTATTGTAATTTTTTCCAATAAAATTTTGGCTACCTTCCAACATGATGTTGGTCAATGAAGCCATCCCTCCCATCCATGGAAAACAAGAAACCCAAGAAGGCTTCGAAAAAAAATTGGAAAAAATTTACCCAAACTCTAACATAACAACCAAGTACAATCCTCGATTTTATCAAAACTGGAAAAAATCTGCAATAAAAATTATTGAAAATTTGCAAAAAAACACCACAATTTTTTGGAAAAAAATTGGTCAAAATGCTAGGTTCTACTAAAAGCCCACGAAACCACAAAAAAAAATTCAAAACCCTAACAGCGAACAACACCCACGATTTTTGTAAAAAATAAATCGTCAAAAAAAACCTACAAAAAAAAATCGTCAAAAAAAACCTACAACAAAATTCTAGAAAATTTGTGAAAAAACACTTGCTATCACTATTGTACCCACAAATTTTGTAAACAAAAAATCGCCAAAAATTTCTATGAACTCGGCTAAAACCCTAACATTGGTGGAAACCATGATTTTTAGAAAAAAAACATAAAAAGTCAAACAAATCTGCAATAGCCACAATTTTTTGTTAAAAATCGCCCAAAACATAGTGAAAAATCTTGTCGCTTATTCTACTTTGACAGATTTACTCACTTATTCTACTTTCACAAATTTACAGAGTAAACGAAAATAACAAAATTACAAAACAGTAATATAACTTAATTGCAACCATGTTCTAGAAGATATAGGTTTATTCTCGTTCATTAGATATGCAAGATATACAGGAATATCATAACATGCAACCCCCGACTATGAATAGCAAATACAGATATACAATAGACCATTGTTGGTTAAGGCTACCAACCCTCAGTAACTACTAACCCACAACTAACAACCAATCGAGGACTAACACACAAATACAAAACATAATTATTTATTACATAGCCGACTATAACATATTTACTTCATTCTCGGCCGACTACGTCAACCTCCCCAAAAAGAAAGTTGTCTTCCAAATGACAACAAAATTGGGGTTGTACACAAAACTAAAAAATGATTACTCAAAAGAGGGAGGATGAGAAGACATCCCTGGATGTACTGAGGAGGTAGGTGTGGATGTCACAGAGGGTTGCTAGCAAAGTCGTTGTAGATGCTAGTTGGCCACCAGTTCACATTCTCGTGCCGCCTTCACCATGTGGGCAGCCTCCATCAATTGTTTCTTTGTCTTTTCTAGCTCTTGCTCCTCCAGCAACTTACTCGTCATATTCTCTAACTCCTGCACCTTCTCCTGTAGCGCACTGCCCCTCTCCGCTATCTGAGCATCTTTCTCTCCCAACTATTTGTCTCGCTCAAGCACATTCTTCTCTAGGGTTGTGACTTGTGCATGCTCTACCACCATAGCTTGAGAGAACTACTCCTGAGACTTTCAGATGTGATCAGCCAATTCTGCCTGGGTAGTCTCAACATGTGCAAGGGCTCAATCTCTTGACTAAGTCCCCAATCAAAGCGATATGTCAATACAAACGGAGAGGATATCTTGATAGCATATCTCCATATCGTGAAATGTTGATAGTACTCAACCATGTCTCCCTCCAGTTGTGGGACTAGGTGGATGCCAAGTAGCCAACATCTCAGTCGTCTCCACTCTTGACCACCCATGTGAAATAAAACATCTAAAGTACTCTCCCTCACACCCAATCTGCATGAATGCCAAGATCCTCACTACCTTTTTTGCTACCAATGGATCAGGGTTGATGTCAAGTTGTCAAGAGATCTCCCCAACCTTGTACATAACATTGGCCATAGAGTAGAGCTCCCTGAGGTAATGTTGCATTGTGCCAATGGGGTCATATGCAGTCGGTCGGAAATCTCAATAAAAACCCCTTCTGACTCAAACTCGCTCAACCCCCCCTCCTCTCTTGACTCAGCCGAAGGTGGCTATGGAGTTGTATCTAGTACTACAACGTCTGTGGCTGGCTAAACTGGTTGTAAGGGCTCTGAAGGGCTCGAATGAGTGTCAAGTGTCGGGGCTGCAGCCATTGTCTCCTATGGCTCTAAACCCTCGATCAATGGCCCTAGCGAAACAGGTTGAGGGGTATTTGTTGGTACCCCTAGCATGCCAAGCCAATCATCGATCTTGGTGACTTCTTCAACCATCGTAGTGTCTTCAATATGTGTTAATCCCATTGTTCTAGCACACAAGAAGGAAGGTATCCAAAGAATTGTGATTTATTTTACATGTCATGTCAAATCTACACTTCGGATATAACCAATTCAACTCTAGTTCTCATCCCAAGTCTGATTCCCTTAAGTCCTGCAAACTCTAATAAACCTTCAAAAAAACCAAAAAACAACACAAAAGGTTTGAATTAACCAAACTAACCCAACAACAGCGAAACCTTATTTATTTTTTGTTTATTTTTATGTTGATTATAAACATAACATTGCTTTTATGCCAATTCCAAAGATGCACTAGGGAAAGAGATGACTCCTTCCCAAAATACTTTTTTTTTACTTATGAATGAATGCTTGCAAGGAAATTTGTACCCAAGGTCCCAAAAAACTTGCTAGTTCTTACATTCTTACATGTTTCCTCATATCTTAGTATAAAATCACTATCAAAATCAAATACCGATTCCTTTGCATAGAAGATCTTCTTGATAACCTCCACAATGCTAAATATTTTGCCAAGTTTCATCTCAAATCAAGTCATTGATAAGCACCTCTTTAACATTCAAACATTTAGATGACAATGATAAGTCCAAAGATGGTCACTTTTGTTAGTGTTTCATAGATCAGATAATATAACTGAAAGCACATAAGATATTGCAACACTTAAGACAATAAACACAGCAAGATACCCTAGGAAAACCCTCCTCTTGAGGGAGAAAAACCCAGCAAATGATTCTCTTATATATTGTAGGAACAAGAGAAGAAATATGCTTTACAATACAGGCCCAGCAATGGCCGAATTTGATATAATGAATAATGGCACCTCTCCTAGATGCAGTGATACAAATGAATATGTTTCCCTTGAATTCGGTCTGCTGCTGATAATGATCTGCTACATAAGTCTGCTCTAACTTGTGAATATACTTGTGCTTCCTTGAAATAGGTCCGCTGCTACAAGATGATACATTCCTGCTCAAATGTGAACTGCTGAAGGACTGCTGTAGGAAATGCGAATTAACTTGTGTTTTTAATGCCAAGAGAAGACCTTGTATATATATACAAGAGAGGCGCCTCTTCAAGTTAGGTCGGCCCTCTTAGGAAAAACATAAATAATGATAAATACAATTAGGGTCGGCCCATGTAACAAATAGTAAATGCGAATCCATTAGGGTCGGCCCTTTTGTCTTTATTAAATATTATGGTCATGAATTAAATAGCCGAATGGCTATTCATTTAATTCATGCTCTTCTCCTTGGAATTTGTGCAAAGGAAGTGCAGCCCTAAGCTGCTATAACATCAACAACTTTGACTAGTCCCATGTTCATTTTGGCCTCACCAATGCCTCATCTATTTTCATGTGTATAATGACCAGCCTACTTGGGCCCTTCAGTTTCACCTTGTTATCATCTGCCTTCATGCCATACTCATCAATAATAAGAAATGGGAGGCACATCCGACTTAGATTTATCTAGTTCTCCAAGTCCAGACTATGTGCCAACACAAACTTCAAATCAATTTACACAAGTGTTGCTTTGCCATGAAGAAGATTCATTATCTTAGCTAGATTGTTGTAAATCCGGTGCACAAGCTAATTCAAAGAAAATGATCATCATTTAGAACTAGCTTCCTCATCAATCCCTCATAGAGCTGCATACTTTTATAGAGCTTACCAACTAATGTTGATTTATCCTCAATTTCTCTCATATCACTTAGTTGATTCATTAGGTCTTCATGGACAAGGCCAATCCCATTATGGTGGGCTAAGGGGAAACAATAGGTTTCTAATGAAATGAAGAGGACACTTCTCTTGCTGTGCCAATTCTCACCTTACTTGATTTGCATAAGCAATATGAGAGTACAACCACCTACAAGTGAGACAAATATCTCCAAGTATACTTGTCATATTCTTGACTTGGCATGGGAATCCTATTGCATATCATTATTAAAGTTTCAAGACTGCAATTCAATGCTATTCAGCCAAGGACTAGCTTGTCCAAGTTGTGCATCAATCATATAGAAATCAATTTTCTTCAAATAAAAGACGTGCATGTCAGTTCAAGAAGATGACATGTATCTGCAACAATTTCGCCTTGCCATCAAGCATAAGCAAGGCAATTCTAATCTTGTGATTGTTTTATTTATCCACTTGTGGGCGCCATGTTAACCATTTTCCGGTCTTGCAATCCTGAGACTTTGTCTTTGTCACAACAACACAAAATTAATTTACCTTTCTCAATAACTATAAGGTTCTTCAAGTTGATGGCCCAATTAATTATCATATTGAAAATTATCTCCTCTACTACTTCAACACCTTTAAGTTCCTCAAATCAAATAATGCTAGAAATTGATATGGAAAGCATTCTTCAACAAAGCCTTGAGTCAATTTGGCATCCACAAGACTCTTGCAATTTGTACTACTTCTAGCAGACCAATCTTTATGCTAAGGATACCAAATAGAGAGTGGTTGTCTAGCATGTTCCATTGTTTAGAAAGCAAGGGATTTACACCCTATATATTAGGCAATGATGATAGGCATTTGTTCCTATGGACTTCATATAAAGTCCACCGTATTAAGCACAATTTTGATGACACCTCTTTGTTATGGTTCATTGTTTTCAAAGATGATTATTGTTGTGCCACAATAGAATAACGTCTCTAAGCAAGGCAATTGCCAAACCCTTCTTTGCACATGTCTATGTCATTTTTTCTAGAGACATCATTTCTAATCATGGTTCTGTGTTTCTAAGCACCTTTTGCAAGACACTTTAGTGCCTTTTAGATACAAAGTTTTCCACATTTACGAGTTTTTCATCCACAAATTGTAATAAAAATGAAGTTCCATCACTGAAAATACAAAGTTTAAAATGTCGGCAAACCTTTCAACCACAAGTTGTGTTAAAAATGAAGTTGGCAACCATGTCATTGTACATCTTTTGTGCATGTCCAATGGAAAGCAGTCACACACTTTAAGTGTAATTCTTACTTTCATCCAACAAATATTGGAGTGCTCAGCAACTCTACTAAATTTAGATCCTTGAGGGTTTTCTTGGGCTTTCAACCTCTAGAGTCAGTTGATGTCCTTTCATAAAAAGTACAGTTTATAATTCATGTCTCTATGCTTCTTTTTTTTTTTTGAGGGGGGGGGGGAGAAGTGGGGTGGGTTGGGGATACTGAGAGGTGATAGCCTTTTAGCAGTTTATGCACTTAACAGGACCATGAACTCTTGGAGGTTACAATGTGGTTGAATAACCATCACAGAATTCTGAATACATAACAGTGTAAAAGGAAATAGGTTGTGAGATGATAAATGGGTATCTTGACAACCCAACTCGAGGTTTGCCCCAATTAGCACATATGACTACATATCAACAAAATTACACCATTTTTTTGTATCAGTCTTCATGTCCTTTTACGTTTGTGAGTGTTCATAATTGTGATATCCTAGATTATAACAGAGAGACATACCCTTAGGGCCACTTTTTATTTAAAGAGTGCTTTTTTTTCAGTTAGCTAATGAGTGATTGCCACCATCCCCTGCGTGCCATAGTTTTTGGAGAGTCACCAACATAACTGTGACCTAATGATGAGCAAGCAAGTGCCTACCACCGAACCACAGCATTTTCAAGAACATTTTCATAGAATATTTTTCACCGACTTATCTCCAATGAATGGAAAGATATTTGCTCTAAATTTAAGATTACGAGGCGATGCCGGACTCCCCCATTATGCTTGATGTTTTAATAACCCTTCCTCTTGGATATTAACATCGTTAACAGTTGCAGTGTCATGTCTTTGCGATCCTCTCTAACGTGTGGTTGTCACTCATTTTTCTCTTAATTTACAAGATATTTAAGACGATGACATGTATATTAATGAAATTTCATTCTTCCATGGAAAGATTTTCGTTGTGGCCCTCTGTAACTCGTGACTGCCATTCATTTTTCTCTTAATTTACATGCTCTTTAATACAGTGACCTGTACAATAAAGAGATTTCATCCCTCCATAACAAAAATTTACTCTATTATATTCCTTAATAACCAATTTTCAAACATTAACGACCAAACTCTTAGTGAATTTTCGATGAAATATAACTATATATATAAGCCGAAGTAAATAAGTACAACCTATTCTTTAAAAAAGGCCGACGGAATTGCATCACGCCCTAAAGTCGAACATCCTGGAATCCTTAACTAATTTAAGATTCCTTTGCCAAAAGTTGAAACCATATGTCTTGACATGGTTAAATAATTTCAGCCAATTAACATAATTCCTCATTAGCAGAACCCTATGTTTAACCCATGGAATGGCTCTTCTAGAGTAGATAATCAAACAGCTCTAACTTCCGGTCTGTCCAAATTCTTTACCGCGTTACAAGAAAGTTATCATAAGTCGATCACTAAAAAAAGTCCACATTTTCATGGTCTGAAAATTGACGCGGCTACCCACGCTCCCTTGCCACACAAGCCCAAAAAAAGAGTGAAACATAAGCGGTGTTGTATGTACCTTTAAAGGCGCGGTAGAGTTCAATAGCGTCCTGGTTGGGCGGGGGAGGCATAGGAGGGACTCGAACGCTCGACATGGCTATGGCTGTGCGTGCTTCCAAAAATGAGAAAAATGCATGATGCGCACGTTAAAGGAGAAGGGAAAAAAGCATGATGCACACGGTATGCACACGGTAGGTAATAAGAGAGACGTAATGACAGCGAGACAACACTTATCCTATTCATGATGTAGTTTAAAACTAGTAATTAAAATGCATGATGCACGCGTTACAGTTAAGGGAACCCCAGCACACAATTAATGCGAAGAAGACCCTTAAAACTAGCAATTGGATCCATGTAAGGCGCGTTCCCTATTTGAGCTGAACCGGCTGTCTTTGCAAATCAACGGTCCAAACTGTATTAGCTTTATGAAAGACGATAGAAACAATCGTCTCCATTCGTTTGGTATCAAAATATTTTGCCTCCACCATAATCCTCCTTATAATCCGCCGCCGATTGGACTGTCGGGATGCGGCACATTAAATGAAAAAATTTAGGCAAATAAATAAATTCTCCACCTTCCACGTGGCCTTTGTGGATTGAACCAGTGTTGGCATACGGTATCATTGAAAACGGGGTACGGCACGGCATACCACGACGACTGACCATTTCATATGATGAGTGTACATTTCCCCAAATCCAAGATTAATCCCAATCTTTCTTCTTCATCTCATTTAATGAAAAAACAGTAGTTTAGTGCAATGGGCGAAGGGGATCACCAGTCTTAATTATATATTTAAAAATTTCTAAAAATTAAAATTTTAATAATATTATAAAAATATATGGATAAATGATAATAAGTTTTTAGTAAATATAATTGTTTTTATCTTTTATTCTTGTAATTTTTAATATAAAAGTTAAATTTTAATTTTAGCAATTTTAATAAATTTAATTTAATTTTTAATATTTTATTTAAGTATAAATTTCATTTTTAAAATTGAACTTATTTAAAATTTAATTATATTTATGTCAATTTTATTATAATTTTTTAATTTTTAAATTTTGAGTTTATCTTTCAATTAATGTTAATTTTTAATATAATAATTATGTTTTTTAGTTATATATTTTATTGATATTTTAATTCTAATAATTTTTGTTTTTTATTTAATCATTTATTAACTTAATAAATTTATTATTTTTAAATTATTATGTTTATTAATATTTGGATTTTGACATATTTTGACTTTGCATTTCTATTTTACTTTTTAATTTAGATTTAAGTTTGAAATTTATTTTAAAATATTTATGTATTTTTATGAAATTACAAAAATAATTAATTAATTTTGAGTTTATCTTTCAATTAATGTTAATTTCTAATATAATAATTGTATTTTTTTAGTTATATATTTTATTGATATTTTAATTTTAATAATTTTAATTTTTTTTAATTTAATCATTTATTAACTTAATAAGTTTATTATTTATTATTATTATTATTTTTAAATTATTATGTTTATTAATATTTGGACTTTGACATATTTTGACTTTGCATTTCTATTTTACTTTTTAATTTAGATTTAAGTTTGAAATTTATTTAAAAGTATTTATGCATTTTTATGAAATTACAAAAAATTAATTAAAAATATTAAAATTAATTTAATTTATAATTATTTTTCTTATTAGAAATTTAATTATTGTAGAATAATTCTATTTTGAATTTTTATTTTTATTTATGTAATAAAATTAATTTCAAACTTAAAATCTAAATTATAAGTAATAGAATTCAAAAGAAAGATAAGCTAACTTTTGATTAGTTGTTTCATGCAAAAAATCCAAGGATAACACATCTCTAGGGAGTTATGCTCAAGCTAGAATGTCATTTGATTAAGGATGTGATAATTTACCTTAAAAACCTGTCAATGTACCCATTACGCACTTAAGGAGGAAAATAGATAGGGAGAAAAAGAGAGAAAAGAGAGGGAGAAAGAAGGGAGAGGGAGAGGGAGATAAGATATAGAGAGGAAAAGAGAGAGAAAGGGAAAGGAAGGAAGAAATAAATAGAGGGAGAAAATGAGACAAAGGATGAGAGAGGAAGATAGACAAAGACAAATAGAGAGAGAGAGAGAGAGAGAGAGAGAGAGAGAGAGAGAGAGAGAGAGATATAGAGATAGAGGTAGAGATATAGAGGAATAAAGAGTGAGAGACAAAGAGATAGAGATAGGAAGAGAGATAAAGAAAGGGAGAGGAAACGAGACATAGATAGATATAGTCACATAGAGAGAGAGAGAGAGATAAAGAGAAATAGGAGACAATGATATATATAGAGGTAGAGAGATCAAGAGAAACTAGATGGGAAAGGGGGAGAGAGAGAAAGGGAGATAAATAGGGATAACAAAAGAGTGTAAGGGAGAGAGAGAGAGGGGGGGAAAGGGAAAGAGACAGAGATAGATGACAAGAGAGAAAGATGGAGGAAGAGATATGGGAAGACAAAGAGAGAAATAGGGGAGAGAGAGAAAGAGAGAGATTGAGAGATAATGAGGATCATAGAGATAGAGAGGGAGACAAAAATATAAAAGATCTCTCTCTCTCTCTCTCTCTCTCTCTCTCTCTCTCTCTCTCTCCTTATATATATAGCTTCCTATCCCTATCTTTCTATCCCTCCATCTCTCTATATATAACTTCTTATCTCTATTTTCTCTCCCTCTCTCCCTAGCACTCTCTTTCTATATCTCTCTACTTCTCCTCTATCCTCTCTCTATGTCTCTACCTCTCTCTTTATCTCCATCTCAATATCTCTCTCTCACTCACTCACACACTCCATGTTTCTCCCTCCTTAAATCTCTATCTCTATATCCCTCTCATTGTCTCTCTCTCTCACTCCATGTTTCTCCCTCCCTATCTCCTTTATCTCTCACTCTTTCCCCCTCTATCTCTATCTTTCGATCTCTCTCTCTCTCTTTCTCAATTCATCTCTCCATCCTTTCCTACTCTATCTCTCTCTACCTCTCGCCATATATCACTTCCTATATTATTATGTTTCTCTCTCCATCTCCCCCTCTTTCATTGTCTCTCTTTCTATTTTTATTTCTCCCTTTTCCTCTCTCCTTCCATCTCTCCCTCTATATATTTATCTCTACCTCTATCTCTTTATTTGTCTATCTCTCTCACCTCCTTTGTCTTTCCCAAGTTATATATATCTCTCTATTTCTCCTTTATATCCCTATCTCCCCCTCTCTCTATCCCTATATCTCCCTCTCTCCCTATCACTCCCTCTTTCTATATCTCTACTTCTCCTCTCTCCTCTCTCTATTTCTCTCCCTCCCTCTCTATCTATTTATACATATATATCTCTCTCTTACTCATACACACACACACACACACACTCCTTGTTTCTCCTTCCCTGTCTCTAGCTCCATCTCTATCTCGCCATATTTCTTCTTCCATCTCTCCTTCTATCTCTATCTCAAAGTATCTTTATATATCTCTACCCATATATTTTTCTCTCTCTACCTCTCTCCATATATCACTTCATATCTCTATCTTTCATTCTCTCCCTCTCTCATTCTCTCCCTCTCTTTCCCTCTATATATCACTCTATCCTCTCTCTTTATCTCTCCATTTCTTTTTCTCAACATCCCTCTCCTTCTCCATCTCTATTTCCATTTCCATCTCCTTCCCTACATCTATGTTCCTCTCTATGTTTTTCTCCTTACCCCTATGTCTCTCACTCACTCTTCCCCCTATATATCTCCCTCTTTATGTCCCTATCTCTCCCTCTCACTCCCCTTCTCTCTATTTCAAACATGACATGATCCTAATGGTAATGGAACATGATTATCTTCCTAATTCAGAGGTTTTGTTTTAGTTATGTTTAGATCCCTATAAGTGGATGCATATTTTATTTGAAGTTATCACTTCTCCATTGAGACCTAATAACATCATTTTCTCAATTTCCTAACAATTGACCTCATGTAAAATACACAAATCTATGTAAAATATAGACCAAATTTTCCCCTATTGACCTTCCACGCGTACCCATTGCACACCAAGGTGTGATTGCTAGTTTACTAGCAATTGCATAGGAAGGAGGTGGAATGGTCATCCTCATAGAAAATTATATGCTAAGTTAATATGTGAGAAAATATTATTTTTGACTTCTATATGTACAAAAGTAGACAAATAGTGTACAATTTTTTCAAAATCTATAAAACCACATGAAATCAAACTTTATAAGAGAGAAGATAATTGCTTGATATTTTCTTAAGGTCATGCATCACTATCCTCTAGACTACACAAATTAAAATTAAATTTTATATATTCATAATTAAAATTATATCCTAAAATAGCATCCCCTACCATATTCTCGACTCTCTTAGTATCTTTCCCCTACTTAAATCTACAATTTCTTCTAAGATAAGTACAAGTAAATTAATAGCAATAACTTTTTTGATATCTTTTGGATACATGTTAGATAGATTTTGTACTTCACATTAAAAGGAGAATTTTTTTAGATTTTCAATAGTCTTCATTGCTTAATTTTATCATCTACAAAGACACAACATTATTCCTTAGAATTTTTTTTGCTTTGTAAGGATAAGTTTATATTGATTAAGAAATTAAGTACATCATTGCATACCCTTGCTACAAGGGGTGCTACACAAAGATATCATAAAAAGGTTGTCAACATTTCACACAAGAAACAACTAAGTTAAATTGTTGTGTTTTCATAGAACCCTTTCTCTAAGATATTTCCTCCTTCTGTAGCTGATTTGAGCAACATATGGTGTTTGCCCGAGGAAGATTTCCTCCTCTTAACCTCGATCCATTCATTCTCACAATGAGAAGAAGACAGATTATTTTGGTCTACTTTTGTTAAGGTGTTCTTCCCCTCCAAAACTCTTGATTTTGTTCGGTCGATCTAAACTGCACCCTTGGATTAATCCCAACAAGCTTTGACAAGTTCAAAGATGTTGCAAAGTGATTTGAGATCATAGATGCTTCATTTCCCATGGAGCATTTCCTATCATCTATAGCTATTGCATCCACTGAGTTCTCTAAGTGGATACTAAGCAAGATCAGAGGTCAAGCCCTAGGAGGAGAGGAAGTCATGTGGTGTGAATAAATGTATTGTACCTAGCTAATTCACTCACTATGTAATTAGGGGACATATTCACATGTTAAGTTTACTTAGGATATAAGATTATTTCTAGAAGTCTTAGTTGGATTTTGTAGAAATTATCTTATCTAGCTCCATTACATGATTCCTATGTAGTTAGGTTGTTAGTTGTCACATGTTATAAGATTAAGACACTTGTCATGATCTTGTCTAATCCTATGTCTCACCTTGCCTTTATAAGCAAGACATCTTATGTACATTTATATATTCAACCATTATTCAATCAATATTCAACTTAGATTGTTGAAGCAATATTTCTTGCCATTTTCTCTCTTGAGGAAGATATTTTGGTCTAGCAACTATTCTTGGGTGTGTTGAGGATTCACCATTAACTCCTAGATGGTATCAAAGCTCTAGTGTTGCAGATTCCTTCCTAGATCTGAGGGTTTCATATTGGCTTGAAGATTTTGTTGGGTGCATTTTATAATTTCAAGGACCTCATGGTTGAATCTAGGGTGTTAAAGAAGGTCAAGTTTGCCTTTTGTTTCGTCAAATTTGGTTATGTTTTTCCTGATCTATGAGGTTTTTAATTTGAGGTTTTTAGTTGCAAGATTTGGAGGTAGCTAGAATTTCGAGGCACTTTAAGTACAAATCGACCTCAACATTGAGATCAGAAGGCCTGAGAAACGAATTTTGATATAAAATTTGACTATATTTGGAAAAGTTGTTTTTGAGGCAAAAAATAATTATTGAGGTGGGTCGTATACAATTTTTTATTTCACAAAAAAAAATTAAAAAATATTTTCTATGGTTTCATTAAAAATTTGGGGTAATTTTTATTTTTTCGAGTAGAATATTTTGATTCTCTATCATATTTGTTGTACTCTTGTCGCATCAAATCAATCTGTGTACTCAGCTCATACATAAGTATGTGGTACGAATTCTAATTAATATTGCAAGTTTATTCAGAAAAAAAAATTGTTGTAAAAACTCATCGACATTTTATTTTAACTGTAGGTTTATATTAATTTAAAAAATTCAATTTAAAAACCTTGTTTTATTTTAAAATTGTCAACGATGTTTGTTTAAGCAGGCCTTTTTAAGCCCTCGATTCGTTCTTCAATCGAGGGGCTTACACCCCCGGTCGTGCCCTGAGCAATGTAGGGAGGCACCCTCATGCTCCACCACCTTGTCGCCGCCAGGATGACCTCTTTATATTTTGTGATCACAGAGCAGGAGATCACATGAGTGACCATAATTTTAGCCCCTAAGCACCTAATTTTTGTGCCAATTTAGCCTTTGCAGATTCAAAATTTTCCCACAAATGCCCTAAAATAGGGCTTTTTTCAAATTTTCATAACTTTCACATATGGAGGCAAAAAATTTCAAACAAAATATTGCCGAAAAGCTGGCGATCCCAATTTTTTAGTGATGTAGGTGTTTTGCAAAGATTTTGTAGTTTTGTGCCATTTTTTTCAAGTTGAAGCGAAATCTTCCTTTTTTGTCTCCAAGCTCATATCATTTTTCTTCGAACTTTGATTATCCCAATTCTTGCCGCATCAAGATGGTATTCAGGAGTACTTCAGTTCTATCCATGCACTTTATTCATATTTGTTTCCAAAATTTTAGTTTGAAGTTGATTTGGTACTTTTGGATACATTGTTGTAAATTTGCAAAAAAATGTGTCAATTTGTTTGGGATAAAGGTTTAATTGCTTGTATTGTGAAGGGAAATTTGTTGTTCCTCTATTGTAATATATGATTTTATCACGGATTTTCCAAAATTTATACTTCTAACCTCATATAAGTATCATGAATGAAAATCACAAATGGGGATGCTATTGTTAAAATTGAAGTTGCAAAGAATCACATTTGGCCAAGATCCAGAACCCACAAGAGTTATAGAAAGAACATAATGGTTTGATAGAAGGGATGAAGCACTTGGTACTCTTCTTTTGTCCATTTATCTAGATCTTATATATCATGTTGTATCTTGCACACATCCTAATCAACTTTGGACTATCTTAAATGGTCTCTTTGGTAAGCCAAATGAAATGAGGAAATTTAAGCTGGAGAATGAACTAATGGGTATTAATCCATCAAATTTTGATAATATCCAAGACTTCTTCTCTAAGCTCAATTCTCTTAGATTGTAGTTATCTAATTGTGGGGTCACTAAAGAGGATGAATATTTGATTCTTCCTATTCTTGCTAAGCTTGGTCCTAATTATTCAATGTTTGTTTCTACATTTTATGTTACAATGGATGCCCTTGGCAATGCATACAAAAGGCCTTTTCTTAATGAATTTGTAGCTTAGCTCACAAGGGAACAAGCAAAGTTGGTACACGTGTGCATATTGAAGTTTTCCACATCTCATGCTCTTTTTACAAAAGATACAAAGGCTTCAAGTGGAAAATGTAAGAAACAAAAGGACCCCAAGTCTAATGAGCAAGGTAAAGATTCTCCTTCACATATCACTCCCAAGTCCACTCCCTCTTCTAAAGAGGAATCATCCAAAAAGAAGAAGTTTGAAAGTGCATTTTGTAAAATATTAGGGCATGATGAGCATAGATGTTATAATAAGAAGATTGATGAACTCACACACATTATTTAAAAGAATAACATGCAGTTTCCCTCATTAGTGTCTAATTCTTCTTCTTCAACATCTCAATCGACATATCCTTCAACATCTTAGTTAGAGAATATAGGATCTACAACTGGGCTACACATAATGAAAGGACAAGCACTTTTTGCCTCCTCAAGTCTTGAATCTAATAGATGGCTTATTGATTTAGGGGCATCTTATCATATGGCATCTTTTATGGATATGTTCTCTTCTTTTGATCCTTGTAATTCACCTCATATCTTGATGAGTAAATATAGATATATGTAGGTAAGTGGGAAGGGTTCTATTGACATGGGGAAGGGAATTATAATGATGTACTTTGTGTTCCTTCTTTGTCCACTAATCTCCTTTTTGTTTATCAAATTACTCATGGTGGTCAAGGTAAAATAGTTGAGTTCACTCCTGATAGAGTGTATATAAGGGACTTGGATACTAGAAATATCATTTCTATTGGGATGGTTGATTATCCATCTTGTTTGTATTCCTTTTCACATTTTGCTTCAGAAGGTGATAATGATCATTTGACTACATATCACACTCCTTCATTGAGTGTGAACCATATTTGTGAGAAGTTTTGTCATCTACACCTTGATATTCTAGAGACCAGTGTTGAGCTTCCTACTCCACCTCCCTCTTCTTCAGCTATCATTGCTTCTATTCAACAAGGTGATCATAGTTTTTCAATTCTTTCTCTGTGGGATGAATATTTGACAGGGGTTTCTAATTTGTTTGTGGAGTCTCATACTAAAAAAATTGAGGACACACTTGAGGGGGTTTATCTCCTCTTTGATGACAGTTTCAACACAACTGTTATACCATCGTCTTTGTCTTTGGAGATTGACAAATTCATGAGTCTCCTCATTCACTTGATTTGTCATGTCTCTTGGTTGAGTTTGACCATGATTATGTTGTGGCTTATTCAAGCTTAAAGACTCGTAATCAGTTTTTAGAGGCATACATGTTGAGAATTCATCCTTCCTCCTTTCAGTTAGACATGGAGTGGCTTCTTCATCAGCCTATAGATTTGTTCCTTCCTAAGGGAAGATGTGTTGCTTGCAGACATTGGATCATCTTTTTTTTCAAACATTCTTCATCGACATTGAAGCTTCTCCATTATGGTGGGGATATCTTGTCTCTCTTTTTCCCTCTTATGGGGGGCAATTGATTATATATACATGATGGATGTAGTCCTTGGGGGTATCATCGAGTCCTCCATACATCATCTTATTTATTTATTTTCTCTCTTTTGGAAAGGAGTTTTGCCCCATTGGGTTTTCTCCTTTTCTGCATTTGTGAGAGATTGCATTGATTGCATTTACATTTGCATTGTAAATGGGTACCTAGCATGGCCTCGTAGCTGGGACCCATCTTCATAGTCTTTTTATCTAGAGTTCACATAATAATCTTCTCCCTAAGTTGCACTTAAGGGGGGGTGTTGGTGTGAATAAATGTCTTGTACCTAGCTAATTCAGTCACTAGGCAATTAGGGGAAATATTCACATATTAAGTTTACTTAGGATATAAGATTCTTTCTAGAAGTCTTAGTTGGATTTTCTAAAGCTTATCTTATCTAGCTTTATTGCATGATTCCTAGGTAGTTAGGTTGTTAGTTTTCACATGTTATATGATTAAGACACTTGCCATGATCTTGTCTAATCCTCCTTTATAAGCAAGGCATCTTATGTACATTTTCATATTGAACCATTATTCAATCAATATTCAACTTGCATTGTTAAAGTAAGCTTTCTTGTCATTTTCTCTCTTGTGGAAGATATTTTGGTCTAGCAACTATTCCTAGGGGTATTGAGGAGTCACCATTAACTCCACATTTCACACAAGAAACAACCAAGTTAAATTATTGTATTTTTAGAGAATCCTTTCTCTAAGACATTTCCTCCTTTTTTAGTTGATCTGAGAAAGATATGGTGTTTGCTCGAGGAAGATTTCTTCCTCTTAACCTTTGTCCATTCATTCTCATAGTGAGAAGAAGCCAGAGTATTTTGGTCTACTTCTGCTAAGGGGTCCTTCCCCTCCAAAAATCTTGATTTTGTTCAGTTGATCTGAACTACACCCTTGGAATTAAGTTCAACAAGCTTTGGTGAGTTCGAAGATGTTGCAAAGTGATTTAAAATTGTAGATGCTTCATTTTCCATGGAGCATTATCTACCATTTATAGTTGTTGCATACATTGAGTTCTCTAAGCAGATACTAAGCAAGATCGAAGGTCAATCCTTAGGAGGAGAGGAAGTCATGTGGCCCTTCAAAGAAGCAAGAGCTACTTTTGAAGTGTCCTCTTGAGGAAATTATGATGAAGAATCATTTTGAAATCTAGGAGAAATGACATAATGATGGGAATCTACCCCAATCCACCATGATGACCTTTTTCTTGTTGCTTTATTATTGCACTCATGAGTTTGTAACTTATGACATTGATGAATAGAGTGAGCTTAGTTGAGAAACATTTCCAGCACCTGAAGGCAATTTTTTTATAGTCTATTAGTTATCTCCAACATCTATTACCCACTTTTAGAGATAGCTCCACATGGAGCCCAATAGATAAATCCATTTCTACACATAAACAAACACATGTAGAGCTCCTATAATTGGTTGTTTCATTGGAAATGCAATGATACTTACCCAAACTATTTCCAATAACACACAAATGATCTAATTCCCAAAATTAAAGGGGAAGATAGGGTAATCTCACCCAAAGATATGCAGATGTGAAGGTCTCAATATGGGGATCAAAAGAAGCAAACCAGGGCTTCATGCATATGTATTCATCTTGAAACATATAAGGGCCAACTTTCAACACCAAATCCATGTCTTTTATTGAATCAAATTCCATAATAAAAAAATCCTCAAGCATAGGGATAAATATAGGTTTTCTCTTCCATATACTACTTCTAGTTTTGTGTGATCTATGAGTGCAAATCACTCAAATTGTGTCATGATTTGATCATTCTATAGATGAATGCATGTTCCTATAGATACTCCTCTCTATCATTGACGAAGTTCTCCAAATTTACTTCAGGAACATGTGCAGAGACACGCACAGGATGAGAGCACACCTTATTATTTTCTTATGTTGTATTGGAAGTGATTGGTGGGGGAGAGCTGGGGGGAATTTTTTCCCTCACAACCTTGATGGGTAAGTGCACCAAGATGGTTCCCAAAAAGAGGACTTAAGTGGACAACTTTTTTCTGAAATCAGGAAATACTGACCTTGGACGTGAAATTGAGGATAGTTACACTCAAAATTTTGAGATGGAACAAAAAAAAGGATCAAAGTGATTCGAGTCTACTTTCTAAACTTCTAATTTATTTTTAAAATGGTTGAGATTAAGGGGTTCAAAAGAGGGATGTACACAAATTGGTGTTGTTTTTGTCAGAAAAACATAACATAGCAACTCTTGTACGACCTTCGTATGGTGAATTTTTTTTTTGTATTTTTAAAATCGCAATGGTTATAAGTTAGCTAACAGTATGTAGTTGATGCATGATTTTTCTGATAATTTTTCAATGAATATTTGATTTTTTACTAATTTTTGAAGTGGACATTTCTTGAAAAACAGAATTTTGGCCGTGCTACCCCTACAAATTTTGGAAACTAATTGATATTTTAAAAAAAAAAAAAAACTGTAGAATGGAGTCTAGTTTCTAAAAATGTAATTTATTTGAAAATTCAATGAATGGTTAATTTATAACAAAAAAAATACCAAACACTACTTTTTAGCAAAAAAAGACATACAAATAAAATAAATTATGGATGAAAGGCTTAACATTTTTAGAAAGTGAAAAAACTTACATCATTAGATAGCTAAGAGAGAACCCAAAATTACCCATGTGTTCGATTTTTTTGATATTGAACCACGTGCAATCCTGACGGTGAGCACAAACTAGATTATGTGAAATATGGTAGATTTTTTTAAAAGACATCTCTGGTCGTTGGGAATTCCCTCCAAGACTTTGGGTTGGTATTCCAAGGAAAATACCAAGCCTAAGGCTCGGGAATTCCCAAAACAAGATATAACGCGTTCGCATATTTCAATTTTGACATTGTTTTTGCTTTTGCGATAAACATGTCAACTAAGACATAACGCGAGCGCGTTATATCCTCCTTTATGTTAAATACCGATATATTGAATGTATGTCGATATATTTGTATGTTTGTATGTACATGTATGCTTGTATGCCATGTATGTATGCATGTATGCATGCTTGTATGTATGTACGTATGCCTGTATGTATCAATGCATATATATTGTATGTATGTACGTATGATTGTATCTACACATGTTTGTATGTATGCTTGTATGGATGTAGGATTATATGTACATATGTATTATGCTTGTATGTATGTATTTACGTATGTCTTTAGAGGGAGGGAGAATTTAGAGAGAGAGAGTCTGGAGAGATGGAGAGGGGGTGGAAGTGAGAGTTTAAGAGAGAGGGAGTGGGAGAGAAGGGGTTGGAGTGAGAGGTACTTAGCTAGGTAGGGTGGGAGGGATAGACGGAGGGAGGGAGAGAATTGAGAGAGAGGGAGAGAGAGAGACGAAGAGAAAGAGAGAGTTATGTAGGTAGGGTGCCAAAGGGAGAGACTTGAGAGATAGGTAGTGAGAGGGAGTGTGAGAGAGAGGGAGTGTGAGTGAGAGACCTGAGAGAGGGAGAGGGTGTGGGAGGGAATGACCTTATAGAGGTAGAGAAAGAGGGGGGTGGAGTGAGAGGGACTTATCTAGGTAGGGTGGGAGCGATAGATAGAGAGAGGGGAGAGAGACAAAGAGAGTTACCTAGGTAGGTTGCCAGAGGGAGAGACCTGAGAGAGAGAGGGGATGGGAGCGAGGGAGAGACATGAGAGAGAGGGAGAGAGAGGGAGTGGGAGAGAGTGGAATAGAGTGGGAGAGACTTAGAGAGATGGATAGAGGGAGTGAGAGAGGGTGGTAGGGATTGATTGAACGAGAGGTACGTAGAAAGAGGGAGATGGGAGATAGAGACAATTACAGAGGGTAGGAGGGAGGGAGTGAGTGAGAGGTGAGATGTATAGATATAAAGAAAGTGATAGGGGTTGAGGGTATAGGGTTGAGGGATTAGGGTGGAGGACCTATAGGGTTGATGGTTTCTGGGGTATTAGGGTTTAAGGTTTGAGGGTTGAGGGAATAGGGTCGATGGTAGAGGGTATTTGGTTGAGGGTATAGGGTATAGGGTAGAAGGTTTAAGGGTTTAGGGTTAAGGGTTTACTTGGTTGAGGGTAGAGGGTTTAGGGTATAGGTTTGAGGGTATATGATTGAAGGATTAGGTTCAGGGTCCAATGTAAGGGGTAGAGGGTATAGGGTTAGAGGGTTTAGGGTTTAAGAATTGAGGGTTGAGGGATTAAGGGTTGAGGGTTGAGAATTGAGGGTTGA
>CM021110.1:62815923-62883241 GCA_007115665.2 Sequoiadendron giganteum | reverse complement strand
AATTTAGTGAAATTGGCAATGTAGTGGCCTGTTTGAAAAAAAATGAGTCCAAGAAATGGGGTCTCCAGGTGATTTACATCATCGGGAGACCCCATTTCTTGGACCCATTTTTTCAAACAGGACAAGTTAGGTTGCCAATTTCACCAAATGGGCAAGCTATTAGGCCCAGTAGCTTGCCAATTTAGTGAAATTGGAAATGTAGTGGCCTATTTGAAAAAATGGGTCCAAGAAATGGGGTCTCTCGATGATGTAAATCACCAAGAGACCCCATTTCTTGGACCCATTTTTTCAAATAGGGCAAGTTAGGTTGCAAATTTCACCCTCTCTCAGGTCTCTCTCTCTCTTTCCTAAACTCTAATCCCTATACCCTATAAACTTAACCTTAAACCTTCAACCCAATGCCATCAACTCTATACCTAATATCCTAAACCCTAATCCCTATACCTTATAAAATTAACCTTATACCTTCAACCCTATACCTTAAACCATAAACCATAAACCCTACAGTCTCAATCCTCATCCCTATACCCTATACCCTAAACCCTAAACATTATCCTTGAACCCTGAACCCTATAATTAAACACTAAATCCTACATTAAACCTTGTACCCTAAACCTTAAACCCAATACCCTCAACCCTATACCGAATATTTTAATCCCTAATCCCTATACTCTATACAATTAACCCTACACCCCCAACCTTGAACACTATACCTCAACCCTACAAGTTCAACCCTCATCCGTATACCCTATACACTCAACCTTATAACCTAAGCTTTGAACATCATCCCCCAACCCTATACTTAAACCCTAAACCCTACATTCAACCTTGTACACTAAACCCTAAACCCTAAACCCTAAACCTTAATCTGAAACCCAATACCCTCAACCCTATACCCATTATTCTAAACCCTAATCCCTATACCCTATACACTTAGCCCTATACCCTCAACCCTGTACCCATTATTCTAAACCCTAATCCCTATATCCTATACACTTAGCCCTATACCCTCAACCTTGAACACTATCCCTCAACCCTCAAGCATCATCTCTTTACCCTACATCCTCAACCTTATACCCTAAACCATAAACATTATCCCTCAACCCTATACTTAAACAAAAAACCCTAAAATCTCAAGTTTTAACCCTATACCTTATACCCTTAACCCTACAACCTAAACCCTAATCCCTATACGCTATACACTTAACCTCATACCCTGAACCCTAAACATTATACCTCAACCCTCAACTCTTAAACTTGTACATAAATCCTAAAACCTAAACCATCAACCCTAAACCTAATATCCTCAACCCAATTCCCTCAACTATATACCCAATATCCTAAACCATAATCCATATACCCTATACACTTAACCTTATACCCTCAACCCTAAACACTATCCCTCAACCCTCAACCCTATACCTTAAACCCTAAACCCTCATCCATCATCCCTATACCATATACCCTCAACTTTATACCTAATATCCTAAACCCTAAACCTTATTCCCTATACAATTAACCCTATAATCTCAACCCTATACCTTAAACACTAAACCTTACACTCTCAACCCTCATAGGGGGAGAGAGAAATAGGGGGAGGGAGGGATTGGGGAGAGAGAGAGAGGTTGGGAGGGAAAGAGGAGATAAAGATAAGCAGAGAGGGAAGGAGAGGTAGAGATACATGAGAGATAAAGAGTAGATAAGCAAGTATAGATGGAGGGAGAGGTATGGAGGGAGAGATAGGGAGGTGAGAGATAGGTGAGATAGAGAGAAATAAAGAGAGTCTGGTAGGGAGTGATAGAGGGATATGCAGGTAGAGAGGGATAGGTGAGATAGAGAGAAGTAGAGAGAGATAGAGATAGAGGGAAGGAGGGAGGGTGGGAAAGAGAGGGGAGGAAGGGAGAGGTAAAGAGGGATATGTGAGATAAAGATAAGTAGAGAGAGAATGGTGACATATAGAGAAGGAGAGAGTTATAGAGAGGGAAAGAGAGAATGGTGAGATAGAGAGGAGAGAGTGAGAGAGAAAGAGGGTGAGGGAGGAGTGTGAGAGAGAGAGAGAGAGGTAGAGGGAGGGAGAGGAGAGATAGAGAGTAGATAGGGGAAAAGGTAGGGAGAGAGATATCTAGTGAGAGAGAGAGGGCTAGGGGAGATAAAGATAATTAGAGAAAGACATAGAGGTAGAGAGAAGTAGAGAGATAATAAGGGAGGGAGAGAATCGATATAGAGAGGTATAGAGAGAGTGGTGGGGAGTGATGGATGGAGAGGTAAGTAGAGAGGTATTAGGGAGATAGAGAGTAGAGAGGGAAGTAGAGGGAGAGGTATGGAGGGGGAGAGAGGGAGGTGAGAGAGAGGTGAGATAGAGAGCAATAGAGAGAGTGTGGTAGGGAGTGATGGAGGGATATGTAGCTAGAGAGGGATAGGTGAGATAGAGAGAAGTAGAGAGAGATAGAGATAGAGGGAAGGAAGGAGGGTGGGTGAGAGAGGGGAGGAAGGGAGAGGTAAAGAGGGATAGGTGAGATAAAGATATGTAGAGAGAGAATGGTGACATATAGAGAAGTGGAGAGTTACAAAGAGGGAAAGAGAGAATGGTGAGATAAAGAGGAGAGAGTGAGAGAGAAAGAGGGTAAGGGAGGAGTGAGAGAGAGTGAGAGAGAGAGGTAGAGGGAGGGAGAGGAGATATAGAGAGTAGATAGGGAAAAGGTAGGGAGGGAGACATCTAGTGAGAGAGAGAGAGGTATAGGGGAGATAAAGATAATTAGAGAGGGAAGGAGAGGTAGAGAGAGAGTAGAGAGGGAATGAGGGAGGGAGGGAGAGAAGAAATATAAAGAGGTGTAGAGAGAATGTTAGGGAGTGATGGATGGAGAATTAGGTAGAGAAGTATTAGGGAGGTAGAGAGTAGAGAGGGAAGGAGAGGGAGAGGTATGGATGGAGAGAGTGGGAGGTTAGATAGAGAGTGGTAGGTTGTGATGGATGGAGAGCTAGGTAGAGAGGGAGAGGGGATATATATATGTAGAGAGGGAGGGAGAGAGGGAGAGAGATGTAGTGAGGGAGAGAGAGGTGAGATAGAGAGAAATAAAGAGTGTTTGAAGGAGAGGTAGGTAGAGAGAGGGAGAGAGGAGATAAAGATAAGTAGAGATGGAAGGAGAGGTAGAGAGAGAGGTGAGATAGAGAGAAGTAGAGAGGGAATGAGGGAGGGAGGGAGAGAGGTGTAGAGAGAGTGGTAAGGTTTGATGGATGTAGAGGTAGGTAAAGAGAGATGGGAGATAAAGAGTAGATAGGGAAGAAGAGAGGGAGAGAGAAGTATGGAGGGAGAGAGAGGGAGGTGAGAGAGAGGTTTGCTAGAGAGAAATAGAGAGAGGGGTAGGGCGTGATGGAGGGAAAGGTAGGTAGGTAGAGAGAGAGAGGGGGGGAGGGAGATAGAGACAAGTAGAGAGGGAAGGTGGGAGAGAGGGAGAGATAAGTGAGGTAGAGATAATTAGAGGGAAAAGGAGAGAGAGATAGAGAGAGAGAGAGAGATTTCTTTTGATCAAGGGAGAGAGAGAGTCAGAAAAAGGGATAGAGATAGTGAGAGAGAGGTCTAGAGTGTAAGGGATAAAAATGAGTGAGATAGAGAGAGAAATAATACAATTTTCTGATTACTGAAATTTGACCTCCTGATTATTGAAATTTGACTAAGTTTGAAATTTGTGAGATCTTCCAAAAACTAGAAGAGAGAGAGGGGAGAGAGGGAGGAAGGGAGAGAGAGAGGGAGTGGAGAGATAAAGAGTAGAGAGAAGGAGAGAGTGAGAGAGATAAATGATAGAACTTGTTGACTACTAAAATCTGACCTCCTGATTACTAAAATTTGACATGTTGATTACTAAAATTTGACTAAGTCTGAAATTTTAAAGATCTTCCAAAAACTAGAATTTGCATTATAACTCCTAGAGATCTGAAACCACTCTCAAACATCCTGAAAGTATATACATGAAATATAACTTAAAGTATAAGAAAGTAAATGTCCATATATAAATGTCAACTTAAATGTTTATTTCATGTATATACTTTCCCTAAAAGATAACAAGAAAAAAAAGACAAGAAAAAGAGAAGAAAATATTTTCAATGTATATAACGCGCTCGCGTTTTGAAAATGTTTTTTTTATTTCAAAAAATGCACATTTTTGAACTCCAAATGTGCACAATTTTTGAAATTTTAAACCATAACGTGAGCGCATTATAACGCGCTTGCATTTTAAAACACCCACGTTAGTCTCAGTCATTACCAAGCCATAACGTGAGCGCGTTTTACTATAACGCGTTCGCGTTTTTGCTATTTCGGGATGAAAAAGTAAGTTGTCCACGAAATGGCTACCCATTTCCATGCACTTGCCCATATACCTGATGGGGTTTTATATATAATGTCAATAATTCATGTGTTATGTCTATTATATCTTACATCCAATATTTAGCTTCTAGGAGGTGTCATTGACATGGATGCTCCCCCTCAAGTGCTCAGCTTAAGGTCAAAAATTAATCTAAATTTAGAGAATTTAGTACCAAATAGAGGTTTGATATGCGATTGTTGGTAATAGATAGTCTATTTTTTCTTAATCATAATATATCTTACGCGCAACAATCACACGAATAAAACTTGAGAGAATTTTTATGATGAACAAATTTTCCTTGAGTGAAGTGCTCATGATCTTCAATGTATTTTTCTCTTTTTGTTATCTAAATACGAGTCTTTGGTAAGAGTAAAATAGTTATAGTTATCATATAAGAAAGTGATACTTTTATTAATACCTAGAGTAATTTTTTATATTAATATTATAAGCCACATTTATTCTTATAGAGCTAATTTTGTATTCATCTGTTTGATTAGAGAGTCATAGAAGATATCTTGTTTAAGTATTACTCCATCCATGGGATAGCACCTACTCTATTTCTTTTGAAGGCATGGTTTGAAGTAGATTTCCTATAAATAGGATCACTAGCATGGTAAAAAACATAGAGTAATCCAATAAATTTTTTTTTTGGTGCAAGAATAATAAAGACCATAATTGATTAATCATTAATACACTTTTTATGTGTATTATCATTTTTCAATGATTATATAGTTTTAGATGTGATACTTATTGTAAAAGTATTATCTAATCTAAATATGGTAGGCTAAATCAAATTATTACAAAGTGAGATTGGTATTTTTCTATGATAGATTTAGGGTTTAAATAAGTATTAATAAGATTGGTCTTTTTATATAATAGATTTAAATACTAGTTGTAAAAATGACTTGTTTGATCATATTACATTTTTTATAGTACTATTCATACTTTGAGATATCTATAAGCAATCATATAATATAGCTAATGTAAATGATAAAGGTAATTATCTTTAATGATTAACTTGATTTACTTTGCTAAGTCGTCTATATGTGATATACATATAACTTTAGCCAAAATATTGAGATAATACCCCTCAAAAAATAATTATCTATCCAACCTCATTTTACAAGATTGTTAAGGTATGTGATTGCCATAAACTTAGTAGATATCAATTTATATGTTTTTAAGTAGTAGGTAGTCATCTATTGAGTATATAATCAAATATCTATAAAAAATCTCTAATAAATGAGTAGATATCCTTTCTAGGCTTGCTTCCTAGATAATTTACATTGGCAATAACCATCTATTACAAATTATAATCAATAATGCAATGGCTAGGCTTTTTGTGCATGAGTACATGCATTTAAAACTAATTTGTCTTAGTTTTCAACCATAAATTAAGAGGCATATACCACAAAATTCTTCTTGGGCTATGAGTGGGGCCATCATAGAGAGTTGTCTCATATATCTATTTGCACCCTCTTCATAAATAAATATTTTTTAAAAAATATGAGCGATATTTGATTATCGACCTTACAAATAATTAAATATTTATTACATTGATCATGTTATCAAAATTCATTGTAAAATATGTATTTTATAAAAAAATAGAAATAAAAATGATTGAAAAATAACTCAAACTAGATAAAATTAATTCTAAAAACGGGTTCATCATATAAATGAAGCATATAATTTATTTTGTTTCACCTTTGTATTTCTTTCATGGTTCGTCATGGTTGTAAAGTAGGGAGAAATTTGGGATTATATTCTATTATGATAAGAAAGGAATGTGTTCAAATATATGACACATTTGTGTTTAAAATCATATGGAACCTATATGAGAAGCTATTAAGCCATGACTTATGTTGAGTGGAAATCATTTTCGTAATGCATTATTGATTATTAGTAGTATATTTGGTGGTCTCATGTGATCACTTGCTAGGAATATTTCAAGCTAAATTTCCTTGGGTTCATGCCCTAATTTTTTTTCACTAGGGTATCAATACTTTGGAAAATCTCTTTCACTAGAAATTGGTTATCTTGGATTCAAGCCAAAGTGAAAACTTGGTTCTCCAATGAGAATTTTGAGTCCTTTCAAATAATTGTTGATTATATTCTTATGGAAACTCTTCACAAAATTAGGGTTAGATTAAAATGCTTAATGGAAAGATTGAAAATGGTATCTTGATACCTCATTTCCAAACTACAAACCTTGCAAAAGATATTCATGGATTTATTTGCATATGTACATTGTTCAAAAACTCAATGGCAAATGGGTTCTATAATTCATGCTTGGTTCATAGTAACATAAATTTCAAAAAGTTTGGATAGACAAGTTCATAGTCCTAAGCTTTATCACTTTTCTTGGTGTATTCTTTACTAGGGTATTCTCAATGTGTCCTATTCTCAATGTATCTCATTTGATTCAATTTTTCTAGTTTTATACCAAACCCTAGCTTGCTGGAATTGGATCTATGACTTCTTTTATCTTTTTAGACCAAAACCTTTTTCTTGGCATATGATTATTTTGGGGAATTGGTCCAATATCTTAGTTAAATCTACTCAAATATTGTATGCTTTTAGAGTGGACACTTCATTCAACATTTTGAAGATATAAATATAACTATCATCATAGGAGTTTGTGTTGATATTTATTTCTCTCTGTGTATTATTTATCCATGATTTATTATAACATTCTCATGTAAATACAAGTACAAATTAATAAAGTTATCCCTAAAGTTGCTCACCTATCTAGGTTCTTCTTAACCATTGTACAGGTTGTATGGTTGCTAAAGTCTCATTGACCTCTCCTCCTATATAAATGAATCCTACTTAAAGGTTTTAGTATGAATGTTCTCACAATACTTATAAATATGTTTATCATGATTCTCTACTACCTCAATATAAAAGCCAAAACCATAGTGTTTATAACTAATCTATACAACAACAAAAAAATTCTACCTTCTACTACTTCCCAACCCTATGATATACATTTATTTCATAATCACTTAAATGCAAGTTGAAAAGTAGATTTCAACTACAATAACTAGACTCAACCATTCTACTATGAGTGTGTGTGTAAGCTCGGTTAGGTTTTGTTATTGGTAGTTCCCGACCAAGTCCTTCTCCTGAGTGATACATCCCCTCGCACCTAGAGGATTGATCATGAACCTGCATCCAACTTAACATATTCCCATGGTAGCCAGCTATTCATCAAAATATGCATTTACATAATACTTTTCCATAGTTAGAATATCCAATTCAATAGCCATCCAGTTCACATATATGCATTTCATCAAATAACTTTAAATGAAATAAAAATTCATTCATAATTCATTGATAACAAAGTGCAAGCACATATATTTCAATTAGAATCCCAATTACATTCATACAGGCAATAGTTTACCCTAGCATAGTAATAGGAAATAGGTAAATACATAATGGGGTGTGACATAGATACTAAGTATATAATCAAAGATCTATAAAAATCCTTTAAGAAATGAGTAGATATCCTTTCTAGGCTTGCTTCCTAGATAATTTATAGGGTGATAGCCACCCATTACAAATTACAATCAATAATGTATTGGTTGGGAATGTTGTGCATGAGTGCATGCTTTTAAAACTAATTCATCTTAGTTTTCAACCATAATTAAGAGGCATATACCACAAAATTCTTCTTGGGCTATGAGTGGGGCCATCATAGAGAGTTGTATCATATATCTATTTGTGCCCTCTTGACAAATAAATATTTTTTAAAAATTATGAGCAATATTTTATTGTTGATTACAAATAATTAAATATTTATTGCATTGATAATATTATCAAAACTCATTGTAAATATGTATTTTATAAAACATAGAAATGAAATGATTGAAACATAACTCAAACTAGATAAAATTAATTCTAAAAATTGGTTCATCATATAAATGAAGCATATAATAGTTTGCTTCACCTTTGTATTTCTTTCATGATTCCTCATGGTTGTAAAGTAAGGAGAAATTTGGGATTATATTGTATTATCAGATATGAAGGAATGTATTAAAATATATGACACATTTATGGTTAAAATCATATGGAAGGTATGAGAAGATATTAATCCATGACTTACATTGAATGGAAATTATTTTTGTAATGTGTTATTGATTATTATTAGTGGTGGTGGTCTCATGTGATTACTTGCTAGGAATATTTCAAGCTAAAGTTCCTTGGGTTCATGCCCTGATTTTTTTCACAAGGCTATCAATACTTTGGAAAACCTCTTTCACTAGAAATTGGTTATCTTGGATTCAAACCAAAGTGAAAATTTGTTTCTCCAATGATAATTTTGAGTCCTTTCAAATAATTGTTGATTATATCTTATGAAAATTCTTCACAAAATTAGGGTTATATGAAAATCCTTAATGGAAAGATTGAAAATGGTATCTTGATACCTCATTTCACAACTACAAACCTTGCAAAAGATATTCATAGATTTATTTGCATATGTACATGGTTCAAAAACTCAATGAAAAATGGGCTCTATAATCCATGCTTGGCTCATAGTAACATAGATTCCAAAATGTTTGGATAGACACTCATAGTCCTAAGCTTTATCACTTTTCTTGGTGTATTCTTTACTAGGTTATTCTCAATGTGTCTTGTTCTCAATGTATCTCATTTGATTCATTTTTTCTAGTTTTATATCAAAGCCCAGATTGCTTGGAATTGTATCTATGACTTCTTTTATCTTTTTAGACCAAAACCTTTTTTCTTGGCATATGATTATTTTGAGGAATCGGTCCAATATCTTAGTTAAATCTACTCAAATATGGTATGCTTTTAGAGTGGACATTATGTTCAACATTTTGAAGATATAAATTTAGCTATCATTGTAGGAGTTTGTGTTGATATCCATTTCTCTCTGTGTATTAAATCCATGATTTATTATAGCATGCTCATGTAAGTACAAGTACAAGTTAATAAATTTAACCCTAAAGTTGCTCACCTATAGGTTCTTCTTAACCATTGAGTAATGTACCTTGTATGGTTGTTAAAGTCTCATTGACTTCTCCTCCCATAGAAATGAATCCTCTCCTTAAAGGTGCTAGTATGAATGTTCTCACAATACTTATAAATATACTTATGATGATTCTCTACTACCTCAATATAAAACCCAAAATCACAGTGTTCATAACCTATCTCTACAAAATTTTGCCTACCTTCTACTACTTCCATGCAACCGTATGATATACATGTGTTTCATAATCACTTAAATACAAGTTGAAAAGTACCTTTTAACTGCAATATTTTCTAATTTGTAAAATACAATATTAATTTTTTTTCTACATACAAAATCTCTATTGCAAGATGGTTTGTATCAACATGCTTTCAATGTTTAGTTGAGATGTGAGTTCATACTTTAATCGGTTTATAATATTTTTAAAATATGACATATATGGATTATTTGACTTCAATTTTTAAGCTATAATACTCCTCCTACAAGCATGATATGGACTCGACTATTAATTTAAAAAAACACTTATTTTCAAATAATAAAAATATTATTATGTGTAATATTTGTGTTATGAACATGAAAGCCTGCCACATTGATTCAAAGACAAGTTTAGTATGACCACCAAGAAGTAAATAATATCTAAATGTAAAGATAGGCAGATAAGAGGTAGTTAATAGTTTTTGGAGGCTTAATTCATGTATTCTTGTCGTAATCACTTTCTTCTATATGTTGGCATCTTCAATATAAATGTGAAATTCCTTCCCCATCTCAATTTGAATATTCCTAATTGTTTTAATTGTTAATCACAGTTTTTCCATTAACAGGCTGTAGTAGATTGATTTGAGTTTTGACCATCTCAGTATCTTACTTCTTCATATTTTTTATGAAGTATTATGTGTTCCTCATTATGAAAGCAGTCATGATATAAAGAGATCATATCATTGAATGGCGCTTCAATATTATCTCAACATTTTCTAGCTTGTAGAGAAAGAGATATATTGGGATATTTCTCAAAGTTCAAGAAACGTATGAAACTTCTATCACGATTACAATTGCTAGTTTAATAACAAGTTGGAATTTCCCGATATTATGGGAGGATTGGAGGGTAGCAACTAATTATGGGAAGCTTAGATAATGGAGCTATTTAGAAGAATATTGAGTTGTAATTCATATGGAGTAGCATAATGAGAAGACAAAATTTGCTGACCATGGATAGCAATGAACTTATTCACTATTCTTTTTAAGGTGTTATTTTGTGTCATTTTTAAGTAGTAGTAAGAAAAGACAGTGATTATATCATGTATCTTAACACAAAATAAGACATTTATTTAAAGATAGAAGTACGTTGGATGGTGAAGTGTAGAATATGAGGAGTAAGGAATAGAGGAGAGGATCCAGTAGTTGTGCATCCTAACTTCGCGCTTCTAATTATCCTACGTGGAAATTTCAAATCACTCTCAATTTTTTACAACAACTTACTTGGAAAGTCCCCTACTTATAACTAAGGTTTCAGGGTCACATCATCAAATATGATGCCACATCAACATGCTTTTTGTCAAGGTGTCCAAAAAGACCCAAAAAAAAGTGAGACCAATACTTGTGCATTCACAACATGTTTTATTGAGCGCTGATGTGGAATCACATGATTGGTTGCTTTTTAGATCAAAGGAATACATTTTGTTTAATTATGGGTAGTCATCATCAACACTAACAACTTTAAAGTAACTATTGGTCTAATATTGATAAAAATATTGGGCATTATATAAACAACTGCTATCACAACTATTGAAACATGCTCAGGTACTGGGTCCTCTCCCCTAGTTAGAGAATATAGAATCTAATAAATAAATATAAAAAATATAATGTTTGGAGGTTATATTGGATTTCAATATATTTATGTATATATCAAAAGTTTATAAAATTAGCTAAAGGTTTTAATTTAATTTTATTGATTATAATTTGGGTAAACATTGTTTGCAATTGATTTCGTAATTTAAATAATAAGAAGGAAGACAAACAATTGAGGAATTCACTGTAGGCTTTAATACAAGTGAGGACAAAATGAACCTTACAACTTTAACACACAAAATGAACCTAGTTGTTTCCTTCTATTATGACCATATATCTATCTTGAATGATAGTGTGGATTACAAGTAGTTAAATACAAAGAACTTCTTAACATGTAATATGTTAGCAATACAAACAAGCTATTGGAGGTAATTTGCTTGTGCATGTTTTTTAAAAAATAGCATGAAAATTCTCTCAAATATCACTTGTAAAAAATGATTAGAATTTCCTAACCTAATTTGATGTACCATGCTAGAAATTAGGACCTTAGATGGCTGATCATCACAAATAGAATAAAATATAAATAAAATATAAATTACAAGATGCATAATTCAATGCATTACACAATATATACACGAAGAAAACTCTTTCAAGTAAAAAATCTCATAAAACAACTTTTGATTATAGAACACTTACAAAATTATCTAGAAAATGATAAGCAGAACATGGGGTTATCACTTCTCCTCACTTCCACATGGCCAGTAATACCTCTTGTGCATAGTGATAGATTTTAGTAAATATAGGAGGTGTTGCAAAATATCCAAAGATGTATTAGTCACACCTATTCAAAACTACCATTTATAACAAATTAATAATATAATAGTTTATAAGATCATTAATTATTTAAATGGTATACACTTTATAAAGCATACAATATGCATAGTATTTTATAATCTTATATTAAAATAATGTATAAATGTTATAAGGGTAATTAACCCTTAATAACATTCTATTCTAATAATGTGCCTAAGGTAAAATATAATTTAGATCCAAGAGCACAAAAATCCATCTTCATTCGTTAAAGTGAAACTGTAAAAGATTATAAACTTTGTAATCTACTAACCTTGAAAATGATTTATTCTAAATAATTTATTTAAAAGGAGCTTAGAGAATTTTCATATCCTATGTATCCAAAGAAAAAAGAAGAAAATAAAATCATGCATTTTGAGACTAAGGTCAAGAAGTAGGAAGATGCAAATGTTGATGAACAAAATGATGGAGATGAAGATGGTTTAGATGAGATTTTTGAGCTAGATGAGCACGTAAATCCACTTACCCTAGTCTTAAGATGAATCATGAGATAATGGAGCCTAATTGATAGGTATAGCCCATTAGATTTATGTTGTGTATTTTATTTAAGTGGTACTGACGTTGAATTGAGATCTTTTGGCGAGGCTATCTCTTTAGAGGAAAGTGAGGACAAGGGCCATATAGAAAGAGATGATGTCCTTGGATATTTATGATTCTTACAATCTTGCGAGTTTTCTTGAAGGTAAAAATCCCAATTGGTTATATAGTGGATACAAAAATCCCAATTTAGAGTGAATGATTAGTTAGAGAGGTACAAGGCCATATTGATGTTCAAAGACTACTTCTAGAGAGAGGGAGTTGATTTTAGTGATTTTTTTCTCTTTTGTCACTAAATTATCTTCCATTAGATTCCTATTACATATTGCTACTACTTGTGATTTTGAGACTAAGAGAATGAATGTTAAAATTTATTTTTTACATGACGATCTTGAAGAAAATTTTATATATGTGATGTCATGATGATTTTATGGTAAAAGGAAACAAACATTTAGTTTGTAGGTTAAAACTATCATTGTATGGTTTGAAATAATTGTCTCATATGTGGTATAAAAAAATTGATGCTTTTATATCAAAATTGACACAATATTGCAATGGCTTGTTATGCACAACTGTAAACTTGTGAGTATTCCTTTACTTTTTGACACTAAGATTTCATTGGATATGTGTCCTAAGTTGGATGACAATTTGAAGGAAATGTATGTCATATCTTGTGTCACTATTGTAGGAACTTGATGTATGTAATGGTATGTAATAGATCGAGAATATTACCCAAACAATGAAAGTTCTTACTATGTTTATGTTAACCCTAGTAGAGAGCATTGGAATTGTGCTAAGAGGGTATTTAGATATTTGTGAGTAATTTTTAATTTTTTATCATTATTTTAATTATGTGGGAAATATGTTGGACATAAATGTATTATATATATATATATATATATCGGGTAGATGACTTGGATAGTCAAAGATCCGCTAGTAGCTATGTGTTTTATATGTTTGGTGGTGTTATTAGTTGGATGAGTAAGAGGTAGCCCATTGTTTATTTTTCCACTACTGAAGTAGAGTATATGACTGTTACACATGCATGTAAAGAGATGGTTTGGTTACAAAGGCTATATTCAAGAGTTAATTTTGATTATAGGGTTTTTCAAATTAGATGTGACAATTAGAGTTCTATTTGTTTATCCAAGAATCCCATGTAACATGCTCATGTAGAATATACTTATGTTTAGTATCGTGCTTTGTTGGGAGATGGTAGAGAGAGGTAAGGTCATGATTTAAAAGGTTAATACTTAGGATAATGTTGCATATTCCCTTAAGAAATAAATGGGCATAGATAAATTATCTTGGTGTAGGGAGGCCATGGACCTTGCATCCCAAAATTAATTTATTTTATGTTTCCTATACATACCATTGCAATGTATAATATCAAGTGGGAGAATTTTAGGCTAGTATGGTATTTAAATTATTAACTTAATGTACAATGGTGAGTCTCCAACTTGCTTGGAATGGGTAACTTGGAAGTTGGATGCACATGAGGAGTTGAGGAATACTATTTATTATTATTATCCAAATTATTTGATACATTGTTGTAATGGATTTGAATAAGGGATTTTAAAAAATTAAGTCAAAGATTAAGAGTTATGAAGCATCCTTCTCAAAATAGGCAACACCAATGTAATTATTGCACTCATGGACCATCTAAAAATAGAAAGTGGGCTTCATGGAATCATATGATAGAATCTATTATGAATTAATGTGTAAGAGGATTTACTATCTATTTTAAAGATCACTCTCATATAGTGGTCATGGGAATTTCACCATGTATTTTGAGACCATATTTGGACCCATAGTATTGTTTTATGGTAGTTTTATGAGCCTCCTTAAATCTATTTATTAAGGGCTTGGTATGAATGAGGTATTTTTATTATGTAGGTACTTTCATGATACTATAATGATGTTAGAATAAAGAAGATTACATGAGATGTATTGAAGTACTTGTTTCTACTTGGTTAATACAAGCTTGATATCTCTTTAATGATTTTTTTTAGAGTTTCTCTACATGTATATATGAGATATATATGTGTTTACTAATGTCTTATTGGTTTAATACATAATTTTTCATATTCCATTCTAGATTTAATATTTAGTCACATGAAAGTCATCACAAAAATGCATATGCAATCCCACAAATAGAGAAAAGGAGAAAACCCATTGGGACAAAACTCCTCCCCAAAAGAGAGATGAAAACAAGATGCTCTCAATGATGAATGAGAAGGAAAAAAACCCATGTGAGGAAAATGACCCCCCATAAGAGAGAAGAAGAGAAACCATGCAACTCCCCTCAATGATGAGTCTCTTGCAATGATGGAAGCTCAACATTGAATGTTGAAGATGATCCAATCTTGTTGAACAATATTCCTCCCCTTAGGAAGAAACAAAACCAAGATGGTATGCAAGATGTCTTCCCATTCTTGAAAGGAATATATGGGACTAAGGATGCTATGTGATGTCCTTGAAGAATGCTCAAGTGTCTCCATGTCGATGCCGAAAGCCATCATGCTCCAAACAGGCGTTCTAGGCCACATTGCAAAAAAATGGCAATCCGGAATCTCTTAGAAATGATTGTAGAACACAATCCAAAGACAAAGTTACCTCCTCTAAAGACAAAGAAGCCTCCTCCAAATGATGTCCAAAAGAATCCACACTCATGTCAAACTATGAAGGATGATCATGTAGATAATGAACAAGAGGTTTAAAGTGTTCCCTCACAACAACTGAAGAAGGATCATCTCCATTAAAGAGAAGATGAATGCAATCAATGGTGTGTCCCAAATATGAAACGTGGGACTCACAAAACAAACTACCAATTTTTGTCAAGTACTCATCCCAAATAGCCATCTCTAGAAGATAATGTATGTCTTGTTACATTGAATCACAAGGAGCCAAAATTGTGGCAACACAAGCATCATCAGAAGCAACAATAGATGAAGGAGATGAAATATCAACACATGTCACTAGATCTCAGTGGATGAAAGTATACCAAGATTCAAATGACTAAATTGAATCTACTTATTTCATATATTTGATTTGACAAGGTTTAGACTTTAGATTTACCTTTACCTCGAGGTTTATGCCTATAATAAATGATAGGCTATGATAAATAACACTTTTAAGAGTTTATCAAGTGAGGATCTTCTCTTTATGTCGAACTCTTAGATATGATTTAATGGTTTTGAAACAAAGATTAAAGACACTCCAAGCAATCATGCAAAATGCCTAGGCCACATACATGTTAATGCTATGTTTTGATAATAATGTAATATGTAACAAAACTCTCCTTTGATTTTTCTCTAGATCTTAAATGATTATAATAAATTATAGTTTGTCATGTTATACAATACCCTAACTTACAACTTAAATATTTTTACATTTAAATCGACTTAGACTTATAATGATGATTAGTTAATTTTTTTTTAACTCACTTCCATAATAAAAATTCAACCAATTAGAAATTAAGTCTAAACCTTTAAAATGTATTATTATTATTTTTATGTAGAAGTATGTCACCTTTGGACACTAATAATTGCCGTAGAGACCACCTGATCAAAGTTCCTTCAAAACGAAGGGTAAAGGGAAGGTAGGCATTTTCACCCTTACAACTCCAAACGATCAGGTTTATTAGCTTTTTGACATTTTACATGGAAAGTTTTGCAAAAAACAATCCATTGAGCTGTTAAGGATAATATCTCGAGGTTGTTCAGGGAGCAATGCAGTTTGTGGCTTGGACAAGGTTAGAGATTTTTGGTCACAAGCTAAGGATACAGCCAACAAACAAGCTTAACCCCAACTGGGCACTTTGATTTTCAAGAGGGTAGTGATATTTGGGAAGTGTAAATGGCGATGGCAATGTCGATGGCCGTTTCTTCAAAATGCAGCATAATTCATGATAAGAGGGCCATGATAACTCGTCCTCAATTGCATTCCGTATCAACATTTTCTTTTCCTAAATCAAATCTTCGACGGCCATCCCGTTCAAATTCGCTTTCTCTTCGTAGCCTAAGGTAAACCTGTTTTCTGCAAAATGTTAGACCCGTCTCTGCTTTCTTCGCCATATATATTATTTGGATTGCTATTGATTGGAGGCTTTTCTAGAGTTTTAGTAATTTTTTCGTCTTTTGGCATTTTGAACTTGTATTCCTGAGCTCAATTCTCTTCAAACTCAATTTTTTATTTGGCAGAGGATGCGGTTATATAACAAATTTCAAACGATATATTTATATCTCGTGGGATGTTCCTGGGGCTCTGTTATGAAAGCTTTAATCCTTTTATCACTTAAGCTCATTATATATTACTACTTAAAGCTAATTCAATGTTCATATCTCCTGGGATTTGAAACTGAGGATATGCAATGAAAGCATTGTTGTGTTATCAAAGCTTCAATGTTTCCAATTCGCACTTTTGAAAAAACATGCTCTCGAATACAATGTAGGTCAAGGTCTTTTGCATTCACATGATTTTTAAAGTTGAATCCCTCAATCGCCACAGAGAGTTTGACTTCTAGGGTATGGAAGTAAATGCGATTTTGAGGTTTGAGCTTAACTAGCACACCACTTTGGTGTATGTGTACATACACGAATGTACATATATATGTATATGTATAGGGGACAAGCCCTTAGAGAATAACATGAGGACATACAGGCCAAAGTCTGTCTACCGTGGCTTCCAGGCCAATATCAAAAAAATATGTAAGAAAATATCAAAAAGTATAAGCACAAAGTAATTGAAACAAAGCATTAGACATTTAAAATACAGCTGGTGGCTTATCCAGAAATTATTAATATCATGTTGCCTGTGCAAGCTGTGAGCGTGGACTTTCAGAAACCCAAGATCATAAACTTCTGGTTTTGCAATACAAGGTTCTTCGAGTAAATGTCTCTGTTAAGGCAATTGAGCTTTTGCAGACTTAGGCTTAGGGGGAATATCCGGACAGCACTGTTCAAAAAGTATCAAACAGTTGTATGGATAGGTACAAGTTACTGGTGAAAGTATTTCACTATTGTCAAAATGAGTTTATATATATTAGGTCTGTTCTAACTTCGAAGATCTTGCATTGCTTCCTAAATCAAACAAGAGCTTCTATTAGTATGAAAAATCGACTCTCCTCATATGGTCATTTGGTTACTTATGATCTGAAATTTGTAGGCACCCAAAAAAGTAAAAACATACTTCAATCAAAAGGGCACAAATTTAAGCAATGGAATGGATGAAAAAGGGGTGCGCTCTACTTAATGTTGTGGTTATTGTTGCAGAGTCCGATACACTCAAGCAATGGCCAAATCTCCTCTGCAGTGGATTTCCCAAGCTTCCCACATTGTTTTTTCTCCAAATCGAGAGGCATCATTAATGTAGTAGACATTTATAAGTTTGAGTAGAGTTTTTATAAGTTTGAGTAGAGTTCCTTCATGATAGTCACACAGATTTTCAACAAATTTCTTGGCAATTTTCATGCGATTTCAAACATGAATCGCACATGTTGATGGTTGCAAGTAGGGAATGATGGATTTTCACATGCCATTATATATTTTATCATCTTGAGGCTTTCTTGGGCAATCTGGGTACCAAAATGATAGATCTACATATACAAGTGGGCTATTCATTCAAAGGGTTGGTCAGTGAGCTGATCTTAGGGCCTGGTTAGGTCTGCATGTTGTTCTAGGGTATCAAATGTTGAATGTTTTAATTGCAAACGATTCGATATCTTCTCTACTAGTGTAGGAAGGGTTATATTTTGTACATTGTTTGCAATGAATGCCTCCATGGTTGTTTGCAGCGATTTAGAGGGATCTTGTAATAGCAATTAGGCATTTCCTTTCGCCAAATTCATTTGCACAAATGTATTGAGGGTTTGGTGCATGTGTGACAACGCCTAATTATTGCAAATGTTTTTAATAACCATTCTTTCAATGCGAATGGGTTGTTGTAATTTTGGTTGTTAATGATTAAATGTGTTTATTGTTAAAAACTTAAAATGTAACCTTTGGTTTCCATATGATTGAAATCTTGGTTTTGTTGCTGAGTATTTTTTTATCCAATTTCGCTGTTATAACTTGGTTGCCCAATGGAGTAGGCACCAGTCTTTGCTAATTCAAGATCAAACACTCTTATTTAAACAACACCTCTATTCTATTTTAATTGTAAAATTAGGTTAGTTTATATTAGGTTTTATGCATGTTCAATATTTGGTGTCATGTTCCCTTTTCAGATTAAAATAATTCATAATATTAAATAGGCTGGGCCTGGTAATTTTTAATTTTAAGGGCAACTTAATAATATTATTATAATTAAAATAAATTGAAAGTATTTTTAAATACTTGGAGGGAAATTTAGGACCCAAGGGCCAAATTTGAAAAGTTATATCAAGGAGGCACCTATCTTCATTTGGGGAGCATTCAAGTCATCCTTTGCATATTTTCAAATTTGAACAGTTTATTCAATCTAGAGCATTCAAGGATGATTTTTTTTTGGTTTGTTTAGGGTTTGAAAGGATGAGAATCCTCTTGAATTCCACATTTGGGGTCGAGGATGAAAACCCTTATTTCAATCTTTCTTGATTCCATCTGGGGATCACAAATGTGCCGATTTGTGGAGGAATTGGAGTTTGCTACAATATCATTACAGTGCTGCTACAGTGTTTACTACTTTTTAGAGACTTTATGCGAGGTTCCAATGATTGGGCAATTTAAATTTGCAAGCAAATATTTGGAGGACCATTGCTGATTGAGGTTCTTGCTGTTGTTCATTTTGAGCACCATTAATGATTGATGTTGGATTTGTTAGCTGCACCAGTTTGTTGTTCCATTGCAGTCTTATTATCCACCACACAACTTTGAAGGAGGGCATTTGAGAATACAAGGAGATTGTAATAGTTGTAAGGAATTAAATCTGTTTATCTTTGATACTAGGGTTTCTTGTTATTTTAATCTATCTAGTCATCAAACAACCACATCTCTCTACATCATCATTGCTGGTTATTACAGGCTCTATTAGTTTTATTTATTAATTTGAATTGAAAGAAGTCCGAGTAGGTATTATAGTTGATTTGAAGAATAAATGTATTGGCTGTAGTTTTGTGCAGATTACAACAATAAAGCAATAAGGGTTTTAGATTGCTAATTCATTGTGATTTGTAATGTTTAAATTCAACTTATTTTGGGCAGTAAATTAAGTTTGGATGTCTCTTGGAAAATGATGTAATCAAAGTAATGAATTTTGTATATATTTTGCTGTTCATGAAATCTTAATCTGTACTATCCATAACTAGCATTATTGTTAGTCTCAGTTGTTAGTTTGTTTACATAGATATTGGGTTCAATTACTTAGAAATTATAAAAATTCTTGAAATCTGAAAAATTCATAAGTAAGACATTACAGTGGTATCAGAACTAGTTTTCCTGCCAACCTGTGAATCATGGGTGGATTCTTTAGATATCTAATATATGGTGGAATGAACTCTTTAGAAGCCAAGAGCAATGAGAATAAAGGCCCAATCAGAGACGGAAGCATGGGAGAGCAAAAGTCAGATAGTTGAAGACATAATAGCTTGTCATAAAAGGTATAAATGTTTTGGTTTTGATATTCAAAAACATATTTCTTACACAGATTTCTGCAACATGGAAATGAGACATCCATCAAGAAGATTTAACAGAACTAGCCTTACAAAGATCTTCAAACATTTAACAAAGAACTGGTTCAGCCAAAGAAAGAAAAGCAATTAAAACCAAAGCCCCAGGAGGTCATCAAAAGAGCTACAACACTAGAGTCATCAATGCCTTGGAACAAATTCCATTATAAGGCACCTTCTTCCAGCCATGAATAGAAAAAGAGCTCTCCTTTTGTTAAGAGGAAAGATGAAAGTAACAATGAACTTATAAGACAAAAACTTTTCTTTTCATGCAAAGAATCTTGGGAACCAAGCCACAAATGTTGGAGTAAAGAAGAGGTGAAATCAGATGAAGAATCAAAGAAGTTCAATGAAGATCCTGAAAGGAGGGTGATGGATACCTTTGTCTACAAGCTGAAAAAGAAAATGATTACTTGGCTTCTAAGAATGTGATTTCTTGTAGAATGATAAAATCAAGGGAGAAATTGTGGTGGTAGAGCATGAGAAGGAAGAAATATCAGATTTGCATGAGTTTGAAAGAAAGCAAACCTTGGAGGAATCTTCCATGCAGGTGGAAGGGTTGAAATTTGACGAAGAGAAAGTTCTCTTATTGACTTTTAAGTTTGCAGATCAGCAAGAGATTCTTATTAATGAAGTCAAAGAGAAAGTATCACTTGTTGAATGCATAAGTGAGGAGGTTGTGTCTGTTCAACTCACATTCATCAATCCTCTACTGATCAATGAATTGCAAGATATTTGTGAAAATGAAGTTGAGAAGAATACCGCCAAAAGAGAAGAAGAGGGGTTGGGAGACTTATAACGCCGCCATATAACGGGTCGAGCGCGGGAAATCAAAATACGGCAATATCTTGAGTCATCTCCGGCCTATAGAATGGTAGGGCTCAAGCTATTATCTACGTTTAAAGAAAGGCTATAGAAAGAGAAGGAGCTTCGCTTTAAATAAGGTGGTTTTTTTGCGAATTCTACCCTGGCAATAATCGAGAGGGGGCTATAATACTATTGCCTTGTAGAAGAAGCCAATTCTCCACCTTAGAATCAGCGGCTTATAAGAGACCTTAGCTTGACAGTTCGAGCCGGTTGGGAGCTACAGAGAAACTAGCTAGATCATAGACTGTAGGGACTTACAAACAGAACCAATCAGCAACCAGAACCCCTCTTTAAGTTGGCGGCATTTGGAGTTGTTTTATCAGAAGTTTATGAGGCGGAGTTTCAAAATGACCAGGTTGAGAAGTATGCATTTGAGAAGAGTGCCTCAACAAATATTAATATTTGGTATTTGGTTCTTAGCTTGCTGAAAATATCAAACCAGCAACTTATGATAAGCACTGAGATTAATCCAATGATGTTAGTTTAGAATATGAGTGGGATGTTTTGATGCAAGAAACTTATTAGAGTGATTTTCAGAAAGATTCTATTGAAATGTATGTTGTTCCATTTAGTCTTATTATCCACCACACAACATTGGAGGAGGGACATTTGAGAATACAAGGAGATTGTGACAGTTGAAAGGAATTCTATATGTTATTCTTTGATACCAGGGTTTGCTGTTATTTTAATCTATCTAGTCATCAAACAACTACATCTCTCTACTTCATCATTGCTGGTTATAACAAACTTCTATGAGTTTTATTTATTAATTTGAATTGAAAGAGGTTTGAATAGCTATTATAGTTGATTTGAAGAATAAGTTTATTGGCTGTAGTTTTGTTCAGATTACAACAATAAAGCAATGAGAGTTTTAATCATTGATAATTCATTATTGTTGAAATATGGTAGCTTTGGTCAGATATAGATATCAATGATCACTTATCTGATCATCTCCAGATTGGATCATTGATAATTCATTATTGTTGAAATATGGTAGCTTTGGTCAGATATAGATATCAATGATCACTTATCTGATCATCTCCAGATTGGATAACATTTAGTTATACAAAGATAAATATAATCGAACCTTCATATTTGTTAAATAAACTAAACCGATTGATGATCAGTTGACTTAGTTAGACGAAGGGGCACGACAGTTAAGACACATCCATGAGCGGACGTTTCTCCACTTTGTGGAGACATGTCCGCTCATGGGACGCGTCTCTCTAAATTATATTTATAGCAGATCCGATCACAAGAACAACTATCGAAATTAATAAATGGTTTTTCTCTTGTAAGATCGAATATTAGAATGGACACTTCAGACTTGTCGAGAACTGATAAGTTTTCAACATGGTATCAGAGCTGAGTTATAAAATTCACAAGTCTGAATTTTCGATCTTCATCCCCTTCAGGCGCGCACTCCTGACTAGTGCAATATCGACTCTGGCCATCCTTTGCGTGAGCATCACCCGATCTCTTCCCTGCAGATCGACGCCTGTAGTGCTCTCTTCCCGCAGCATTTTGTTGAAAGCCACGGTTATCACTACAGTAGCAAGAGAGCCGACACAGGAGACCCATGGAGGAGGAAGCGACAACCTTACATGCACAGGAGACCACGGCTGATGTGTCCGCCACATATATCGCTGCCTCAATATCACGGGAATACGATGCAATGTTGAGGGACCCGATGGTGCGGGTGGCAAGAGCCGAAGGCTACGCAACTGCCTGCAGAGAGATTGCCCCCGTGGTCACTTGGATGATATCGCTTATGGGCAAGAAGCAGAGATAACATTATGCTTGACGCCGCCATTACGGGAAGGATCTTCTTCGTGAGTCCTTGTATGCCCAGATCTATTAGCGGATATATGAGGCAGCATTTTCTTGGAGGGTTCATCATCGATTGGCATGGACGAAAATCTTTATTCACCTTCCCGTAAAGTTTCGAGTGGTAGGAGATCGGGATCATTGTAGCCGACACACTATCATTCATTAGAACTTTAATGGAGGACTACCAAGACTACCGTATTTGTTGAATCCCGTCCCAAGCAATTGGCGCTACATTGGAAATCATTAGAATTCATCTCCTGGAGCGCAATTCTATTGGATTATTCTCGGATGGGATTATCATTAGAGTGATCGAGATCAATAGCGAACTCATATATCCAATATTTGCTGCCTGATGAATCTTAACGAAAGCAAGGGCCTCATATGAACGATTTATTGGAGGCGACTCTGGCATTCTTATCGGGAATGGGCTTTCAGTAGCATTCCGCTTATTACATGTGAACATCAGTGTTGGAGAATGGTATTGGATACATATTGTTGGGACGCTGAAGAAGACAAAATTGAGACTGTTGCTAAAGACACAAATTTGATACATATGCGGTTATAGGAAATATTTAAGGTGGCCGAGTTCGAGTAAAGTTTCGTGTCTTTGTGGCGCTTCTCTATATTTCTCTATATTATCCAAATACACATTCCAGCGACACTCATAGTGGATACATTTGTGACTGGGAGTAATCACATTTTGGAGGAATCCGTCGGAAAGCTTCATTGGTGTAACCGGGATGGAAGATAATCAGGAATGTGTATGGGCTCATCTCTTGTAACGACTTGAGGATCATTATCCAGATATCTAGCATATTCACGCATATTAAACAGTTTGTTATTGCGGCATCAGGACGTCTCTTTTACAGACAATGATCACATATACTGTCCGGAGAGACCTTTGGCGCTGGGGAGGCTATCGGGACATTAACATCTCACAATTGTGATCTCTGAGATGGCGTCTATCATATTGGAATTTTGTGTTTGGCATACCCAGTATTTGGTATAGTCCAGAATTCATCCTTCAATTATTTGCTTCGGTGCTGACTGTGCGTATAAGAAGCCATTAATACATCAAAGGGAAAGTTATAGAGATTGAAATCTGACAGGCATCTTTGATTGAGAGATAAGTATTTCATGTCCTTAATAATGCTCATGAATTTTTATGTAGTCATTAATTCATGGTATAAACATTGGATAAGTGAATCTTGTTTGCTTCTAGCATTTGCATTTCTCTTTAGAATAGTTGAGTCATATGAACTATTAAGGAATCTCTTCTTAATGTGCATTAGGATGGACCAAGAGATTGCTTTCAAAAGAAGAAGAGAATGGAGACACTGCTTGCAGCCATGAGACTAAATGAATGGCTGAAGACATCTCTTCGAAAAGGAAGAATTAACCTTCAAAGGGAGTTCCATGATTCAGTAAGGATTGCAGCGTTGATGCTAAATCCTTTAAGTACCTCTTCAGCAGTTGAGATCAGAATTACTCAAATCATCAACCTGGATTTAACATTGGTAGCTCCACAAACCTATTTATAATAGAGGGATTTGGGATGAGGTTGAAAAGGACAACCCTGAATCTCTACAGAGGTGTGCGTTGGAATCCATTTCTCTAAAGCAAGTGTTGCAGGCAATCTTGGATGTTAAAGTCAGGAGGTTGATGCAAGTGCTTGAAGATTCAGAGGGAGCCTATTGAACCTAAAGAAGATGATCGAAAGAGTACCTCTGGATGTTGTTTCAGGTTGAGGTCTGCAATGATATCCTAGTGTAGCAGGAAGCAATCATCTGTGGCACTGAATACAACAGAAGCCAAATATATTTCAGCCTCTATGGGAGCAAGAGAAGCAGTATGGCTCCGGAAATTGCTTGTGGGATTATTTGATCAAAAACATATAGAGATTCCTTACCACTATGTGAGAGACATGGTAGAATGGAATGTGATCCAGTTGGAGTATATTAGTACAAGCGATCAAACAACCAACATTCACCAAAACTCTCTCTAGAGTCAAAATTGAACACTTCAGGAAGAAACTTGGTATGGTTGAAATGTAATTTATTTTTGAGATTGAGACTCAAATTGTTTATTTTGTACTAATATGTTTAAAAGATGTTTAATGTGTAAACTCTTTTGTCATGTGAGTGACTCCATGACTTTATGGGCTCACCCCCCCCTATGTACATTATTGAAAGGTGACGATCTTTCGATAATGAACACTTTGACATTGACATTGTAAGGTGATGACTTTACAATGATTAGTTTCACTATCATGATGGATATCATGTGACTTGATATCCGTGGACATGTCATGATAGTATCTCTTGGACATTTTGATAGATATCATGAGATTTGATATAAATTTGAAGATCATTATGATCCTTATTCATGGTGGATATGTATATCCGTGGATATGCCATGATTTATTATGGTAGACATCATGTGACTTGATGTCAGTGCACATACCATAATGAAGATGTGTTATGAAGAATGTCATGTGACTTGACACTTTTAGTATACCACATCTTTTGATATCACGAGTAAGGTGATATCACCTTATACTTGGTTGGAGTTATCTTCCCTAGCTAAGAGGGAGTGTTGAAATATGGTAGCTTTGGTCAGATATAGATATCAATGATCACTTATCTGATCATCTCCAGATTGGATAACATTTAGTTATACAAAGATAAATATAATCAAACCTTCATATTTGCTAAATAAACTAAACCGATTGATGATCGGTTGACTTAGTTAGACGAAGGGGCACTTTACTTAAGACACGTCCATGAGCGGACGTGTCTCCACTTTGTGGAGACATGTCCGCTCATGGGACGCGTCTCTCTAAATTATATTTATAGCAGATCCGATCACAAGAACAACTATCGAAATTAATAAACGGTTTTTCTCTTGTCAGATTGAATATTAGAATGGACACTTCAGACTTGTCGAGAACTGATAAGTTTTCAACAATTATGATTTGTAATTCTGAAATTCAACTTATTTTTGGTAGTATATTTAGTTTGTATTTCTCTTGAAAAATGATGTAATCAAAGTAATGAATTTTGTAGATATTTGGCTTTTCATGAAATCTCAATTTGTATTGTTCATAACCAGCATTATTGTTAGACTCAATTGTTGGTTTGTTTGCATAGATTTTGGGTTCAATTACTTATAAAATACAAAAAGTCATAAAATCTAGAAAATCCGGAAGTGGGACATTATATAGTGTTATAAACCTATGGATACATTTTAAGCAGAGCTTAAACAGCGAAATCCTTAGAGAATGTGAACATGCAAGGTGTGTCATCAGCTATGTAGAGGTCATATGCAACTAGTCACATTTGATCTAGTGACAAAATTTGGGGTCAATATTCAAGATTTGGGCCGACCAAACAAAATTTTACACATGGAATAATACTTCTATTCAATCAGATATTACATATTTATAGGATTTTCACATCCTATATTTTAGGAGGACTTTTATACCTCCTATAACCACTCCTTTAAATATACGATTTGTTTTAACAACTCATAATACAAACAAATAAACCACAATCAACTAACACTAACAGACCTACAAGAATGATGTAATATTCCCAACACCTCCCTACCCCCCTGCCTCCTCCCTCTCTTCCCTTATTACATCATTCTCAAAATGGGGATAGGTGGACTAACAACAATGGATGAACAAGTTTCCTAGTTCATAAAAAACACAAAATAAGAGTAGGGACATACACATCTACTTGTGACAAGCAATAGTAAAACTTGCCTCACTATGCTTCTTTAGTAGGACTAACCATAGTGGACTTTAATCAAAGGATAGGGACAAACCCACCTAGCCATGGAACCAATGATAGGGACAAACACTTCTATATGGGGTAATACAACAAGTTTGGATAGGGACAAACACATCTATCCAACATCAAAGTTATGAATAGGGACAATCACAATCTACTCACAATAATTATGGTTGGGGACACACACATCCAATTTTAATTGCTAGCTTCCATGATTCCATGATTTGGGATAAACACATCCAATCACTATCACTCAACAAATGTGATTGGGGACAAACACATCCAATCACAAACGACCAACAATTGTAATTGAGGACAGACACATTCAATCGCATATACGAATTCTTGATTTTATTTAGAAAATATATTCCTCCTCACTGTTCTTGTGTGGGGGAGGGTCTTTAGTAGCTACTTCAAAAAGACATTCTTCATCATTGTCTGCAACCAATGCCTTATTTGTTTTTAGCTTGTCATTGAGGAGATCTTTGGCATGTTGAATACAGTTCATAATAATGTGCTCCTTTATCTTGCAATAATAGCACAAGAATGTACCCTTGGAGAATTGGTTTTCCTTTGAAGTAGAAGTATTGAATTTAGAGGAACAATCAGTCTTGTTTCGACAAGCATTGCAATTTCTTCTATAACTGAATCATTTTTCTTGATTCCTTCATCAATCAAGGTAGAGATTTTATCTACTCGAGTAACATCTACTTTTTTTCAATGTGAACAAAATATTACCATATTAAAGTTTTGGGCTGACCAAATAGAAAGTTCTATATACGAAATAATACTTCTATTCAATAAGATTTTTCATATAGGATTTTCATATCCTATATCATAGGAGGATTGTTAGACCTCCTATAACCACTCTTTTAAATATATGAGTTGTTTTAACAACTCATAATACAAACAAATAAATCACAACCAATTAACACTAACAAACCTATGAAAATGATTTAATATTCCCAATAGTCAAGTGTACAGTTGGTTATAGCTGTTGTTGATATAGTCATGTCATATGTTATTTGATTTACAAACCTATATGGAGACCTTTGGGAACACCCTCTTGGGTTGAAGCTGACCCCAAAGAGCAGGAGAGATTATCCACTCTCATTGTAGACCTTCAACCATACTCAATTTGTTGATAAACTCTCTTTTTAACATCTTGAAGACAACCCTTTGGCTTTAAAGGTGAGACAAAGTTCTAGGATTGTGGACCTAACAAGGTCCAAATAGAGGTTTTAAAAGTGCTTTCAGAAATGTCAATTGGTGGGCGACTTTCATAAATGTAGTAAGGCCAAGAAAGTTGGCTTTTGATTGTCTTAAGTTTGATTTTGGCGGGGATAGTTACGAAAGTGCATTAGTGTCCTTGAGGGCACAAGGCAGCAAGGTATAGGAAAGGGGCAGGAAATAACCAAGTAATGAGATTTGGCTTGCATGACAACTCAATCAAGGGTTTTAGGCACAAAAAGAAGGTAAATAGTCCTCAAACATGCACAAGGGAATATACACCAAATAGGGCATGGAACATAGAGTGAAAAAGTTTTAAGTATGCGATTTTTGACTCAACATGTCCTAATACTGGATGGGAACACTAACAACAAATATATTAAGGTGTCATGAAACTTGCAGCATTGATCTAGAATATTAGTAATGAATAGTTGTAGTTACATGCTAGAAACATATTTTAATGAAAACCATCATTTGGCTTATAAGAAAATCATAAAGATCTCCATGAATTCTCCTCACAAGAAGCTAAGTGAGAGACTTTACATGACAAGATAGGACTGCAAGCCTTGGCGACCTTTCTGATAAGCTGATCATTTTGTGAAAAGTAACAACAAACTTGTCTTTCTCCTAACCCAAGATAGGATGCTTTTGAAGTGATGACGCCTCATATTATAGGCTCTACAACCTTATCACCTTCTTTATCCTAACCCAACTACTTATTTATCATTGGCATGCTATGCTGTTGGTTTTTGTTTGGATCTTGGTTTAGGTTTATGAATTTAGTTTGTGGATTTGACAAAAAAAATTTGGAGTTGGGCTCGTTGTACAAAAACCATGTAAAAATCATATATATATTTGTAGCCTAAGAGTAGGAATTAAGTTTACAATACCACATAACATTATATAATCAACAAAACCACGGTAAAATCGAAAGCCATTTAAGACATAAATGATAAGTATTATAAAATATTCACTGTTCAAACTTCAAGATGAATATTAAAATAATAATATCAAGTTTAACAATCAATTTTCAGTGTCATGGATTTTCAAAATCGTCGAGATCATTATCATCATTGACATTAGATGATGTAGAAACATTTGAAGAACCACAAGCAGTGCCACTGCTACTCTCACTAAAAGTGTGCTTGCTTTTAGACTACTCAAGTGCAACATATTGGGAAGTGGAAGCATCCAAGTCAAAATGCAATATGCTCTAGCTCCATACCCCACAACTTTGTGTCCCCTTCCTTGTAGCCGTGTTGTTTGTGCGAAAATAGGCTCAAGTTGGAATGCAAATACACTAAGTTCTATGTCCTTTTTGAGTGCAATATGATGTGCTTTACCAAGTGGATGAAAGCGTATGTAATCCGATTCCTCTCAAATGCATATGAACTAGCAACCTATGAAGACAATGTAGAGAGATAGAGTTATACATTATAAAAAGTATAAATGAAACTTCAAAGATTAATCTTTTTAATTAAACTTATGTGGGACAAAATTATGATTGTGAGAGGTTGTAAGGGTTGGAATTATTGGCCATAGAAATAGAACCAACTGTGAGCATCCTTCTTGAACTTATCATGAAGAGCCTCAATATTTTTACCATTGGAGTGTACAAAATCAATGAACTCACTTTGATCATATCTTGCAAATCAGATCCAAGGAAGAATCTATGAAATGCTACTTTGTAAGTTCAATGACTTCACAATCTTTGTCATGTCCCCCGCAAATCGCATCAGTAATCTCGGGCAGACTAGTAAAAATAAGAAAAAAATAAGATTGTTCTTTTAGATAGCTGACCCCTCCCCCCCCGCTCCATACATGCTGGCTGACTGATATCTAGCAGCACCACTTGTGGAAAATAACATAGACTAAATTCTGTCCGACCCTCATGATTTTTGGTGCCCAAGTTAATTACATATATAGAAGGCAGCGAATATACAAGGAGAAATAATATAAGAAATTGACAAGGAGAAATAATAAAGGAAATCGAATTATTAAAGGATAATATTAATATAGATTAATTATCCTTTAATCAAATAATAATGAATGGTTAAGGAAATCAAACAAAAGACATCCCCTATTGAAGGGACATGACCATCTGCCCAACATAAGTATAAAAAGGCAAAGCATTTCAACGAAAAGAACAAGCGATTGGAGAAAAGCAGAGTCAGTCTGGAAACCAATAAGCAAAAGAGCGATCATTAAATCAGATATAAGGAATTGAGGTCTACATTTCCCAAATCAGAAATAGTCATTAATCATTATTTGTGCAACAGTCTGGTTACCTAAACTGGTGGTATGAGACCTACTTTACAGTCATATGATGCAGCATGATTTAATATGAATGACTGATTATTTAATTAGACATTTCAGTTACTAATGATATATTGCTACTATTGTCATATCAGTAAATGTGATTAATATTTGTTTGTCATATGCCTTGAATGTTTAGCCATGGTAGAAGGAACTGAGGTTACAAGAGGGGAATGGTGATGGGGCACTCTCCTAGGTACACCACCTCAAATGGGGACCAGATGAGCCCCATGAGGCTAAGGGGGTTACAAAGGGTACTGCCTTTGGGCTTAGGAGAGATGGCATTTTTCAGGGCACCCATTGAAATCTTTCTCCTCCATCATGGATAATCAACACAAGAGGTCAAATCATAGGGATAGGTAAATGGTTGGCAAGATGAGGGGATAATGGAAAAGACACCTCCTAGGTAGATCACCTCATATGGATGGCATGGGCTACATGAGGCTAAGAGGGATGGCATATCCACTCTTGGGCCTAGGGTAAAAGGGTCCTAGGCACCCCATCAAGTCATGTTCTCCCATACTCTCCTATGATTAACCCTCCAAGGATAGTAGGAATAATTTTTCCACAGCCCATGAAAATTAATAATGAGAGCTTCTGGATTCAACTGTGTATGCTTATTTGATCAAATAAGCATACACAGTTGAATCCAGAAGCTCTCATTATTAACCCTCCAAGGTTATTAAAATGCTTTGTGATTGAATTCATGATTGGCCATGAGTTTATTAATATCTAGTTATGGTAATATGCTAATTAGTATTATTGTAGAAAATGATTATAATCTTTTAATCAGTTTGATTAGGGTAAATGGTTCTAACTTGTGTGCAAGGCTTCAATCAAGGCCTCAATCAGGTGAACGATATTCCCTAACCCCTTTGTTTATTCAAATTAAGGAATTAAGGCAAATTTAGGGCATTCCCAATTAGGGGACATTGCAATCTCTTTATGGGGCAATCCTTGTAGGCATAGATAAGAAGATGTAGTGGGCTGGTCATTGTGTTCTACGGCTACCTTTCTTTAATAATTTTGTGCACTCGTTTGAAGAAAGTTTCTTGAAGATCTTGCTGTTTTTCATTTATAATGGTCTTCATCTTTTCAATCATTGAGTTGATGCCATCATATCTCTCTCCCAAGAAAGGTTTGTCCATGTTAGTATAACAAATCATACTCAAAATGAGCTAGGTGAAACTAAGGAGATACTCCACACGATCCCACCAAGAGTCATCTAGGATTATTTTGTTTAATATTTGTTGCCCTCTCAATGTTGTCTTACCTCCATCATATGGACAAAGTTTGGCTAGTGACCATGCTAGAAAGTGTCTCTCGAACTTTCACAAGTCATTTCAAGACGATTGTGTTATAGACAAAATAGGTCTTAACAACCTATTTAAAAATAAAAATAAAATAATTAAAAGCAAACTTTAAAGAAAAAAATAGAATACACAATCAAATTAAGTCTTAAGTAACTAAGTTTAAAAAAAAAAAATTCCAAGTAAAAAGTGAAATTAAAACATAAAAATTTATATTACTTCACTTACTTTCAATAACTCCAATTTTGAAAATGATCTAAATATGTCTTGCAACATGTGGTGGTTAGTGATGAACATTTGGATCTCCTTAGCTTTTGCATACAACTTTTTGTTCCAATCGATTTTGTTCCTAATATTTTATAACATAAGATTGAGAGTTTGGACTGCTTAAGGTGTCCAAAAGATGTGTGAATAGCCATTTCTCAACCAACAACCTAGCAGCTCTATAAGTCTTTGTGTTGTCTGTTATGACTTGAACAATATTATGGGGTCCCACTTCCTCAATGGCTATGATAAAGATGTTAGCAATAAATTGGCCATCCTTCATTTCCCCCTCACAATCCACAACTCTCAAAAACATTGAATTTTTAGGGGACATTGCTATGACATTGATCAAAGACCAATTTTTAGCATCTTTCCAACTCTTAGAAATAATGGACAACCTTGTCTTTACCCATGAATCTTTTATGGACTTCAATGAATCTTCTACCAATTTGACCTTTTTGTCCAATAAGGTGCTATACACCTCATAACTTGGACCCTTGTTTCCTTGGTGAGCCTCATGAATTTTTCTCACTATTTCTTGCCAATATGGTGAGCGAACAACATTAAAAGACAACCCATTTTCATAAATACATCTTGCTATGTCTTGATCGACAATGTTTCAAATCTCATTTTGAAATGCCATTACCAAAGGACAATTTGATCTCTTATTTGTAGTGGGTTGTTTATTAGGAGTGGCCAAAAATTAGTAGTTCTCTACCACAACATTAAAATTAAATGGGGGCATAGGGATCTTCATTCCTTTTGATCTTCTTTTGCTAAAAGATGATTTTCTTTTACAACCTTCTACTTCATCTATTTGCTCTTGCTAATTAATATATGTTAATCACTCGCTTTGGTGACACAGATGCACCATTCTTTCTAGGGAAAATGTTGATGCCTAGGCCAAGGATTACACACAAATGGGTTTTCATATGACTATATGAATTTGAATATCTAACATCACACCCCTTGCAAATCCAAATATAACCCCCACCACCTAGAATTGATTGTATCATAGCAACATACTTTCAAAGAGAACTCGGATATGTTTTGAATTTAGCTTGGCCTATGTAATTAGAACTAGTTGCCATTATAATTCCTACGGCAACAAATTTTATAAACAACACATTCAAAACAAATAAAGACAAAAAATAGATATATAAAACCTCATTCTTTTAAAGTATTAAGTATAGTGATACATTCATAGAAAAATAAAAGAAAAGCAAATCAAGAGAGTTTATTTCATTTTTGTAAAACAAAGATGTAGAGAAGAAAAAAAACTTATTTTTTTCCAATTTTTCTTTTCCTATGATCTTCCTGGCAGCCAGTGGACACTTGCATATGCGTACAAATAACAATACAACTGGTGTGGAACCTTCAATGATTAATCTTCAATTCTCTTTGTTGAATGACAAGTAAGAATGAAAGTTTAACCTTTTGGAATGTTTTTTCTCTTTTACAATTAAAATGAGTTTGTTTTAGTGTTTGAAATGCTTTAGTTGGTGTTTTTAGGGTTAAGAATTTGTTTTAGGGTGACCAGGTCAAATTCAAGAGTGAAAACAAAAAAAAATTAAATTCTGCCCAAAAAGTGATGTGTTCACTGTGATCTGTTTGGATCCTCCCCAAGTTCGCCTAGGTTTGTCCTTGACAAACCCAAACCTTTCTGCACACACCTTGTTGGAATCGATAGGGAAATTGGACCAGACTGCGGATCTAGTTCAAACCAGACCTGCTCTAGCTGGTCACCAGGCAAATTTGGCAACATAGTTGACATGAAACCCACACTCTATCCTAATTCCCAACACAACTACTTTTTTTTATTGCTGATGGTTGTATGAAGACCCAATAAAGCAGGTAGCTTTATCTTAGCCTAACTCATTACTTATTTAATGATGTCAATGCTATTTGATTCCAAGGAAAGTTAACTGCATCATTTGGTTCCATTCTCTATAAGTCATTTAAAGCTAACAAGTTTATTTGATGGGAGAGCTGGAGACTTGCAGCTTTACTCATGATTCTAGCCTCCATAACTCATTTACAAATTACTTCTAGGAGCTTTATTGGATGGGAGTGCAAGACAACCTACATGCTTTTTTAAGAAATGGTTTTATTACAATACTTCCTTTCCTCAAAAGATCTGTCTCGAAGCTTAGGAAAGCAACGGATGATGCACGGGCATCTCTTTAGGTTCCCTTAAAGCTTAATTTTTGTGCAATGGCTTCCATTTTATGAGGTATTCCTTCACTATTATGTTGTGAGGTTTCTTTTCCCTTTCATCGATGGTAGCTACTGGTTCAAGAACAAGTGAACTATCTTCTTTTGATGGTGGTACATTGTAGCAAACCAATTTCTCATTGATCTCTTCAATCTCGAGACATGAAAAAGTATTGTGGATCTTGGTTTCAACTAGTAATTCTAACTTATATGCGAGCCAGCCCATTGTTTTTACTACCTTCTAAGATCCATAATTACAGGGCTTCAGTTTATGTTTTGTTAGAGTATATTCTGTTTGTCAGGTTCCAACTTGATAAAACTAGATGTTGTGGGTAGTATATTCGTTGTGTAGCTTTTGTTTTGTTTATACATTTGATATGCATAAGATAATGATTGAGAACTGCACTTATGAGTGTAGCATAGAGAACATGGATAGAGTGTAATGATTCTGTTTACTATTTAATGAAAGATTGTTTAAGTTAATGCTCATTTCTAGTGTGAGTGCAGGCAGCATGTACACTGTAGTTATTCTACTGAGAGTAGCAATGAGCCAGGCTATTCATCTAACCCCATTGATGTTGTGGCGGATGTCAAGACAGAAAAGGTGGGTGATGATGAGTAAAATTTAATTCCCAGCTTGTATGTATTCTAAGTGGTTTTGGTGAAGGCTAATGATATACAATAAAATCTTTGGGATGCAGATTTTAGTTGTGGGAGGCAGTGGTTTTGTTGGTTCGGCTATTTGCAAAGCAGCAGTTGCTAGGGGCATAGAAGTTGTCAGCCTCAGCAGGTATCTTCTACAATTGTATGCTTAAGTTTTTTTAGTTTGTATCTAACTTTTTTTGAAGTATTGCATTTTTTCTGATATTTTAAATAGTGATGTCATGAATGAGGGGGCATGCAAATGCTGTTTCACATCATTTGTTGTTCTGATTTCTCCATATTGTTAGACACGCCACATGTACAACCTGAGTGGGCTTCTTGTTAAAGGCATGCATACTCCCTAGGGAAAGACACAGTTTAAACCTGGAGGGGAAAGGGTTTTATATCTTCTTAATTGATTCGTTAGGTACATGGAAAAAGGAAATTCACTTGTGGGCTTCCATAAGGTGGTTCTCATACACCAAGATTGGTGTCTTGCTTGGTGGTGACCTAGAAACCTACCTTTACCTTACATCTTTAAGAATTGACACTAAATAGTGTAGCAAGGTGTGTAAAATTGTCTTTGCAGTATCATCTTAGAAGAGTTCTAAGTTCTAACAAAAACTTGAACTGTTTTTTCTGAATCCAGGTCAGGGCGACCCTCATTCACAGATTCATGGATAGACCAAGTTACATGGGAAGCAGGCACGCTTTCTGTACCTCATGTCAGGCCTTTTGTCTTCCTGAATTCATAACATTCTCAGTTTCTGTTATCATTTAATTGTGGAATCTTGTTCTTTCCTATTTTGTATACTTCCAACTTCATATTGCAATTCGTGTTCAAGCCCAAGTTTTAACAGATATATAATTCCATCTTAATTAAAGTACCGGGCTCATATGAATTATGTGCTATTCTAGCAGGCAAATATCACAAAAACAGATAGAAAGGGGAGTAATTAAAAGAGTGGGAATATACGAACATACTGAATATGGAAATAATGTTAAAAAGCAAATATGTACATAACTAATATCATTCTTTACAAGATGATGACTGCAAATTTGTACGAAGAATAATTCTTGTTAAATAATTAACTATCAAGAGTCTACTGGAACCTGGAAACTCCTGTATTGTAAGCACCCTGTCAACCGAATCTCCCAGTGACTGTAAGTTTATTTATAAATAATATAGCCATAGCCTTATTCATTTACTGCTGAACCCTGATTTGGAATGGTGTCTTCCTACCCATACACTGCCATCTCCATATGACCATGCTTATGTCGATAGATGTTCACTACAGTGCAATTTGCTGTGCGTGTACTGTAGAAAAATTTCTTAAATAATTATTTGGGCCAATGAGATAGAGATACACATTTTAAGATGATCATCAGGCCAATAAGATTGAGACAACCATTGCTAAATGGTGCAAGAATAGGACTTTATTAACTTTTTTGTTCAGGGTACAGTTTGGAAGGCCATGCCAGTTTACCAGCTCTTATTAATGTTGAAGATGTGGTGATGTTGGCCTAGAATGTAATCTAGAGGCCATTGCAGGCCTGGGCTTTGATGGTCTCCTCAATGCTAAAGGCTTGCACTTTCACCATCTGTTTTGTCTGATGCAACTCTTAGTTAGCATGGTAAGCATGAAACATGTATGATGTACAAACTCCTTGCACTAATGCTAATCACAACTGTCATCTATTATTACATGACCTTTCATACAAAAGTGGATATGCAGATTGAAATAGAAGAAGTTGAATAAATTCAAAAGAACAGTGACATTCATCCTCAACCCATCAACAATCAAATCTTAAGGCAAAACCAAGTTGTAGAGGGCAACACATCATCGAAGGTATATGAGGGTATTTCAAGGCATTAACACTCACTCCAAACCAAACCAAAAGGCGGATGATAGACATTGGGTGACATATAAGAGGAAATTTTCTTTAAATCTCTTTCCGCAAGAGCCCCCTCTAGCAAATTCTCACATTACAAAGGCAACCAAGGACATGGAGGAGGATTTGTATATAACAGATCCCAACTGTACACAATGGTGATCATATTATCCTAGAAAATAAGTGGCATGGGTGCCTCCAAAAAGTAATACTAAGTGTTCCATAGAGTCTCGGATAGTGATAATTTTAAGAAAAGGTCCCTAAATTTTTATATAAAAATCTTGATGAATCTTTCCTTTTTCTTTGGAAAAATAATTTTCTTATTAGTAAAATCTGAACTTTTTTTTGAAAAAATTATTTTCTATTGGTGAATTTATGCTCATCACTAGAAATTTGTATAAAATCTTGGTGAATAATAGGTAAGTGCATTAATTACCATGGAAAATGCTTTATTTAAAAAAATTAAATTAAATTCCTGCGGAAAAACAAATTATTAACTTGGGCTAACCATAAAATCAAATGTTATTTAAATTGTGAGTCCATCAATATCCACATAATTGGTTGGCACAATCCCCCCATATATTCTTTTTGTTTTTGCATATTGCTAAAGTAGAGGCTCAAGGATGGCAGCCATTGGCAGGGTCAAGGGGCAGCACCTCCTTGTGGGGGTTGAGGGGGCAGTGCTCCCTCATGGGGTCTGACGGCAGCCCTAGTGTGCTCTTATCGCGATATAGGTGGGGTCGAGGGGTAGAGACCTTCACTGCCAAACACAAATCTACAATCGAGAAAGCATTAGAGCTCACATGGACTGAACATTTTAAATCAACACCTTACTGGAAAGTAAGCTCAATGAACATTTTAAAGTACAAGTGCATTTTACTTCTCAAAAAGCGATGAGAGTTGTTAGATTAGAGATGAAATCAATGATGGGAAATGAAGATTCGCGATATGGCCCTAATAATAAGTGAGAATTATTTAATATTAATGGTGAATCAATTTAGAAATGCCACTTATAAACTTTAGGCAAATTGGATCTATCCACACATCGAATACTATGGTGAAGCAGTTGAATTTAAAAGTTTAATAAAATAATGCCTCAAGTAATTTAACTAGCGCTAAACCAAAATTTTGTAAAATTGTGGCAACTTAGTTTGCCTTACAACTTGTACTATTTGCCAAAAAGTGAAGCCCCGATTTCAACTATTCGGCATTTGGTGAAAATTCACTAGTAAAAAAACGACTGGTCTTTAGGACAAGGGGACAATATAAAACTAACATGTAAAACTAATATTTGAAAAATTAATTACAAAAATTAGTAAAAGAAGTTGCAATTTGTCATATTTGTAAACAATATGAGTGAAAGAAGCTAAAATTTATACACAGTTAATTGATGTATGACATTTTGTATTAGATAAATGATAATGGATCTTAATGTGTCTTCAGCCCTATCTTGAGTAGAAATTGTACCATATACCAAGAATCTATTATTAGAATTCATAGGATTATCTTTTACACTGTTTGATGTCTCAATGTAAGCCATGTAAATAATAAGAGCAAATTTTGGCACTGTTTCTGTAGGTTGTGATGTCCCCTCGCTAGACAGTTCTTGGGAACAGTGTGTTAGCCCTTTATTGGACCCTTGTGGGCTAGCCATATTGGTTAGAGGGTCAGTGATACTTTCTGGAGAGTTTGATCGTTTTGGTTTTCAGAGCTCAGTGACTGGTTCACAGCAGGCGTTGGCATTTCAGGAGTCCACAGCTTCTGACGGCACGGGAATATTCTGAGTTTTGAGCGAGTTATGGAATTTTAAGTGATTAAGTTAATTATTTAACTTAATGCCTTTTTTATTAAAGTCACATCGACTTTAATATATTTTATATCACTTAAAATGTTCAAAAGGGGATTTAATATTTTAATGACTTAAAATATTAAAAAGGTGCGCTCAAGTATTAAGTGGAAACTATTGAAAAAGATTTAATACAATATTAAAAGATTTTAATGATTGAAAAAGGCGTATTTTTCTTGAAATGCGTGCCATTTGGGTATAAAGCATGTCTCTGGCAATAGAAAATCATCTTTTGACAATTTCACTTTGCCTTGTGCTATTTTCTCCTGTGCATTCTCCTGTGACCAGGGTTTGAATATTTGTCCATTGAGGAACGATAACTCTTCAGTGTTGAGTGCTTTTGAGGCTGTGAAAGATCAGCTGAATCAGTACAGTTGAGAGCTTCACACAGAGGTTCTACAGATACAGACAGAGGTTTTATATATTCAGATTTCTTATTGTTTGCAAATAAATGAGGGTTTCTTCATCATGAGGCGTCCTCTTCAGCAACTCTTCAGTTATCATCTTTGTTTCTTCAGCAATTGACTTGGCCGTAGCTTTTGCCTTGGATTTTGTGCTTCTCTAGAAAAGGCGTGTGAAGGGAACTTGATAAAACGCCTTCCTCTTTGCTCTTCTTTGTGCTTCTACTTTGGCGTCTACTACTACCAGGCCATTGTATCTCATTTCTGAGTGGGAGAATCCAGATCTGGAGCTTGGGCGAGCTTATTTGCTTGAATTCCTCATTTCCGGCTGTCAAACTGGCTTATATCTTTAATTAAATAATTTGGAGATTTTTCGGTATGTTTATCATTCTCAATCTATTTGTTGGAGTTAAATAATATCTTCTGTACTTTCTTTTTGAAGAAATTAGAGCAAATTCACATTTTATGAACAATTATGATGTGCGCCCCTTCTCTTCTGTCTATCAAACATTCTCTAAAAAATTAAATAACACATAAAGACTTAAGAAAATAAGGGTTTTGAGCTGAGAGCCAGCAGGGCTCATCACATAGGTGCTGTTTCCACAGATGATAACATCTGTTGCTATTCATCATCGGAAAACAAACATTATTCATCAAACATTTAAAAACAGATACACCAATGCCGGCCAAATTTTGCATGGGTTGTTTTATAATAATAATCAAGAGATTCAGCATGTTCCCAAGTAAGGGATTTGTTGATGTGCATTTTGTGACACACCGGACACGTTTAGAATAAAGAGTCCAAAGACGCTCTATCCTCTCTTGAAAAACTACCACGTATGCTAAGATTGCAAGAAAGATCATACGACAATTCCAATGTTTCTTCAGTCAGGTCTTGACTTGTCGATAAACTCAATGGGTGTTGTGATTTGCTGATAACACCAAGGCACCTATGTTTGACAAATTACTCATGAGTGAGGACTTAAGTGGATTTGACATTGAATGCTTTATATTTTTATCTTTTTGGGGATTTTCAATTTTGAGATTCTAAAAAAGAAAGGAAAAAGGATAGGGGTTTAGAAGTCCCATACTACTCCTATGAAATCAAGAGAAGGTAAGGATTAAGTGAAACCAAGAACAATACTTTGTTTCGCCACGCTTACGACACTACACAAAGCAAGTGCAATCTTCTAGGATTTGTGCTTAAGATTTCTATACTATGAATGATACCATCAGGAGAACAATATAATTCAAAGTAAGCATTGAAGCATCCACATTATAAGCTCAGTCTAACTTTACGCATTGAATGAAAATTATCCATTCAAAGAAAGTATGAGCGACAGTTTCACCAAATCTATACTATCAATCTATCATTCATCTAACATGCATTCAAATCAAATACTATAATCTGCTCTAGGTGGAAGAAAGATATGTAACCATGCAGCCACTTGACAATAGAAGGATTCAAAGCAACTCATGCAATATGAACTTTTATTCTCAAAGTAGTTATAAGCAACAATTTCATAAGATTCTCTCCCATACAATGAACTGAAAAATGAGAGTTTATATAGAGTTTCGGAACTGAAATAAACGGCCAAGATTGATCCAAGATCAACGACAGGGATTAAAACAAAATAACCCTAACTAGGGTTTCCCACAATACAATCAGTGATCAGTGAGTGAAGTGGTGTGAGGAGCTATATTTGAGGGGGCGCATCCTTATCCTCCCGAGTAGCATTGTACTGGACAAATTTGGAAACTATTGTGCTAACCTCCTCGATTGTGACAAGTGGCAGCATATTGACCTTGTATTCTAGTAGGTCCAAATCATTTGCACATTCTGCAAAAGCAATTTCCCACTCTGATTCTTGTTGCCAGAAGGTATGCTGCATGGCCAAGAAGTCGGCTGCCTTAGTCAAATTTTGCTTAAGGATTGGCCCAGTGGTGGCAAAGAAAATCTCTTGCACTCTGCGCTTCAAGTTTTCAAGTTGCATGTCATTTGCTCTAACAATGTCTTTCTCAAGCGCATCTGCAGCCACAAGTAAGATCCTATTCCGGATTTCCTTCATCCGCTCCTCAACTTTGGTGGTATCCATCTTCACCTTCCCCAAGACTTCATTCTGTGTAATTAGCGCCAAGTACCAACTATTGAAATCATATGCTGCGCCTGCTGCAATCACCTTTCCATCGCCTAGTTCTTGCTTCGGAACTCCTTTCAGCACTTTGAGACATGGAATAATTCTATCCTAGATATCCTGAATGTTGTCCCACGCTTCCACCAAAGCTGCAATCCTTGAAAGTAAAGAAGAAGTTTGCCCATATGCCAATACCAGCTTCTCTACAAACACAACCACTTCTTCACTTTTGCCGATTATCCATTCTTTAGTTTCTTTGGCTGTGGTCTTCTCTTCTTTGAAAGTCTCCTGGGTAGTGTTCAACAATGGAGGAGCTGCCGAGTTGGCTTGATCAAGAGGCTTGGTTAAGTGCTGAATATACTCTTTTAGGCGCTCAACCTCCCGTTTATATTCCTTTTTCTTTGCTACCTCCTTTTCCAACCCCGCTTTGATAGAATTAACAGAATTATCCAAGTCTTCCACTTCTTGACCCTTTGTGGTTGGGCCCAAATCGACAGTGGTGATGGCATATTCTTGAGGAGTAATCTCCTCCCTTGACTTCTCAACTGTCGGTACATCAATTTGTACTGTACGATGGCCGACTTCGTCTCTTTGAATGGTGGAGAACATTCTAGCAGGCTTCTTTACATTAACTGCTTCCAATCTGGCCAAGAAATTGGCCATGTCGTCTTCCTCTAGGATTTCTTCTTGTTCTTTTATTTTCAATCTCTCCGTCACCCAATCAGGGATAGTAGGCTGCTCGGTGTCTTCTTCTTCTTGAATATCCTGTGCACCTGGAATTTTTTGAATTCCTTTGAGGGCGGAAATCATTCCTTCTTGGAATTCGCTGTCCAGAATATCAATGTCGTTATCAGACTCTAGTATCTCTATGCCCGTGGGAGATGGGGGTTCATCATACTCTGATTGGACAGGAATGGGAGAAGGAATCCTTATGTCTCCCAATGATTCATCAATATCTAATATATCGTTCATGTTCGTGGACACGGCAAAATGAGGAGGTTTTGGTCTTTGCCTCTTTTGAGTAGGTTCTTCATCTACAATTTGCTTTCCTTTTGCCTGCTTCCTTTTCCTAGGATTGGTGCTCTCGATCAGCTCATCACCTTGGGACGCATCCACATTTGAAGAGTAAGATTCTACTTCGCCCATCAAATTGTAATTCAGAGGCGCACCCTTCAACCTTAGCTCTTTGATCTGTTGGTTTGCCCACCATTGCGAATACTTGACAACTGGTCTCATCATGACGGTCAAGTCCACAAGTTCTGATTCTGACCACCGTATGGGAATAAGAGGCCAATTCTCATCAAAACCTAGCTTAATATATTCGCCATCATCTTCAAGTTGATCTGGCACTCGAAAGAGTTCGGTTGTCCTGATTAAGCTAATCAACAGTCTGGACCATAGTCTTTTTCTAACGCCAAATTCATTTGTAGCATTGGCCCAGTAGTCTTCCAGGTCTACCTTGTGTTTGTATTTCCTTCCATTCATAGCCCCAATGTGAAGGTGGGGGTCAAAATCAGCTCTGGACCGATATGACATGAATGGGTACCATCGTATTTCTAACTTGGCACTCTCTGCTGCCTGTGCCGATGGACAAGATTCTTCTATATTCCCAATAAAGAATGGGAAAGTGATGGCTGCTTTACTTTTTTCTCTCTGGAGGTTTTGATACGTTTCAAGTTGTCTAAGAACCTCAAGCAAAATCATCTTGTTGGTGGGATAAATCAGGAGCCTAAACGGACATCCAGTGAATCCCTCAATTATGATGTAAGTGAACCTCGGAAACTGGATATACCAGGATCTATATTTGCTTATAAGGCTCTTAGCCTCATGAGTCAACCTTTGATGCGTCCCTCCTTGCAATATCCTTGTGATGTACATTAGGAATGCATCATGTGCTCTTCTGAAGTGATATTTATCAACCCGCTGCAACTGGGGGTAGCAATCATATGCCTTGAACTCATTCTCCCTGTTGCCTACAACACCTCGGTAGATCAATCTCGGATATCTATAAGTCCTTGCCGGTAAATAGATAACATAAGAACTCATAAAATGATTTAGTCTCCTCCAAATTTATCAGCTGCTCATGGATGTTGTCACTGATCATCCTTGACCAGTTGAACATTCTAACACCGAAGGTGATCTCTCGATGAAAAAGTACATCCATGTCTCGAATAGTGCACCTTGAGGGTTGCCCACTATCCTATTCAATAGAAAAATAATGTCGCCATAATCTTCCTTGAAATCTATCCGGCGTAATTTCTTGGGCATCTTCTTTATAGAAGGCCTTGGCTTCTCCAACCACTCCTTGTTGAGATTGGTAGCACACTGATCCCTTTGGTCTTCGAAAAGTTTCCTTGCATCTTCCTGAGTTTTATATTAGGTTCGGTGGTAGTTGGGAATACTGAACGCTTCTTGGACAGCCAACTCTTCGAGGTGTGCTAAAATTCTTCCATCAGGTGCAATGATTTGTCTTTCTTGCGGGTTGTAATGTCGGGCGCATTCTACTATCAGCTCAGCACACTGTACAGCCGGAGGAAATCCAGCTGCCTGCGAGATACCATTCCGCACCATTCTCCGAGCGATGGCCGTCTGTAGGAGTCCATCTTTGCTGTACATTTTCTTTCTGAAATCCTCGAGGTCCACATGTCCAAGGTCTGTGTCCGTGACGTTCTTCCACTTGGAGTTAATTTTTGATTCTGGCTAAACTCCTTTGCTTGCGAACTTCATCTGTGCTTTTACGGAAGATTCTCCCAGGATGGTCTTCAACCTGCAATAAAAGAATTAACATTAGTGTCGAGACTTTTAAATCTGCTTTTTTCGAGCCTTCATTTGAAAGTTTTTATTTTCAGCTTGCTGAAAAGATAAATTTCTGCGAAAAAGCAAGCTAAAAAAAATAAAAACACTTAGTAAATTTTTGCGAGGATAAATAAAGACAGAAGAAAACAATAAAGAATTCCATCAAACTCTAGAATCTAGAATTATACTCTTTGGATGCATGGCGGACTTTGAAGTGCCTTTGCCATTTCTTTTCTCCTTATGGCGGACTTGGCTTTGTCCTTGCCATAGGCAAGGGTGGACTTTCCATGCTCTTTGCCATCCCATTTCCTCTTCTAGGCGGACTTGCCATGCTCTTGGCCCTTGTCTTATCTGGGCGAATTTATTTAGACTTAGACTATTTTTATCCTCGATTGCCATGAATTTGGATCATCAAACCTTCGCCATATACCTTGATTTTTCGTGATTTTTCATTGCTTTTTCGATCATTTTCAATGTTTGCTTGTTTTTTGTTGCTTTTCTTTCTCTTAGGAGGAAACGTTGACTTCATGACCAATGGGACCCCGAAATAGAAACTTTCTAAAAATAGAAAAAGCAAAAAAAAAAACATCCCTAAAAAATAGGAACTCTAGAATGTTCCAAAAGTGCCAAAAATAAAAAAAGCTAAAAAAGCAAAAAAACAAAAACCCCTAAAAAATAGGAAGTGTCAGAATTGACTCAAAGCACAGGCGATCCTCGTCTTCCGGACCTTCTAAGCACTTCCATGGCGTCTATGCACAGTTTCGGGCTCAAATTCTGTACTTGGCTCCGGTGACACCTCAAAACTCTAACATGAAACTCTCAGAGCAAAAGAACTTATGAAATTGCAACTCAAAGCAAACCACCGAGGGTCCCCTTTGCAATGGGGTGATGTGTGAAATAGGTCACAACAGGATTCACTAGAGAATAACACATGACAAAGAGGTCCACAACAAGTTGTAGTGCCAATGTACACAAGTGAAAACTAAGCATCTTTTCTAAGATAAATTATATTTACTTTCTAAATCATTTAATTAACCATAGCATTATTTGGAATTGAGATTGAGATTGACTCAACAAACCAAAAGTATAAAAGGAATTCAAGTCCTTGGGATTTAGTTTGGTGCTAGTCAAACAATTTTATTTTAAGCTTTTTAATACTAGAGTGGGGTTCTAGGGGCAGCGACCCCTAGTGGGGTCGTGGGGGCTGTTAGTGGGGTTTACATCTCATGCCCAAATTAAAGCCTAAGAGGCCACAAGGACCTTCATGTTGCATTCACCTTTTTCTTGTTTTTTCATTTCTTTTATGTTAACTATTTTTTTCCATTGTGAGGGAACTTCCTCTTCCTTTTTCTCTCTTCCTCTTTTGATGATTGCAGTAGAGTATGGGCTAGTGTATGCATTTCTTTTTCGGATTATTTTTAATGATTTATTTTTTCTGGGGGGAGGGCAGGAAATTGGGATCCTTTGTCATCTTGGGGATAGTAAAGAGACATCTGCATGTCCCCCAACCACCTTAGGTATGGCATGGTTCCTGATGTCCCTAGAGGAAAATGTCTCCAAGGATTGTCTCCCTTCACACAATTGAGTTACAAATCTTGCAGAACAATTGACGACAAATGTCAGTTTTTTGGGGTTTAACTCTGTTTTATTCCCTTTTTTTCTGGTTCACTGAGTCTGAATGTTTATAAGCAGACTATGCTTATGAACCATGAGTGAGTTACTTGCCAGGCTGAAAAGCTTAAGAGTCTGGCGAGCACTCACTGAGTTTTAGAACCTTGCTCCAAAAATTAAAGTTTTCTCCAGTGAGTTTCTGAGAGTTGGCTAACACTAAACTTTGGATGTTAGCAATGTATGACAGCAGATAGAGACCTCAAAAGACCAGAAAAAATCTTCAACCAGACTACTTTTGAAATATCCCAAACAGTATATATGCAAACATTCTGATTTTTTTGTAACATAAAATGATGCTCTAGTTTTCTGATTTTCAATTTCTGCTTAAACCCTAGTGAGCTGATATAATTTTCTGAGTTTTTTATGCATGAACAGCAGTACATAATGCAACCAAAAAGTAGGTAAACTTATAGCAGACTACAATAGCATTAAATCATCAACATAGTTCGACTAGATTCATCATTATGAGCCATTATATTTCTGATATTCAACCTCCAATCTGCTGCTAAAAATATGACTGCAAATTACAAAGGAAATTGGGCCTCAAACATGCGCCACAACATGAAGAAACCCCAATGATGCAAGTGCAGATCTAACCCTAGCTGGGCGAAGTTGCTCCAGCCACAAACATGCAACTAAACGATGAAGTAACAACTCTAAAACTTTACCAAGGGGTGCGCTGGCCTGCTGGACTGATGTTAGGGTTTTTCCACCCTAGAAAATCTGAAGTAGAACCTCCAACTTGCACAACTCGCTCTTCAAATCAGATATCTAAAACGCTGATGCAAAACTGAACATGAAAACTAGCAATTATCTCCAATGAAGCACATAGGAACCTCCATCATGAAGTACTCCATGGAAGAAGCTAGGGTTTTGTCCAACTTCTCCTTAATTTTCAAGGGTTTCTATCCTTAGAGAATTAGCCAAAGTGCAGAGCAGAAAAACAGATAACAAATATTCGATGATGATTAATGCCTCCAAACTCACCTTGTATAAATACACATCTCCTTATGACTCCCAATCTGGCCAACCTAGCTCTAGGCGCCAAACTTGCATTTAAAAATTGTTTTTAATTCATTTTCCCTCCTTTTGGGCTCCCAAAACGACTTTTGCTTTCGCTTTTTATTTTTTATTATTTATCACTCTTATCCTTCCAAAAAGGGGCCGCCCCCGCAATATAAAAATATATAAAATATTCTGGTATAAAATATTCAAAATTTAAATATTGTTTTCCCTCCCTTTGGCACCAAAATTGGAATGATTGAATAATATTAATTTTCCTCCCTAGCTTGCCCAAAAGGGACATTACAACTATCAGCAAATTTAGTTTGTTATCAGGGGTTTAAACAGACTTATTTAAAAAAATGAGAACTTTGCAATGGTGTTTTCCAAGGAAAGGGTTAGTACAGAGAAGAGAGAACAGCAATTTCCCAAAAATTACATGTCTAGAACTTAATAAACTTATCTTCAAAACCCCTGCAGCTGACTGACTGTTTCCTCAAATTTCTGCTTCTGCGTGATGCCCTTCAATGACCAACCTTTGCTACCTGTAAATTTCGGCTCTGCCCACAAACTGTTCTGACTTGCAATGTTTTAAAATCAGATTCTGGATGGATTTCAATCATCAAAAGACCCTGCATTTATGAAGCACGCATGTGATTGGCTTTGACACCAAATGTTGTAAGGTGGCGATGAGCATAATGGGCACACGTTAGAATGTGTGTGCACACTTATTTATTAATGAGGGAGGAAGTTATATTAGTTTTAACATACATTCACATTGTATAAGTTACTTATGTTATTAGACATTTTTGAAGTATAAATCATTGTCATGCCCCTGAAATTGTAACACCAAATATGGAATATTGAAATACAAGTAACAAAATTGAATAAATATCAAAATATAAATATAAGTAATTGCCATTTAAATATTATAGTTATAATATCATAGATAATATTATAATTATAATATAATTATCATAATATGAAGTAGAACAATTAATAATATTGTAAATATCATAATAATAATAATATTAATATTCAAGAAACTAATATTATATGACTATGCCTTAATTAATAAGTAAATCTAAGAGTATCAATTAACTATACCAAGGAGGCTGACTTTTCATTATGATTAAAGAGCATTGATGCATTATATTAACAAAGACATGCCTCTCATAAGGGTGCGAATAACTTAGAGAATGGGGGGACGTGTCATTTGCTCAAATCAGGGTATTAAAGATTAGACATTGCCAAGCAAAAGGCTATCAAACAGAGGGGAATTTTAAGACAGTCTTAAGGCAGAAGTAAGGCAATCCATAAACATCCAAGGAGGCATCGATTGGAGGAGATATAGGGAATATAGTATAGAGAACAGAAAGAACAGATTGGGGAACGGAATAGGAGGTCATTCAATAGAGAAGGGGATCATATTAATAAGCAGCGGTTTAATTAGAGGCAGCGGTTGAGATCTGTGGAAAGGCAGCGATCAGAGCAGTATTCAAATAGATGTTTTAATGAGAATAAAGAAACAATAATTAAGGAAAATATGCAGACCAAATATATATACAGGTCTTAAGGAAGTAAGCAACAGTTGAAAGGAGATGTACGAGGCAACAATCAGCAACAAGGGGAGTAAGTAAATGTACTCACATATAAATATATAAGTTAAATATAAATATATATGTTTATAGAAAAGTGATTATTGGAAGATTGAAATCAACTAGAAGGGTATATATATATATATATATTTTTGGGTAAGCACTACCATTATGGGGGTAGCTCCCAATATTGGAAAAATGAAAAGGTTACAAGACCTGCTGGAAAAACAGCTTGAAAGCAAAAGCCAAGGCATCGCCTCTTGCACTCTTTGCTAGCAATTCAGACAACGCCTCATAAGTTTAACACTGAAGTATTAGTATCCTCTGCCTGTATTGCACCAAATCCAGTCCTTCTCGATTCAGCCAATACTAGAGAACCATGATCGGACTCTTCATATTGTTGAGCTTAACTATGCCAAGATCCAGGGCTCGAACCATAGGAAGGGGAAAGCACCAACAAAGTCCCTTAGAGAGCCCGAATAAGAGCTTTCCAAGCCATCTGGAATACGCCAAGAACCCGGTTCACTAACCGTAAGGAGTAGCTGGAAAGATGTTGACCACCACCACAAAGATGAAGAGCATGTATTACCCTTGCTATGCTTTGCCCACAGGACATCCCTTCTCTTTTTCAGAAATTTTCTTTAGCTCGCTAGGAAGGGAAAACTCATCGAATATGGTTTCCGCTTCCACCAGAAGTACACCTCGATTAGCCAACCAATCCGCTGTGGCGTTCGCCTCCCTATACACATGGCTCAGAGTGAAGTCCTCAAGATTTTCCAACAGATCCAAAACTTTCGATACCCATGGTTTTAGCTTCCAGTTTGGCATATTTTTCTTCGTCACTGCTGAAATGCACACCTGCGAGTCTCCCTCCACATCCACCACTCTAAAGCCTCTTTCCAAACAAAGGTGTATGCCTCTGGCCAATGCTTCAATCTCAACCTCGTTATTGGTGGCAAAGCCGATCTTCCTAGCCAAAGCGAAGATACATCTCCCTGCATCATCCCTTAAAACACATCCCTTATATATGTATGATATAAAATTAAGCAATAATGATGCTTGCAGCAATAATTAATCCTTATTAGTAATTATTCCATTGAAACCCTGTTGTTTCTCTTTAAGCCATATGTTTCTGAATATTGAGAACAGATTGATTAGAGAAGAGAAAAGATACAAGCCCGGCAACAGATTTGTCCGTACATCAGAAGGGATTACTGTTATCAGACATCTCTCTCTCTCTCTCTATATATATATATAATATTTAGGCGGTGTATTTCTGCCATTCATTGTTTACATGTGTATGCATCTTGCCATGAATAGTTAAATAAGTTTCATGTATAATTTCTGATGATAAATATGCATGAGTGTCTGAAACCCACCTTGTGGGAAGGGCTTGAGGTGAAGTGGTAAGAGCTTAAAAGAGCCCACTTGCGACCTCCGCCCAATTCCACAATGAGGATGGGCTTGGGGTGAAGTGGTAAGTGCCAAAAGAGCTTGCTTGCGACCTCCGCCCAATCCCACAAGCTGGCAAGTGTCTTTTGGGAGTCGTGGCCTTGATGGGGAAAGCAGATAGAAGTCGCCAAGGGGGAGGGCTGTGGTATACACCCTCTTAGGCTTGGTATATGGCTCTGGGCGGACCCATCATGTCCCTTCTCCCACAATTCTAATATGCTTGCTTTGTGGATAATCTATGGATGTGATGCAATTGTCTAACCCTAACAAGCATATATACATGTTGCATATATTGTTCATGTGGTGAATGCAGAATTCCAATCCAAGATTACATCCTTAAATAGATATTTATTTAATAAGTGAAACCCTAACCCTAATTTGTTGCAATTTGTGATTGTTAGGAGAATTCCAGGGCAAATCGGGATAGTGGACATTACAATATTATAATAATTTATATCCTATCTTATACATTAATACCTTATGTCTAATTTAAAGATGAATAACACTTTCCAACCCTAATAGGAAAGAAATAGAAAATAAACTTATTGTTAGATCTGAAATGTTATCCACACATCATTGCCAATCTATTTAATCTTGTCCATTTCTTTTTCCTATTAAATACATGGTAGGGTTTTATGTTCCAATGCTGGCAATGTTAGTTTTATGATCAGATGTGAATAAACAGATTTCAATTCAAATTCAGACAAGTAGACATAGAATATACCCTGAGAAAACCCTCCAACTTGAGGGAGAAAAACCCAGCAACAATATATCACTTATATATTGAATGTGAAACAATAATCTCTTTTACAATGAGGCCGATTATGAGGCCAAGCAACAACACCACAACTTGATGCCAACACAGAATAATATACAACTCCTTGCTGATAATAAACTCAGCCTCCTTCAAGACTTCGATCTGCACTTGTATCAACTCGAACTTATGAATAGAATGGATGATGTACAAGGAGTGAGCATCGTGCATATATACAAGAGAGAAAGATTGCGTCCCTTCAATACCATCATGTCGACCTTCAATAAAATCGTGTCTCTTCAAGGGTGGCGGATAAGAACAAGTTGGCCACATTTAATTATTAACAATAATTAAATATTATATATTTTGTTTGCAAGTGAAGCGCCCCTTCACATTCAAATCGGTCTTAATAAATTGAATAGTCGAAAGGCTATATGAGATTTATTATTTCGAGTCATGGCTGGAAGTGATGCTCGACACTGTAACATCGACACTCCCTCTTAGCTAGGGAGAAAGTCTTCCAGCTAACCAATATCATGGAGTCTCTCAACATGACATCCACAATGGCTACACCCATATGTGGAAAGAGCTCATCACGGAATCACTCAACGTGATATCAACCATCATGGATACTCCCATGTATGGTAAAGCATATGTGTACAAGTGCCCATCACAGAATCACTCAACGTGATGTCGTCATCTCATCATGACATTCACCATGGCTACTCCCAGAGGGTGAATAAACACAAGTACAAGAAAATCATCACGGACTCTCTCACATGATGTTGTCATGGAGTCACTCGACATGACATCCACCATGGCTACTCCCAGATGGTGGAAACAAGGGCTTTCACCTCAAATTTCTCTCTCATAGAGAAAGATGCATTAGCAAATCACAGAAGATCACTGAAGTTGAGTCTCCCTCTCAGCTAGGGCTTCATTCTCCACAATACCAAGCTTGTCTCGAAAGTACACAAACTTTACTCTGGAGAGAGGCTTGGTGAGAATGTCTGCCGTCTGCTCATCAGTGCTAATATACTTCAATTGGATAGCTTTCCTCAATACCATATCTCTGATATAGTGGTATTTGATCTCAACATGTTTTGTTCTATCATGAAACACTGGATTGACAAAAAGCTTCACACAACTTTGATTATGAGAATGAATGACAGTTGGCTCCAATGATTGTCCAAACAATCTTGCAAGGAGCTTCCGAAGCCACACTGCTTCTCAGGTTGCTACACAAGTTGCAATATACTCGGCCTCTGCGGTGCTCAGTGCCACTGAAGACTGCTTCCTACTACACCAGGAGATCATAGCAGAACCCAAACTGAAACAACATCCAGAGGTGCTTTTCTGATCAGCAACACACCCTGCCCAATCAGAATCAGAATATCCATGCAGCTTCAAGTCCATACCAGAAGAATATCTCAAGACATACCCAACTGTGCCACGCAAGTATCTCAGGATATGCTTTTCTGCAACTAGGTATATTTGCCTTGGTTCACACATGAACCGACTAAGTGCACTCACTGCATAGAAATTTTTTGGTCTAGTATTGACTAGATACATCAATGATCGAATCAACTGCCTGTACATAGTAGGATCCACCAGATTTGAACTAGTTGTAGCCTCTTTTAACTTCTGAAAATTGGTTTCCATAGGTGTAGACATGGATTTGCAATCCATCATACCAAATCTCTTCAAGATGTCAATTGTATACTTCCCTTGACTCAGAATGATCTCATTAGGCCTCTGCCATACTTTTAAACCAAGGAAGTAATGCATGTACTTAAGATCCTTCATTTCAAATTCAGAAGCCAACTCCTTGCATTTGATAATGGGGTGTTCTTCTCCAGTAAGAAATAGATCATCAACATAGAGGACCAAGATCAATGCTTCGCCATCAATTACCTTGAAGTACAGGTTTGAATCAGCATCATTCTTGGAGAAGCCCAAGCTCAGTAGGTATTGATCAATCCTCTCATACCACGCACGAGGAGCCTGCTTAAGGCCATACAAAGCCTTCTTTAATCTGCAAACATGAGACTCCTTCCCATGAACCTCAAATCCATCAGGTTGCTCAATATATACCTCTTCTTCAATTACACCATTTAGAAATGCTGTCTTCACGTCCATCTGGTGTAACTTCCATCCTTTAGCCGTTGCAATAGCAATGATAGTCCTGATGGAGTATAACGAGCAACTGGAGCAAATGTTTCCTCATAGTCTATTCCCTCTTTCTGAGAGAACCCCCTAGCCACAAATCTAGCCTTGTACTTCTCAATGCTTCCATCAACTGCATGCTTGATCTTAAACAACCACTTAGAAGATACAACTGATTTTCCTTCTGGTCTAGGTACTATATCCTAAACATCGTTCTTGAGGATAGATTGATACTCTTCAGTCATAGCATCTCTCCATACTTGCTGACTTGAAGCTTCCTCAACATTGGAAGGCTCAGATTCAATCATTTGACTCATCAATGCAACATAGCTTGAAAAATTCCGAGGTCTTTTGCTTTCTCTAAATGTTCCTCTAGGGGCTGCAAACTTTTCTGCCTCCTGCATTGTATGCCTAACTCATAGAGGTCTCTTTCGACCAATAACAATGTCTCTAGGCCCATCAGTAGGTTCCAAAGGCTCAACTGGGTCACCATCTTCTTTTGGCTTAGGAGACTCCCTCTGAATCTCAGGAGTATGGTCAACTTCCATGTCTTGAGGAGTCTCATGGTCTTCATTATCTATCTCCATGAGAGAGCCTTTAGATCTCTTGAATGCATCATCCTCTTCAAATGTAACATCCCTTCTAATCTCTATTAGTTTCTGACCTGGAATGTAAATCTTGTAGGCTTTTGAAGATTCACTGTAGCCCACAAATACTCCCTTCTTGCCAGATGGTTCCAACTTAGTCCTTTTATCTTTAGGCACATGAACATACACAGGACAACCAAAGATTCTCAAATGGCTGACTTCGGGCTTCACACCTGTGAAAGCTTCTTTAGGAGTCATGTTCTCCAAGATATGATAAGGGCACCGATTCTGAACATACACAGCTGTCCTAGATGCCTCGGCCCAAAGGAAGGTTTGCAGATCTTGATCATGGATCATGGCTCTAGCTGCTTCTAATATGGATCTGTTCTTCCTTTCTGCTACACCATTTTGTTGTGGATTGTAGGGGACACAAAACTCCCTCTTAATTCCTGCCTCAACACAAAAGTTACGAAAGCTTCTAGAGATGTATTCTCCTGTGTTGTCAGATCTCAGAACTTTGATCCTCTTCTCGGACAAGTTCTCTACTTGAGCTTTAAATTCCTTGAATTTCTCAAGTACTTCCTCAGATTCTTTAGTCTTTAAGAAATAAATCCAAGTCTTTCTAGAGTAGTCATCAATGAAAATTACATAATACAAGAAACCACTCAAAGAAGCAATAGACATTGGACCACATAGATCAGAATGAACAAGATCTAGAATGCATTTGGATCTACTTTCACTACTATGAAAAGGTCCTTTAGTATTCTTACCCAAAGCGCATCCTCGGCAAGTACCTTCATGCTCCTGGCTGAGTTTAGGAAAGCCAGTAACCATCTTCTCCATGGTTGGAAGTGCTCTAAAGTGAAGGTGAGCAAGTCTTCTATGCCAAAGCTCACATGAACTTGATGAATTATGCAACAAAGCCTGTAGTGGACGAGTGCAAAGTGTGTAGAGACATTCTTGCCGAACACCAATCACTCGAGCTGACTTGATGCTAGAGTTCTTTGGCCATGCAAGAACTTTTCCTTCAGAGAATGTAACTTGATATCCTTTATCTTCCAAGGCTGAAATAGAGACAAGGTTCCTCTTGATTCCTGTTATGAATAGTACATCACTCAACTGAAGAGAGATGCTAGAATCTAAGTGAAGAGAGGAGGTTCCAACACCTTTCACCGAATAGCATGCATCATCTCCAATTATGACTTGAATACTTGTATCTCTCTCTACCAAATTTGAAAGATGTTCTCTAAATCTAGTAATGTGACGAGAGGCACCACTATCAATCAACCAAGTGTTGCTATCCGTTGGAACATTGCTTGATAAGGCAAAATAGAATAGAAATCCACTTGACTCCTTCTGAGGAGAGATTTCACCCACATCCGCAACTGAAGCATGTTGCTTAGGTCTAGTTGGACAATTTTTTGCATAGTGACCAAACTTGTCACATCTGAAGCACTGTAAGTGGGAAAGATCTTTCTTCTTCTTAGATGCAAGAGCACCATTTGATCTTCTATCTTTGTTCCTCTTGAAGTTGCCTTTCTTCCCTTCTCTTCCTTTCCTCTTAGAAGATTGAGCGGCAAGTACATGAATCTCCTCATTGGTAGAACTTTGCTCACTGCCTCTTGCTGCTAATCTCGACTCCTCTTAAATGCAATCTTCTCTCAAGCGATCAAACTTAGGTAGCTTTGATCTTGCACTAATACCTTGGATAAATGGTTCCCAAGATTGAGGGACCATTAAGAGCCAACATAGCCAAATCCTTATCATCAACCATATACCCAATGGTAGAGAGTTGATCTCTCAATTTAGTGATCTTCATGAAGAAGGACATGACAAAATCTCCTTTCGCCATCTTGACATGATGAAGCTGTTGCTTCAAGGCAAGAGCTCTACTTGTATTATTGAACTCATACATTTCCCCCAAGGTTTTGAACATTTCTCTTGCTGTCTTCAACTTGGAGATAATCGGCACAAGGTGGTCCTTTACAGAATCAACCAAAATCTTTCTCGCCTTAGTGCCATTCTTCTTCCATTGTGGCTTCTCATTTTCATCGGAAGGTTCGGGAACTTCGTTCTCCACGAACTCAGCGATCTCATTTTCTTCCAATGCAAGCAATACTCTAAACTTCCAAGAGGTGAAGTTGGAAGCCCCTTCAAGTCTATCTTCAATCTTAAGCCCGTTCACCATTTTCGAAGATGAGATAGACACAAGAAGATGATAACAAGAATGGAAGATAATTCTGCTTATAAAATTTCGATCACGATCTTTCTTAAACCTGCTTTGATACCATGTTAGTTTTATGATCAGATGTGAATAAACAGATTTTAATTCAAGTTCAGACAAGTAGACACAGAATATACCCTGGGGAAACCCTCCAACTTGAGGGAGAAAAACCCAGCAACAATATATCACTTATATATTGAATGTGAACAATAATCTCTTTTACAATGAGGCCGATTATGAGGCCAAGCAACAGCACCACAACTTGATACCAACACAGAATAATATATAACTCCTTGCTGATAATAAACTCAGCCTCCTTCAAGACTTCAATCTGCACTTGATGAATTCACACTTGTATCAACTCGAACTTATGAATAGAATGGATGATGTAAAAGGAGTGAGCATCACGCATATATACAAGAGAGAAAGATCATGTCCCTTCAATACCATCATGTCGGCCTCCAATAAAATCGTGTCTCTTCAAGGGTGGCGGATAAGAACAAGTTGGCCACATTTAATTATTAACAATAATTAAATATTATATATTTTGTTTGCAAGTGAAGCGCCCCTTCACATTCAAATCAGTCTCAATAAATTGAATAGCCAAAAGGCTATATGAGATTTATTATTTCGAGTTGTGGCTGGAAGTGATGCCCGACGCTGTAACATCAACAGGCAGTCTCTTCTTATTTTCATAAATGACCCTGATTATGTCATTTCTCCATTTCTTTTCCTTTTGTCATAACTTTACTGTAAAGTTTTGCATCATTGGTTTGATTGTTTTCAGGACATGGTTGAAAACTCAGTATGATAAGTGAATTTCCTAGCTAGTATTATATCCATGTATATGTGCAGAAATTTGTCTTTACTAGCATTTTGTACAGCATTTCAAGTACCTAATATTTAATAAGAAATGATTTTGCAGGTGATGTTTTCTATGCCAACTGGGAAGGTTTACTTCGTGGTGTTACTGCAGTTGTTTCTACAGTCGGAGGCTTTGGTACAAATGAACAAATGGAGAAAATAAATGGAGAAGCTAATGTTTTGGCTGTAGATGCTGCCAGTAGGTCTGGTTAGTAACTGTTGACTACTTATTAGTTATTTTTTGAGTTCCTCATTCTTCCTAGGTGGTACATGGGCATGGAACAGAAATGGGGTAATTGCAGGTGGCCATTTAAACTTAAACAAGGCAAATAAGGGTATCACCAACAAATTGTTTTTGAATTCAAATTCCTCTTTCTACTCTAATATTTCTTGTAAGTGTAATGAAATGGTATTCCAGTTCTGTCCTTTTTCTTGAAAGTAATTTGTTTCCTCCATATGGGATTCATAAGCCTTCATATTTATCTAGAAATGATATTTTTGATTTTTACTGTAGAGGTTCTATTAGGGGGTCCCATCCCATTACACAACACAAACAAAAGACCAACCCCATATGCCAGAAGGGACCCATGCAAGAGGCCCAAGACCAGAAAAAGCCATGGAACTGCAAAATGCTGCCACGTCCAATCAAAGTACAGAAAACAACTACCACTAACAGCCAAAACAATATAAACACTACCATACACAGGACTAAACTACTAAGATTACATTATCCAACAACCTGAGACTACCATAGACAGGATAGCCAAAATATAAAAACCCATATGTACCCACTGGGCAGAGAACAGTAACTGAACATAGTACTAAACATAAATTCATTAAATGCCAGGTGAACCCCATGATGGAACCTTGGCACCACCATGAACTGGTTACCACCTTTCACCTATCCTTAAGGGAATACCATCACCTGAAACTGGCACTATAACAGCCATAACTCTGGCCTGCAAACTGAGTGTGACAAGTTTCTGTTGGCAAACACTTGGAGGAATTATCCACTCGTGATTTCCTGGAGCCCATCATGCTGAGTCACCACCATATGCCTAATGACCTGTCGCAGATCTTGAAACAGCTCCATTAGGATGCCTACATCTCTGCTCAATAAATTGAAGTCCACTGAGATCTCATCTTGTGCCTGAACCAAAGAGAAACACCCAGCAGAAGGCTGCACTGTGGGCAGAGGACCAGAAATTGCCACCACCTGATCCTGTACCCTCATTACATCCTTCTCTGCATCACTCAAGGAAATCAGCTCTGCTATCCATTGATGCACCTTGGCATCCCTGTTTGCTCCTCCATTTTGTTTTGAAAATCTGCTAATAACATAGCTTGCGACCTGTTTAAACCAGTTACTTCCGCTCTATCAGGGCTCAGTTTATCTTTAAACGAGTTCAGAATCTGCACATTAGGACAATGAAAAATCTTTTTTAACCTAAGTCTGAAACATGCCCTTTTGAGAGTGGGTCCCTAGGGGCCCTTGCTCCAGCTTACCATTATCAGAAGACTCACACCTAACCAACTAGCACCAAACATATCTGCATACTGTAAAGCCCACACCCTCATGCACCAAATCACTGTTAAACACCATTTGTAGAACTGCATGCTGCACTTAAAGCCCTAACAGCACACTTCTTCAATTGCCTAGAATCCTCTAGAGCATGTTCACATGCATGCATGCCACACCATAATTAAACTGACTTAAAGACCCATAGTGACAGTCCTATACACCATAAAAATGCCACAATGAGATAGCCAAATAAGCTACCCTTCGTCTAAAACCCTATCATGAGTATATCACAAAAGAGATTAGGAGAGGTTATCTTACATTATGTAATCAATTAGGTCCCCCCAATCTCTCATATTATTACTTTCCAAGGAAGAGAATTCAGTTTGAAGCACTCTCTTGATTCTCAAGGTAATTTGCAACAGAATTCTGTTCTCTATAGCAGTGCTCAAATGAAGTGCATTAAAATTTGCTAATCCGTATATGTATTTCTTCAAGATATGACCAACGTCTCCAGTTGGGACTGAATTTTACTGCTTCAATCACCATTTTGGAGCTGCTTTTGTTCCTGCAAGAAGTGCTTTCCATTCCAGCTCATTGTTAGTTTTGATGCCTATATGCATAGATCCTTCCATCAACATTTCTCTATGCACATCCCTTATGACAAGTCCTGCACCAGCCATGCCTGGGTTCCCTTTTGAGGCACCATCAAAATTTATTTGGACTTTCTCTTGTGGTGGCTTTCACTATTTGTTTCCTTTTCTCTTATCCTATGAAAAAAAATATCAATAAATCAATAGTTGCTTCTCTGTACCAGAGCAGACTTCTGCATTAAAATTGCTGCACAAGGGTTACTTTCCCCATCATTCATGCATCCGTACAGATGTTTTACTATAATGCATCTTACTTATAATCCTATTAGTGGAGCAAACCTCACATTGGAAGTTAGATTAAGAAAAACCTGTTCACTCCCCATACTCTTGTTGTACCTTCTTTAGTAATATTCAAAGTCATCCTATCTTATTTTCTTATCATTTTCACCTGCATTGTCCTCTGTTTTGTGCAGCACCGTGTCTTGTTTCATGGACCCTTATTGCTTGCCTAATGCCTTCTATCTCTAGCAATTTGTCTACTGAGTTTTTCCCCACAACATTTTCTAGCTGTTATCTCTAGGGCAGTACTTTCCTTGGGCATTGTTGTGAAATGCTTTCACATTCTGCTACTTGATTTCATCCAAATTTTCTACCCTTGGATGATGACTTCATACCTTAAGCTGTCTGCTGGTGGCATATCTGCATTGATATTAATAAATGATATTTTTATTTTATTTTCTGTTCTTGCAAATATTGTATATTTTTTCCATGGAAATTCTTAAAACTTATTATTTTCTCCTGCATGAGTAAGTTAATCTTGAAATAACTTTTCTCCAAGATTGTGGTTCTCAATTGGGTAGCCTCCTTGTAATAAGGAGATTGAGAAAAATGAAAGGAAATACCATTGGCAAAAAATAATTTGCCAATGGCTGCATTTGCATCGTCTTAGCTTGAACATGGAATATATTTGTAATTAGGTTTGACGATGTTGAACCTGTGGCATTCTGTTTCCCCCTTGATTCTATTCCTCTCACCTCAAAAATAAAAATTGTGGGAGGTGTAGCTGCCTGTTTAGAAACCCTAAGAGTAAGTGGCAGATGGTTCAATGATGTCTCCATGGTGCAAGGTATATGTAAGATGTGTGTATTAACCCTCATAAGGCTGCCCTTCCATTCAAGGGTGCAAACGTTAATCTCCAATGTTGACTCTCTCTTGAATTATGCACCCAGGTAAATGTCAAGTGTCACTGCAAACTAGTGCAAAGGATTTCCTTGGCAAATTTTGCCAACATCATGGAAGGCAATCACATTGCAAAAGGCTCCCAATTGAACTATGCGTATTAGGGTTTGGCTAGCCTCACTTCTTTCTTCCATGTTTCTCCCACTTTAATCACTCAATTCAAAATTCTCATTCATAACTCATCTTGACCTTGAAAAAAGATATAACAAAAAAATAAAAAACATCAATCTTTTTTATGGTTTTCATCACATTGCAAGTTAAAAAAGATAGCAGTGATTTACATCTTTTAGGGCATTGCAATTGCAGAAAAAGAATTTTTTTTAGGCATTGTAATGCATTTCAAGTGAAAAAAGAAAATGGTGTGTTTTAAGCTTTTTAGGGCGTTGCAAGTGCAAAAGAATAGAACAGACTTCTTAGACATTGCACCACATTTCAAGCACAAAAATAAGAGCAGTGTTTATAAATAAAAAAAAGTAAAAAAGAAAAAACCAAATTTCAAACACAGAAACATAAAAAAGCAACACTTTCTTTAAATTTTTGAAGTGTAAACCACTTTATTCTAACATGACTTATTAAAAGAAAAACATTAAGTTAAATATATTGTGATTGAAAACAATATGACTTACAATTTGTTATTGAACTTATGCTTCACATTTATTGTTAAAAAAAAAAAAAAAAGCTTGTTACATTTTGTGTGCTACCAAAATAACAAAGAAAAAATAATGGATTGACATATTTGGTGAACGATAGATGACCTGCCTCCTTCCTCCTTCCTCTCTTTTTAATTTTTCCTGTATTCCGAAGTTTTTTAGGTTCTCAAGATGCCCACAAACTTCCCAAATTCAGCATCTTTTTAATGTTTATTTTATATTCAAGTTATAAGCATAGTGCATGTTTCATCTTTGTCCAATGCAGGAATCCCAAAATTTATATTAATCTCAGTCCATGATTATAACCTTCCATCTTTCTTACTGAGTTCGGGATACTTTACTGGAAAGAGACGAGCAGAATCAGAGGTGCTTTCAAAATTTCCTAATTCAGGTTGAACAGTGTATTCGTTGTTTTACTTCAACTTTCATGTTCCAATTATTCTTTGTGATTTGCAGTCATCGTCTTTTGATTCTTATAACATTCATCAATGATGACATTGCAAATTTTGTCCAGGCACTGTGTTAAGACCAGCATTTATATATGGAAAGAGAAAAGTTGATGGATTTGAAATACCTCTTGATTCTGTTGGCAAGCCACTAGAGAGTTTTCTGCTTGCAAATGAAAATTTCATCAGGCCTTTGAAATCTTTACCAGCCTCAGACCTGTTCTTTGCTCCTCCAGTTAGTGTTGATGATGTGGCTAATGCAGTTATCAAAGCCGTCATTGATGATTCTTTTTTTGGCGTCTTCACAATTGAGCAAATTAGGGAAGCGGCTGCAGCAGTCAGGTCATGAGGATTCATTTTCTTGACTGGAGGTCTGAAGTTTGGGCGTTCATTTCTGTAGTCTATTTAATTTTTTGTTCTTGGAATTGAGGAGGGGAGTCCCTGCTTTTCAGTTTTTTATGAATAGTACTACTTAATACGTATTTTTTAGTGGCTATGTCATGATCTGTAAACTACTCTGGAAGGCAAGCCAATAATTCTTTTACATCAAACCATGATTGAATATCCTGAAAATAGTCTGTTAGGAGCATTGTATACTGTAAGATACTCTCATCGAGAGTTATAATCTTTTTAAACTCAGCGACAAGGTTTGCCCTGTGAAATTTCAAAGGCGACGTAGAAGATTACTATGTTACTATGTTTTGTCCCATCAATGCTTCCTTCTGTTAACATATAGTGGGATTTTTGTTTAGTCAATAGTTTGGACAAAAGTTTTATATGTATTTCATTTCTCATTGTTGTTGCATATGGAATGACTATACTGTAGAGCCTAGAGCCTTAGTAGAAAGTAAAGATTAGAATGGAACTTGCACGGTGAACACATTTTTCTTAGGGAAGATGCTAGCAATGCTTTTCTCTCTTGCTTTGGATGTGAATAATGCACTATAAATTTCAATTAGTGCATGAAACAGCTTAATGCTGTATATAGCTAGAAAAACTAGACCAGGCCAGCTGTAATGGTAGACATCGAAATGTAAAAGGAATGTCAGCTAAGTCTAGCAGATTCCTTGCAAACAAGTGAGGGTGAATTACTTCTACCAGAACTTCCACTGGGGATCTTTATATGCTTTAGTTGTTAATTTATTGGTATTCTTATGACAACACATATTATGTTGTTTATAATATGATGTTAGTCAGGATGTTTGTAAGCAACCAGAGATGGAGAAGGGAGCAAGGAGGTTTAGAGCACATTGCAGGGTTCTAGAATTTTAGGTACTTTAAAAATCTTGTTCATGAACCTTGAGATACTAAAAATTGGCTGTGACTAGATATTATATATGAGTTCATCTTGGCCACACAGTCTTACCTGTCAGTCCGTCATTACAAATGTGAAAATCCTTGCTTAAGTGTGCATTCACTATAGAATTATGCTATGCTTACATGAAGCAATCTCCATTGAAAGATGTGTTGTGATGTATTTAGGATATTTTTGGGTCTATGATTGATTTCTTCTAAGAAATATAAAGGAAAGGTAGGTGTGCAAGCTTACATCATCTGAGACTACAGCCATATGAGGTCATATAGAGTTGTATGCTTTCTTAAGTGATAAAATCATTACTACTTCATAACCTCCCTCCATATTTCTGCTGTGAAATCAAAGCCCTCCAATACTCTCTTGACTTAACCTTATCTTCCATGGCTGTCTTACCAACTTTCTTAAATATGCATTACTCTTGCCCAACTCCTTCTCTCATGTCCCGAGTCTTTACATTAGATTGCTGTTGGTACTATCTAAACTTCTCAACACATTTTATTTTTCATTTTAGCTGTTTAACCTCATGAATACTAATTGTTAATTTCCTTTGTCTTTCAAATGATCTCTTGGCTTTTTTGTGTCCTCATATTTCCCTAGTCACATTGTTAAGTCTCTAATTGCCATCCATCCCACCTAGCCTCAAGTTATAATTCCAACCATTCCTCTCACATTACTTAAATCCTTGTAAAAAGGATGCCACCTTGATGAAAAAAACGCACAAGGCAGAGGACCACAAGATTCATCACTTGAAGCAAGATCATAAGAGATTCATTAGTCCAAGCATTCAAGCCCTGGCTGGAGCAAGGGGCTGGAATATCACCTTCAAATATGCTTCTAGTTGGGTCACTATTGGTAAATCTAAAAAATGACTTAGAAACCTTGATTGCTATTGCCTCAATTGTGATAGAATGACCGGGGGCAAAATTGGAGCAGGTATTGGAGCTATTCTTTGTGATAGAGGAGAAAGTGGGATCCTGGTGCTAGAGCAATGATTAAAGTGGCATGATTAAGTATTGAGATTTGATTCCCCCATCTATTGATTCAAATGATTTTTCTCTTGATATTTAACAAGGATAAAAATATTATGACTTTGCTGAATTTAGTTCTGTCTAATTGGAAATTAGCTATTATCATCAATCAAATACCTCCTCTACTCCATAACTTCTAGCATATGCAATTTCAATATGTTCCTTGTAGATTCAACAAAATCCCCAATATTCTACCAATGATGCTTTCGATATCCATCACACAACATGATGTCATCGCCTAGGTTAATTAAGACCCACCACCAACTAGGGTTAAGCATAAGGTTTTGATGGAACTAGCCAAATTATGTTTTACGTACCTCCACCCACATAAAAGGGGGTTTTATTCACAAGATTATATTTCCTCCTAGCTCTATATTTACCTTTAAATGTAGCTCCAAAATTATAATTCATAGCCTTGTCCCATTTCCCTACCCCTAACTTACCATCTCATATAGAGCAATGTTTCTTCTCAAATTTCTACGTCAACAACGCCATCTTGGAATTCCTTATTTCCTAACACTTGCCTATGTCTCCATTCCCCCACAACCTCTACTACCCTCAATATTTTCTCATTTCCCAACACTTGCCTTTGTCTCCATTCCTCAACAACCTCTACTACCCTTAATAATTTCTTATTTCCTAAAACTTGCTTCTATCTCCACTCCCCCACAATCTTGGCGACCCTCGATATTTTCTTGTCTAGACATTCCTTCCTCTCCTTGTTGTAGTACATCCTCACTGTCTTTCCTTTTAATACCAATTTTTTGAGTTTTTCTCACTCTTGAATCCTTTGTCCACATACTGAAAACGCATAGCCAATGACTTTAAGTTTGCTACTCATGATGCTATGGTTAAAATTGCTTTTACAAATTTCCAAAATTAAATACTCTAGATCTTCTCGAACATTTTTATATGTGATATTGATTATCTTCTTAAAGGAATAAAATTTAGAATGTTACATTGTGTCTACTTCCTACCAATAAACAACAATCTTTATATTGCTAGACAAGTAAAAGAAGCCAAGTTACTTGAAACACTTCATTTTCATCAAGTCAAATATTTCATATACGGTTTATTGATATAATGTCTATGGACATTTTTTTAGGAAGCATTGAATTTGTGAAGTCAAGATTTCTATCTAATGCATGGTTGAAGGTAACACAAACACTCAATTAGGGCACAAAGTCCACTAGTTCAAACTTGATTTGTACTTGTTAGCACAAACATTGATTGGTATTTGTAGACTTTTGATAAGTGACATGTGTCCTTGCTTTCATGAATGGGCATTTATCTCCTCCATGGGTTGATCATCGAAAGCCTCAACAAAGAATTTTAATTAAAGCAACTATAACACATTAAATACTTTTATAAATGACATCAAGTCTCTTATTTGCATATCAAGGGTTGTGATAATGTTGGTTGAGAGGTTGATGAGTACTATTGACAAAGGGTACTCCCCTTACCGTCTCAACCTCATAGTAACAACACATAAAGCACAACCAATATGTAGGAAGAAAATGGGCTATTTTATTATGTCTGGAATGAAACAAAAATTACAACATTACATGGGCTTGATTACAAAAACATTGGCCAAATATGCAGACCGCGGCCTTCAAACTCTGCTCCACGATCTCATAACCCACATGCTATTCCTCCACCTTCCCTTTCTATTTGTCTCACTCTATATCTCTCTGTTTGGCTATGTCCTCCTTCTAGTTGGAGTAAATTATAAACATTCCTCCCCCTCATGTTTCGTAGTATTGCCACGGTCGTCCAATGAACATCTTGCCATGAACACCGCCTTCGAATTTGTGCTTCATCGTTAGGTTGACACCAATTGTGTTGATTCATAATGGAGATGTGAAATCAATGGATTGGAACACGTGTCATCACCTTATTCGACCGTCCTTTGCCATTTGTTCAACACATGTCATTGTCCACCTATCACCTATCGCTTCATTGGAGGGACTCCCAAGTAACTCCTTTCAAAATGGTGGTCTCGCTAATGACGTTCCCATTCAAATGTCGAAGAGACGCGGTAGCAACTCCCACGAAAATGAGGTCTCACTGATATTCTTTGCAACTTTGTCTGTGTGGTCCCTACTGCCTACATGTCATCCCTGTCATCACTGTACAACCAATGTCACAATACGTCTTGATATATCGACTAGTCGCTCACCACCACATGTCCTGCTAATGTCATCATTCTCCTTTATCACACTCTGTTGGGTCCCATCTTATCGACATGCCGAAGAGACTTGTATTTCTGTCCTATCAAAACTTATGTCTCTCAAATATGAGCACACCAACCTTGTGAACACCTTGTCGAAGTATCGAAGGGACTCATTATGTTGTCCTGCCAACATTCACTTGTCAACCCGATGTAGAGCCTTTGTTACCATCCACTATTGCCGCCCTTGCTATTGCCACGTCGAAGGGACATGAAACAAGATTCCTCTGAAATCTCCATGTCACTTTGATGAAAACTGTTGACCAATGTCGGATGTCGCTTACTCCTAAGCCCGAACTCCTACTGATCACCATACTCAATGAATTCAATCCAATTTAGCCCTTATTGAAAATAAATAATAGGTTTTTTTTGTTGATGCAAGATTGCTCTTCGCCCTGGATGCTCTTGCATCAACTACAAAGATGAAGATTCCATGGCTCTCGTACCCTCAATTTTGTCTGTCACTCATTGTAAAAACCCATTTCAAAGCTCCTTCCAATCAAATGTCCACTGTATCTACTTCTATTTCCCATGACAACTTACCTTAAAATAGTAACATTTCAAATTTGTATATGGCTCAATGCGAATCATAATATGCCCATATATTTGAGGCAACATGTCAAGAATGGAATTAAAATAGGAAAAACCCCTAGTAAGGTCTATTATAGAAGATTGATGACTATACAACACTTCATGAACCCCTCTAGTTTGCACCATGTTTCTAGCAATATTTCCATTCTCAAAGTCCAATCAAGATTGACAAAGAGGAGCCTACAACCCAAGCCTCTCCTAAACATACTACAAATTAGGATGCTACGATGAATCAACAACCCCACACACTCCCTCTCAAGCCTAGTCAAAATTGGCTTTACATCCATTCACTCCAAGATTCAACCTACCTGTATATTCACTATGGAGGATTTGTGTGGATGACCCACAAACTTCACCAACTTTAGAATAAGGCCCAATAGACCAATCGACCCTCTCTTTCCTTCTCACAATTGTCACCTCTCTATTGTCTATCTCCTCCAAATCTGCTAGCACTTCTCATTAGTCAAAATACTGACACTGGAAAAACCATGTTAAGCCACCTCCACCTTAATAGGTTCCTTTGCTTGCCTATCCATCACAATATTGAAATAAATTAATGTTGCTACAACATCAAGGATCTCTCATATATTGAGGGTACAATATCTAGGCCTACTAAGGAGGTTAAAGAGAATGGCCTTAATGCACCCACTTTTACAATCTACATCCTTCATATGACCCCCACAATGAGACATGGGTGGCATGTAACCAATTCTATCAAATTTCAATCAACACTATTGAAGATGTTTTTAAAAGGGATTTTGTAGGAACCCATTATAATGATGGCTTGTATGTGTAGTGTCAAATATTGCATACCCTCTACAATTTCCATGTTATGTTTTGGGCTTGCTTTAGTGTTCATATCTCCTAGCATGTTTTAAGGTTCATTCAACCTTGCCTTAGCCTTTTCCCATCTTAGTGCAAACTTATGCTTTGTGTTTTTGTATGTTTTTCTCTTTTTTTTTTTTTGTTAATCAATGCCACTTTTGCATTTATTTCATGTTGTGCTAATACATCAAGTTTTCAGATGGCTGCTTTTGCTTGGATGTTAGCACAACTCACTAGTGTTCATTGAATTTTTAGTCATACAACAACCATCTTCTAATTTTTCCACCTTTCTCTTAATGGTAAATGACCTCAAATGAATCTCATTAGCTAGTTTGAGCCTCATGTTTCTTCATCTTCATTTTTGACTCTCATTTTGTAAACAACTTAACCTTTCAAGCATTCAAGCTTTGTTGACATTTTTCTTGCAATCTCTCTTGTTTCCAGGCTTCTATGTGATTACTACTAGCATTATTGATCAACATTGGAAGGAATATTGAACACTTTGTTGTATAGTTTGGTTTCCTTAGCATCCTTGCATTCTTGAGGATATCTAGGTTATGATCCTTGCAACGTTTTCACTTCCATTCACAGTGTGAGGTAATGATCATGCCTTTCCATTTTATTTTTGCTTTGTAATAGCACTATGAACTCTTTTGTGTTGTTGCCACTTGTTGGGTTCCTCACTTCCATTTGACATCCACACACTAGTCAATTGCTCCTTGTAGACTTAGGGGTAATATTCATGACATTTCATTATATTGTTCTTAGACTAGTAGATACACTTAGACTAGAAAACACACATTCTCTTTTTTCTCTATATCAATTATTGAAT
>CM021110.1:62683554-62815823 GCA_007115665.2 Sequoiadendron giganteum | reverse complement strand
ATGGAATTTTAAGTGATTAAGTTAATTATTTAACTTAATGCCTTTTTATTAAAGTCACATCGACTTTAATATATTTTATATCACTTAAAATGTTCAAAAGGGGATTTAATATTTTAATGACTTAAAATATTAAAAAGGTGCGCTCAAGTATTAAGTGGAAACTATTGAAAAAGATTTAATACAATATTAAAAGATTTTAATGATTGAAAAAGGCGTATTTTTCTTGAAATGCGTGCCATTTGGGTATAAAGCATTTCTCTGGCAATAGAAAATCATCTTTTGACAATTTCACTTTGCCTTGTGCTATTTTCTCCTGTGCATTCTCCTGTGACCAGGGTTTGAACATTTATCCATTGAGGAATGATAACTCTTCAGTGTTGAGTGCTTTTGAGGCTGTGAAAGATCAGCTGAATCAGTACAGTTGAGAGCTTCACACAGAGGTTCTACAGATACAGACAGAGGTTTTATATATTCAGATTTCTTATTGTTTGCAAATAAATGAGGGTTTCTTCATCATGAGGCGTCCTCTTCAGCAACTCTTCAGTTATCATCTTTGTTTCTTCAGCAATTGACTTGGCCGTACCTTTTTCCTTGGGTTTTGTGCTTCTCTGGAAAAGGCGTGTGAAGGGAACTTGATAAAACGCCTTCCTCTTTGCTCTTCTTTGTGCTTCTACTTTGGCGTCTACCACTACCAGGCCATTGTATCTCATTTCTGAGTGGGAGAATCCAGATCTGGAGCTTGGGCGAGCTTATTTGCTTGAATTCCTCATTTCCGGCTGTCAAACTGGCTTATATCTTTAATTAAATAATCTGGAGATATTTCGGTATGTTTATCATTCTCAATCTATTTGTTGGAGTTAAATAATATCTTCTGTACTTTCTTTTTGAAGAAATTAGAGCAAATTCACATTTTATGAGCAATTATGATGTGCGCCCCTTCTCTTCTGTCTATCAAACATTCTCTAAAAAATTAAATAACACATAAAGACTTAAGAAAATAAGGGTTTGGAGCTGAGAGCCAGCAGGGCTCATCACAGTGGTATCAGAGCATATTAATCCTGCCAACTTGTGGGAAACACAATTCTATGCGGCCACATCAGAATAGGTTTGACAGGCACTACACATGCAGGGGTCCTGGAATTCAGTGAGATACATTTGCACCTTTTCAGGCACCTCCATTGTACGAACAGGAGGAGGATTTTGATTTTGATAATATGGCTGAAATGAATGATGATGCTCGTCTTAATGACGAAGACAGGGATGCTAGAGAAGTATTGAGGGGAATGGTGGCCGGTCAAGAATAGGTGGCAAAAATCCTTCAGCAACTTAGCACCAATGTGCAAAACTTGACAGTTCAGAGGAGGCCGAATATTGATCAAGATCAAGAAGGTAGCATACATGGAGAGCATCACAAGTATATTGCTCCAGCACGCACCTTTGAGAGAGCCACACGCCCTACTTTTGTCAGAAATGACGCTAAGGAGGAAGAGGAAGTGGAAGAAGGTGGTGATGGAAACTTTGCTGACAACATCCTAGCTATGCATGATGAATGGGATGCAATGCCTCCACGAGTTAAGGATCACCTTAACTTTGATCGTTTTATGAGTCAGAAAAGAGAACACACCAGAAACAGGAATGACAGGAGGCCTAGATACAAACATAATGATCTACGACAGGCTACCAATAAGCTTACCTTAGCGAACTATGATGGCAGTGGCAGAGTTACAACACGTGCCTGGGTGAGTAAATTGGATACATTCCTAACACTACGTCCTATGCCAGAGGAAGATGCTATTAGATTTGCAGCCCTACACCTTGATGGCGTAGCACATGACCGGTGGATTCATGGCATGGCTACTCTTCACCATGACCAGATTACCTCATACCAGGAGTTTACTGATAGATTGGTAGAAAGGTTTGATAAACGTGATCCCGAACTGTTCTTCAGGGATCTGGCACAGTTAAAACAATTGGGTAGCTTGGAATCGTACATTGGAGAGTTCCAAAGACTATCTGTAATCGTGACAGACATTTCAGAGAGAAGGCTGATCATATTGTTTATTGAGGGTCTTTTTGAGCCCATGAAAGGATGGATAAAGGCATTTGATCCACCTACCCTATAGGAGACCATGAGGAAAGCTCGCAGTATGGAGCTCACTACACCTCGTAAGCAATTTGGCACCAAACCTTCTTCCTCCTACACTGAGAACAAATCTGATCCAAAGAAGGCTGATAATACTGATCAAAAGAAAAGATTTGCAGCTCCATTAGATCGGGATACAATGAATGATCTACGTAGAAGGAAGTTATGTTTTTACTGTAAAGGTCCATATGACTTCAATCATGATTGTCCCCTCAAGCCTAAAGGGCAAAACAGGAACATGGAATGGTTTTATGAGGGAGAAACATTGACTGATTTTTCTGATCAGCAAGCTGCTATCTATGACACGGATGAAGAAAAGTCAGAAAATGAGGCAGAGATTGAGGTAGAAAGTGAGCTACAGGAGGCTCATATGTCCAGCATGCAGAGAGAGGGTTCTTTCAGGCTCCGTGGAGTTTTAGCGGGTCAAAGAGTCATATCTCTTTTGGACACAGGTGCAACCCACAATTTTATTGATTCACGGTTGGTGGAGAAAAGGGGAATTCAAACGCTGCAGTTTGAAGGCATTCGTGTGAAGGTTGCAGATGGACACACTCTGACCTGTGAGAGGATGATTCCTGATTTACCATTGAAACTCAACAATTTTGAGTTTAAGGCAGATTTTTATGTTGTGAACATGGGAGGAACGGATATAGTTCTTGGCATGAAGTGGCTTCATGCTATAGGAGAGTTCACACTTAATTTGCGTGATATGGAGATGAAATTCAAAATTGATGGCACGAATCATGTTCTTAAAGCTATCAAGGACAGCAATCTAAAAGAAATTTCACTCCGAAGAATGGAACGTTTGATTCAACATGATATGGTAGAATGGGCTGCTGAGTGCAAGTTAATGCCTTCACAGTTAGAGCAGCAAGCTTCTCCTTACCATCCGGATGTACAGAAACTCCGAATCAAACATGCAAAGGTTTTCAGTGCTATTCCACCAGGTAGACCTCCTGATAGAGGTATTGAGCACATCATTGAGTTGGATGAGGGCACGAAACCTATTATGATCACTCCTTACCGGCACCCCAAACGTTTAAAAGATGAAATTGAGAAAACCATTAAGGAACTTTTAGCTATGGGGCACATTAGGCCGAGTAAGTCACCCTTTGCTTCATCAGTTGTTTTGGTGAAGAAAAAGGATGGTACACTTAGGATGTGTATTGACTACAGGATGCTTAATAGGAAGACTATTAAGAACAGGTATCCTATTTCGCGGATAGATGAGTTGATAGACGAGCTTCATGGAGCTTGCTATTTCTCGAAGATTGATTTGAGGACTGGTTACCATCAGATCAGGGTCAGAGAGGAGGATATTGAGAAAACCGCATTCAGGTGTCACTGTGGACATTATGATTTCTTGGTTATGCCATTTGGCTTAACCAATGCACCAGCTACATTTCAGTCTACAATGAACAGGGTTTTCCATCCTCATTTGAGGAAATTTGTATTGGTGTTCTTCGACGACATCCTGGTTTATAGCAAATCATGGGAGGAACACATGGTTCACTTGGATGAGGTACTGAGTATACTTGACAGGGAGTCCTTGTACGCCAAGGAGTCCAAGTGTGCTTTGGGCATGGCAGAGCTTTTATATCTGGGACACATCATCAGCGGTGCAGGAGTCAGCATGGATCCAGAGAAAGTTCGAGCCATCATCGATTGGCCTACACTTGAGACATTGACACAGCTCAGGGGATTTGTAGGATTGTGTGCCTTCTATTGTCGGTTTGTTAGTGGGTTCTTGCGGCATGCTGCGCCACTAACTGATTTGACTAAGAAGGGTGCTTTTGTGTGGACACCATTGGCACAAGCGTGCTTTGAGAAGTTCAAACTTCTCATGACTACGTGTCCAGTTTTGGCTCTACCGGACTTCACTAAACCCTTTGAGTTACATTGCGATACCAGTGGTGAGGGTATTGGTGCAGTTATCATGCAGGATCGACACCCTATAGCTTTCGAGAGTAGAAAGCTAAGAGGTCTTGAACAGAGTTATAGTATCTATGATAAGGAAATGTTGGCCATCATGCACGCCATGGCCAAATTCAGGTAGTACTTGATTGGTAGTAAATTCAATGTGAAAACCGATCATAATAGTCTGAAGCATTTTCTTGGACAGCGAGATCTTAATGAAAGGCAACAAAAATGGGTTAGCAAGCTTCAGTCCTATGATTTTGACATCTCCTATGTCAAGGGCACTTAGAATGTGGTTGCTGATGCTTTATCTCGCCGTCCTCACTTGAGCTCTATTACACTGGTTTCAGAGGACTGGAGACATCTGATAGTAGCAGAGTATGCTAAGGACCCATGGGCTTCTAGCATAGTAGATGGATCAGTACAGGATGACAGGTATTCACTTGTAGATGACCTTATCATCTACAAAGGGAGGATTTTATTGGTCCCAGGTTCTGAGATGAGGGATAGGGTTTTGAGGTCATTCCATGATTCACCCATGGCAGGACATCCCGGTTACTTTAAGACCTATAGGCAGGTACGAGAGAGATTCTCTTGGAAGGGTCTCAAGTCTTATGTTCTCCAGTATGTCAGGGAATGTCTTGTTTGTCAGCAGAACAAGCAAGAGCACACATACCTTGCAGGTTTACTCCAGCCGCTTCCTATTCCTGAGAGGAAGTGGGATTGTTTGTCCATGGACTTCGTCACGGGCTTGCCAAAAGCTCAAGGGAAGGACAGTATTTTCGTGGTGGTAGATCGATTGACGAAATATGCACACTTTTTCGCAATCACTACTACACATACAGCTATCCAGGTGGCAGATTTGTTCTTCCGAGAGGTATTCAGGCTTCACGGTTTGCCTCGCAGTATAGTCAGTGACAGGGACAGCAGGTTTATGAGTAACTTGGCAGGAGTTATTCAAACTTTGCGGGATAGAGCTCACCCCGAGTACCAGCTACCACCCCCAGACAGATGGGCAGACTGAGATCGTCAACAAATGGGTGGAAGGGTACTTGCGAAATTATAGTTCAGGGCAGCAGAAGGCATGGGTGAGGTGGTTATACCTTTGTGAGTATTGCTACAATACCACCCATCACATGAGCATCCAGATGACACCTTACCGAGCATTATATGGATATGATGCTCCGAGCTTTCTAGACTTATTGCTGAGTGACAGTAGAGTTCCCAGTGCTGGTGATTTATTACAGGAGAACCAGGATATTATGAGAGCACTTAGGGAAAATATACAGAAAGCCCAAAATCAGCAAAAGCAATATGCTGATCAGAGACGAGTAGAGCGGTCTTTCGAGATCGATGATTTGGTGTACCTGATGCTTCAGCCTTATAGGCAGTCCACCCTTCGTAAGAAGGGCTCCGAGAAACTTAAGCCGCGATACTATGGGCCGTTCAGAGTTGTCAGACGTGTCGGTCAAGTGGCTTATGAGTTAGATCTTCCGGTGGACAGTAGGGTTCACAACGTGTTCCATGTGTCGCGTCTCAAAAAGGCGTTGGGACAACACGTAATTCCTTCTATTGATTTGCCACCCCTGGATGATGAGGGGAAACTGGTTTTGATACCTGAGGCCATTCTGGACTCCAGAGAGCGTCATCTTCGGAGGTGGGTTATCAGGGAATACTTGGTTAAGTGGAGGGATCTACCGGCAGAGGATGCTACTTGGGAGAGCGACAGTATTCTTCAGCATCCGGCTTTGAGTTTGCTTGTGGACAAGCAAATTTGGGGAGGGCGAACTGTGATGTCCCCTCGCTAGACAGTTCTCGGGAACAGTGTGTTAGCCCTTTATTGGACCCTTGTGGGCTAGCCAGATTGGTTAGAGGGTCAGTGATACTTTCTGGAGAGTTTGATCGTTTTGGTTTTCAGAGCTCAGTGACTGGTTCACAGCAGGCGTTGGCATTTCAGGAGTCCACAGCTTCTGACGGCACGGGAATATTCTGAGTTTTGAGCGAGTTATGGAATTTTAAGTGATTAAGTTAATTATTTAACTTAATGCCTTTTTTATTAAAGTCACATCGACTTTAATATATTTTATATCACTTAAAATGTTCAAAAGGGGATTTAATATTTTAATGACTTAAAATATTAAAAAGGTGCGCTCAAGTATTAAGTGGAAACTATTGAAAAAGACTTAATACAATATTAAAAGATTTTAATGATTGAAAAAGGCGTATTTTTCTTGAAATGCGTGCCATTTGGGTATAAAGCATTTCTCTGGCAATAGAAAATCATCTTTTGACAATTTCACTTTGCCTTGTGCTATTTTCTCCTGTGCATTCTCCTGTGACCAGGGTTTGAACATTTGTCCATTGAGGAACGATAACTCTTCAGTGTTGAGTGCTTTTGAGGCTGTGAAAGATCAGCTGAATCAGTACAGTTGAGAGCTTCACACAGAGGTTCTACAGATACAGACAGAGGTTTTATATATTCAGATTTCTTATTGTTTGCAAATAAATGAGGGTTTCTTCATCATGAGGCGTCCTCTTCAGCAACTCTTCAGTTATCATCTTTGTTTCTTCAGCAATTGACTTGGCCGTAGCTTTTGCCTTGGATTTTGTGCTTCTCTAGAAAAGGCGTGTGAAGGGAACTTGATAAAACGCCTTCCTCTTTGCTCTTCTTTGTGCTTCTACTTTGGCGTCTACTACTACCAGGCCATTGTATCTCATTTCTGAGTGGGAGAATCCAGATCTGGAGCTTGGGCGAGCTTATTTGCTTGAATTCCTCATTTCCGGCTGTCAAACTGGCTTATATCTTTAATTAAATAATTTGGAGATTTTTCGGTATGTTTATCATTCTCAATCTATTTGTTGGAGTTAAATAATATCTTCTGTACTTTCTTTTTGAAGAAATTAGAGCAAATTCACATTTTATGAACAATTATGATGTGCGCCCCTTCTCTTCTGTCTATCAAACATTCTCTAAAAAATTAAATAACACATAAAGACTTAAGAAAATAAGGGTTTTGAGCTGAGAGCCAGCAGGGCTCATCACATAGGTGCTGTTTCCACAGATGATAACATCTGTTGCTATTCATCATCGGAAAACAAACATTATTCATCAAACATTTAAAAACAGATACACCAATGCCGGCCAAATTTTGCATGGGTTGTTTTATAATAATAATCAAGAGATTCAGCATGTTCCCAAGTAAGGGATTTGTTGATGTGCATTTTGTGACACACCGGACACGTTTAGAATAAAGAGTCCAAAGACGCTCTATCCTCTCTTGAAAAACTACCACGTATGCTAAGATTGCAAGAAAGATCATACGACAATTCCAATGTTTCTTCAGTCAGGTCTTGACTTGTCGATAAACTCAATGGGTGTTGTGATTTGCTGATAACACCAAGGCACCTATGTTTGACAAATTACTCATGAGTGAGGACTTAAGTGGATTTGACATTGAATGCTTTATATTTTTATCTTTTTGGGGATTTTCAATTTTGAGATTCTAAAAAAGAAAGGAAAAAGGATAGGGGTTTAGAAGTCCCATACTACTCCTATGAAATCAAGAGAAGGTAAGGATTAAGTGAAACCAAGAACAATACTTTGTTTCGCCACGCTTACGACACTACACAAAGCAAGTGCAATCTTCTAGGATTTGTGCTTAAGATTTCTATACTATGAATGATACCATCAGGAGAACAATATAATTCAAAGTAAGCATTGAAGCATCCACATTATAAGCTCAGTCTAACTTTACGCATTGAATGAAAATTATCCATTCAAAGAAAGTATGAGCGACAGTTTCACCAAATCTATACTATCAATCTATCATTCATCTAACATGCATTCAAATCAAATACTATAATCTGCTCTAGGTGGAAGAAAGATATGTAACCATGCAGCCACTTGACAATAGAAGGATTCAAAGCAACTCATGCAATATGAACTTTTATTCTCAAAGTAGTTATAAGCAACAATTTCATAAGATTCTCTCCCATACAATGAACTGAAAAATGAGAGTTTATATAGAGTTTCGGAACTGAAATAAACGGCCAAGATTGATCCAAGATCAACGACAGGGATTAAAACAAAATAACCCTAACTAGGGTTTCCCACAATACAATCAGTGATCAGTGAGTGAAGTGGTGTGAGGAGCTATATTTGAGGGGGCGCATCCTTATCCTCCCGAGTAGCATTGTACTGGACAAATTTGGAAACTATTGTGCTAACCTCCTCGATTGTGACAAGTGGCAGCATATTGACCTTGTATTCTAGTAGGTCCAAATCATTTGCACATTCTGCAAAAGCAATTTCCCACTCTGATTCTTGTTGCCAGAAGGTATGCTGCATGGCCAAGAAGTCGGCTGCCTTAGTCAAATTTTGCTTAAGGATTGGCCCAGTGGTGGCAAAGAAAATCTCTTGCACTCTGCGCTTCAAGTTTTCAAGTTGCATGTCATTTGCTCTAACAATGTCTTTCTCAAGCGCATCTGCAGCCACAAGTAAGATCCTATTCCGGATTTCCTTCATCCGCTCCTCAACTTTGGTGGTATCCATCTTCACCTTCCCCAAGACTTCATTCTGTGTAATTAGCGCCAAGTACCAACTATTGAAATCATATGCTGCGCCTGCTGCAATCACCTTTCCATCGCCTAGTTCTTGCTTCGGAACTCCTTTCAGCACTTTGAGACATGGAATAATTCTATCCTAGATATCCTGAATGTTGTCCCACGCTTCCACCAAAGCTGCAATCCTTGAAAGTAAAGAAGAAGTTTGCCCATATGCCAATACCAGCTTCTCTACAAACACAACCACTTCTTCACTTTTGCCGATTATCCATTCTTTAGTTTCTTTGGCTGTGGTCTTCTCTTCTTTGAAAGTCTCCTGGGTAGTGTTCAACAATGGAGGAGCTGCCGAGTTGGCTTGATCAAGAGGCTTGGTTAAGTGCTGAATATACTCTTTTAGGCGCTCAACCTCCCGTTTATATTCCTTTTTCTTTGCTACCTCCTTTTCCAACCCCGCTTTGATAGAATTAACAGAATTATCCAAGTCTTCCACTTCTTGACCCTTTGTGGTTGGGCCCAAATCGACAGTGGTGATGGCATATTCTTGAGGAGTAATCTCCTCCCTTGACTTCTCAACTGTCGGTACATCAATTTGTACTGTACGATGGCCGACTTCGTCTCTTTGAATGGTGGAGAACATTCTAGCAGGCTTCTTTACATTAACTGCTTCCAATCTGGCCAAGAAATTGGCCATGTCGTCTTCCTCTAGGATTTCTTCTTGTTCTTTTATTTTCAATCTCTCCGTCACCCAATCAGGGATAGTAGGCTGCTCGGTGTCTTCTTCTTCTTGAATATCCTGTGCACCTGGAATTTTTTGAATTCCTTTGAGGGCGGAAATCATTCCTTCTTGGAATTCGCTGTCCAGAATATCAATGTCGTTATCAGACTCTAGTATCTCTATGCCCGTGGGAGATGGGGGTTCATCATACTCTGATTGGACAGGAATGGGAGAAGGAATCCTTATGTCTCCCAATGATTCATCAATATCTAATATATCGTTCATGTTCGTGGACACGGCAAAATGAGGAGGTTTTGGTCTTTGCCTCTTTTGAGTAGGTTCTTCATCTACAATTTGCTTTCCTTTTGCCTGCTTCCTTTTCCTAGGATTGGTGCTCTCGATCAGCTCATCACCTTGGGACGCATCCACATTTGAAGAGTAAGATTCTACTTCGCCCATCAAATTGTAATTCAGAGGCGCACCCTTCAACCTTAGCTCTTTGATCTGTTGGTTTGCCCACCATTGCGAATACTTGACAACTGGTCTCATCATGACGGTCAAGTCCACAAGTTCTGATTCTGACCACCGTATGGGAATAAGAGGCCAATTCTCATCAAAACCTAGCTTAATATATTCGCCATCATCTTCAAGTTGATCTGGCACTCGAAAGAGTTCGGTTGTCCTGATTAAGCTAATCAACAGTCTGGACCATAGTCTTTTTCTAACGCCAAATTCATTTGTAGCATTGGCCCAGTAGTCTTCCAGGTCTACCTTGTGTTTGTATTTCCTTCCATTCATAGCCCCAATGTGAAGGTGGGGGTCAAAATCAGCTCTGGACCGATATGACATGAATGGGTACCATCGTATTTCTAACTTGGCACTCTCTGCTGCCTGTGCCGATGGACAAGATTCTTCTATATTCCCAATAAAGAATGGGAAAGTGATGGCTGCTTTACTTTTTTCTCTCTGGAGGTTTTGATACGTTTCAAGTTGTCTAAGAACCTCAAGCAAAATCATCTTGTTGGTGGGATAAATCAGGAGCCTAAACGGACATCCAGTGAATCCCTCAATTATGATGTAAGTGAACCTCGGAAACTGGATATACCAGGATCTATATTTGCTTATAAGGCTCTTAGCCTCATGAGTCAACCTTTGATGCGTCCCTCCTTGCAATATCCTTGTGATGTACATTAGGAATGCATCATGTGCTCTTCTGAAGTGATATTTATCAACCCGCTGCAACTGGGGGTAGCAATCATATGCCTTGAACTCATTCTCCCTGCTCTATGTTGATGTTAATGCAACGTCGGTCTTCACTAGTACATGGGCCGACCTTATATTTAAGATATATAATGTACTTATTCTGGCCGACCTTATTTGTTATTTAAATATCTATCAAAAAGGCCGACCCATATGAAGAGGCGCCAAGAAGGTATATATACAAGGTTACCTTTTGATGGTAACACACATTCGAATATACACAATAGAAGTTCGCTATTTTTGGCAGAGCAGAATTCGCAGTTATAGAAGAAGTTCATACTTGAACAGCAGATCATCATTTGTAGCAGCAGACCGATCTCAAGGAGAAACATATTAAGTTCATACTTGAACAGCAGATCATCATTTTGTAGCAGCAGACCGATCTCAAGGAGAAACATATTCATTTGTATCTTTGCATCTAGGAGAGATACTATTATTCATTGTATCAAATTCGGCATTGTGTTGGGCCTGAGTTCAAGCAGATTTCTGCTCTTATTCCTTAAATATATAAGAGATATATTTGCTAGGTTTTTCTCCCTCAAGAGGAGGGTTTTCCCAGGGTATCTTGTTGTGTTCATTGTCTTATGTGTTGCATTTCTATTATTCAATTGATTAAATAATCTGATCTAAGAAACACTAACATGGTATCAGAGCGGGTGTGAAAAAAATCGTGATCAGATTTAGTTCGCAACACTTATTCCTTTTTCAGTCTATCTTCCAAATTTCTCAAAATGGTGAACGGTCTGAAAATCGAGGATAGACTCGAAGGAATCTCGAACTACATATCATGGAGATTCAAGTTCATGCTAACCTTGGAAGAGAATGATTTGGCTGAGTTTGTGAAAACAAAAGTTCCCGAACCTGAGGGGGAAGAAGAGAAGCTGCAATGGAGGAAGAAAGACACTAGGGCAAAGAAAGCATTGGTTGATTCTGTCAAAGATCATATTGTACCAATTATCTTCAAGTTGAATACAGCAAGAGAGATGTTTACAACCTTGGAAGAGATGTACGAAATCAACAACACCAGTCGTGCCCTTGCTCTAAAGCAACAACTTCATCATGTGAAAATGGCGAAAGGAGAATCTGTTATTACATACTTCATGAGGATTTTAGAGATAAAAGATCAGCTCTCCACTATTGGTCACATGATTGATGATAAAGAACTGACTATGCTTGCTCTCAATGGTCTTCCGCTTTCATGGGAGGCATTCATCCAAGGAATCAGTGCAAGATCCGAACTTCCTAAGTTTGATCGATTGAGGATTGATTGCATTCAAGAAGAGTCAAGACTAATAGCAAGGGGGATTGGTCAAAGCTCAAAGAATGAAGAATTACAAGTTCTTACCTCTCATTCATCAAACAAAGGAAAAGGCTTTAAGAAAGGATTCTTCAAAAAGAATCGAGAAGATGGAAATGATGATGCTCCTACCTTCAAAAGAAAACGAGACATGTCCAAGATTCAATGTTTTCGTTGTGATAAGTATGGTCACTTTGCGAGGGTGTGCCCTCAACGACCTAAGCTTCAAGTTGCCACTGCAGATGTTGAAGAAGTCACTCCACAAAAGGACTCCAGTAATTATCTATTTTATTCAGCCTTGTCTAGCAATGTTTCTACAAACTCTTACACTTGGTTGATTGACAGTGGTGCTTCTAGACACATCACCGGTTTCAGAAGTCACCTTTCAAACTTAATGGAAAGCAACTCTAGTGATCAAGTTGTTATTGGAGATGATGCTAGATATTTTGTAAAAGTGTTTGGAAATTCCACTCTTCACTTGGATTCTGGAATTTCTTTGGAATTGAATGATGTACTGTTCGTACCAGGGATAAAGAGAAACCTTGTTTCAATTTCAGCATTAGAAGACAAAGGTTATCAAGTTGCCTTCTTTAAAGGGAAATTTCTTATATGGGCAAAGAACTCCAGCTTCAAATCTGCTCAAGTGATTGGAGTTAGACATGAATGTCTCTACATGCTGTGCACTCGTCCTCTTCAAGCACTTGTGCATAACAGTACTAGCATGTGTGAACTTTGGCATCGAAGATTGGCTCACATTCACTTTCGTGCTCTACCTATCATGGAGAAGATGGTCACCGGTCTTCCAAAATTCGATCAAGAACATGAAGGTACTTGCAAGGGATGTGCCCTAGGCAAGAACACAAAAGGTATGTTCCATTCCAGTGAAAGTAGATCCAAATGTATTCTTGATCTCATTCATTCTGATTTGTGTGGTCCAATGTCTATTGCATCATCTAGTGGTTTCTTGTATTATATTATTTTCATTGATGATTACTCTAGAAAGACTTGGATTTATTTCTTGAGATCGAAAGAATCAGAAGAAGTATTAGTAAGATTCAGAGAATTCAAAGCGCAGATTGAAAATCTGTCTGGGAAGAAGATCAAAGTATTAAGATCTGATAATGGTGGAGAATATACTTCTGGCACTTTTTTTCGAGACTTTTGTATTGAAGCAGGGATTAAGAGGGAGTTCAGTGTTCCCTATAATCCACAACAAAATGGTATTGCCGAAAGGAAGAATAGGTCTATTGTGGAAGCAGTGAAAGCTATGATCCATGATCAAGACTTACAAATCTCTCTTTGGGCTGAAGCATCAAGAACAACTGTCTATGTTCAAAACAGGAGTCCCCACAGGATCTTAGAGAATAAAACTCCCGAAGAAGCATTCTCAGGCGTGAAGCCTGAAGTTAGTCATTTGAGGATCTTTGGCTGTCCAGTCTATGTTCATATTCCAAAGGAAAAGAGAACAAAGCTAGAACCTTCTGGGAAGAAAGGAATTCTTGTAGGCTACAGTGAGACATCAAAAGCTTACAGGATCTACATTCCGGGACAGAAGTCTATTGAGATTAGTAGAGACGTCACATTTGAGGAAGATGTTGCTTATAGGAAGTCCAAAGGCACTCCGATGGAGGTCGATGAAGAAGAACCTCCTCAAGATATGGAAGTTGACCATATCCCGGAGAATCTGGAGGAGGATACAGAACCTAAAGAAGATATTGATCCAGCTGAGCCTTTGGATCCTACTGATGGGCCTCTAGACATTGTGATTGGAAAGAAAAGACCCCTTTGGGCCCGCAGGACAATGCAGGAAGCAGAAAGGTTTGTAGCTCCAAGAGGAACCTTCAGAGAAAGCAAGAGACCTCACAAGTTCTCTAGCTATGTTGCCTTGATGAGTCAGATTATTGAGTCAGAACCTTCAAATGTTGAAGAAGCCTCTAGTCAACAAGTATGGAAAGATGCCATGATTGAGGAGTATCAGTCTATACTTAAGAACGATGTGTGGGATATAGTCCCTAGACCCAAAGACAAATCTGTGGTGTCTTCTAAGTGGCTCTTCAAGATCAAGCATGCAGCTGATGGGAGCATTGAGAAACACAAGGCTAGATTTGTGGCTAGAGGGTTCTCACAAAAAAGAGGGAGTTGACTATGAAGAAACCTTTGCTCCTGTGGCTCGTTACACGTCTGTTAGAACCATCATTGCTATTGCTGCATCTAGAGGATGGAAGATTCACCAAATGGATGTAAAGACAGCTTTTCTGAATGGCATAATAGAAGAAGAGGTTTACATTGAGCAACCAGAAGGATTTGAGGTACATGAGAAAGAATCTCATGTCCGCAAGTTGAAGAAGGCCTTGTATGGTCTTAAACAAGCTCCTCGTGCTTGGTATGAAAGAATTGATCAGTACCTTTCAAGTTTGGGTTTCTCAAAGAATGATGCAGATTCTAACCTCTATTTCAAGGTAGTAAATGGTGAAGCATTGATTTTAGTTTTATATGTTGATGACTTAATCATTACTGGTGAAGAACATCTAATACTAAAATGCAAGAAGGAATTAGCTTCAGAGTTTGAGATGAAGAATCTAGGTCTTATGCATTACTTTCTTGGCTTAGAAGTTTGGCAAAAGCCAAAGGAGATGATTCTAAGTCAAGGCAAGTATACTGTTGACATTCTCAAAAGGTTTGGTATGCTTGACTGCAAACCTATGTCTACACCCATGGAGTCTAATTTAGATAAGTTGAAAGAAGCTGCAGCTAGTTCAGAACCAGTGGATTCTACGATGTATAGACAATTGATTGGTTCATTGATGTATCTAGTTAACACTAGACCTAATATCTGCTATGCAGTGAGTGCACTTAGCCAGTTTATGTGTGAACCAAAGCAAATACATCTTGTAGCAGCTAAACATATCCTGAGATATTTATGTGGCACAATTGGATATGGGTTGAGATATTCCTCAAATGTGGATTTGGAGCTGCATGGTTTTACTGATTCTGATTGGGCAGGATGTGTCTCAGATCGGAAGAGTACTTCGGGTTGTTGCTTCAGTTTGGGGACTGCTATGATCTCCTGGTGTAGCAGGAAACAGTCTTCAGTGGCCTTGAGTACAACTGAAGCAGAGTATATTGCAGCTTGTGTGGCAGCTCGTGAGGCAGTGTGGCTTCGAAAGCTCCTTGCAGGATTGTTTGGTCAATCAATGGAGCCTACTATCATACACTGTGATAATCAAAGCTGTGTGAAGCTTTCTGTCAATCCTGTGTTTCATGACATAACAAAACATGTTGAGATCAAGTACCACTATATTAGAGATATGGTGCAAAGGAAAGCTATACAGTTGAGGTATATCAGCACTGAAGAGCAAACGGCAGACATTCTCACCAAGCCTCTCGCCAGGATGAAGTTTGTATACTTCCGAGAGAAACTTGGTATGGTGGAGAATGCAGCCTTGACCGAGAAAGAGTCTCAGTAATCAGTGATCCTTGTTGAGAATGCAACTCTCTGCTGAGTGAGAGTTGAGGTGAAAGCCCTTGTTAATACAATTCTCTGCTGAGAGAGAGTTGAGGTGTAAGTCCTTGATAATGCAATTCTCTGATGAGAGAGAGTTGAGGTGAAAGCCCTTGTTTCCACCCTCTGGGAGAAGCTATGGTGGATGTCATGTGTGTGACTCCATGACAACATCATGTGAGAGAATCCGTGATGAGTTTTTACCATCTATGGGAGTAGCCATAATGGTTAATATCACGCTGAGGTGATATTTTATTTTGTTTTCATTCTAACATAATGTGTCTTGTGCAGATGGAAGTTCATCCCTAGCTGAGAGGGAGTGTTGATGTTAATGCAGCGTCGGTCTTCACTAGTACATGGGCCGACCTTATATTTAAGATATATAATGTACTTATTCTGGCCGACCTCATTTGTTATTTAAATATCTATCAAAAAGGCCGACCCATATGAAGAGGCGCCAAGAAGCTATATATACAAGGTTACCTTTTGATGGTAACACACATTCGAATATACACAATAGAAGTTCGCTATTTTGGCAGAGCAGAATTCGCAGTTATAGAAGAAGTTCATACTTGAACAGCAGATCATCATTTTGTAGCAGCAGACCGATCTCAAGGAGAAACATATTAAGTTCATACTTGAACAACAAATCATCATTTTGTAGCAGCAGACCGATCTCAAGGAGAAACATATTCATTTGTATCTTTGCATCTAGGAGAGATACTATTATTCATTGTATCAAATTCGGCATTGTGTTGGGCCTGAGTTCAAGCAGATTTCTGCTCTTATTCCTTAAATATATAAGAGATATATTTGCTGGGTTTTTCTCCCTCAAGAGGAGGGTTTTCCCAGGGTATCTTGTTGTGTTCATTGTCTTATGTGTTACATTTCTATTATTCAATTGATTAAATAATCTTCGATCTAAGAAACATCTAACGACTTACAACACCTCGGTAGATCAATCTCGGATATCTATAAGTCCTTGCCGGTAAATAGATAACATAAGAACTCATAAAATGATTTAGTCTCCTCCAAATTTATCAGCTGCTCATGGATGTTGTCACTGATCATCCTTGACCAGTTGAACATTCTAACACCGAAGGTGATCTCTCGATGAAAAAGTACATCCATGTCTCGAATAGTGCACCTTGAGGGTTGCCCACTATCCTATTCAATAGAAAAATAATGTCGCCATAATCTTCCTTGAAATCTATCCGGCGTAATTTCTTGGGCATCTTCTTTATAGAAGGCCTTGGCTTCTCCAACCACTCCTTGTTGAGATTGGTAGCACACTGATCCCTTTGGTCTTCGAAAAGTTTCCTTGCATCTTCCTGAGTTTTATATTAGGTTCGGTGGTAGTTGGGAATACTGAACGCTTCTTGGACAGCCAACTCTTCGAGGTGTGCTAAAATTCTTCCATCAGGTGCAATGATTTGTCTTTCTTGCGGGTTGTAATGTCGGGCGCATTCTACTATCAGCTCAGCACACTGTACAGCCGGAGGAAATCCAGCTGCCTGCGAGATACCATTCCGCACCATTCTCCGAGCGATGGCCGTCTGTAGGAGTCCATCTTTGCTGTACATTTTCTTTCTGAAATCCTCGAGGTCCACATGTCCAAGGTCTGTGTCCGTGACGTTCTTCCACTTGGAGTTAATTTTTGATTCTGGCTAAACTCCTTTGCTTGCGAACTTCATCTGTGCTTTTACGGAAGATTCTCCCAGGATGGTCTTCAACCTGCAATAAAAGAATTAACATTAGTGTCGAGACTTTTAAATCTGCTTTTTTCGAGCCTTCATTTGAAAGTTTTTATTTTCAGCTTGCTGAAAAGATAAATTTCTGCGAAAAAGCAAGCTAAAAAAAATAAAAACACTTAGTAAATTTTTGCGAGGATAAATAAAGACAGAAGAAAACAATAAAGAATTCCATCAAACTCTAGAATCTAGAATTATACTCTTTGGATGCATGGCGGACTTTGAAGTGCCTTTGCCATTTCTTTTCTCCTTATGGCGGACTTGGCTTTGTCCTTGCCATAGGCAAGGGTGGACTTTCCATGCTCTTTGCCATCCCATTTCCTCTTCTAGGCGGACTTGCCATGCTCTTGGCCCTTGTCTTATCTGGGCGAATTTATTTAGACTTAGACTATTTTTATCCTCGATTGCCATGAATTTGGATCATCAAACCTTCGCCATATACCTTGATTTTTCGTGATTTTTCATTGCTTTTTCGATCATTTTCAATGTTTGCTTGTTTTTTGTTGCTTTTCTTTCTCTTAGGAGGAAACGTTGACTTCATGACCAATGGGACCCCGAAATAGAAACTTTCTAAAAATAGAAAAAGCAAAAAAAAAAACATCCCTAAAAAATAGGAACTCTAGAATGTTCCAAAAGTGCCAAAAATAAAAAAAGCTAAAAAAGCAAAAAAACAAAAACCCCTAAAAAATAGGAAGTGTCAGAATTGACTCAAAGCACAGGCGATCCTCGTCTTCCGGACCTTCTAAGCACTTCCATGGCGTCTATGCACAGTTTCGGGCTCAAATTCTGTACTTGGCTCCGGTGACACCTCAAAACTCTAACATGAAACTCTCAGAGCAAAAGAACTTATGAAATTGCAACTCAAAGCAAACCACCGAGGGTCCCCTTTGCAATGGGGTGATGTGTGAAATAGGTCACAACAGGATTCACTAGAGAATAACACATGACAAAGAGGTCCACAACAAGTTGTAGTGCCAATGTACACAAGTGAAAACTAAGCATCTTTTCTAAGATAAATTATATTTACTTTCTAAATCATTTAATTAACCATAGCATTATTTGGAATTGAGATTGAGATTGACTCAACAAACCAAAAGTATAAAAGGAATTCAAGTCCTTGGGATTTAGTTTGGTGCTAGTCAAACAATTTTATTTTAAGCTTTTTAATACTAGAGTGGGGTTCTAGGGGCAGCGACCCCTAGTGGGGTCGTGGGGGCTGTTAGTGGGGTTTACATCTCATGCCCAAATTAAAGCCTAAGAGGCCACAAGGACCTTCATGTTGCATTCACCTTTTTCTTGTTTTTTCATTTCTTTTATGTTAACTATTTTTTTCCATTGTGAGGGAACTTCCTCTTCCTTTTTCTCTCTTCCTCTTTTGATGATTGCAGTAGAGTATGGGCTAGTGTATGCATTTCTTTTTCGGATTATTTTTAATGATTTATTTTTTCTGGGGGGAGGGCAGGAAATTGGGATCCTTTGTCATCTTGGGGATAGTAAAGAGACATCTGCATGTCCCCCAACCACCTTAGGTATGGCATGGTTCCTGATGTCCCTAGAGGAAAATGTCTCCAAGGATTGTCTCCCTTCACACAATTGAGTTACAAATCTTGCAGAACAATTGACGACAAATGTCAGTTTTTTGGGGTTTAACTCTGTTTTATTCCCTTTTTTTCTGGTTCACTGAGTCTGAATGTTTATAAGCAGACTATGCTTATGAACCATGAGTGAGTTACTTGCCAGGCTGAAAAGCTTAAGAGTCTGGCGAGCACTCACTGAGTTTTAGAACCTTGCTCCAAAAATTAAAGTTTTCTCCAGTGAGTTTCTGAGAGTTGGCTAACACTAAACTTTGGATGTTAGCAATGTATGACAGCAGATAGAGACCTCAAAAGACCAGAAAAAATCTTCAACCAGACTACTTTTGAAATATCCCAAACAGTATATATGCAAACATTCTGATTTTTTTGTAACATAAAATGATGCTCTAGTTTTCTGATTTTCAATTTCTGCTTAAACCCTAGTGAGCTGATATAATTTTCTGAGTTTTTTATGCATGAACAGCAGTACATAATGCAACCAAAAAGTAGGTAAACTTATAGCAGACTACAATAGCATTAAATCATCAACATAGTTCGACTAGATTCATCATTATGAGCCATTATATTTCTGATATTCAACCTCCAATCTGCTGCTAAAAATATGACTGCAAATTACAAAGGAAATTGGGCCTCAAACATGCGCCACAACATGAAGAAACCCCAATGATGCAAGTGCAGATCTAACCCTAGCTGGGCGAAGTTGCTCCAGCCACAAACATGCAACTAAACGATGAAGTAACAACTCTAAAACTTTACCAAGGGGTGCGCTGGCCTGCTGGACTGATGTTAGGGTTTTTCCACCCTAGAAAATCTGAAGTAGAACCTCCAACTTGCACAACTCGCTCTTCAAATCAGATATCTAAAACGCTGATGCAAAACTGAACATGAAAACTAGCAATTATCTCCAATGAAGCACATAGGAACCTCCATCATGAAGTACTCCATGGAAGAAGCTAGGGTTTTGTCCAACTTCTCCTTAATTTTCAAGGGTTTCTATCCTTAGAGAATTAGCCAAAGTGCAGAGCAGAAAAACAGATAACAAATATTCGATGATGATTAATGCCTCCAAACTCACCTTGTATAAATACACATCTCCTTATGACTCCCAATCTGGCCAACCTAGCTCTAGGCGCCAAACTTGCATTTAAAAATTGTTTTTAATTCATTTTCCCTCCTTTTGGGCTCCCAAAACGACTTTTGCTTTCGCTTTTTATTTTTTATTATTTATCACTCTTATCCTTCCAAAAAGGGGCCGCCCCCGCAATATAAAAATATATAAAATATTCTGGTATAAAATATTCAAAATTTAAATATTGTTTTCCCTCCCTTTGGCACCAAAATTGGAATGATTGAATAATATTAATTTTCCTCCCTAGCTTGCCCAAAAGGGACATTACAACTATCAGCAAATTTAGTTTGTTATCAGGGGTTTAAACAGACTTATTTAAAAAAATGAGAACTTTGCAATGGTGTTTTCCAAGGAAAGGGTTAGTACAGAGAAGAGAGAACAGCAATTTCCCAAAAATTACATGTCTAGAACTTAATAAACTTATCTTCAAAACCCCTGCAGCTGACTGACTGTTTCCTCAAATTTCTGCTTCTGCGTGATGCCCTTCAATGACCAACCTTTGCTACCTGTAAATTTCGGCTCTGCCCACAAACTGTTCTGACTTGCAATGTTTTAAAATCAGATTCTGGATGGATTTCAATCATCAAAAGACCCTGCATTTATGAAGCACGCATGTGATTGGCTTTGACACCAAATGTTGTAAGGTGGCGATGAGCATAATGGGCACACGTTAGAATGTGTGTGCACACTTATTTATTAATGAGGGAGGAAGTTATATTAGTTTTAACATACATTCACATTGTATAAGTTACTTATGTTATTAGACATTTTTGAAGTATAAATCATTGTCATGCCCCTGAAATTGTAACACCAAATATGGAATATTGAAATACAAGTAACAAAATTGAATAAATATCAAAATATAAATATAAGTAATTGCCATTTAAATATTATAGTTATAATATCATAGATAATATTATAATTATAATATAATTATCATAATATGAAGTAGAACAATTAATAATATTGTAAATATCATAATAATAATAATATTAATATTCAAGAAACTAATATTATATGACTATGCCTTAATTAATAAGTAAATCTAAGAGTATCAATTAACTATACCAAGGAGGCTGACTTTTCATTATGATTAAAGAGCATTGATGCATTATATTAACAAAGACATGCCTCTCATAAGGGTGCGAATAACTTAGAGAATGGGGGGACGTGTCATTTGCTCAAATCAGGGTATTAAAGATTAGACATTGCCAAGCAAAAGGCTATCAAACAGAGGGGAATTTTAAGACAGTCTTAAGGCAGAAGTAAGGCAATCCATAAACATCCAAGGAGGCATCGATTGGAGGAGATATAGGGAATATAGTATAGAGAACAGAAAGAACAGATTGGGGAACGGAATAGGAGGTCATTCAATAGAGAAGGGGATCATATTAATAAGCAGCGGTTTAATTAGAGGCAGCGGTTGAGATCTGTGGAAAGGCAGCGATCAGAGCAGTATTCAAATAGATGTTTTAATGAGAATAAAGAAACAATAATTAAGGAAAATATGCAGACCAAATATATATACAGGTCTTAAGGAAGTAAGCAACAGTTGAAAGGAGATGTACGAGGCAACAATCAGCAACAAGGGGAGTAAGTAAATGTACTCACATATAAATATATAAGTTAAATATAAATATATATGTTTATAGAAAAGTGATTATTGGAAGATTGAAATCAACTAGAAGGGTATATATATATATATATATTTTTGGGTAAGCACTACCATTATGGGGGTAGCTCCCAATATTGGAAAAATGAAAAGGTTACAAGACCTGCTGGAAAAACAGCTTGAAAGCAAAAGCCAAGGCATCGCCTCTTGCACTCTTTGCTAGCAATTCAGACAACGCCTCATAAGTTTAACACTGAAGTATTAGTATCCTCTGCCTGTATTGCACCAAATCCAGTCCTTCTCGATTCAGCCAATACTAGAGAACCATGATCGGACTCTTCATATTGTTGAGCTTAACTATGCCAAGATCCAGGGCTCGAACCATAGGAAGGGGAAAGCACCAACAAAGTCCCTTAGAGAGCCCGAATAAGAGCTTTCCAAGCCATCTGGAATACGCCAAGAACCCGGTTCACTAACCGTAAGGAGTAGCTGGAAAGATGTTGACCACCACCACAAAGATGAAGAGCATGTATTACCCTTGCTATGCTTTGCCCACAGGACATCCCTTCTCTTTTTCAGAAATTTTCTTTAGCTCGCTAGGAAGGGAAAACTCATCGAATATGGTTTCCGCTTCCACCAGAAGTACACCTCGATTAGCCAACCAATCCGCTGTGGCGTTCGCCTCCCTATACACATGGCTCAGAGTGAAGTCCTCAAGATTTTCCAACAGATCCAAAACTTTCGATACCCATGGTTTTAGCTTCCAGTTTGGCATATTTTTCTTCGTCACTGCTGAAATGCACACCTGCGAGTCTCCCTCCACATCCACCACTCTAAAGCCTCTTTCCAAACAAAGGTGTATGCCTCTGGCCAATGCTTCAATCTCAACCTCGTTATTGGTGGCAAAGCCGATCTTCCTAGCCAAAGCGAAGATACATCTCCCTGCATCATCCCTTAAAACACATCCCTTATATATGTATGATATAAAATTAAGCAATAATGATGCTTGCAGCAATAATTAATCCTTATTAGTAATTATTCCATTGAAACCCTGTTGTTTCTCTTTAAGCCATATGTTTCTGAATATTGAGAACAGATTGATTAGAGAAGAGAAAAGATACAAGCCCGGCAACAGATTTGTCCGTACATCAGAAGGGATTACTGTTATCAGACATCTCTCTCTCTCTCTCTATATATATATATAATATTTAGGCGGTGTATTTCTGCCATTCATTGTTTACATGTGTATGCATCTTGCCATGAATAGTTAAATAAGTTTCATGTATAATTTCTGATGATAAATATGCATGAGTGTCTGAAACCCACCTTGTGGGAAGGGCTTGAGGTGAAGTGGTAAGAGCTTAAAAGAGCCCACTTGCGACCTCCGCCCAATTCCACAATGAGGATGGGCTTGGGGTGAAGTGGTAAGTGCCAAAAGAGCTTGCTTGCGACCTCCGCCCAATCCCACAAGCTGGCAAGTGTCTTTTGGGAGTCGTGGCCTTGATGGGGAAAGCAGATAGAAGTCGCCAAGGGGGAGGGCTGTGGTATACACCCTCTTAGGCTTGGTATATGGCTCTGGGCGGACCCATCATGTCCCTTCTCCCACAATTCTAATATGCTTGCTTTGTGGATAATCTATGGATGTGATGCAATTGTCTAACCCTAACAAGCATATATACATGTTGCATATATTGTTCATGTGGTGAATGCAGAATTCCAATCCAAGATTACATCCTTAAATAGATATTTATTTAATAAGTGAAACCCTAACCCTAATTTGTTGCAATTTGTGATTGTTAGGAGAATTCCAGGGCAAATCGGGATAGTGGACATTACAATATTATAATAATTTATATCCTATCTTATACATTAATACCTTATGTCTAATTTAAAGATGAATAACACTTTCCAACCCTAATAGGAAAGAAATAGAAAATAAACTTATTGTTAGATCTGAAATGTTATCCACACATCATTGCCAATCTATTTAATCTTGTCCATTTCTTTTTCCTATTAAATACATGGTAGGGTTTTATGTTCCAATGCTGGCAATGTTAGTTTTATGATCAGATGTGAATAAACAGATTTCAATTCAAATTCAGACAAGTAGACATAGAATATACCCTGAGAAAACCCTCCAACTTGAGGGAGAAAAACCCAGCAACAATATATCACTTATATATTGAATGTGAAACAATAATCTCTTTTACAATGAGGCCGATTATGAGGCCAAGCAACAACACCACAACTTGATGCCAACACAGAATAATATACAACTCCTTGCTGATAATAAACTCAGCCTCCTTCAAGACTTCGATCTGCACTTGTATCAACTCGAACTTATGAATAGAATGGATGATGTACAAGGAGTGAGCATCGTGCATATATACAAGAGAGAAAGATTGCGTCCCTTCAATACCATCATGTCGACCTTCAATAAAATCGTGTCTCTTCAAGGGTGGCGGATAAGAACAAGTTGGCCACATTTAATTATTAACAATAATTAAATATTATATATTTTGTTTGCAAGTGAAGCGCCCCTTCACATTCAAATCGGTCTTAATAAATTGAATAGTCGAAAGGCTATATGAGATTTATTATTTCGAGTCATGGCTGGAAGTGATGCTCGACACTGTAACATCGACACTCCCTCTTAGCTAGGGAGAAAGTCTTCCAGCTAACCAATATCATGGAGTCTCTCAACATGACATCCACAATGGCTACACCCATATGTGGAAAGAGCTCATCACGGAATCACTCAACGTGATATCAACCATCATGGATACTCCCATGTATGGTAAAGCATATGTGTACAAGTGCCCATCACAGAATCACTCAACGTGATGTCGTCATCTCATCATGACATTCACCATGGCTACTCCCAGAGGGTGAATAAACACAAGTACAAGAAAATCATCACGGACTCTCTCACATGATGTTGTCATGGAGTCACTCGACATGACATCCACCATGGCTACTCCCAGATGGTGGAAACAAGGGCTTTCACCTCAAATTTCTCTCTCATAGAGAAAGATGCATTAGCAAATCACAGAAGATCACTGAAGTTGAGTCTCCCTCTCAGCTAGGGCTTCATTCTCCACAATACCAAGCTTGTCTCGAAAGTACACAAACTTTACTCTGGAGAGAGGCTTGGTGAGAATGTCTGCCGTCTGCTCATCAGTGCTAATATACTTCAATTGGATAGCTTTCCTCAATACCATATCTCTGATATAGTGGTATTTGATCTCAACATGTTTTGTTCTATCATGAAACACTGGATTGACAAAAAGCTTCACACAACTTTGATTATGAGAATGAATGACAGTTGGCTCCAATGATTGTCCAAACAATCTTGCAAGGAGCTTCCGAAGCCACACTGCTTCTCAGGTTGCTACACAAGTTGCAATATACTCGGCCTCTGCGGTGCTCAGTGCCACTGAAGACTGCTTCCTACTACACCAGGAGATCATAGCAGAACCCAAACTGAAACAACATCCAGAGGTGCTTTTCTGATCAGCAACACACCCTGCCCAATCAGAATCAGAATATCCATGCAGCTTCAAGTCCATACCAGAAGAATATCTCAAGACATACCCAACTGTGCCACGCAAGTATCTCAGGATATGCTTTTCTGCAACTAGGTATATTTGCCTTGGTTCACACATGAACCGACTAAGTGCACTCACTGCATAGAAATTTTTTGGTCTAGTATTGACTAGATACATCAATGATCGAATCAACTGCCTGTACATAGTAGGATCCACCAGATTTGAACTAGTTGTAGCCTCTTTTAACTTCTGAAAATTGGTTTCCATAGGTGTAGACATGGATTTGCAATCCATCATACCAAATCTCTTCAAGATGTCAATTGTATACTTCCCTTGACTCAGAATGATCTCATTAGGCCTCTGCCATACTTTTAAACCAAGGAAGTAATGCATGTACTTAAGATCCTTCATTTCAAATTCAGAAGCCAACTCCTTGCATTTGATAATGGGGTGTTCTTCTCCAGTAAGAAATAGATCATCAACATAGAGGACCAAGATCAATGCTTCGCCATCAATTACCTTGAAGTACAGGTTTGAATCAGCATCATTCTTGGAGAAGCCCAAGCTCAGTAGGTATTGATCAATCCTCTCATACCACGCACGAGGAGCCTGCTTAAGGCCATACAAAGCCTTCTTTAATCTGCAAACATGAGACTCCTTCCCATGAACCTCAAATCCATCAGGTTGCTCAATATATACCTCTTCTTCAATTACACCATTTAGAAATGCTGTCTTCACGTCCATCTGGTGTAACTTCCATCCTTTAGCCGTTGCAATAGCAATGATAGTCCTGATGGAGTATAACGAGCAACTGGAGCAAATGTTTCCTCATAGTCTATTCCCTCTTTCTGAGAGAACCCCCTAGCCACAAATCTAGCCTTGTACTTCTCAATGCTTCCATCAACTGCATGCTTGATCTTAAACAACCACTTAGAAGATACAACTGATTTTCCTTCTGGTCTAGGTACTATATCCTAAACATCGTTCTTGAGGATAGATTGATACTCTTCAGTCATAGCATCTCTCCATACTTGCTGACTTGAAGCTTCCTCAACATTGGAAGGCTCAGATTCAATCATTTGACTCATCAATGCAACATAGCTTGAAAAATTCCGAGGTCTTTTGCTTTCTCTAAATGTTCCTCTAGGGGCTGCAAACTTTTCTGCCTCCTGCATTGTATGCCTAACTCATAGAGGTCTCTTTCGACCAATAACAATGTCTCTAGGCCCATCAGTAGGTTCCAAAGGCTCAACTGGGTCACCATCTTCTTTTGGCTTAGGAGACTCCCTCTGAATCTCAGGAGTATGGTCAACTTCCATGTCTTGAGGAGTCTCATGGTCTTCATTATCTATCTCCATGAGAGAGCCTTTAGATCTCTTGAATGCATCATCCTCTTCAAATGTAACATCCCTTCTAATCTCTATTAGTTTCTGACCTGGAATGTAAATCTTGTAGGCTTTTGAAGATTCACTGTAGCCCACAAATACTCCCTTCTTGCCAGATGGTTCCAACTTAGTCCTTTTATCTTTAGGCACATGAACATACACAGGACAACCAAAGATTCTCAAATGGCTGACTTCGGGCTTCACACCTGTGAAAGCTTCTTTAGGAGTCATGTTCTCCAAGATATGATAAGGGCACCGATTCTGAACATACACAGCTGTCCTAGATGCCTCGGCCCAAAGGAAGGTTTGCAGATCTTGATCATGGATCATGGCTCTAGCTGCTTCTAATATGGATCTGTTCTTCCTTTCTGCTACACCATTTTGTTGTGGATTGTAGGGGACACAAAACTCCCTCTTAATTCCTGCCTCAACACAAAAGTTACGAAAGCTTCTAGAGATGTATTCTCCTGTGTTGTCAGATCTCAGAACTTTGATCCTCTTCTCGGACAAGTTCTCTACTTGAGCTTTAAATTCCTTGAATTTCTCAAGTACTTCCTCAGATTCTTTAGTCTTTAAGAAATAAATCCAAGTCTTTCTAGAGTAGTCATCAATGAAAATTACATAATACAAGAAACCACTCAAAGAAGCAATAGACATTGGACCACATAGATCAGAATGAACAAGATCTAGAATGCATTTGGATCTACTTTCACTACTATGAAAAGGTCCTTTAGTATTCTTACCCAAAGCGCATCCTCGGCAAGTACCTTCATGCTCCTGGCTGAGTTTAGGAAAGCCAGTAACCATCTTCTCCATGGTTGGAAGTGCTCTAAAGTGAAGGTGAGCAAGTCTTCTATGCCAAAGCTCACATGAACTTGATGAATTATGCAACAAAGCCTGTAGTGGACGAGTGCAAAGTGTGTAGAGACATTCTTGCCGAACACCAATCACTCGAGCTGACTTGATGCTAGAGTTCTTTGGCCATGCAAGAACTTTTCCTTCAGAGAATGTAACTTGATATCCTTTATCTTCCAAGGCTGAAATAGAGACAAGGTTCCTCTTGATTCCTGTTATGAATAGTACATCACTCAACTGAAGAGAGATGCTAGAATCTAAGTGAAGAGAGGAGGTTCCAACACCTTTCACCGAATAGCATGCATCATCTCCAATTATGACTTGAATACTTGTATCTCTCTCTACCAAATTTGAAAGATGTTCTCTAAATCTAGTAATGTGACGAGAGGCACCACTATCAATCAACCAAGTGTTGCTATCCGTTGGAACATTGCTTGATAAGGCAAAATAGAATAGAAATCCACTTGACTCCTTCTGAGGAGAGATTTCACCCACATCCGCAACTGAAGCATGTTGCTTAGGTCTAGTTGGACAATTTTTTGCATAGTGACCAAACTTGTCACATCTGAAGCACTGTAAGTGGGAAAGATCTTTCTTCTTCTTAGATGCAAGAGCACCATTTGATCTTCTATCTTTGTTCCTCTTGAAGTTGCCTTTCTTCCCTTCTCTTCCTTTCCTCTTAGAAGATTGAGCGGCAAGTACATGAATCTCCTCATTGGTAGAACTTTGCTCACTGCCTCTTGCTGCTAATCTCGACTCCTCTTAAATGCAATCTTCTCTCAAGCGATCAAACTTAGGTAGCTTTGATCTTGCACTAATACCTTGGATAAATGGTTCCCAAGATTGAGGGACCATTAAGAGCCAACATAGCCAAATCCTTATCATCAACCATATACCCAATGGTAGAGAGTTGATCTCTCAATTTAGTGATCTTCATGAAGAAGGACATGACAAAATCTCCTTTCGCCATCTTGACATGATGAAGCTGTTGCTTCAAGGCAAGAGCTCTACTTGTATTATTGAACTCATACATTTCCCCCAAGGTTTTGAACATTTCTCTTGCTGTCTTCAACTTGGAGATAATCGGCACAAGGTGGTCCTTTACAGAATCAACCAAAATCTTTCTCGCCTTAGTGCCATTCTTCTTCCATTGTGGCTTCTCATTTTCATCGGAAGGTTCGGGAACTTCGTTCTCCACGAACTCAGCGATCTCATTTTCTTCCAATGCAAGCAATACTCTAAACTTCCAAGAGGTGAAGTTGGAAGCCCCTTCAAGTCTATCTTCAATCTTAAGCCCGTTCACCATTTTCGAAGATGAGATAGACACAAGAAGATGATAACAAGAATGGAAGATAATTCTGCTTATAAAATTTCGATCACGATCTTTCTTAAACCTGCTTTGATACCATGTTAGTTTTATGATCAGATGTGAATAAACAGATTTTAATTCAAGTTCAGACAAGTAGACACAGAATATACCCTGGGGAAACCCTCCAACTTGAGGGAGAAAAACCCAGCAACAATATATCACTTATATATTGAATGTGAACAATAATCTCTTTTACAATGAGGCCGATTATGAGGCCAAGCAACAGCACCACAACTTGATACCAACACAGAATAATATATAACTCCTTGCTGATAATAAACTCAGCCTCCTTCAAGACTTCAATCTGCACTTGATGAATTCACACTTGTATCAACTCGAACTTATGAATAGAATGGATGATGTAAAAGGAGTGAGCATCACGCATATATACAAGAGAGAAAGATCATGTCCCTTCAATACCATCATGTCGGCCTCCAATAAAATCGTGTCTCTTCAAGGGTGGCGGATAAGAACAAGTTGGCCACATTTAATTATTAACAATAATTAAATATTATATATTTTGTTTGCAAGTGAAGCGCCCCTTCACATTCAAATCAGTCTCAATAAATTGAATAGCCAAAAGGCTATATGAGATTTATTATTTCGAGTTGTGGCTGGAAGTGATGCCCGACGCTGTAACATCAACAGGCAGTCTCTTCTTATTTTCATAAATGACCCTGATTATGTCATTTCTCCATTTCTTTTCCTTTTGTCATAACTTTACTGTAAAGTTTTGCATCATTGGTTTGATTGTTTTCAGGACATGGTTGAAAACTCAGTATGATAAGTGAATTTCCTAGCTAGTATTATATCCATGTATATGTGCAGAAATTTGTCTTTACTAGCATTTTGTACAGCATTTCAAGTACCTAATATTTAATAAGAAATGATTTTGCAGGTGATGTTTTCTATGCCAACTGGGAAGGTTTACTTCGTGGTGTTACTGCAGTTGTTTCTACAGTCGGAGGCTTTGGTACAAATGAACAAATGGAGAAAATAAATGGAGAAGCTAATGTTTTGGCTGTAGATGCTGCCAGTAGGTCTGGTTAGTAACTGTTGACTACTTATTAGTTATTTTTTGAGTTCCTCATTCTTCCTAGGTGGTACATGGGCATGGAACAGAAATGGGGTAATTGCAGGTGGCCATTTAAACTTAAACAAGGCAAATAAGGGTATCACCAACAAATTGTTTTTGAATTCAAATTCCTCTTTCTACTCTAATATTTCTTGTAAGTGTAATGAAATGGTATTCCAGTTCTGTCCTTTTTCTTGAAAGTAATTTGTTTCCTCCATATGGGATTCATAAGCCTTCATATTTATCTAGAAATGATATTTTTGATTTTTACTGTAGAGGTTCTATTAGGGGGTCCCATCCCATTACACAACACAAACAAAAGACCAACCCCATATGCCAGAAGGGACCCATGCAAGAGGCCCAAGACCAGAAAAAGCCATGGAACTGCAAAATGCTGCCACGTCCAATCAAAGTACAGAAAACAACTACCACTAACAGCCAAAACAATATAAACACTACCATACACAGGACTAAACTACTAAGATTACATTATCCAACAACCTGAGACTACCATAGACAGGATAGCCAAAATATAAAAACCCATATGTACCCACTGGGCAGAGAACAGTAACTGAACATAGTACTAAACATAAATTCATTAAATGCCAGGTGAACCCCATGATGGAACCTTGGCACCACCATGAACTGGTTACCACCTTTCACCTATCCTTAAGGGAATACCATCACCTGAAACTGGCACTATAACAGCCATAACTCTGGCCTGCAAACTGAGTGTGACAAGTTTCTGTTGGCAAACACTTGGAGGAATTATCCACTCGTGATTTCCTGGAGCCCATCATGCTGAGTCACCACCATATGCCTAATGACCTGTCGCAGATCTTGAAACAGCTCCATTAGGATGCCTACATCTCTGCTCAATAAATTGAAGTCCACTGAGATCTCATCTTGTGCCTGAACCAAAGAGAAACACCCAGCAGAAGGCTGCACTGTGGGCAGAGGACCAGAAATTGCCACCACCTGATCCTGTACCCTCATTACATCCTTCTCTGCATCACTCAAGGAAATCAGCTCTGCTATCCATTGATGCACCTTGGCATCCCTGTTTGCTCCTCCATTTTGTTTTGAAAATCTGCTAATAACATAGCTTGCGACCTGTTTAAACCAGTTACTTCCGCTCTATCAGGGCTCAGTTTATCTTTAAACGAGTTCAGAATCTGCACATTAGGACAATGAAAAATCTTTTTTAACCTAAGTCTGAAACATGCCCTTTTGAGAGTGGGTCCCTAGGGGCCCTTGCTCCAGCTTACCATTATCAGAAGACTCACACCTAACCAACTAGCACCAAACATATCTGCATACTGTAAAGCCCACACCCTCATGCACCAAATCACTGTTAAACACCATTTGTAGAACTGCATGCTGCACTTAAAGCCCTAACAGCACACTTCTTCAATTGCCTAGAATCCTCTAGAGCATGTTCACATGCATGCATGCCACACCATAATTAAACTGACTTAAAGACCCATAGTGACAGTCCTATACACCATAAAAATGCCACAATGAGATAGCCAAATAAGCTACCCTTCGTCTAAAACCCTATCATGAGTATATCACAAAAGAGATTAGGAGAGGTTATCTTACATTATGTAATCAATTAGGTCCCCCCAATCTCTCATATTATTACTTTCCAAGGAAGAGAATTCAGTTTGAAGCACTCTCTTGATTCTCAAGGTAATTTGCAACAGAATTCTGTTCTCTATAGCAGTGCTCAAATGAAGTGCATTAAAATTTGCTAATCCGTATATGTATTTCTTCAAGATATGACCAACGTCTCCAGTTGGGACTGAATTTTACTGCTTCAATCACCATTTTGGAGCTGCTTTTGTTCCTGCAAGAAGTGCTTTCCATTCCAGCTCATTGTTAGTTTTGATGCCTATATGCATAGATCCTTCCATCAACATTTCTCTATGCACATCCCTTATGACAAGTCCTGCACCAGCCATGCCTGGGTTCCCTTTTGAGGCACCATCAAAATTTATTTGGACTTTCTCTTGTGGTGGCTTTCACTATTTGTTTCCTTTTCTCTTATCCTATGAAAAAAAATATCAATAAATCAATAGTTGCTTCTCTGTACCAGAGCAGACTTCTGCATTAAAATTGCTGCACAAGGGTTACTTTCCCCATCATTCATGCATCCGTACAGATGTTTTACTATAATGCATCTTACTTATAATCCTATTAGTGGAGCAAACCTCACATTGGAAGTTAGATTAAGAAAAACCTGTTCACTCCCCATACTCTTGTTGTACCTTCTTTAGTAATATTCAAAGTCATCCTATCTTATTTTCTTATCATTTTCACCTGCATTGTCCTCTGTTTTGTGCAGCACCGTGTCTTGTTTCATGGACCCTTATTGCTTGCCTAATGCCTTCTATCTCTAGCAATTTGTCTACTGAGTTTTTCCCCACAACATTTTCTAGCTGTTATCTCTAGGGCAGTACTTTCCTTGGGCATTGTTGTGAAATGCTTTCACATTCTGCTACTTGATTTCATCCAAATTTTCTACCCTTGGATGATGACTTCATACCTTAAGCTGTCTGCTGGTGGCATATCTGCATTGATATTAATAAATGATATTTTTATTTTATTTTCTGTTCTTGCAAATATTGTATATTTTTTCCATGGAAATTCTTAAAACTTATTATTTTCTCCTGCATGAGTAAGTTAATCTTGAAATAACTTTTCTCCAAGATTGTGGTTCTCAATTGGGTAGCCTCCTTGTAATAAGGAGATTGAGAAAAATGAAAGGAAATACCATTGGCAAAAAATAATTTGCCAATGGCTGCATTTGCATCGTCTTAGCTTGAACATGGAATATATTTGTAATTAGGTTTGACGATGTTGAACCTGTGGCATTCTGTTTCCCCCTTGATTCTATTCCTCTCACCTCAAAAATAAAAATTGTGGGAGGTGTAGCTGCCTGTTTAGAAACCCTAAGAGTAAGTGGCAGATGGTTCAATGATGTCTCCATGGTGCAAGGTATATGTAAGATGTGTGTATTAACCCTCATAAGGCTGCCCTTCCATTCAAGGGTGCAAACGTTAATCTCCAATGTTGACTCTCTCTTGAATTATGCACCCAGGTAAATGTCAAGTGTCACTGCAAACTAGTGCAAAGGATTTCCTTGGCAAATTTTGCCAACATCATGGAAGGCAATCACATTGCAAAAGGCTCCCAATTGAACTATGCGTATTAGGGTTTGGCTAGCCTCACTTCTTTCTTCCATGTTTCTCCCACTTTAATCACTCAATTCAAAATTCTCATTCATAACTCATCTTGACCTTGAAAAAAGATATAACAAAAAAATAAAAAACATCAATCTTTTTTATGGTTTTCATCACATTGCAAGTTAAAAAAGATAGCAGTGATTTACATCTTTTAGGGCATTGCAATTGCAGAAAAAGAATTTTTTTTAGGCATTGTAATGCATTTCAAGTGAAAAAAGAAAATGGTGTGTTTTAAGCTTTTTAGGGCGTTGCAAGTGCAAAAGAATAGAACAGACTTCTTAGACATTGCACCACATTTCAAGCACAAAAATAAGAGCAGTGTTTATAAATAAAAAAAAGTAAAAAAGAAAAAACCAAATTTCAAACACAGAAACATAAAAAAGCAACACTTTCTTTAAATTTTTGAAGTGTAAACCACTTTATTCTAACATGACTTATTAAAAGAAAAACATTAAGTTAAATATATTGTGATTGAAAACAATATGACTTACAATTTGTTATTGAACTTATGCTTCACATTTATTGTTAAAAAAATAAAAAAAAGCTTGTTACATTTTGTGTGCTACCAAAATAACAAAGAAAAAATAATGGATTGACATATTTGGTGAACGATAGATGACCTGCCTCCTTCCTCCTTCCTCTCTTTTTAATTTTTCCTGTATTCCGAAGTTTTTTAGGTTCTCAAGATGCCCACAAACTTCCCAAATTCAGCATCTTTTTAATGTTTATTTTATATTCAAGTTATAAGCATAGTGCATGTTTCATCTTTGTCCAATGCAGGAATCCCAAAATTTATATTAATCTCAGTCCATGATTATAACCTTCCATCTTTCTTACTGAGTTCGGGATACTTTACTGGAAAGAGACGAGCAGAATCAGAGGTGCTTTCAAAATTTCCTAATTCAGGTTGAACAGTGTATTCGTTGTTTTACTTCAACTTTCATGTTCCAATTATTCTTTGTGATTTGCAGTCATCGTCTTTTGATTCTTATAACATTCATCAATGATGACATTGCAAATTTTGTCCAGGCACTGTGTTAAGACCAGCATTTATATATGGAAAGAGAAAAGTTGATGGATTTGAAATACCTCTTGATTCTGTTGGCAAGCCACTAGAGAGTTTTCTGCTTGCAAATGAAAATTTCATCAGGCCTTTGAAATCTTTACCAGCCTCAGACCTGTTCTTTGCTCCTCCAGTTAGTGTTGATGATGTGGCTAATGCAGTTATCAAAGCCGTCATTGATGATTCTTTTTTTGGCGTCTTCACAATTGAGCAAATTAGGGAAGCGGCTGCAGCAGTCAGGTCATGAGGATTCATTTTCTTGACTGGAGGTCTGAAGTTTGGGCGTTCATTTCTGTAGTCTATTTAATTTTTTGTTCTTGGAATTGAGGAGGGGAGTCCCTGCTTTTCAGTTTTTTATGAATAGTACTACTTAATACGTATTTTTTAGTGGCTATGTCATGATCTGTAAACTACTCTGGAAGGCAAGCCAATAATTCTTTTACATCAAACCATGATTGAATATCCTGAAAATAGTCTGTTAGGAGCATTGTATACTGTAAGATACTCTCATCGAGAGTTATAATCTTTTTAAACTCAGCGACAAGGTTTGCCCTGTGAAATTTCAAAGGCGACGTAGAAGATTACTATGTTACTATGTTTTGTCCCATCAATGCTTCCTTCTGTTAACATATAGTGGGATTTTTGTTTAGTCAATAGTTTGGACAAAAGTTTTATATGTATTTCATTTCTCATTGTTGTTGCATATGGAATGACTATACTGTAGAGCCTAGAGCCTTAGTAGAAAGTAAAGATTAGAATGGAACTTGCACGGTGAACACATTTTTCTTAGGGAAGATGCTAGCAATGCTTTTCTCTCTTGCTTTGGATGTGAATAATGCACTATAAATTTCAATTAGTGCATGAAACAGCTTAATGCTGTATATAGCTAGAAAAACTAGACCAGGCCAGCTGTAATGGTAGACATCGAAATGTAAAAGGAATGTCAGCTAAGTCTAGCAGATTCCTTGCAAACAAGTGAGGGTGAATTACTTCTACCAGAACTTCCACTGGGGATCTTTATATGCTTTAGTTGTTAATTTATTGGTATTCTTATGACAACACATATTATGTTGTTTATAATATGATGTTAGTCAGGATGTTTGTAAGCAACCAGAGATGGAGAAGGGAGCAAGGAGGTTTAGAGCACATTGCAGGGTTCTAGAATTTTAGGTACTTTAAAAATCTTGTTCATGAACCTTGAGATACTAAAAATTGGCTGTGACTAGATATTATATATGAGTTCATCTTGGCCACACAGTCTTACCTGTCAGTCCGTCATTACAAATGTGAAAATCCTTGCTTAAGTGTGCATTCACTATAGAATTATGCTATGCTTACATGAAGCAATCTCCATTGAAAGATGTGTTGTGATGTATTTAGGATATTTTTGGGTCTATGATTGATTTCTTCTAAGAAATATAAAGGAAAGGTAGGTGTGCAAGCTTACATCATCTGAGACTACAGCCATATGAGGTCATATAGAGTTGTATGCTTTCTTAAGTGATAAAATCATTACTACTTCATAACCTCCCTCCATATTTCTGCTGTGAAATCAAAGCCCTCCAATACTCTCTTGACTTAACCTTATCTTCCATGGCTGTCTTACCAACTTTCTTAAATATGCATTACTCTTGCCCAACTCCTTCTCTCATGTCCCGAGTCTTTACATTAGATTGCTGTTGGTACTATCTAAACTTCTCAACACATTTTATTTTTCATTTTAGCTGTTTAACCTCATGAATACTAATTGTTAATTTCCTTTGTCTTTCAAATGATCTCTTGGCTTTTTTGTGTCCTCATATTTCCCTAGTCACATTGTTAAGTCTCTAATTGCCATCCATCCCACCTAGCCTCAAGTTATAATTCCAACCATTCCTCTCACATTACTTAAATCCTTGTAAAAAGGATGCCACCTTGATGAAAAAAACGCACAAGGCAGAGGACCACAAGATTCATCACTTGAAGCAAGATCATAAGAGATTCATTAGTCCAAGCATTCAAGCCCTGGCTGGAGCAAGGGGCTGGAATATCACCTTCAAATATGCTTCTAGTTGGGTCACTATTGGTAAATCTAAAAAATGACTTAGAAACCTTGATTGCTATTGCCTCAATTGTGATAGAATGACCGGGGGCAAAATTGGAGCAGGTATTGGAGCTATTCTTTGTGATAGAGGAGAAAGTGGGATCCTGGTGCTAGAGCAATGATTAAAGTGGCATGATTAAGTATTGAGATTTGATTCCCCCATCTATTGATTCAAATGATTTTTCTCTTGATATTTAACAAGGATAAAAATATTATGACTTTGCTGAATTTAGTTCTGTCTAATTGGAAATTAGCTATTATCATCAATCAAATACCTCCTCTACTCCATAACTTCTAGCATATGCAATTTCAATATGTTCCTTGTAGATTCAACAAAATCCCCAATATTCTACCAATGATGCTTTCGATATCCATCACACAACATGATGTCATCGCCTAGGTTAATTAAGACCCACCACCAACTAGGGTTAAGCATAAGGTTTTGATGGAACTAGCCAAATTATGTTTTACGTACCTCCACCCACATAAAAGGGGGTTTTATTCACAAGATTATATTTCCTCCTAGCTCTATATTTACCTTTAAATGTAGCTCCAAAATTATAATTCATAGCCTTGTCCCATTTCCCTACCCCTAACTTACCATCTCATATAGAGCAATGTTTCTTCTCAAATTTCTACGTCAACAACGCCATCTTGGAATTCCTTATTTCCTAACACTTGCCTATGTCTCCATTCCCCCACAACCTCTACTACCCTCAATATTTTCTCATTTCCCAACACTTGCCTTTGTCTCCATTCCTCAACAACCTCTACTACCCTTAATAATTTCTTATTTCCTAAAACTTGCTTCTATCTCCACTCCCCCACAATCTTGGCGACCCTCGATATTTTCTTGTCTAGACATTCCTTCCTCTCCTTGTTGTAGTACATCCTCACTGTCTTTCCTTTTAATACCAATTTTTTGAGTTTTTCTCACTCTTGAATCCTTTGTCCACATACTGAAAACGCATAGCCAATGACTTTAAGTTTGCTACTCATGATGCTATGGTTAAAATTGCTTTTACAAATTTCCAAAATTAAATACTCTAGATCTTCTCGAACATTTTTATATGTGATATTGATTATCTTCTTAAAGGAATAAAATTTAGAATGTTACATTGTGTCTACTTCCTACCAATAAACAACAATCTTTATATTGCTAGACAAGTAAAAGAAGCCAAGTTACTTGAAACACTTCATTTTCATCAAGTCAAATATTTCATATACGGTTTATTGATATAATGTCTATGGACATTTTTTTAGGAAGCATTGAATTTGTGAAGTCAAGATTTCTATCTAATGCATGGTTGAAGGTAACACAAACACTCAATTAGGGCACAAAGTCCACTAGTTCAAACTTGATTTGTACTTGTTAGCACAAACATTGATTGGTATTTGTAGACTTTTGATAAGTGACATGTGTCCTTGCTTTCATGAATGGGCATTTATCTCCTCCATGGGTTGATCATCGAAAGCCTCAACAAAGAATTTTAATTAAAGCAACTATAACACATTAAATACTTTTATAAATGACATCAAGTCTCTTATTTGCATATCAAGGGTTGTGATAATGTTGGTTGAGAGGTTGATGAGTACTATTGACAAAGGGTACTCCCCTTACCGTCTCAACCTCATAGTAACAACACATAAAGCACAACCAATATGTAGGAAGAAAATGGGCTATTTTATTATGTCTGGAATGAAACAAAAATTACAACATTACATGGGCTTGATTACAAAAACATTGGCCAAATATGCAGACCGCGGCCTTCAAACTCTGCTCCACGATCTCATAACCCACATGCTATTCCTCCACCTTCCCTTTCTATTTGTCTCACTCTATATCTCTCTGTTTGGCTATGTCCTCCTTCTAGTTGGAGTAAATTATAAACATTCCTCCCCCTCATGTTTCGTAGTATTGCCACGGTCGTCCAATGAACATCTTGCCATGAACACCGCCTTCGAATTTGTGCTTCATCGTTAGGTTGACACCAATTGTGTTGATTCATAATGGAGATGTGAAATCAATGGATTGGAACACGTGTCATCACCTTATTCGACCGTCCTTTGCCATTTGTTCAACACATGTCATTGTCCACCTATCACCTATCGCTTCATTGGAGGGACTCCCAAGTAACTCCTTTCAAAATGGTGGTCTCGCTAATGACGTTCCCATTCAAATGTCGAAGAGACGCGGTAGCAACTCCCACGAAAATGAGGTCTCACTGATATTCTTTGCAACTTTGTCTGTGTGGTCCCTACTGCCTACATGTCATCCCTGTCATCACTGTACAACCAATGTCACAATACGTCTTGATATATCGACTAGTCGCTCACCACCACATGTCCTGCTAATGTCATCATTCTCCTTTATCACACTCTGTTGGGTCCCATCTTATCGACATGCCGAAGAGACTTGTATTTCTGTCCTATCAAAACTTATGTCTCTCAAATATGAGCACACCAACCTTGTGAACACCTTGTCGAAGTATCGAAGGGACTCATTATGTTGTCCTGCCAACATTCACTTGTCAACCCGATGTAGAGCCTTTGTTACCATCCACTATTGCCGCCCTTGCTATTGCCACGTCGAAGGGACATGAAACAAGATTCCTCTGAAATCTCCATGTCACTTTGATGAAAACTGTTGACCAATGTCGGATGTCGCTTACTCCTAAGCCCGAACTCCTACTGATCACCATACTCAATGAATTCAATCCAATTTAGCCCTTATTGAAAATAAATAATAGGTTTTTTTTGTTGATGCAAGATTGCTCTTCGCCCTGGATGCTCTTGCATCAACTACAAAGATGAAGATTCCATGGCTCTCGTACCCTCAATTTTGTCTGTCACTCATTGTAAAAACCCATTTCAAAGCTCCTTCCAATCAAATGTCCACTGTATCTACTTCTATTTCCCATGACAACTTACCTTAAAATAGTAACATTTCAAATTTGTATATGGCTCAATGCGAATCATAATATGCCCATATATTTGAGGCAACATGTCAAGAATGGAATTAAAATAGGAAAAACCCCTAGTAAGGTCTATTATAGAAGATTGATGACTATACAACACTTCATGAACCCCTCTAGTTTGCACCATGTTTCTAGCAATATTTCCATTCTCAAAGTCCAATCAAGATTGACAAAGAGGAGCCTACAACCCAAGCCTCTCCTAAACATACTACAAATTAGGATGCTACGATGAATCAACAACCCCACACACTCCCTCTCAAGCCTAGTCAAAATTGGCTTTACATCCATTCACTCCAAGATTCAACCTACCTGTATATTCACTATGGAGGATTTGTGTGGATGACCCACAAACTTCACCAACTTTAGAATAAGGCCCAATAGACCAATCGACCCTCTCTTTCCTTCTCACAATTGTCACCTCTCTATTGTCTATCTCCTCCAAATCTGCTAGCACTTCTCATTAGTCAAAATACTGACACTGGAAAAACCATGTTAAGCCACCTCCACCTTAATAGGTTCCTTTGCTTGCCTATCCATCACAATATTGAAATAAATTAATGTTGCTACAACATCAAGGATCTCTCATATATTGAGGGTACAATATCTAGGCCTACTAAGGAGGTTAAAGAGAATGGCCTTAATGCACCCACTTTTACAATCTACATCCTTCATATGACCCCCACAATGAGACATGGGTGGCATGTAACCAATTCTATCAAATTTCAATCAACACTATTGAAGATGTTTTTAAAAGGGATTTTGTAGGAACCCATTATAATGATGGCTTGTATGTGTAGTGTCAAATATTGCATACCCTCTACAATTTCCATGTTATGTTTTGGGCTTGCTTTAGTGTTCATATCTCCTAGCATGTTTTAAGGTTCATTCAACCTTGCCTTAGCCTTTTCCCATCTTAGTGCAAACTTATGCTTTGTGTTTTTGTATGTTTTTCTCTTTTTTTTTTTTTGTTAATCAATGCCACTTTTGCATTTATTTCATGTTGTGCTAATACATCAAGTTTTCAGATGGCTGCTTTTGCTTGGATGTTAGCACAACTCACTAGTGTTCATTGAATTTTTAGTCATACAACAACCATCTTCTAATTTTTCCACCTTTCTCTTAATGGTAAATGACCTCAAATGAATCTCATTAGCTAGTTTGAGCCTCATGTTTCTTCATCTTCATTTTTGACTCTCATTTTGTAAACAACTTAACCTTTCAAGCATTCAAGCTTTGTTGACATTTTTCTTGCAATCTCTCTTGTTTCCAGGCTTCTATGTGATTACTACTAGCATTATTGATCAACATTGGAAGGAATATTGAACACTTTGTTGTATAGTTTGGTTTCCTTAGCATCCTTGCATTCTTGAGGATATCTAGGTTATGATCCTTGCAACGTTTTCACTTCCATTCACAGTGTGAGGTAATGATCATGCCTTTCCATTTTATTTTTGCTTTGTAATAGCACTATGAACTCTTTTGTGTTGTTGCCACTTGTTGGGTTCCTCACTTCCATTTGACATCCACACACTAGTCAATTGCTCCTTGTAGACTTAGGGGTAATATTCATGACATTTCATTATATTGTTCTTAGACTAGTAGATACACTTAGACTAGAAAACACACATTCTCTTTTTTCTCTATATCAATTATTGAATGTGGAAACTAAAAGGTAAATAGGGGTTTGACCATTTAGGGCAACCTCCCAAGCAGTCCAAATCTTCCTTCTTGTTCAAGTTATAGGTTTATGAAGCATACAAACACACACAGGTTTGATCACACTCTTCCCATCTCCTTCTTGTGTTTCTTACTTTATTTGTTCTCAAAAGTTAAGCTACATTTTTTGTCATTTATATATCATCTAATATCCTTTGGTTTGTTGCTTTTGTTCCCTATTGTCTAAGATAGTTCAAAATTTTACTGTACAATTGAGTTTTACAAATTTTTGGAACAATAGAGTGTAACCTAGACTACATTGCATAAGTGTAGGCACACTGTGTCTGTTTCTTGGATATGTAAGCTCCATTCCTTAGTGCTAGATACTTCTCTTTCCATCATTTATAGTTCTAAATTTAGTTTGTTGATTCTACATTTATGTTTTTTGTAATTTATCATGTTTCATAAGCCCAACTCTCTCTTTCCTCTCAGACAATTTAAGTATGACAAAACATTATCTAGTTAATATTTTATTTTATTTTCTATTATAGCAATATTAGATTAAATTTTTAAATAAAAAGACCAAAAACATTTTATTTCATTCAAATCTTGTTTAGAAACATAGAGTAAACACCTAGGTAAACAAAGCAACTTCCCCTCTACATTTTTGGTGAACCCAACACACTATCATTTTTCTAGTTCTATGTGTTGTGATGTTCACTGCTCTCATATTTTATGGTTTTCATAACCTAGTCCCTCTATTTTGATAGCATTGCTTGTAGATGTTTTAAAATTTATTCTAAAATGTCTTCTTCATAGTGCACTACCACAACTCCTATTCACACTATGTTGGGTTTTTCTAATTTCTCATATGATCTAACTATTACATCCCTTCCAACCCTACTTACATATCCTTCTATTGTGTTCTACAATAAAGTGAAAAGTGAAATTATTACATAATGTGGTAAATGCAAATACATATGTTTGTGGATCTCTTTTGCCATTATACTTTTCAAAATATAAGACCTAAAAGCCAATGGAGAGAAGCATAGAAATGATCTCAAGCAATAAGAGACTACAAAGTAGTACGGTGTAGTAGGTGGCTACAAGGAAGTAGATAGTGAAGCGAGTTTCTATTGCAAATCACCCATATTTTGTATTAAGTGTTTTATTAGTCATGTGAAGGGGTACATGTTAGAGTAAAGGTTTTAACTTAATTATGTTGATTAAGCTACCTTTATTCCCTTCTTAAGATTTCACTTTAGTTTGCATAAAGTAACATTTAATAATTATATTAATTATTAAATATTCTCCTTTTAGGGTTACACTTTAGGGTTTCTCAATCTCCTTTTATAAGGATTGATCTCATTGTATTATCACATCAATTCATTCTCTCTGATATATACATTTTTAGTTTTCAGAGAGCCCTTGCTTGTTTGTCTCCATCTCTTCTTTTGTGACATGTTATTTGCATGCAGGTGATCTTCGGGGTTTGTGAAGTTGTATTTTCTCAACTTCTACAGTACAGTTCAAGACATAGTGATAATAATAGTGGAATATTGAGTATAGCTACAGACTATGAGGGTAGGGGATATGAAGTGTCAGTTGCAAGGTTAAAAGTAAAGGCTAGGATTGGTGAACCCATAATAAGAAACAAGGTTTCACACCAACCTAGAAGAGAAAGTGCTTGCATTACCAAATTGAACAATGGAAGAAGTCATATTCATCATATTTTCCATGTGAATGTTTGGTGTTGGTAGTAACATAGCGATTTGGTTGTTTGCAATATTTAAATGTCAATCTTGTTGTTTAAGAGGAAAGTCACTACTGATGATGAGCACTGGCACATGTAAAAAGTTTAGATCTTTGGGATGATGATACAACATCATTCTCATGGCATACAAAATGGGGCTTGCGACATACTATGTATCCTCATCACTAGTGAGGTGAGCCAAGAAATCTACTAAATGCATATCCAACCAATTGATTCGTGCCTCAACTCCCATTTGAAGAGGGAAATCATGATTGAAGCATGTCTTAGGAATGGATAGAGAGGAAGAGAGGAACATAGAGGTAGAGATAAAAATAGATCTTGAGAGAAGTATTGAAAGACATAGAGAGGTAGAGGGAGAGACACATATATAGAGAGATATAGGGAGGTAAAATAGAGAGAGGGAGACAAAGATAGAGAGATAGAGAGGAAGAGATAAATATATAGAGGAAGAGAGAGAGGGGGAGAAAGAGATAGATATATATAGAGGGCAAGATATGTCTGTATGTAAAGAGAGATAGGGAGGTAGGAATAGAGAGAGGGAGACATAGACATAGAGATAGAGGAAGAGATAGAGATATAAAGGAAGAGGGAGAGGGAGCGAAAGAGATATATATATATATATATATAGAGAGAGAGAGAGAGAGAGAGAGAGAGAGTGTTTGTGTATGATGGAGAGAGATATGGAGATAGAGATAGGGAGGGAGAGAAATACATATAAATAGATAGAGAGGGAGGGATAATAATATAGAGGAGAGATGATAAGTAGAGAGATGTAGAAAGAGGGAGTCATAGGGAGAGAGGGAGAGAGATGGAGAGATAGAGATATATATCTTGAGAAAGATGGATAGATAGAGAGAGGTAAGGAGAGAGATAGGGGATAGAGATGGAGATGGAGATGGAGATGGAAACGAATGTTAAAAAAATTAATAGTGCAAAAATAAACAATGCAAAAATAATGATCATGAAACACAAATTTACGTGGAAAACGTGGAAATATATAACAAGGTAAATCACTTGAAAAGATCTCTAAATTTTATCATCTTAGGAAAAAATTCACAATTACAACAATCTATAATTTATAAAAAAAGAACATGATGAAATTCCATGAGATGAACAAATTGTTGAATCCTCTTTGAAGAAGAATTTCCAAAAATAGAAAGAGGGACTCAATCAATTGCATGTCATATGGCCGAAAATAGTCTAAAAATATAAGTCCCACTTCATAATTCTTTATGATTCTCCAAATTGTATTGAAACACAAGAGAAGAGCATACACAAATTTACAAGATCATACAAAAAACTCCAATCTCTTAATCAAGAATCCAAGTAATCAAAACTCTCAAAACCTAAGCTTTGATACCATGTTAGAAATATGAAATAGATTGAATAACCAAGATCTTCTATGGGAGAGATAAGCTATAAAACTATAAATGAAATTACACAATTAGAGGCTCGAGATTCCAAGAGATGTGCAAATGTCAAGATGACAATATTGCATTAGGAGCTCAAAGAAAATATGTTAAATAATGACTGCATGCATCAAAGTACATGTATACCAAAGTATGGAACAATGCAAGAGAATGCTAGAATATATGAAAATACAAGCTAAGTAGTGAGTTTATATAGGAATAAGGAGATGATGGAGGTGGAAAATCCAACCAATAAGAATTAACCACCAAAAGTGGAGATGAACACCAAAAGTAGAAAAACCTAGGACTAAGGGAAAATAAATTAACCCACTAGGAAAATAAAAACCTACACCAATAGAGAGAGAGGAGAGGGGGAGAGAGTGAGAGATAGCTTAATAAATAGAGAGGGAGAGACATGTACCAATATTCTCCCACCTGAAGTCAATTTCATGACTTGCTAATAACTCATATTGAGGGACCAATACCAATGCTATATATCATCAATTAATGTGCAAGCTTAGAGAAGTTTTGCACCAAATGAACTTATTTGTAGTAATGGGCTTTGCAAAAATATTTATTGGATTTATATCATTATGTATCTTGGCCAAAGAGATCTATCCTCCTTCCACCACCTCACATACAAAGTGATATAGTATATCAATATGATTTTTCTGGGATAATATGTTGATTTTTATACTAAATGTAAAGCCCTTTGGATGTCACAATGCAACACCATGTTATCTTGCTTTACTTTCAATTCACCTAAAGTATATGAAGCTATATTGCTTCCTTACTAGCTTGTGTTGTTGCTATATATTCATCTTCAATAGTAGATAAGGCCACCCTTGTCTGCAAATTTAATACCCATCTAGCAACATGTCCCACTAAAGGGAAAAAATAACCTATAGTGGACTTTCTCTCATCTTTTTCTTCACCAAAATCCACCTCTACATATCCATTAGCCTGAAGACTACTCCCACTATAACATATAACATCATCTTAATTTCCCTACAAATACTTGATAACCTACATCACAATTGTCTAATGCTCAAAACTTGGATTCACCAAGTAATGATTGACTAATCCCACTACTTATGCAATGTTTGATCTAGTGCACACCATGGAAAACATAAGACTACCAAATACTAATGAGTATGATACACAATACTTTGTGTCCTCTATGCTTTGGTGCTAATACATTGCTCTAAAGATAATTTAATATGGATAAGAAATCAAGTACTAATTGGTTGTGCATTCTACATATTGAAGCATTGTAGAACCTTCTCCGCATAAGTTTTTTGTGACAACCACATTTTTTTGTTCTCACTATCTATGTATCCTCATTCCAATAATCTAATTTGCATTGCATAAGTTCATCTCAAACTCCCTAGCAAGATAAGCTTTCAAATGGACGATTTTATACATATTGGGACCTAATACATATCATCAACATACATAAGAAAAATAATGAAATTGTCATCTTCATACCTTTGAAAGTAAGCACAATGGTCAACTTCACATCTATTAAAACCCAAGATCATCATGAAGGAATCAAATTGCTTGTACCAACACCTTGGCACCCGTTTCAAACCATACAATTATTTTCTCAAATTGAAAACAAGATTCTTGTCTCTTTCCTCAAAACCTTCTAGTTGCTAAATATAAATATCCTCCAAGAGATCATTGTGCAAGAATGTTGTTTTACAATCTAGTTGTTTTAAATCCAAATCAAGACTAGCAACAATAGATAAAAAAAATCTAATTATACTTAGTTGTACAATAGGTGAAAATATTTCATTAGAATCAATACCAAATTTTTGTGCATAACTCTTGGCCACCAACCACGCTTTATACTACTCCATATTATCATTCATGTTCCTTTTTAGTTTGAAGACCCACTTGTTCCCTATGGATTTTTACCCCTTAGGCAATGGCACAAGCTCCCACATCTTATTCTTATTTAGAAATTCCATCTCATCCTCCATAGTAGCTCTCCATTTTATTTTTATCTTTAGCTTCACAAGCCTCCTAATATGAATTAGGTTCACCAACATCAATAAGTAATGCATATTATTTAATTACAAATAGGAGGACTTACCTTTCTAATGGTTCAAATAATCTAGTGGATCTCCTTACAAGGGGTGTTGTGACACCTTGTGGTTCATTTAATTGTTGTTCATTTTGTTGATCTTCTTCGATAGGTGGTCAATTTTCATCTAGCGCTTCCACATTAGCATCATAATTTTCCACCTCTATTGGAATAGTTGACGCACTATTTTGTTCTTTCCTTCTTTGCACTAAATTTTCATTAAAATAAACATCTTGGTTAATTATAATCGTGTGGGAAGTGGTATCCCACAACTTGTACCCCTTTGTGCCATCTATATAGCCAATAAAATACATTTCATGGAATTCATGTATAACTTATTTCTATTCTCTTTAGGAATAAGAGCATAAGAATTAGAACCAAAAACACAGAAAACAATAATAAATAGGTTTACCTATCCATACTTCTTTACGAATTTTAAGATCTAGAGCTATAGTAGCGACTTATTAATTAAGAAATAAGATATAGAAACAATCTTAACTCAATTTTTTTCTCCAACCCAATATTTTTCAACATACATCTAGCTCACTCCATAATTTTATGGTTCATGGATTCAACAACACCATTTATTGTGGTATCCTAGCAATCATCAATCGCCTTGTAATTTCATGCTCATTACAAAATTGATTAAAATTCCTGGAATGAAATTCCCCTCTATTATTTATTCTCAAACATTTTATTGTCTTACCATTATATTTTTCTACCAAAGCTTTAAACTTATTAAAATACTGAAATATTTCATACTTATTCTTGATAAGATAAATCCACACCTTACAAAAATAATCATCTATAAATGAAACAAAATATGATGATCCCCCAATAGATGTAACAAGTGTTTTCTAAGTATTTGAATGGAGTAATTCTAGAACAAATTTTCTACTGGTAGTGCTCTTAGAAAAAAATAATCTATTTTGTTTTCCAAACAAATAATGCTCACAAAAATTCAAATCTATAGATTTTGGACCTAGGAGAAGATTTTTATCTAGTAGTAACTTGAGACCACACTTCTCATATGGCCTATCCATTGATGCCAAGTTGTTACTGAGACCATATCTACATCAAACACCACTATAGCCTCTCCACTACTAGTTTCTCCAATTAACATATTGATATTACCAACATTTTCTCCCTTTAGCACCACCAACACTCCCTTTGTCACCTTGAGGCATCTATTTTCTCCACTAGATCAGTAACCTTGTTCATAAAAAACTCTAAGTGATATCTCGGTACTTGTCTCACATGCTAAATAGTTCTTATTGCTCCATCAAAAATCTTGATTCTAATCTCTCCTTCAGCAATAGATCCACATGGGTTGTCTTTTCCCATGTAAACCATACCTCCATCACATGAATGATAAGAAGAAAACCAATCCCTATGAGGAGCCATGCTAAAAGAGGCCCTAAAATCAAGAATCCAAACAAGATGCAACAAACCTCTCAAATTAGAAGATAAAACCTTTCCATCTTCTAGTAGTGTTTTGACTTTTGTTATGTGTACCTCAGATTCCTATGAATCAAGATTTTCTTTGTTTTCTTTCACTACTTTACTCCTTTTTGACATGCACTATTTTTCCACAATTCTAGATTTTGACTCTTTTTTGTCCCCTGGATTTGGACCTAGTTTGTCCATGATCAATATTTCCTTTTTCTTGAGTTGTGCCCCTTGCAATTAGGGCTTCATTAGAAGAAGGCCCTTGAGATGTATTTAACCTTGAATCTTTAGAAATTAATGTGGTCACCACATCTTCAAGTACAAGTTTATTACTCAGTGTTGAGTTACTAAGTATCATAACCAGTTGATCTAAATTTAGGCAAGAAGCACAATCATATTGTTGTCTTATGCTCTTTGAATTTAACCTCCACTGAAGCCAACTTGCTTATCAGTGTATTGAAATCATTCAGATGATTTGTGATTGATGAATTTCCACACATCCTAAAATTATATAACTTCACACATATGACATAATTTTACTTTTTAGTGACTTGGCCTCATATATATTTTCAAGATTATTCCATAATTTTCATGACATTTTCTCCTTTGCAACATTGAAAATAACTAAATCCATTAGAGGTAACTGGATTTCTTCTCTAGCCATGTTAAACTTTTCATCCCAATCCACTTGAGTCATGTCTATAAGTTTTGATGTCATCCCTTTGTGAGCCAAGGAACATCCATCCTTCACCATTAAGGTTTAAAACTTTAGTTTCCATAGAGCAAAGTTGGATTCGTCAAAATTTTGAACCTTAAATATGGTAATCATGCTTCTTTTTATACTTACTTCTCACAAAGGTAAGATCAAAGATAATTTCTACACGAAATTGTAAGCTCTGATACCAATTGTTAAGAAAATAAACAGTGTAGAAATAAACAATGGAAAATAATGATCATGACACATAATTTTATGTGGAAAACTTGGTAATGTACCAAGAAAAAAACACAGACAAAGATCTCTCAATTTTATTATCTTAGGAAAATATGCACAGTTACAACAATCCATAATTCATAACACAAAATGAGGAACTATAGGACATTCAAATTATCAAATCCTCTTTGAAGAAAACTTTCCAAAATGGAAAGTGTGACTTAATCAATTGCATTTTGTATGCCCAAAAATAGTCTAAAAATAATAAGTTCCAATATAATATATAGAGAGAGGGGGGATAGATAAAGAGAGGGAGAGATATATATCTCCATCTCTCCCTCTCCATCTCTTTATATCTCCACATATCACCCTTCCTTTCTAAACCTTCCTATTTATTTCTCCCTCTTTCTTGTTTTTATTTTTGCTTCTCTAGAAACACAAGCATGTTATAATGTGCTCATGTTTGTACCATCCTTGTGTATTTACAAACCTTAGATTTGGATTTGACTTGGTAATCAAACCCAAACGGCTGGACTTACATGTCAATGCCCAAAGGTGTGTTTTCTGTAAATTGAAAAACTGACTAAATCTCAAGTGTGCTCTCCATCAAGTTTGTATGTCTTTCAATGCTAAGCTAAAAAAATACCACAATAATTTCAAGCTATCTCTTACCTTTCTAACCATGTAACTCTCTCTACATTTTGAATATGTTAAGGTTTTGATCTTTAATTTCTTTTTCTAGTGTTTTTCTTTTTGAAAAGCTATGTATAGTATTTTTAATTTTATTTTTTATCCATTCATCCAATTTTGAAACAAATTACATTTTTACATTCTATAATCTATTTTTTACACTTTAAGAAAAAATAAATTTCAATTAGCTTCCCAAAAAATTGGGGGAGTGATGAGGTAAAAATAACCTCATCATAATGAAACCAAAAAAAGCCTATTTATACAAGCTCAATCCTTAGTCTCTGCCAATTAATTAAACTTTAGGAGAAATAATTGCTTATCTTTAAGGAAAATTATGCAAACTTTATTTCTTATGATCAATTGAGGTAATCTACCAATACGGGTTTAATGGGTTATTTTGAGTGTTTTTGTAGGGCAATAATCAGACATCTTGTAGGAGTTACAAAATGTTTAAACCAGCATGTGGCTTAATGATTATTGAAGATGGATGCTGCGAACCTACTCTTGAACATCAGGTTGATGAATCGAAGATATAGTTGTTGTTTATTTGATTTTTGTTATGATCTTTTAATCAAAAACTTCACGACTCATCTTGAGCCTTCTTTATGTTTATGTAATGGGTTTTAAAGACAAGGGAGTTAGTTAAAAAGATGTTATAGACTTTTTCAATGGCTATCCACGTCATCTAGAATCTAGGATTTAGTTAAAAGACTTTCTATAAAAATGCAATTTCCTGAAATTGAAAGGGACACTCAATAGTAATGTTATGCTATTAACATGATCTTTGAATACTTATGAATAAAAGAACTATCTTCTGTCAATTGTTGAGTTGTTAAACTATGGATGCTAATTGTTTTTAATGGAAGGACTTCAAAACCAGTAGTGTTTGTGATTTGAGAACAAAGTGATAACTCGTGAGCTGACCACTCGAGGGAAGATAGCTTTAATAGATAAGTACTTACTGTTATGTTGTTTTGTTTGTTACATAGATAACCATTTAGTAGGAAATCGTTTAAGTCTTTCAGTTGTCGAGTCTGAAGTTCCGAAGCACTCTTTGTTTTCAATTATTATGAGTTATTCATTGCAGTTGTTAGAATCTTTTACTGTTTAAGAGAATGTTTCATGGTCTGTTTACTTATTATTTCACTTCCATAGTTTATCAGTTGTTTAGTTTATTTATTCCTATGCTTTCTAGCTTAGTTGTTATGCTTTCTAAATTAGTTATCTTGTGCTTTCTAGTTTTCCTAGAATAAATTATTTTCTAGTTAAGTAATTAAATGGCCTTAGATTAAAATTGATTTCAATAGTTTAAAGGAAAATAGAAAATCTAAGATGAGTTATCTAAATTATCTTCTATTACAAACTGCCTTGGACACTGCCCGATTGACTTATTGACATTTTATATTCTAAATTAATGGGAGCTAACGACAACCTATCACTTTTTGGCGTCGTTGTTGGGGACTATAATAGCCTTCTTTTTTAAGTGTTACTAGGAGATGGTTTGAATACCTCATTTTAGGCCAAAATAGCACCTTTGGCTTCCTTTTCTGCATGGTTAGGAAAAGAGCCCCCCATAGACGATTTATACCAAAGACCCCCCCAAAATATGTACCAATCATACATAGGGAAGCCCAAGGCTCAGACGACCATACTTTTGATGAATTATTTGAGCCTATTCCACTAGAGGCTTTCCACTATTTACCTGAAGATCAACTGGTAGAACAACCAGTTATAGAGGAAATTGGCTTTGAGGAGCATATTCCTCTGAACATTATGGGAGATCATAGGGCTTAACCTAACTGGCATGATGCCAACTGCAATGAACCTCAACCTCCTTGAACATTTAATTAACCTATTACTTTGGATGCAGATGATGATACTGCTATGAAAAACATTTCCCCAACTTTCCTTCCAACTTTTTGTGGCTTGTCCTCGAAAGACCTAGACCAATTTCTTTTTGAATTTAAGGTCCTATGTCAAAATTATGACTATACAAATGATAACCAGACATTGAAGCTCTTTCCTTCTACTTTGAAGGATTCAACAATGCGCTGGTTCATGGGACTAGGTTCTGGCAGCATAACATCTTGGGGGGAAATGGAGAATATTTTCTTGCAAAAATACCAGTTACTATAGGGTGAGTGATCATAAGGAAGAATTGTTTAAACTAAGAAAAAACGAGGACGAAAGTTTAGAGGACTATCTCGATAGGTTCCTTTTCCCGTCTAAATGATGTGGAGAAGAGGCCATTAGTGTTGAGATTCTCAAAACTGTATTTCTTAAGGGACTTGATGACAACGCTAGATTAATTCTTGATCTGATGGGAAAAGGTGACGTGTCTCAACTAACCCTTGAGGGAATATGTGAATTGTGTTAGAATTTCTCCCATACTCGGGGAGGAATCCATAAAACTAATCTTTTTAAAGGGTCTAACGAGATAGGTAAGCTCCATGAAGAAATAGAAAATCTAAAAATGGACATTCTCGTTCAACTGAATACTACATTAGATGGCATACAAGCTAAAATGTGCAACCCTAAGACCTTGTCAATCTATTATCCTAGGTGTCGAAACAAACACTTGTTGCGCGAGTGTCCTTTAGACAAAGTCAATGTTTGTCAACTCTGTGAGAAAAACCATCCTACCAATCAGTGTGAGCTTCTGTCTGATCTTAAGAATACTAAGAAAAAAACTCTTCAGGTTGAAGAGGAGATAAACGCGTTAAACCAACATCAAGGAGGTAACTTATCTTATGGACAAAATTCCAACCCTGCATGGAGACCACAAAATAACTGGGTTCATAATCAATGGACTCCATCTTGGAATCAATCACCTCCACCACAACCTAATTGGGGAACTCCTTATTGGGGATCCCTCGAATGGGAAAATCAAACATGGGGAACTTAGCAGTGGTCAAACCAACCACAAAAACAATGGTACCCACAACATGCTGCCCCCCAATGGAATCAAGGAAAAAATCAATTTTATACTAGACCTAGGAGGAATCAACAACAAAATTTGTTACTGCCAGCTCAAAACCCTCCTCAGAATGAGTAGGTAAATCAACCTCAGCTTCCAACGCAACCGCTTCCCAACCCTAAGAATAATCGCTAGAATACGCCAATCTACTCTACTGAACACGATAATGTTACAGGACTTAATGCAATACATTATGGAAATGTTCAGTTGCGCTCTGGTAGAACTCTTCAACCCCCAACTATTGAAGAAATAGTGGAGGAACCCAAGCCTAAAAGTCCTATAAAGGTACGCCACCTAATCTTGCCACTCCCACAAAAGATAAAGAGCCTTTTCCAGTGGTAGGAGCTGTTGATTTATCCCAGGGGGAGGTAGGTTAGTCTTTGAGTGAACATAGGGAGGATTACACTCCAAAAGATAAAACAATGGCACCATATCTAGAACGTCTAAAATCAATGACTTTGGAAGGTACTCTAGAAATACCCGTGGCTTCTGAAACCGCGTTAATTCAAGAAATTAAGCAACTGCAAATTGAGATTCCTCTATTGCAGGAAATAAAGGAAATTCCTAAGTTAAACGAATTAATCAAACATCTATGTATTAAAACACTAGGAAGGAAGCCAAAGAAAATAAATACCATTCATATTGATGGCTATTTAGCTGATTTTTTTTGTCTGGGAAGACTATTGCTCCAAAATACGATGATCCTGGGAGTCCAGTTATAACCGTTACAATTAACGAGGTAGCAATACCAAATGCACTAGTGGATCTAGGAGCAACTATTAACGTGATGACTGTGGATGTAATGGAAAAATTAGGTCTGACTGATTTACGTCCCACAACCACAGTCTTACAAATGGAAAATTAGTCTATAGCCATCCCAAAGGGCGTTATTAAAAACATTCTTGTCAAAGTTGATGGATGGGAATACCAGTCGACTTCCAGGTAATCCAGTCGCTTACACCCAAAGATAGCTATCCAATAATTCTTGGAAGAGCATGGTTGGCCATTGTTGCTGCTAAGATTGATTGCAAAGAAGGGGGAATGACCGTTTCTCATGGTCTAGATAGTAAACGCTTGTTCTTATATCCTCTTGCTAAACCTACCGAGCATAAAAAGGTCTGGGTTGATGAACCAAAAGAATATAATGGTCAAGATAGTTTGGCCTCGCTAGCCATGGTAGTAATTAAACAACATGGAAAAGAACTAGAGGATGAGTTAGTAAACGATGTGGCACGCCTTTCTATAAGCCCGAATGAGGAAGAAATGATGGATTCTCCAAGAATTTTTGGACAACCAATTGATATAAGTGGGATGGAACAAAGCTATGCTACAATGGGAATGCCTTGTCCCTTAGCTAACATGATCCCTAGAACAAGTCATTTCTTTGAAGATATCACAAGGTTTCACTGACTTATACCTCATAGTTGTCCTCTCAACACCCTGTTGCGACCAATTTATACCGTCACTTCGACCCATCCCGGAACAAAATCAATTATGCTATTGCCAGGAAAAACTTTAAACGTCAATAGCTGGCTGACAGAAATGCAAGATGATAAATTATTCAATGTGTTGGTAAGAAGGTCTAAAGCTTTTTCTTGGGACTACATAGACATGAGGGGAATTCACCCAAGTGTTTGTAATCATCACATTTATACTGATCTTAGTATAAGGCCTGTACGCCAACCTCAAAGGAGACTCAATCCTGCATTAAAGGATCTGGTCAAAATTGAAATTGAAAAACTCCTCCATGCATGCTTTATTTATCCTATCTCTGATATTAAGTGGGTGTCACCTATGGTGGTTTTTCCAAAGAAAAATGGGAAATGGAGAATCTGTGTAGACTATAGAGAACTCAACAAAGCCACTTATCGTGATTATTTTCCCCTACCATTTGTTGATCAGGTTCTGGACAACTTGACTGGAAGGAAATATTTCTCCTTTTTAGATGGATTTAGTGGTTACAACCAAATCTAGGTCGCTCCAAAATACCAAGATAAGACCACGTTTACCTGCTCTTGGGGTACATTTGCATACATGGTGCTTCCCTTTGGACTTTGTAATGCTCCAACAACTTTTCAGAGAGCCGTTCTTGCTATATTTGTTGAACTCATCAATGACTGTGTAGAGGTCTATATGGACGACTTTACAGTCTATGGGTCAACGTATGATGAAGCTCTTCAGAACCTAGACCGAGTTTTACAAGTTTGTGAGGAAAATAGACTATCCCTTAGTCATGAAAAAATGTTTAATAATGGTAGAACAAGGAATAGTCTTAGGTCATCATATTTCCTTTGAGGGAATAAAAGTTGATCCCAAGAAAATCGAAGTCATCCAATTGATTATTCCTCAAACAAAAATAGATGTTCAAAGTTTTCTTGGACATGCTGGTTACTACAGAAGGTTCATCGAAGGCTTCAGTAAAATAAATGCTCCTATGTTCTTTCTTTTACATAAAGAAGTAGAGTTCGTTTGGACACCTGAGTGTTAACTATCATTTGAAACAATTAAGGAAAAGCTTGTCTCTGCTCCCGTACTACGAGGGCCAAATTGGAGTCTTCCCTTCCATATTTATGCAGATGCTTCAGATGACGCTATTGGTGCAGTACTGGGACAAGAAGATGAGAATGGGGGTAAATATGCCATATACTTTATCAATAAGAATCTTACATCTGTAGAGAGAAACTATACAACAACAAAAAAAGAATTCCTGGTTGTTGTTCATGCCATTAAAAAATTGTGCCACTATATTACAGGATATAAGGTTACAGTTTATACAGACCATTCAGCCGTAAAATACCTAATGAACAAACCTGTAGTTAATGGTCGGATTATGAGGTGGTTATTACTCCTTCAGGATTTTAATGCTACAATCCTTGACAAGCCAGGGAAATATAACGTGGTAGCAGACTTCCTGTCGTGAATCAAACAAGAAGAGGGCGATAGTACGCTTGTACAGGATGAGTTTCCAGATGAGAATATTTTCTATTGTCTTTGTAGAGTCATCCTGGTTCGTAGACATTGCTAACTATTTATCTACCTCTGAGGTACCCTCGGGGTTCATAACAAAGCAAAGGAAGTGAATTATCAGGGAAAGTGCCCCATTTAAATGGATTAAATTTTTTTTATTTCGTTGTGGACCTGATATGGTCTTAAGAAGATGTGTCAGAGATGGCGAAACTTACAACATTCTAAGGGCCTATCACGATGATCCTTCAGGAGGGCACTACTTTGCGAAAAGAACTTCCCATTAGATTTTAGGTGCCGGATACTATTGGCCTTCAATGCATAAGGATGTTAAGAACTATGTTCATCGTTGTGATGAATGTCAGAGAGTAGGAAGACCAACTACTTCTTCTGAGATGCCTTTACTGCCACATGTAGTGCTTGAACCATTCGAAAAATGGGTTTTAGATTTTATCGGACCCATAAATCCTTCCTCTCAAGGGAAAGAGTACATATTGGTTTGCACTGACTACCTGACAAAATGGGCAGAAGTTAAGCCTTACGAGTAGCTAGGGAAGAGCAAGTTGTAAACTTCCTCTATAATAAAATCTTCCTTAGATTCAGAGCCCCTCGAACTATCATCACCAACCATGGACCTCAATTCATGTCCAAAGTACTCTTGGAATTCACCAACCATTTTCAAGTAAGCCATAGAAATTCATCCCCTTACCACCCTCAAGCAAACGGCTAGGTGGAAGTAACTAATAGAGAGCTTGAAAACATATTAACAAAAATAGTTTCTTCAAGAAGAAAAGATTGGGCCAGGAAACTGCCTGAAGCTGTTTGGGTGTACAACACAACATGGAAATCCACAACTGGATTCAACCACTATGAGCTCGTCTTTGGGAAGAAACCTGTTCTTCCCATTGAATTTGAACTTTAAACTCTACAAACGACTATGGAATTAGGTTTGGATTTGAAATGAGCCCAAGTTGAACGAGTTCTGAAATTAAGTTAATTGGATGAGCTTCGCTTAGATGTTGTCCATCAAACTGAACTAATTCAACATCAACATAAATTGTGGCATGACAAATATATTAAAGAGAGAGAGTTCCATAACGGAGACTGGGCCCTGCTATTTGATTCCAGCTACAAAGATCATAGAGGAAAGCTCAGGACTCATTGGTTGGGGCCTTATGAGATTTCTGAGGTGTATTCAGATGGAACAGTTTAGTTGAAACCAATTGATGGTGACACACGAACCCTCTTAGTCAATGGTCATTGCTTACGTATCTACCATAAGCCAGTCAACAGGGAAGAATTTTCAAAACTGGTAGAAATGCAGGGTGAGGTCCAATGCATTGACTCTACCAAGGCAAAGTCTATTTAGTAAAAATGCTATAAAAAATAAAAAATAAAAAATAAAAATTATATATATATTTTGAAAATGAGTAATAAAAAGACATGTATACCAAGATATTTCCCTTTCATTAGTTCTTCTTCTATTTGGACTTAGCTAATTTTTCTTCCATTTTGCAAGACTTCTTATAAAGAGGAAAATAACTTCCAGAGCACCTTCCTAAGATGATCTAGAACTTTACGGTCCTAATGTCAAGTGCTCTGAAACCTGACGGTCCTTATACCCGATGCCCCATAACTTGTAAAACAAATTGTTACGTTAAAAATTCATTCCTGCAAAGAGATTCAAAGCTCCTGAAGTTCAAATTCATGGTCTTGCCACTTAAACTTCATTCTATTGCTGCTCTGGCTGCATCTTTCAACGATGCTCTAGAACCTTCATTCTGTTGTTGCTCCGACTGTATCTTTCAGCGATGCTCCAGAACCTTCATTTCGTTGCTGCTCCGACTGCATCTTTCAGCTATGCTCCAAAACCTTCATTCTGTTGCTACTCCGACTACATCTTTTAGCGATGCTCCAAAACCTTCATTTTGTTGCTGCTATGGTTGCATCTTTCAGGGATGCTCCAGAACTTTCATTTCCCAGCCGCTACATGTTTTGTCGATGCTCTAGAACTTATCCGCCTTCTTCATCATGAATGCATGCCTCTCGTGTGCTCCAGAACTTTTTCACTAGTTTCAAGCGCGATTTCATTTGCGTGCTCCAGGATTTATTCATTTGCATTCCGCCACCTTTTCATAAATTCAAAATTTCACGATGCTGCCATCATCATATCTTTGTGCACATGCCTTCCTATCTGTTTTTTTTTAATCATAAATAAAGCCACCAGTACAACCTGATCTCATTGATGGCTCCATCAGTCATAAAATTCCGCATCCACGCCATAATAAATCCACCGCCACCTCAGCCAATACCATCACATCATCATGTCAAATCTGTAAAGGTATGAGATCTTCAAACAATCATAGAATGCAAGTAAGTACTAATTTTCACTTTAAATAGGTAGTTATTTTCAAATAAAGAATAATTAATTAGCACGAACTTCCCTCCTAATTTAGCAATTTGTGCCACTCAGCAATCAACTACTTGTACGAAAAGATTTTCGCATGCCTCCATGCAGATTAAAATCATTGCACAGTAAGCTTTGAGCAAGACAAATAAATAATTTAAGTAGCTGTATTTTCAAAAGTAGTTGTGTACAAATTTCTTGCCTTGGTTGAAATCTTTAGCAGAGTGGAAAATAAGAGAATGGGGGGTGGTAAAAAGAATTTAGAGCCAGATTCTATAGAAAAATTGTTGGGGTTAAGCAATATCTTTGGTCTGTTAGAAGAGGCAGGGTGGTTGGACTTTATCAGAAAGTTCGAAGGTTATAATGAAAAGCTGGTGAGCGCATTTGTAGAAAACTACTCAAATGGTCAAGTGATACTCCATGGGAAGTGCTTTAAGGTGAGTCCAAAAATTATCTCTCCTTTGTCAACGTTAGAAAATTCAGGCATAAAATTGAAAGAGACCTCTCAAATAACATATCAAAAGTTGTCTGAATTATTCATTAGAGAGGGAGACCCTCACCCCATGGTAGTAATTAGTACTAGAGGACAAAATAAGGGATTTCAGAGAGCCTCTATACTAGAACCTTGGGGAACTGCTGTAGCCTGGATTATAAAATATTTCACTTGTGAAGGCCAACTCACTGTTGTAGTAGGACCAACATTCCGAATGCTAATCCATTTGCGCCATGGAAAGGAAAACCCTGCTCTTAGGGTTAATTTGCCTGAAATTTTATATGACTCTATAAATTCCTCTATAGAAAGATATAAGACAGGGTCAGGGCCATTAAAACACCATGAATTAATTCAATTAATTTTCAAATACCATTTTTGTGAGAAATTCGAGGGTAAGTGGGAGAAGTTTTTGGGGAAAATTGAAAAGTCTTCAGTTAAAAGAAAATCAGAATCGGGGGAAATATCTCACCAAGTTTCTTCACCATCCAGAGCAATCTCCCCTGAGGGCTCTCAAGCTCCGGAAGCTCCAATTCCGATAACCCCTAGTGAAGAAGCGCCAAAATCTTTGAATGATGAATTGAAAACCCCTGATCAGCTAGAGCATGTTGAACTCATCTATTCTGATATGAGCAGTCCCGAGAGAAAAAGGAAAGGGAAAAGAAAGACACCTGTCACCTTCCAAGGTTTTCCTCCTTTAAGGAGAAGTAAACGTATAGCCTATGAATTCACCGAAACCCCAATGTAGGGTATGGAAGGTAGTTCAAAGAAAAAGAAGCCCAAACGACCATCAAAACCCATTGAGATTTATGAGCCTGTTGATGAAGAGGAAATGCCTCTAGAAAGAGAAAATTCGGTTGAGGAAATTCCTTCCCACTCTGGATATGTGGAGGAAATCATCGCCGAAGAAATTCAAGAAAAAGAACAGGACGGGGGAGATAATATTTCAAGTCATTTATCTCCCATTGTTAATAGAATTGTAGAGACAGTTGAAATAGAAGATACTAATGCAGAGATAGATAAATTTAGAATAGAAATTGATGATTTAAGGAAACAATTGTACATAAATAATGAACAAATTGAATTGAAAAAAGAGGAGTTAACAATGTATGTTGTTGTAATAAATAAAAGAGATCAAGAAATCCAGGGTTTGAAACTGCAACTACAGGAAAATAATACGTTGATTTATAAGTTAAAAGAACAAATTCAGGAATTAAGTCAAGGACATAGAACTTATAATGCTGATATTGCTGACAAAAATAAAGAAATTGAAATGATAAGGAAGAATTTTATGCTTATGTTCTCAACTTTTGAGGAAGACAAAAAGACACAAACAAAAGAATTAAATGCTTCCCTTAGCAAAATTCTAGAGCTAGAATAGGACTTACAGGAAAGCACTGCGAAACCAAGAATGGAATCAAAATAAATTCAAACTGAGCCAGTTATAACTGAATGGTTCCAAGTTCGCATTCCCCCATTACTCATGAAATGGATGGAAAAATGCTTTTCTTAAGAAATGTTCAAACTGAGAACTACAAGTTGAAAAAGGAACCGGTACTCCTGAAAGAATCATTTCACAGGACATATAAAGGGAAACAAGATGCATGTCAGCTAGTAGAGTGTCTATTATCCTATAGAAGGCCATCCAGATTGTACTCAATGTTTCTGAATGAACAATGGATAAGGTGGAAACTATTCAAAATCTACAATGATCAACCTTATGAGCCTAATGATAAATAATTTGTTAAAATATTTGTGGAATCAACCCCTGAGGATAAAGATTTGCTTTGTGAATTCTTTTTGTATGATCTTTTATTAGAAAATCACACTGATTTCTTCATCAATCTATTTGTTGGCAAAGTAGAATTGAGAGCCCTGTTGTCTACTATGAGAAACTAGGTTCAATGGCAAGAATGCACAAAAGAATACACACAAGTAGAAAGAACCATGGGTCTTCAAATAAGATAACCTAATGCTAGGCCTGAAGGTTTTAAAAACACCTTTTTTTCTTTCCTAGTAAATGATAAAATGAAAGAAAGGTATGATAACAGTCTCAGACTCTGTTACAATAATTTCATGGAACATGGGCAAAAATTAATTGGAAAAGCATGGCATGCTTGTGAAGAGATATTTACTCCATTACCAACTTATCTCAAGAAAAGAGAGGTCATTTCCCCTCTTAATATCAGATGGTCTTTTAGAAGGGCAAATGCTTTAGTTAAAATTATAAGAAACCTTAAGACAAACTGCATGGGGATGAGATATAGACCTCCCTTGCTGCTTAATCCACCTCATGCTTTCCATATTTGAATAGATCAGAATGATAGATTTTTTAATGAATGGAGAGAAGGTGTTATCTTTCACAGAGGGTTCATCCGTGACCCTATAGCTTTCGATTCAACAACAAGAGATGAGTACGACCTTAGTGCTAGATATGAAGAATGGAATAAAAGTCAGGGTTACAATTATGGAGCAGGAGGACCTGCCAGGAACTAGGAGGGGAAGAAAATGATGAGGTAAAAATAACCTCATCATAATGAAACCATAAAAGCCTATAATTTATACAAGTTCAATCCTCAGTCTCTGCCAATTAATTAAACTTTAGGAGAAATAATTGTTTATCTTTAAGGAAAATTATGCAAACATTATTTCTTATGATCAATTGAGGTAATCTACCAATACGAGTTTAATGGGTTATTTTTAGTGTTTTTGTAGGGCAATAATCATACATCTTGCAACAATTACAAAATGTTTAAACCAACACGTGCCTTAATGACGATTGAAGATGGATGTTGCGAACCTGCTCCTGAACATTAGGCTGATGAACCGAAGATATAGTTGTTGTTTATTTAATTTATGTTATGATCTTTTAATCAAAAACTTCATGGCTCGTCTCGAGCCTTCTTTATGTTTATGTAATGGATTTTAAAGACAAGGGAGTTAGTTAAAAAGTTGTTATAGGCTTTTTCAATGGCTATCCACGCCATCTGGAATCTAGGATTTAGTTAAAAGTCTTTCTATAAAAATGCAATTTCCTGAAGTTGAAAGGGACACTCAATAGTAATGTTATGTTGTTAACATGATCTCTGAATACTTATGAATAAAATAACTATCTTCTGTCAATTGTTGAGTTGTTGAACTATGGATGATAAATTTTTCTAATGGAAGGACTTCAAAACCAGTAGTGTATGTGATTTGAGAACGAAGTGATAACCCGCGAGCTAGCCACTCGAGGGAAGATAGCTTAAATAGATAGGTACTTACTGTTATGTTGTTTTGTTTGTTACATAGATAACCATTCAGTAGGAAATCGTTTAAGTCTGTTAGTTGTCGAGTCTGAAGTTCTAGAGCACTCTTTGTTTTCAATTATTATGAGTTATTCGTTGTAGCAGTTAGAATCTTTTACTGTTTAAGAGAATGTTTCATGGTCTGTTTACTTATTTTTTCACTTCCGTAGTTTATCAGTTGTTTAGTTTATTTATTCCTATGCTTTCTAGCTTAGTTGTTATGCTTTCTAAATTAGTTATCTTGTGCTTTCTAGTTTAGTATTTCTAGTTATCCTAGAATAAATTGTTTTCTAGTTAAGTAATTAAATGGCCTTAGATTAAAATTGATTTCAGTAGTTTAAAGGAAAATAGAAAATCTAAGATGAGTTATCTAAATTATTTTCTATTGCAAACTGCCTTGGACACTGCCCGATCAACTTATTAAAATTTTATATTTTAAATTAATGGGACCTAACGACAACCTATCAGGGAGCACGCTCAATTTTTTATTTTTTAGGATGTGCGCACTTTGAAAATTAGTAAAAATTCATATATTCATTAAAAATTAGTAAAAAATCAAGCATAAACTACATGGTGTTAGCTTATTTTTTATCGAAGCAATTTGTGAAATACTAAAGAAAAGTTAACATTTTAGGGGGAGAATACTAGATGCTATGTTATATTTTTCTAACAAAAATAGGAGCAATTTGTGTGCTCCCCCTTTTTCAAATCCTTAATCTCCACCATTTAAACTTTTTAGTAGTTTAGAAAGTAGATTCAAAGAATTATGACTTTGGTTCTTGTTGCATCATCAAATTTTGAGTGTAACTATATTCAATTTCTCATTTAAGATAAGTTTTTTATTAATTTAAAAAAAATATTGGTCCCCTATTTCCATGCACATAATCCTATCTATAACTCTAAATCTCCCCTATCTATCTATATCTCCCTCTCTCTCTATATATATGTATCTCCTTGTTCCTCTAGCCCTCTTTATCTCTCTATTTCTACCTCCACCCCTCCCCATCTCTCTTTATCTCTTCGGGCTCTCTATCTCCCCACCTCTCCTCCATCTCTCCCTCCATCCCTCTCCATATCTCTATCTCTTTAGGCTCTCTATCTCCCTCCTCTCTATATATATCCCTCAATCTACCCTCTCCCACTTCTAGATCAAGCTCCCTCTCTCTATTTCCCTCTCCCCCCTCTCTATGTCTCTATCTCATCTCCCTATATCTCTCTATTTCTCTACCCTCTCACTCTCTCTATCTCTCCCTCTCCCTCTCCCTCTCCCTCTCCCTCCCCCCTCTCTCCCCCACATATCTCTCTATCCATCTATCTCTCCCTCTATCCTCCACCTCTCTCTCCACTCTCCCTCCCTCTCCCTCTTTATCTATCCCTCAATATATCTCTTCATCTCTATATCCCACTCCCCCCTCATTTATATCTCTATCTACTCTCCCTCTACCCTTCAATATCTCTACCCTCCCTCTCTCTTTATCTATCCCTATCTATATTTCCCTCCATCCCTCTCCATCCCTCTCCATCTCTCTATCTCTCTATTGCTATCTCTATTTCTATATCTATCTCTCCCTCTCCTCTCTCTCTATCTATTTATCCCTCACAATATCTCTACCTCTCTCTCAACTATCTATCTCTTTATAATGTCCCCTTTTGAGAATGCCCTAAATTTTCTCTAAATCCTTAATTTCCAAATGACAAATGAGTTAAGAGAATACTTTTCACCTGATTGAAACCTTGATTGAAGTCCTTCATTCTCAATTGATATGGTCTTCACACTTAAGATACCATTAGTGTTGATCAAGCGGATACGAATCTACTATCCATACTTATTTAAAATATCATAATTACTTATAAGACTTAATAATTGCTGCAAGCATCATTTTTGTATGTTCACATATAATATATATTTATATTTTATATAAATATACATATTTATTTCTAATTACTTCCAAATGTGTATATATATACATATTTATTATTATATATAAATTTATCTAGTCCAAATATACTTTGCAATAATACATTCAACAAATATCTTATCATTTATTTCTTCTTCTTAGCCTATTGTTTTTATTCGCTAATTTCAATCTACTTTCAAGAACATATTTTATTCTTCCTTGATTCGATTATTTGTTCTTTCTTCTGATTTCTTTATGATTACATCTGTTATTTTCTCAGAAATATATATCTTAGATTTCTTATCTTTTTTATTTCATGATCCCCTTACTCCTTTGAATTGTTCTACCTTTTATATCTTTGTGTCTCTATGAAAAGAGGCACCTTTTTTAATAGAGGTAACTCTTTGAAGAGACGACACCCTTTGTTTACACTTCCCTTATACTAATTGTTTTCTTAAATGCTTTTATTTATCTTCACTGCTGCCGTATATCCCTTTGAATAGATTTCATTTCCTTTATAATTTCAATCACTACCTTTAGTCCTTTTAAAGATTGTCTTATTCTCTTTAATTACCTTGCTGCCTTTATGAGAATGATTGCTGCCTTGTTTTTATTGCTGTGGTTTATATTTTATATTATATGTTCTAAAATATATTTATTATTATTTTATATCTCTTTTTTATGATATTTAATATTCATTTTATATTATCAATATTTATATTTATAATTATAATATTTTCTTGATAATTATAATTATAATAAAATCGTTGATATATATATTTGTTATTTATTCATTTATTTATTTGAGACATAGTTATTATTTTGATATTTGGTTTATTTATTTTTGTTTTAATATTTCATATTTGGCATTACAATTTCGGGGATATGACAGTCCACCCCGTCCAAAATTGCTTGCCCTCAAGCAATCTCAATCTAAGATATGCAATTTTAAGATGTTCCGTGTGGTGATGATATTAACTTTGATAGGAGTTGGAATTTCTAACCCAAAAGATGGTTATTCTTGTTATGAGGACAATGTATTGAATAATATTCTTAGGTTCTACTATTTCTCCATAACTCTAAAAACCCATGAGTTGGAGTTTTTGAATCAGTATAAATTAAAACCACATGAACTGGAAATTAAAGCAAACAACCAAGTGACTCAACTAGAAGGAAAGTAGCTCAACCAGACAACAAGTAGCTCAAGCAACCAACCAACCAACTCAAGCACATAGGCAAGTAACTCAATCAAACAAACAAGTAGCTCAAGCAAGCAAGTAATCGGCTCAAGCACACAAGCAACCAAATCAATCAAGTAGGCAACCGACTCAAGTAGACAAGCAGGTAGCTCAAGCACACATGCAACTAGATCAAGCAAGTAGGCAATCAACTCAAGTAGACAAGTAGGTAGCTCAAACATGCAATCAAATAACTCAAGCCTAAGTAACCAACTCAAGTAGACATGCAAGTAGCTCAAGCATGCAGACAAATAGCTCAAGCATGCAACCAAGAAAACAACCAGCCAACTTAAGAAACTTGACAGTCGACATTTTTAACATTTAAATCATAGTTTTCTAAGTATAAACTAATCATAAACACAATGATGAGCTCCAAATACATAGTGACTAGCTTTAACATTCATCACTGCATACACAATGGCTAACTAGCACATCACAATGTTTGACACACGCATGTCCATAATGCATTCTACTATCCTTGGGGGGTTCAACCATAAGAGAGTTATAAGAAGCATAACTTTATGGGGAGCCTAGGATTCATCATGCCAAATCTTTCCCTTTCTCTTATGATTTAGCTTCTTGGGTCTGCTTAGTCCCCCCATTATAGAAAAATTATCCATTATAGGTCGTAATGACCTCCATTATTGGTCGCAATGACCACCATTATTGATTGAAATGATCGCCATTATTAGACATAATGTCTGTCATTATTGGGCACAATGATTGCTATTATTAGATGCAATGTCCGCCATTATTGGTCGCAATGACCGTCATTATCGGATGCAATGTCTATCATTATCGATTACAATGACCACCATTATCAGACACAATGTACACCATTATCAATCACAATAACTACCATTATTAGGTGCAATGTCCACCATTATCAGTCGCAATGACCACCATATCGGTTGCAATGACTGCCATTATAGGACACTTGGTGTTTGAACTCCTCTAGACCCAAAGGCAGTACCCTCATATACCCCAAAGGAAAGTACCCCCTTGGCCCAAGTGGGCTCATCTTGTCCCCTCCTGGGTGATGTATCTAAAAGAGGTCTTCATTGTCTTTTTGGCTCAACTCCTCTAGACCCAAAGGCAGTACTCTCGGATACCCCAGAGGTAAGTACCCCCTTGGCCCAAGTGGGCTCATCTTGTCCCCTCTTGGGTGGCATATCTAGAAGAGGTCTTCATTGTTATCTCCCTTTGCAATACTCTTGTAAGGTCCTTTGGACTACATTGGTGCCCTGGTTCCCATACCTTTCTTTTTCCCACATGTCATAGGTTGATGCTTCTTCAAATGCTTGCAAATGTTTGAAATTGAGATTATTGTGTACGACCATGAGGAGTCTCCAAAGTCTTGTATCCTCTTGTTTGGTCCCTTTCTTCCACAAGATGACATGATTATGCTGTGATACCACTTCTAATGTCCCCTTTTGAGAATGCCCTAAATTTGTTTTAGATCCTTAATTTCCAAATGAAAAATGAGTTAGAGAATACTTTTCACCTGATTGAAACCTTGATTGAAGTGCTTCATTCCCAATTGATCTAGTCTTCACACTTAGAAGATATCATTAGTGTTGATCAAGCGGATAAGAATCTATTATCCATACTTATTTAAAATATCATAATTACTTTTAAGACTTAATAATTGCTGCAAGCATCCTTTTTGTATATTTACATATAATATATATTTATATAAAATATAAATATACATATTTATTCTAATTACTTCCAAATGTGTATATATATATATGTATTTATAATTATATTTAAACTTACAGTCCAAATATATTTTGCAATAATACATTCAATAGACCTCTTATCATTTAATTATTCTTCCTAACCTGATGTTTTTATTCCCTAATTTCAATTTGCTTTCAAGAACATATTTTATTCTTCCTTGATTCGATGCTTTGTTCTTTGTTTTGATTTCTTTATGATTATATCTGTTGTTTTCTCATAAATATATATCTCAAATTTCTTATCCTTTTTTATTTCATGATCCCCTTACTCCTTTGAATTGTTTTTCCTTTTATATCTTTGTGTCTCTATGAAAAGAGGCACCTTTTTGAATAGAGGTAACTCTTTGAAGAGATGTCATCCTTTGTTTACAATTCCCTTATACTAATTGTTTTTTTAAATGCTTTTATTTATCTTCATTGCTACCATATATCCCTTTGAATAGAGTTAATTTCCTTTATAATTTCAATTGTTGCCTTCAATCCTTTTAAAGATTGTCTTATTCTCTTTAATTACCATCGTTGCCTTTGTGAGAATGATCGCTGCCTTATTTTCAATTTTTAATTTTTTTTTAATTTTTTAGATTACAAGAATCGGTCGGGTATTTGTCCCCCTATAAAATGCAGTGTGCTTGGTATAAAAAATTCATGTGACTGATGGCGTTTGCACGACACGCCCTCTGATACCATAGGTTTGGGGGGAGAATAGACCTCGTGACTCCTTGCTTTCAACATGATGCTTTAGCTAATCGAGCTAGGCCTCCTGCCCTATTGCCTTGTTTTTATTGCTCTGGTTTATATTTTATATTTTATATTATATGTTTTAAAATATATCTATTATTATTTTATATCTTTTTTTATTATATTTAATATTATCAATATTTATATTTATAATTATAATATTTTCTTGATAATTATAATAAAATTGTTGATATATATATATTGTTATTTATTTATTTATTTGAGACATAGCTATTATTTTGGTATTTGGTTTATTTATTTTTGTTTCAATATTTCATATTTGGTGTTACAATTTCAGGGATATGACACTCTCTAACTCTCCTACTCTCCCTATATCTCTTCCTCCACCCCTCTCCATCTCTCTTTATCTCTTTAGTCTCTTTTTCTAACCACCTCTCTCTTTCTCTCTCCCTCACTCCCTTTCTCTATCTCCTCTCCTCCCTCCTCTCTCTCGCTCTCCCCCTCTCCCCATCCTCTCTATATATCCCTTAATCTTCCCTATACCCCCTCTAGATTGATCTCCCTCTCTATATCTCCACCTCTCTATCTCCCCATTATCTCCCCCTCCTTTATATGTATATCCCTCAATTTATCCCTCTTCCTCTCTAGATTGATATCCCTCTCTAGGTTTATTTATTTATATTTCATATTTGGTGTTACAATTTTAGGGACATGAAACTTTCTACCTCTCCCTCTCTCCCTATATCTCTTCCTCCACCCCTCTACATCTCTATTTATCTCTTTAGTCTCTTTTTCTAACCACCTTTATCTCTCTCCCTCACTCCCTTTCTCTATCTCCTCTACTCCCTCCATCCTCCCTCTCCCCCTCTCTCTCCCCCATCCCTCCCTCCCCCCTCTCTCTCTCTCTCCCTCTCTCCCTCTCCCCCTCTCACCCATCCTCTCTATATATCCCTTAATCTACCCTATACCCCCTATAGATTGATCTCCCTCTCTATATCTCTACCTCTCTATCTCCCCACTATCTCCCCCTCCTCTCTATGTATATCCCTCAATTTACCCCTCTTCCCCCTCTAGATTGATATCGCTCTCTATCTCCTCCCCCCCTCTCTTTGTCTCTCTATCTCTCCCTACAGCTATTTATATCTCTATATCCCCCCTTCTACCCCCCTTTATATATCTTTATCTACTCTCCCTTTGTCTCTCAGCTATATATCCTCCCTCTCTATCTCGCCCTCCATCCCTTTCCATCTCTTTCTATCTCTCCCTCTCCCTATCCTCTTTCTCTCTCTCCACTATCCATCTCTCCCTTTGTCTATCTATATCTTTCAATTTCCCTCTCTATCTCTTTTTCCACCCTCCACATCTCTCTCTCTCTCGATCTATCTCTTTTTCCAAGCTCTCCAAATCTCTCTACACTAATTTTTATCCTCATATAATTTATAAACTACGATCACATTATATAATGTTATCACATTTTATAGAATACAAAATATAGATGCATTATATAACACAATCAAATTTTATAGAATACAAAATGTGATGACATTTTGTAGAAGATAAAACATGATCGTGTTATATCTTGGTATTTACCAAGCTACAATATAATCATTTTATGGCTATTTATAAATAATGTGATTACATAATAGACAAAATCACTAATTTGACCACCTTTTTGTCCCCTAATTTGGTGCATTCTCCTGTGCATCACATTTTCTTACCATTTTTTCCACATTAAATAAATTAGGCCACTAGTATCATGCACTTAAGGTGTTATGAGTTGTTGTATTTTTCATGAAAATTTTGGACTAATCACGAGTGTCTCCCTTCATATTCGGGACATGGAATAATCACCTTATGTGGATCCGTTTATCTCTGGCATTTGTATCAAGTGTTATCAGGTTGATCTTTTGGCACAATGGAAAACATGTTCCAAAAAATGGTATTAGAGCCGCGGTCATGGGTTCGAATCCCCTCGGGTGATGCTAAGGGGGGGATTTTTGGACTAATCACCAATGTCTCTTTTTGGATTCAAGACATGGGTTGACTACCTCTTGTGGATCCATTTATCTCCAACGTTTGTATCAGGTGTTATCAGGTCAATATTTTCTTGAGCAACGATAAACATGTTCCAACACAAATACCCATCACAAATTACTTGATGAAATTCATTCATAATTTAATGAGGTTATCTAAATTTACACATTTTAATAAAACTCCATAGTTCATCTGTATAAACTCATTTTCAACAATATTTTTGGATTACAAGCTTTAAGGTCCTCTTCTTATTTGTATCTATATTCGATAGTGTACCATAAAATTTTGGCTCCTTAATGCTTTCTTACACTTCTAGGGTTTTTTTCACCTAAAAGGAGAAAGATGGGCCAAAATGCTTAGGGTTACATTCAAATATTATGTGATGTGTATCTAAATGCAATAATGTAAATGTAAAGAACTGATAAAAGAGACTAAATATTAATGCAAAACCTAGAAAATGCAAGATGTATTGAAACACATTAAGATATGCAAACTTTATACTAAATGATCTAAGAAAGCTTATAAAACAACACAAAAAGTTGTACAAATAGAAATGTGTACCTGGAAGTGTGTTGCAGACTTAGGGGAACTCTGAAATTCTAGAAAAAATGATTTTTAATGTCTGATGGGACACTTGTGCCAAGCTGGGTGACCTAGTCCTTTTTTGGGGTGATTTCGGGAAATTGACCCAAGGCTTCTTTCAACCAAATGGGTATCCAGATCTGTAGAAATCTCTAGAAAATAGGCACACCAGGATTAGGTCGCCACAACTTGTGGGAATGTCCCTTTTTCCTTTTCAGAAGACTTGAAGGGGGAATTTGTAGACCTCAACCTACACTTCTTCTCCTGGTAATTTCCCGGATCTGGAATTGCAGAACTCGACCTGTAGGTATCTTTTTGTGGATTCTTTTCCCTAGCTAACAAATATGTGTCTTCAACAAGTCTTCAATCCATTTGGACCCTAGCTTGCTTGAGAAGGAGTGGATGAGGAGTGAAGAGTTGTGAATAATGAGTGTATCTAATGAGAAATTAGGGTTTTTAGGCTTATTTATAGACAATGCACCTAAAAACATTCATTATTTTATCCTCAAGGTCAACATGAAGGAGAAATAGACCAAAAACCTAACTTTTCCCACTCACAACCCCAAAAATTGCTCCAATGGGACTAGGTCGCCACCTTGGGTGACCTAGTCCACCTACATAGGACTAATTCACCCAGATGGGTGACCTAGTCCTACTGGGCCTCTTTTGCCAACTGGATTGTTTGAGAGTGAAGAAATCAGCTTTATGTGATGATTTTATCAGATATTTGATTAAATTAAGCCTTGGAATGCACAATAAGGGGTCATAGGGGCCTATAAATGATGATGAAAAGGGGTTATTTAGGTCAAAAATCCATAGGCAAGGGTCCAAATGAGTGAAAAATGTCAAAGCTACACTTTCCCTAAGAATGAGACCTCACATGAACAAAGAAAAATCCCCTTCACGTCGGGTTCACCAAAATGAACCACCAAAAACATGTAATAGGAAAAGAGGATTCCCCAATAGGCTCCTAGGGTTTTTCACCTAGGAGGATGGTTAGGAAATGACTCTTTCACAATAGGTGTTCTTGGTGAGTTCATTCAAAGAGGGGAATTGGGGGTTTGAATGAGTGAGGTGTGTGATTTGAATGCAATAAACTAATAAAAGAAGCTAACTATGAATGTAAAATCTAAAGAATGCAACTATGTTGGAAAACACATAATGATATGCAAATATGTACAAGATAACCTAAGAAATATACATTAAACTAAGACAAAAAGCTAGAGATGAGAGGGTATGCACCTAGGAAATTACACACTCCTCCAAGGGTATGCACCTGAGAGTCTTTGTTTATGGTTAATAACGGATTTTTTTTAAGGGGATTTTGTTTTGTTCATGCGAGGTCTTCATCTAAGGGAGCATTGTGCCTAATGTCTCCAAGAGAGGACAAGTCAGGGTGTCAGATCGTTATCCATGGGATGCCTCATTCACATCAAACCACTTCAATTGATCACACACTCTTAGAAGGCATCAAACCCGATGACACCACCAAGAATAGGACACATCACAAGAAAAAGAAAAATCACACCATGAAAGTTGTGTAAAAAGATTTTGTATATGTATGCCCCCACTTTAAAGCGGTTGCTAACACCATTACTATGAGCAATTGCTTTAAAGTAGCCAAGGAGAGAGGAAGGAAGACATGAGAGCCAACTTGGAAAGCCCTATGCCAAGTCATATGTTTTTGAAGTAAGCTATGTCATGAAGAGGGGTAGTATGTCACATGCGAGTCAACTTAAGACATGTTGTCCACATCCCAAGCTTGCTCGTATATATTCATGAAAGGTTAACGACAAGTCAAGTTTGACAATGACAAGTGACATACGAGGATAATGCTACTAAATCACCTTGCCCCACTTAGTGCAGGAGAAGGGTGAGCCCGAGATGGAGGATGGTATGCTGCTCCTCGCGAGGGATGTGAAACATGCAATAGTGAGTATGTTATGATCCTACAACTATTACATGGCAAGGAGCAACAACTAGTTTTATTTATGTGGAGGAGTAAACAAAGCTTTAGGAAAGTTAGCCTTGATGGTGTAGACTTTGTCATATATGTGGGAGATGTCATTGTGACTTGGTTGATGTTAAATTTTGTACTTAGGTGGATAAAGGATGAATTTAGGTTGGTGTAGAGTATGTTGTTTGTGCGATGGTGGGGAAAGAATAAGAGGATCATTAGGATGGCCCACAGGGTATGTAGGAGGTTCATTGATCGAGGGGGATCAAATGGACACTTTTGTACTCATAACCTCAGCGAGTTTGATGTGATGTATCGCTAAGAAAGGGAAATCTAGTATCGTATTGGTACCATCACCTAAAGGAGACACATTACTATTTTTGGAAAGGAGATCAACCATGATACCTTCCCTAGTAGGAGAGTTTTGAGGAGAATGACCAGCCAAGTGTGCTTGACATTCAAGGATGGGTTCTTCCAAAAGAACTTCATCGTATGGAAGGGGAGGATCAATGGTTTGATTCTCCTATTTATGGATAGTGGAGATAGGAGGAAAAGGCTCTAGTTGATTTTCGAGAGTCACTTTCGATTGTGTCATAGTATTCACCCTCTAGTAGGAGAGCTTGTAATATATTGATCACATTCCAAGGTAAGAAGTGGTGAAGTAGCTTCATCACAAATAAGGGAGGTAGCAAGAGAAGGACTTTTGTGGTCAAAGAGGTCTTCCTAAATGAGAGGGGCATTAGGAAAAGGAGGAAGAAGATTCCCATGAGTCTTAATAAGGATAGCTTCCAACACAAAATTATCTTATATGCATCGAGGGTGGATAGTAGGAAAATGACAATTGTCCTGGGTATGGTTATAGAGTCTAGGTAAGGTGATGTTTAGGAAAGTGTCTATGATTTCATTTTATTGTGCTAAAATATCTTCCCAAATGGGATGAGTTGAAGAACAAGCAAGACCTTCATGATGCTCAACAATTGTGCCTTTTTTTAGCAAGATACCTTTGTCACTAGAAGGGGAGGTATCAAGCAAGGAAAAATTATGATCATCGTGATTGTCTACGTTTGTATTTGCTTCTAACAGATCATCCTCACAAATAGGAGAGATAGAAGGTAGTGTAAGTTTAAGACAATTATCAACGTTTTCATTTGCTAGACTCTCATAACTAGGGAATGCATTGAATGAATGATTAACACGTTTATGTACTAAATTTTTCTTTGCAATTTTAGAAAGAATTGAAACTAACATGTTTGAATAATTTACAATGAAATGTAAAGACTTAAAAGGAAATGCAATTTTTCAGGTTTCAAACAAAGTAATTTGTTGATTACACTATGCAATAATCTGAAAAGGAAATGTTGTGATTGCAAAATGGAAAATGTGCAATGCATGAAATGAGCTAATTTAAGGTAAATGTAATGAAATGCATGTTACAAAAGCACAACCAATTGATACATATAGATAATGGCACAAAGAAGAAGCATAAAAATAAGGTTTTTAGCTCTGCAAAGGGCAGTTTCAGAGGCCTAAAGGGACTAGGTCGCCCAGAGTGGCGACTTAGTCCTCCTGGTGATTTTTTAAAGAATTTTCAAAATATTTTGATGGAATTAGGTGGTTTCTGTGTTGTAAGAGGCAAACCTAAAATGAAAATGCAAAATTTTAGAAATTTTCAATGATTTAAAATGCAAAAATGCAAGCTATATGAACTTTTACTAATGCAAAATTTTAAAACCCTAGAATGCAAATTAAACAATGCAAAATGCAATGTAATGAAAATATAGGATGATGATGGAATCCAATGCAGAAAAGAGGGGATTCAAAATTTAGGTTCATCAAAATGTAACACAAATTTTGGCTCCTTAATGCTTTCTTACTCTTCTAGGGTTTTTCACCTAAAAGGAGAAAGATGGGCCAAAATGCTTATGTTACATTCAAAGATTATGTATTAATGGGTGTGTGAATGTGAATATATGTGGGATGTGATGATCTATAATGTCTAAATGAAATGATCTAAGGGAAATAAACTAAAAATTGAAGTGAACTATTGATGTAAAACCTAGAAAGTACAACTATGTTTTAAAACACATTATGATATGCAAACTCATACCAAATAACCTAAAAAAGCTTATAAAACAAAATAGAAAGTTGTAAAACTTGAAATGTGTACCTGGAAGTGTGTTGCAGACTTGACGGAGCTCTAAAATTCTGAAAAATAGTGATTTTAATATCTGGCGGGACACTTGCACTGGGGTGATCCCACAATAGTGGTTTACAATTTTTGGCCAAACTGGACACTGAAATTATTATTTTTAACTAAATCTTCACATTCAGGCACCTATAGCGGCTAAACCATGAGGAATTTGAGATGATGCAAACTAGAGTCTCATCACATTTTGTCTATAGATTCTAAAAATATTTTTTTCAAAATTTTTGGAATAAGATTGCACTTCCTTTTCCATCTCCCACGAAAACTAGTTTTTTCAGAAAACAACAGTTTTAAAAAGTGACGCTCACCGTATACATTATAATTTTTTTTGTATGAAGGATAAAATTATAATTTCTTTGAATTTAGATTTGTAACTATGATATCTAGTACTTTCATTTGGTCTCATAGTTTTTTATTGAATATTTTTTCCTTAATAGAGTTTCAAATTCAAACCAATTGCAATTCAGACAAATGGCTGACTGTATACAACATAACTTTTTCTGTATCTATCGAAATTTAAATTTATTTTTTTGATGGATCAAGGACATCAATAACCAACACAAACATATTTAAAAAAAAAAAAATTATAATTTTCTATTTTTCCACATGTGCCAAACAGAGAGCTTGATTTTCGGTGAAAAACCTATGTTTAATAAAACTAAAAAAAAACATACATAATAAAACCAAAACATATTAAAATTATATTCATTGGATAGCTCATTTCAAGGAATACCATAATCATTTCAAATAAATTTTAAATGAATTCATTTTATCCCCCAAAAGGTAAATCAAAAGTGATTTTTTATCAGTATTTTGATAGGTGTAAAGGAGACTCATTTATAGGTATGGTTTAAAACTAGCGAGGTTCTATCCAAGGGGGTTTGATCTAAGGTGGTTTGATCAAAACCTCTTCAATTGGAATCCTTAAAATGGAACTTTTAAAGGCTTAAATCATTATATTTTCTAAAAATATGTGATTTTAGCAAAAATCAGTTCCTCTCAGAAATTGTAAACCAGATTTGTGGGATCACCCTGACATGCCAAGTTGGGCAACCTAATCCTTTTTCGGGGTGATTTCGAGAAGCTGATATGAGGCCTGTTTCAGCCAAATGGTTATTCAAATCCATAGAAATCTCTAAAAAATAAGCACAATGGGAATAGGTCGCCACAACTTACATGGGAGTTTCCCTTTTTCCTTTTCGAAAGATTTGAAGGGGGAATCTGTAGACCTCAACTTGCACTTCTTCTCCTGGTAATTTCCCAGATCTAGAACTATAGAACTCGAACTGTAGGTGTCTTTTTGTGGATTCTTTTCCCTAGCTAACAAATATGTGTCTTTAACAAGTCTTCAATCCATTCTTCAAGCCTTCTAAAATACCTGTCTGCAAACACACAAAGGGAGAGAAGAGAATGTGGATTGTTAGGGCATGTGGGCTTGCCTTGGTCAAGCCCCTTTTAGATAATTAAATCAAGTGATGAAATAAGATAAGAAATAATGAAACAATGAAGCAACGATGTTAGTACCTTGCCATGATGAGAGACCTTGGATTGTTGCAGCAATTTTTGTGGTTTTAGCCCTTGAATGCTTCAGAAAAAGATGTCTTGTTAACTTGGAAGGTAAAACCCTAGCTTGCTTGAGAAGAGTGGTGGATGAGGAGTGAAGAGTGAATAATGAGTGTGTATAATGTTGCATAATGAATAATTAGGGTTTTTAGGCTTATTTATAGGTAATGCACCTAAAAACATCCATTATTTGATCCTCAAGGCCGACATGAAGGAGAAATAGACCAAAGCCCTAACTTTTCCTGCTCAAAACCCTGAAATTGGCTCCAATGGGACTAGGTCACCACCTTGGGTGACCTAGTCCACCTAGACAAGACTAATTTTCCCAGATGGGTGACCTAGTTCTACAGGGTCCCTTTTTCCAGCTAGATTGTTTGAGAGTGGAGAAATCACATTTATATGATGATTTTATCAGATATTTGATCAAATTAAGCCTTGGGATGCACAATAAGGGGTCATAGGGGCCTATAAGTGATGATGAAAAGGGGTTATTTAAGTCCAAAATCCATAGGAAAGGGTCCAAATGAGTGAAAAGTGTCAAAGGGCTACACTTTTTTGTGACACATTTAATAACATAAATAACATTAGTTGTTGCTCCTTGCCCTACTAAATACAAATTCAATAAATAAAATACTATACATCGCCTAAAACACGAGTATGCGAATTATCATCACTTACATTGATAATTTTAGTAGCCTCTAAATTATAATCAACCATGAGCTTGGCCAATCCTTGGCCTCCAACTAGCTTAGTAATATAATTTTTTAAGCTAAATGGGTAGATATTGTTTATCCACCTAGAAACCCTTCTTAATGCTTCTTGTTGAGTAAAGAAGTCTTTGATTGTGTGTTGGGTAAATAGGTGACTATGTTAGCACTTATTTAAGGTATGGTCTTATTCTGAGATTTCATGTTTCAACATGATCAAGTCCAATTTGGACTTAGAGCCATTAAATTTAGATTCTTGATTTATACCTATACTTAGAACTTTTATTTTTTTAGCTTTGAGTGTTCCCTTGTTGTACTTTTTAATAACCTATTGGTACCATTTCTTGTATGCCCTAAATATGATTTTTTAAAAGTTGTCCATTTTTTACCCTTCATTTGTATCTAACCAAATTAATATTCAATAGGTCCATTTGGTCAAATTTATACATGAATATCATGCTCTATTTTCCCCCATGTCTTTGTTGTAGGTCCAATTTTTTTTAAAATATCAAACTAGTCAAAGTCTTTAGGGTGGATTTCTCATTTTGGGTGAGGTTTAACTTTTCCCTTACCTTGTTACTTGTCCCTTAGGTTGTTAATTCCATACAATCCAATATTATCCTATTTTTCAGATTTTTGAGTTTCTATTTATCAAAAAATATTTCTATTTTGAATTTTTCCTTGCTAATGTCTCATTTTGGTTTCTATCTGTTTGTTTGTATATCATTAATTTTATCAAACCCTTGGTCCCCATGCTTTCCAACCTTTTATCTTAGTTAGACCCAAGCTTTTGGGAATGCACATGGCTAAACACCTTGTAAAAAATTCCTTGGTCCTAATCCCCAATTCCTCTTTTCCTCTAAGCCTCCAAGCTTGGGCATTCATTATTTCCACTACTTGTATTCTTAATATCTATTTCCCCATTTCCCTATGCTCCTATTTTCCTCATACTTTCCTTTTACCTTAATCAAGCCTAATATTTTACAAATTCACTTATTTTTTTGTACCACACATGTTATAGGCCCAACATATGAACCTCAACATCAATTGTCCTTTTTTGGCCAATTCTTTTTTTAATGTTATACCTAAAAGGTATGCAATATCATGCATTTTTATCATCAATAACTAACTAAAGGCCTTTTCCTTTTCCCTTTCCTTTATGCAAGTGGTTTTGGATTTCTCATAGCCTCAATCCTACTTCCTATTCATTTAGTTTTAGGTATTCCTTTTCCTTTATCCCGAACCAATTTCACTCCTATTGGAAGCTTTCAAGCCTCTCCATCCCCTCCTCCCTAAATAGCACCTTGCATTTAAAAATCTTGAAACTTGATCTCCATTGTTCTACGCATGCATTCATCTTGGGATTCTCTTTCTCTCCATAATTTTATTCCTATGTTAGTGGGTAGGAATTTTCCCAATCCCCATTCCTTTTTTTTCACATATTTGTCTATAATTTCAAGATTCATAATACCTATGTATCCCAAGTAAAAATTGTCCTATGGTATCCCAAAGCCTTGAATCTTAAGGAATTTCCTTAGTTCCTTTTTCTCTTCAACCTACATGGTGTATTAATTTTTTTTGATCTCTACATTACCTTTTGTAATCTTAACTAAAGTCTTAAGATGGACCAAGGAAAATTAGAGTGACTTTTGAGTGAAATACACTAGGGAATGTTAGGGAGGTAATACGTTTTTATGGTTTGACAATTTTCTATAGGAATTTTATTAGATATTTGAGTGGAATTTATGCAACAATAACTAAGCCTATGAATACTATCGAGAAGGAATTTACGTGGAAATTATGAGAAATTAGAAGATTTGAGTTAAATTTGAATGAGAAGATAATAGAACAATCAATGTTAGTAGTAACATGTTTTGACAAAGTATCTAAGGTTGATTGTGATGTAAAAAAAACTAAAATGGGAGAAACATTAAGCCAAAAATAGATCTATATATTATTTCAGTGAGAAATTAAATGATGCAAGAAGAAAATATTCAGTCTATGATCAAAATTTGTATGTTGTAATCCAAGATTTAAAGAAAAAGAGACACTACTTACTTTCAAAGGAATTTGTATTGTCTGCAAATTATTAATCCTTACAATATCCAAATAATCAAGGTAAGTTGAATTAGAAACATGTGAGATGGGTAGGGTTTATGCAAATTTATTATTTTATATTGAAGTGTAGGAGTAAAAAATCAATCAAGGTTTGTAGATGCATTTAGTAGGAAATAAAATTTATTAACATAAATGAGAGTAGAAGTGGTTAGATTTGATAAATTGAAGCATTTTATATGAAGTTCATCCTACTTTTGTAGAAACATGGAAATTGTGTAAAGAGCCAATAAGCATGAATATAAATAAGTGGCTTGATTATTTGATATAGAATGATATGTTTTTAAGGGTATCAATAACATATTTCAAGAAGCGTAATGAGAGAAATTTTGATCAAGGAGAAGAATAGTAGTGATTTAGCAAGGCATTTTAGACTAGATAAGACAACAACATTGGTAAGTGAAAATTATTTTTAGCCTCAAATCTATATGGATGTGAGAAAACATGTTCAAGGATTTGTTAAGTAACAAAGAGGAGTAGTTAGAGTTTTGGGTTGTATAGGCCACTACTAGTTCTAGAGAGACCTTGGGAAGATATTAGAATGAATTTTTGTATTAGGGTTGCACATGACTATATTTATAGTGGTCGATAGACTTTATAGGATGAAGAATTTCATTGTAAGAAGAAAAATTATATAGTATACATAGATAAGCTATTTTTAGAGAAGTTATGATATAGCATGGGTTGCCAAAGAGTATTATTAATTACAAAAGATTTCTGGATTCAATTGTGTGTAAATTTTGATGCAAAAAATTTACACACAATCGAATCCAGAAATCTTTTCCAATTAACTACATGGATTGTGGAAACTTGTTATCTTTGAAAGAGTATTATTTTAGATAGATATACTAAGCTTATTGGATGATTTCAGAAGAAATTATAAAAAAAGATGAAAGAAAATTTGAATTTTTGTTCTACATATAACCCTCAAACTGATGGGGAAATAGATGTTATGAATAAGAATTTGGCAATTCACTAAGATGCTTGGTTGGAGAGAAGATAAGAAATTGGGATATCATTGCAATGTAAGAAAAAATTACATATAAAAACTAGTAAATAGAAGTATAGGTATTTGTAATTGAATATGGTAGTAATCCAATAAATGAATAAGAATTAAGAGATGTTAAAAATAAAGAAAATAGTGGTGTAGAATTAGAATAATTTGTAGAACACATGAAAGAAGTACATAGTGTAGACACATAAAAATGACCTAGACCCACAGGCTCTTCTTCTAACCTAATTAGGACATTTTAATTATGTCGAATCAATCTTGACCCTTCATTTCGAATCTGACCTAATGTTGCCCTAACCCTAATTGTGGGTTGCTTTATTGAATCTCATCCATTGATTCTAGGGCATTTACTAACTTTCAATCTTGCCCATTCACACAAAATTGCCTCTTCTATAAAAGAGCAATTTTGGTCCCATTTTGATCACTTTGGGTTGTCATATTTTACACTTGGTATTGTGATATTTTTAGAGACTTGGTATTATCATATTGTAGAAATCCATTTTACACACATCATTTTGCATTGTCATATTTTAGAGATTTTAGCATGTTTAGCATAACATATATAGGTTTTCATTTGATATTAGCTTAGAAATTGTAGATGTTTACTATTTGCAATAGGGCATAGTGCATCTAGGTCATTTCAAATCCTTCAAGATTTTCTTAGGGCTTGTCATTTCTATTGACTTGGTCTTCACGAATCTGAGGGAAAGCATCATATTCAACAAATTTAGAAGGTCTAATGGAGGTTAGTCATGGAGGATGAAGACAATCTTTTAAGATTGTTCATCTATTCCTTTGCACTCTATTAGTACTTAGGGTTTTAATATTTCTGCATGTTACATTGCTTTAAACTTCATAGAAAAATCCCTCAGTTACATTGGTGAACTTGACACTTCTTATAACACGTTTTTTGCAGGTCATAGTACGAATTTTCATCATTTTTTTTGTAGGTTAGGGTACGGATTTTCGGATTTTTTTTGTAGGTGTACGAAATGACGCATTTGACAGTTCCTGCGATGCAAGTGACTTTCCGAACCGCATCTGCTTTCTGAAGCATTGCATCTGCTCTGTCAAACCGCATATGCCTTCTGGAATGACGCATCTGACATGTCAAGCCGCATATGATCCAGAAAATAACGCATCCGCAGACACCAGTCGCATTTCACAGTCCAAAACCACATCTACCTTCCCGCGCCGCATCTGCCGAGCCGCATCTACCTTCCCATGCCGCATCTGTCGAGCCGCATTTGACAGGTAAAAGTTCATTTTTTAAAGAATTGTAAACTGGATCCAACGCATCCGCGGCCAGTTTTTCATTTTGATGAACTTAAAAAGAACCAATCCTAGGATAAAAACATTAATGGAATTTATCAATCCTAGGGTAGACATGATTTAATTGGAATTTATCAACCCTAGGGTAGTCACCAAATTTTTTCTTTTGGGATTAAAAATGAAAACCATGTTTGTGTGAAGCAACATCTTCACCTAGATTAGAAAATTTTATTTTGGGGTTTAAAATTGAACAAGCTGCTTCTGTGTTTGATTGGATAGTAGGCATATGCTCTCCCCTTTACTGGGTGATCAAAAAGCCAAACCTATCCATTTTTTTTTTCATACTTATGCATTTACATCTTTATTACAACCCTTAGAAGGCCTGCCGTAGTGGGAAAAAGTACTCACCCTACGGGAACAACCTAAGTGGGAACACCTAAAGCCAAGGTTTCCAACCTACTATAATCAAAAGCAAGTTGTTGATGAAAATCCAACTTGACAGTAGTTGACAGGATAACCATCCCCAAAACCTTTGTTCTAAAGGTTGGGAGGTCTCTCGAGGGATTATATCCATTGCCACACTTATCGGAAAGACTTACTAAGAACCTAGTGTAGTAGCCAGCCGTGTCAATAACCAAACATCCTTTCAATCATGGTGCAAGGGGAGGGAAGAATCTCCCCCCAAGACACTCACCATATAATAACCACAGACTGTTTGCTCAGGGGATTCGGTATCCACTTTTGTCACCTTGAGTACGCACCTGGAAAAGACAAAAACACAGGTGCCCTCTAGGGGGTGACAAGGCTGTGTGAGTCGACGTGATTTCAAGATGTGGGCTGTGATTGCAAGGATGACCCACTTGAATTTTAAGAGTGAGTCTGTTTGAACAAGCATTTCATATTTTTGATTTCTGTGTTTGCCAAGAATTCTTAAAAATCTTCAAAACAAGCAAAAACATCACAAATCTGAATCACAAAAAATGGTCAAAAACTACAAACTGTATTCGGGTTTTTTCCTAAAATTGCATATTGTGACGCAAGCGCTTTGCTGCACTTGATATTCTAAGCCGCATTTGAGCAAGAAAAAGCCACATATGTTAAAATTAGACCAGTCCAAGTGTTTTATGCAACACAACTGCAATTATCAGCTGCATTTGAGAAATTGTTTAATGCATTCGACTTACTGAACCGCATTTGCTTGCCAGTGAACCACATTTGCCATAGCAGGCCATATTCGCTGTTTACCCTGCATTTTACCAGTTTGCTAAAATTCAACAAAATTCCTTATTGCAATGCAACTGACCTGTCAGACTGTAATTCTTATTGAAAAACCGCATTCGTTGTTATTTTCCAAAATTGATGTTGAGCCACATTTGCCTGTCTGTTAAAACATTGCCAAAATTAATTCTTGCGCCGCATTTGACTTTCTAAATCACATTTGCCAGTGTGAGCCACATGTACTCTGTCAAAAACCACATTTGAAATTGTGAGCCACATGTGCTCTACCAAACCGCATTTGCCAGTCTTCAAAAATAGTCTGCTCACTATCAAAATCAAAGTCAAAAATTGTCCTTTTCCAGATTCCAGCAAGTCCATCTTTTTTGTTTCTATCAAAACCAGATACTGATTTGCTCAACTTCCATCATTTTACACCATCATTCTTAGGATCATCATAGGTTTCCAATTGCATTTGACTAGTTGCATTATTACTTTTACCTTAGACACTCACTTTGCGGATTTTAGGAACACACTCCTTACCATTCATTGTCAAGACTTTGTCTTCAAAAGTAGGTTAACATTGGACCCAATTACCCGTAGTCATTTTTTAGTCAAAACTTTTGTGAATTGTTTCCCACTCAACAGTCTAGTGTGGAAACTTCACTTTGTCCTTTTTAGTCCTATCATTGGTCCATTGATTTTCCAAACCTGAAACATTGCAAGCACTTTGTTTGGTCAAGTAGTCATTTCCTTAGATTTCTCAATAGTGAGTGCATCTTAGGCTCCATTTTAGTTTGCATATTATTAGTCTCCTCATTTTAGAGTCATATCATTTGCATCCACAAACCTTTCATTTCCCATTTGCATTTCATGACATTCCTCATTCTTAAAAACACAAAAACATAGTGTCATATTTAGGTCATTATTACTCATTATCCTTCATCATCCCAAAGTTGAGCAAAAATTTTTATGGTTGAAACTAGATTACAAAAAAAGAAAAGACTCATGGATTCTTTTGGTCAAGACCCCAATTTTACCAATTTCACCAATGACATGAATTTATTCCCTAACAACATGAACAATGACATGGGAAATTCTACAATCAATCCTTTTGATGAGACATCTATTCCACACAACCAATTTGAACAATTCATCTATAGAAACCAAAAAGGGGAAGTTTTACAAGCTGCTGCCCAAAACTCAGAAGTGGCCTCTTTTGTGGACGAATTAGTTCTACATGACTCATCCAGATATTTAGCCATGCTTCTTGACCAAGGAGCTAGGTTACCACAAGGATTTGACCTCAACACCATTAGACCAACATCTCCAAATCACCAAACACACAATACTTCCATGGGAGCCTCTCCACAAAACACCATTAACACCATCAATACTACCTCCCTTGGTCATACTGCCACCACAACCATTGCAGCTACCACAACTAATGCAGCCACCACAACCAACACAAGATCCATTGGAGGATCATCTACCCAAAACAACACCACATCACAATCCATCCCCCAACAAACAACCACTACCCCTTCACAAACATTTGGATCAACAATGGGGGCAACAACATCAAACATCTTTGGAAGTTCATTTAATTCCATGGGTCCATCAACAAATCTATTAGGAGGTCCCTCAAATACTATGGCAACTAACTCATCAAATCGTTTTGGGAGAAATAAACGAAGAATTAACATCCAAGGAACCCAACCTCATTCTTCACAAGTTAATACCAACATTCCTTTGAGACAAAACACCAACACTAATCAAGGCCATAATCTCTCATTTGGACAAGGCAATCAAGGCACCCAATCTTTTACTCCATTTAGACATCAACATACTCAAAGTCAACAAGGCCTACAAATTCAATCCAACATTGCAGGATCTCAAATCCCAACATATACTACTCAAGTGCATACACAACAACATAATCCCCATCAATACACCCTTTTTCAACAACCACAAAATCAAAACACTCAATTTGCTCACCAACAACACATTCAAAACCAACACGTCTCATCACAGCAAGTGGGCAACCACTCCATACCTCTCACTAACATGTGTGATGCTACCAACAACCCCATTGTGGAAGCACTCACACTCCAACTTGCTGCTCTTCAAACACAAGTGGAGACCTTGCAACAATCCAACAAAAATTCTTACATGTCACACAACTTGTGTCCTTATCCATTTGACACCACCTTGTACATGCCACCTTTTCCTCATGGGTATGTAGTACCTCATTTTCCTAAGTACAAAGGCAAGATAAATCCCATTGAACACATAAGAGAGTTCACCACTAGTTGCATGGACATAGCTTATGAACAAACCTATCTCATGAGACTCTTTTCAAGAAGTCTCACAGGGCATGCACTAGAATGGTTCTCACTACTGCCTAAGGGAATAAAAACATGGGACGAATTGGCAAACAAGTTTGTGGAGAACTATGCCTACAACATTGACACAAACATTGACATTGCCTCCTTATGCAGACTTACCCAAGAGGATGCGGGAGAGACTTTCATTCCATTCTTTCAAAGATGGAGAACCTTAGCAAGCAGGTGTTCGGTAGAAATACCTGAAAAGGAGAAAGTAACCATGTTTGTACAAACTCTCCTTGGACCGCTAAGGTATGGATTATAGGTCCATTGTTGCACCATTTTTGTTGATCTTGTTGAAAAAGGTGTCCAACTTGAAAAAGCCTTGATCGCCAAAGGTGAGCTAAAATATGGTGGCAAAATCATCAACGCCACTTCAAATAATAACCCAAGTAGCTCAAACGACAAAAGCAAATACTAGGTTAAGAACAAGCATATCACTAATGATGGTGTGGTTGATGCCAAAACTGTTAATACAATAGGTCATGTACTCACAATCAAAGGAGTACAAAGTCAAAATGCATTTGTAACTACACCCACACCAACTGCAAATGCTGTCCAAAGCAATCCTCCTCAAAATAATCAAAGGCAGTTGCATCAACCACGACAATTCCCAAAACGTACATACACCCCTTTGGGTGAGCCTATTGAAGTTGTCTTGAAGAAACTCCTTCAAAATGGTGTCATAACATTGGAAGATCCTAAACCATACGACCCTGGTCAGTTCAAACTAGCATGGTGGGACGATAGCGCGTTTTGTGATTTCCACCGTGCCAAAGGGCACAAAACATCCTCTTGTCGTCAATTGCGAAATCTGGTGCAAGACCTCATTGAGAACCACACCATCGAGCTAGGTGGTCAATCCTTCACGTCTAATGCGGATCACACCATACACAAAAACCCATTGCAAGATCATGGTAAAGCTTCCTCATCTGGCACAACGAATACCAATAATCAAGCCAACTGCATCCGTCCGACCTACAATACTACCCATCCTACATACAGTTACCCCGATGGTACCATTATTAACAATCTTCGCGCTGCTGATGAGGATACGAATGTTAATACCATCACCATTAAAAAATTCCCAGAATGCAATGTGACAACGTGCAAAGGCAAGGTCACTATCCCAGGTCCTTCGGCACGTCAGCCTAAGATCACCATACCTGGCCCATCCGCCAAACAATCAAAACCCAAACCGGAGTTCAACATCATTGAGAAACTGAATAAAACACCTGCTCAAATATCTATTCTCGAACTACTCCGTATTTCACCCATACACAAAGCCATCTTGGATAAAGTCCTACAAACGTCGTCTGTTCCAACCAACATTGATATCAACCACTTTGAGACTATGGTCAGATACCTAAATTCACCTCATCACATCACCTTTTCAGACAACGACTATTCCTCACCCAAACCATCGCATAATGATGACCTTCACATTGAGGTCTTTGTCCATAAGCATAAGGTTAGACGAGTCCTAGTAGATGGCAGAGCAGGATTGAACATATGCTCTCTAAAATTGGTTAAGGCTCTTGGTTTCTCTGATGCATGTGTAGATGCTAGCAAGAGCATCGTCATCAAGGCATACGATGATGAAGAACGTGCTTCTAAAGGCGTCATTACAATTCCACTCCGGGTAGGACCAGTTATCATAGACACAACATGCCAAGTCTTGGATCGTGATATACACTACAACATCTTACTTGGTCAACCCTGGATTCATGCTCTAAAGTCCATTCCATCCACATACCACCAATGCCTAAAATTCCCTTTTGATGGTACCGAGATCACTATCCTAGGAGATCCTGATCCATTCCAATATTGCACCAACCTGCGAGCCACTGCTGAGCACCAGGTACCCATCAATCAGGAGGCCTCCACTTCCACTTCATCCAAATATATTGACCCATCCACACTCACAAAATCATCCATTCCATCATCATCTACCACACCATCTTCATCGGCCTCTATACCAAGTAAAGATTTACAGATCCAGGACCTAGGCTGTGGAGAGTTCAAGTTAAATACGGCTTATTGTATCACCACAATACCTAAGCCACCAAAAGTCTATGGAAGACCATGTTTTGCAATTGAGCCCAAAATAACTTTTAACGTCCCACCAAAAAGTGTTTTTACACGATGGGGCGATATGGGTAATGAAGTCATTATTGACATCGATAACTAGATCTACAAAGACCCAACAGAGTTATCTCCACTACCATTATATCTCTATGGCAAAGGTTATGATATATGCAAGGCCCTAGGTTTCAACGACACAAGCAGCCTTGGAAAAAATAGTAATGGAAGAAGGGAACCTATTATCATGATGGCAAGACCAAGATACATAGGGCTAGGGTTTGACCATTTCGGAACTGACGATCAACGTACCCTTGAACTTTCAAGTAAGGGTGTAACGGCTACAGAAAGTGTTGAGACATGTGAAGAACCCCTCACTGAAACTGACTCCAACGAATGGGAATGGGGATCTGAAAAAATAGTCAGTGACTATGACATCGATGAACTATTCTTGGAACCTGGCCAACTTTCCTTTGAAGAACGATTTTGCCAAGAATATAACATAGACCCCATTGACCGACATTCTAAACATAAGGAATGGGTACGCATTCCTTGGAACCCAAAAGAACACAAGGTGTCATCGACAATACCTGAATCATCCCAACCCATTCCTGAGCCCACCCACGAACCTAACCTACATGAGTCCACTCTCCATACTTTTGACACGCCAACCACTAGTCATGATGTTGACAATTTTATCCCATATTATGACTTTGAATTCGATTCATCTGACTCGGAATATGGACCATCCATTGCATCGGACACGAAAGTGGAAATTGATAACTTTTCCTTCACACTTGAGGCTTCAGTTGCCACACTTTTCGCATCATCCCCATCCTTTACCAACACTGACGATCGGATTTCACTTGTCTATCCACAACTGATCGACTGGGACCAACAAGAGGCACCAGTAATGGACATGTTTCAGAATGATGAGGCCATAGCAGAATTCATGGGACTCAGAGAAGGCATACCATGGGGAGATCACAAAGCAGGGTTTTCCATTGACCTAGATTGTACAACTTACTTCGGGGAGACTGTGCAATCCTCCAGTCGCAAAAATATAGGAAATAAGACACAAAAAGAAACGTCTTTAGGTGAAAACCGCAAGGCACCTTTTGACAGTAAAATAGTAAAAATAAAGGACGTATCCAAAGGTGAAAACCTCTTTGAGGCGCCTAAGGATGGAGGATTGGACTTTCTTCCCGTAACACAAGAAAAATTAGCTATGCTCATTGAAGACACAACGGAAGTTAACATAGCCACACCAGAGAATCCCAAAATGATTCTCTTGGCTGCATCATTGTCAGAGGAAGAAAGACCCGAATTTCAACAATTCTTCACAGACAGGAAAGTTAACTTCGCTTGGTCATATGCTGACATGCCAGGCCTTGATCCTAAATTGGTTATGCATCATCTTCCTCTCATCCCAGGAATCAAACCAATTAAGCAAAAGTTGCGCAAAATGCATCCACAAATTTCACTACTGGTCAAAGCTGAATTAAAAAAATTACTAGATGCAGGGTTTATAAGATCAATAGACTATGCAGATTGGATATCAAATCTTGTACCAGTAACTAAACCAACTGGGGGCATTTGCATATGCACAGATTTTAGAGACATCAATAAGGCATGTCCTAAAGATGACTTCCCCCTACCAAACATAGACATGATTGTTGACCTCACGACAGGGTATGAAATGCTATCTCTCATGGATGGTTTCTTAGGCTATAACCAAATCAGAATTGCAATAGAAGATCAACATAAAACAACATTCACTTGTCCTTGGGGAACATACTATTGGAATGTCATGCCTTTTGGTCTAAAGAATGCAGGAGCCACATACCAGAGGGCTATGACCACAATCTTCCATGACATGATGCATATCTTAATGGAAGATTATGTCGATGACCTATTGGCAAAATCCTTGACAAGGAAAGATCATCTCAGGGTCTTAGACAAAATTTTCAAATGGCTAGAAAAGTACAAGGTTCGTTTGAACCCGAAGAAGTGTGTCTTTGGAGTCACTTCCGGCAAGCTGTTGGGCTACATAGTTTCACAAAGAGGCATTGAGGTTGATCCAGCAAAAGTACAAGCAATTCTAGATATGCCTCCGCCAAAAGGGATCAGTGAGTTGCGATCACTTTAGGGAAAATTGCAGTCTATTAGCTGCTTCATCGCACAGTTGGCAGACAAGTGTCAACCATTTCAATATCTGCTACACAAAAGCAATCCTTTTGTATGGACAGATAAATGCAACATAGCCTTTGACCAAATTAAAGAATATCTATTAACACCACCAGTGTTAATGCCACCTATTGAGGGAAAACCTTTGATCCTATATGTCTCTGCAACAGCAAATGCATTGGGGGCATTATTGGCACAAAATGACCATGAAGACAAAGAAAGAGCCATCTACTACATCAGCCGCACATTAATTGGATATGAGCTCAACTACACAACCATTGAAAGAGCATGCCTTGCAGTTTTTTTTGCGGTGCAGAAACTAAGACACTATATGCTAAGCCACCAAACACATTTGGTAGCTAAGATTGACCCATTAAATATCTCCTTAGTCGAGCAGCATTGACAGGCCGTTTGGCGAAATGGGTCATGATATTAAGCGAGTATGACATAAAGTATGTGGAGCACAAGGCTATAAAAGGTCAAGTAATAGCAGATCAACTGGCAGATGCACCAATTCAAGCAACTCATCCATTGGTTACTGATTTTCCTGATGAGTCTATCTTTCACGTAGAACCTACCTTACCATGGAAACTATACTTTGATGGATCCCACACTGGTCACGGTTCATGAGCGGGCATATTATTTATTACACCACAAGGGGATTCAATCCCTAAATCATTTCGGATTGCTTTTCCTTGTACAAATAATATGGCGGAATACAAGGCATTGGTCACAGGTCTCAAGATAGCAATTAAATGAAAAATCCAGACATTGCTCGTATTCAGAGATTCTCAGTTGGTCATCAACCAAGTCAATGATGACTATGACACGAAAGATGAGAAGTTACTTCCCTACAAGAGAATGGTGGACAGTTTCCTAATGTTTTTAAAAATGATTGCATTTGAGCAAATCGCGAGAACACAGAATAAGGCGGCCAATGCAATGGCTACTATTGGATCTCTCCTAGACATCCCTAGGAATGTGTCACAATTTGAATTCTTAGTGGAACAGTTGTTGATACCTGCATACGATATTCCAGAGTCAGAAATGGTGTGCGAGATTGTTGGTCCTAGTTCGCCTTGGTATCAGGACATATACGACTATCTTAAGTCCCAAACCCTTCCACCCAACTTGTCCAACAACCAACGAAAATCTTTATCCGAAAAGCGGCTAGACATACCATTGTTAGTGATACCTTATACCACCGTGGCTTTGACAACACCCTTCTTCGCTGTCTCGACACTAATGAAGCCCAAACGACTTTACGAGAAGTACACAAGGGTATATGCGGATCTCATTCGAGTGGTCCAACGCTAGCTAGGAAAGTCACCAGATTGGGGTACTACTGGCCGACATTAGAAAAAGATGCTCTCCAGTTTGTTAGAACATGTCGAAAATGTCAGGTGCACAGTGATCTGATTCATGCACCTGCACAAGAATTGAGACCAATCACTTCTCCATGGCCTTTTGCACAATGGGGACTCGACCTCGTGGGTAAGATCCATCCATCCTCTTCAAATGGCCATAAGTTCATAATCAATGCCACTAAGTATTTTACTAAGTGGATTGAAGTCGTCCCTCTCACCTACATCACCGGTAAACAAATATCCAAATTCGTCCTAAATTACATCATTTGCTGGTATGGTGCCCCACAATCCATCATCACAGACAACGACAGTCCATTCAAAAATCAGGACGTTCGTGAACTCTGTGAGCGATTCCACATTCAACACCATTTTTCCACTCCATACTATCCACAAGGTAATGGTCAAGTTGAGGCATCAAACAAAACAATCCTTCGCATTCTGAAGAAGACTGTCAATGACGCTGGCCGGGATTGGCACTTGCAACTCAATCCTGCTTTATGGGCATACCGAACCAGCATCCGCACCCCCACTAGAGCCACTCCATTTTCCCTGGTCTACGGATCTGAGGCGATCTTACCCATTGAGGTCAAAATTCCTTCTCTCCGAGTCTCTTTGAAAGGAATGATTGATGATGAAGAGTACAAACATGCTCGCCTACATGAGTTAGAGATGCTACAAGAAAGAAGACAAAATGCCTTGAATCATCTACAGGCATATCAAAATCGTCTTTGCCGAAGTTACAATAAAAGAGTCATGGTGAGAAAGTTTGAAATCGGTGACTTGGTTCTCATGCAGAACCTTAGAAATTAGGCAGATCGTGAAAAGCTTGGTAAGGTTGAGGCTAATTGGCTTGGCCCTTATATCATTACTGCTGCATTTGGTTCTGGAGCCTATTAGTTAGCCACACCCGATGGAGAATAGCTAACAAAGCCTATCAAAAGCTTACATTTGATAAAGTTCTACACATAGCATCAGAGAGCTTGGCTAGAAACCTAAAAATACAAAAAAATCAAAAAATGGCAAAAACAGTAAAAAGAAATGAATTCATCCAATAGTGAAAACCTGGAAAATAGGCGCTTTGGATAAGTACCATGGTGAAAACCTGGCAAACAGGTGCCATGCGTAGTCGATCGTTGCTTCGCCATCTACTGTCACTCAAATCGACCCTTATCCATTTGTCATAATCACAAAGGCCTGACACATTCATGACATCCGTCCTAAGTCCTGTCAATTCCGACCATGGCTAACATTTGGTTGACATCATTCCTTGCATATCCTTGCCTTTACCTTGCACCTACCTATTTCCATATCATTGAAATCGAGCATTCCCCGACCTGTCTAGGGGCAAGATCTTTATCATGCAACTGTAGTGGGTACCGCACATGATCTTGCATTCTTAAAAAGTCCTAAAAAAATAATAAAAATCTGAAAAAGTCCTGAAAAAATAATAAAAATTTGAAAAAGTCTTGAAAAAATCATAAAAATCTGAAAAAGTCCTGAAAAAATCATAAACATTTCAAAACGTCGTAAAAAAAGATCTAAAAAATTCAAAAAGCGTCCTGAGAAAATACAAAAACATCCAGATCAATGTTAAAATCCCAAAAATAGAGTCAATCTGATCAATTTAATCAATCATGTCATTTCAGTCATCATCCTTGTCCGAACTACGTTGTCTCTGTGCATTTGCTACGTAGGCAAGATTCATCTTTGAATCCCCGAGACATTTAGGTTAGTCTTTAGGTTTGTCAAAATAAAATCATGGTTCAGTCTTTTTTGTCCTTTGGACAATGTCATTGGTCGTGTTGAACTACGAGGTCTCTGAGTGCATGACATAGGCAAGGCCATCTGTCGATGAGCCCCCGAGGCCACACTCGGTCAGTCCATTAGGGTTCATGGCACAACATTTTCACACACGTCAAGTCATCTTCAAAGCAAGAAAATCTTTCATCAATCCCAAGCAAGCAATCTTTCAACAGTCCGTTTCATCAGCAATCTCCGTCAATTTCAACATGTCAGCAATGGCATGTAGTCAAATCATATCAAGACATTTTAACCTGGCAAAAAAAATTTGGGTTCTTCTTCAGATGTGTCCTTCTGAAGAGCAACTCTCATCATTTATTTATGCTTTTGGATGTGTCCTTCCTAAGCATCATCAGTCATCATCTGGCATTTGGATGGATTCTCCTAACTTAGAGAATTGATCTCCTAAGATATCAACGTCATTCAGGATGTGTCCTTCCTGAATTTGATATTGCTTGGCATTTGGCAACCTTGACACCTTGGTATTTCAGCATCATCAAATCCAACATTTTCACATTAAAACACTTGGCAAACACTTGGCACTTGTCTTTCGCTTTTCCATCATGTTACTAGTTTTTCAGCGAGATCCTGACAACAGGATTTAGAGAAACAACAATGTCTCATGACTTTGCCTCATCTTTTGACAATCATGTTACTAGTTTCTCGATGATGTCCTGACTATGAGATTTAGAAAAACAACGACGTACCATGATGGTGGTTTTATCTTTTTGTGCTTTTTGGCAATCATGTTGCTAGTTTCTCGAGGATGTCTTGGAAACAGGATTTAGAGAAACAATGACGTATCATGATGGTGGCTTTATTTTATTCTTTTGGCAATCATGTTGCTAGTTTCTCGAGGATGTCCTAGAAACGGGAGTTAGACAAGCAACGACATTTTATGGTTTGTCCTTGTCTTTTTCTGCTTGCGGTTGGTTATGACAAAATGACTGGGGCAAATTGCGCTCTTAGTATGAGTTATGATCATCCTTGTTTGCGACTGCTTGTCTTACGTGATGGTACGACCTTGGACACCTAGATTTATGTCATATCATGGTGTTTGTTGGCCATTACAATAATCTGCCCAATGATGATTAAAAAAGCAATAAATATTAAAGTCCTATGGTAAACGTTGAAGGATTTGATCTAGGAACTAACATGCATCTCATATAGGCATTGCATTCATATCATCATCCATATTTTGTTTCACTAACATTTCTTTCTTTCCATATTCTATTCTTCTCAATCCATTTTGAGAGCACACCCATGTTCTTGGAACCTGTCTTTCCTCTCGAGGGGGCATATCGCAACCCTCCTCGTCATTCTTCCTCATCCTATCTTGCACTGGGGCATATGTTTGACTTATTCTCTTTGCCACAATGCGACAAGCTGCATTATGACAAAGAGGGGCAAATGTAGACACATAAAAATGACCTAGACCCACAGGCTCTTCTTCTAACCTAATTAGGACATTTTAATTATGTCCCTAACTCACTTTCAACTATTAATTAGATAATTCATAATTATTTAAATTAATTCATGTCCCCTCTATTCTTCTTGATTATTAAATAAATAATTCTTATTTATTTATCTAATGCATCACTAATTGTCTAAAGTCTTCCTATAATTAAATAAATTACTTAATTTATTTAATTATTTTAACCCCTTATGTCTTCCTAATTATTAAATAAATAACTTTATTTATTTATTTAATTATGTCACTAATTAAGTCCTCTTCTTCCTAAAATTAAATAAATTCTTATTTATTTAATCCACCTTCCACTATAATTAAATAATTATATTTAATTATCTAATTATTCATTGGCCCCTTCTCTCCTAAATTAAATAAATTTTATTTATTTAATTTGGTCCTCTCCTAAACTTTGAATTAAATTATTATATTTAATTTAATTTAAAAAGGTCCCCTTTATCACATTCCTTTAAATAATTAAATAATATCTCTATTATTTAAATATCCCAGCACATGAATTAAATAATTTTATTATTTAATTCCCCCTCTTTTATTGTGCTCATTAAATTTATTTAAAATAAGTCTTATTTAAAATTCCCCTCTTTTTGTAAATAATTTAATTTAAATTATTTACTATCACATGACCCCACACTTTTTGAATTAAAATAGTTTTTAATTCGAAAAGTCAACATCCCTCTTATTTAAATAATTTAAAATAATTATTTAATTCTCCAACGACTCCGTTTTCCGTGCCCGAAATCTTTTGTCACATGCATTGTCAGCCATTGATTTAATTCTCTATTAAATCAATCTTGACCCTTCATTTCGAATCTGACCTAATGTTTCCCTAGCCCTAATTGTGGGTTGCTTTATTGAATCTCGTCCATTGATTCTAGGGCATTTACTAACTTTCAATCTTGCCCATTCACACAAAATTGCCTCTTCTATAAAAGAGCAATTTTGGTCCCATTTTGATCACTTTGGGTTGTCATATTTTACACTTGGTATTGTGATATTTTTAGAGACTTGGTATTATCATATTGTAGAAATCCATTTTACACATATCATTTTGCATTGTCATATTTTAGAGATTTTAGCATGTTTAGCATAACATATCTAGGTTTTCATTTGATATTAGCTTAGAAATTGTAGATGTTTACTATTTGCAATAGGGCATAGTGCATCTAGGTCATTTCAAATCCTTCAAGGTTTTCTTAGGGCTTGTCATTTCTATTGATTTGGTCTTCACGAATCTGAGGGCAAGCATCATATTCAGCAAATTTAGAAGGTCTAATGGAGGTTAGTCATGGAGGATGAAGACAATCTTTTAAGATTGTTCATCTATTCCTTTGCACTCTATTAGTACTTAGGGTTTTAATATTTCTGCATGTTACATTGCTTTAAACTTCATAGAAAAATCCCTCAGTTACACATAGTAGTAAGATCATAATTGGAGAAAATGAATGGAAGATATAAGCATAAGGATGATGATAAGAGAAAACATCAAAATTTTGCAGTTGGAGATGAAGTGATGGTGTATCTTAGAAGACAAATATTTCTAGTTGGGACACATACAAAATTGAAGATGAAAAAATTTGATCTTTGTAGAATTACAAAAGGTTTGATTTAGATAATGTATATGAAGTGGAGCTACTAGAGAATTTAATTATATCGACAATGCTCCATTTTGTAGATTTATATTAGTACCGTGAAAGAGATCTAAGAGATGGCAACACAAAAGCATTATGGAAGAATCATATACCTCAATAGTAGGAAGAGAATGTTGAAGAAGTCTTGATAGTAGGATTGGAAAAATTTACTAAGAATACACAATATGAAGAGTATTTGATGATTTAGTGTAGAAAAATGTACTCCTTTATATATTTTCACAATTTGTTTGGGTCCCCTCATTTAAATTGGACTTAATTATGCCCTAATAAGCTCTATTTTACATCTACAAGCCTAATAAATTACATTTTTTGAAGGGGAAACCCAACAACAATTAATGCCAACACATAATACATTACCTTGAGCAATGTGTGTTCCAGGAATAGGGACCTAGGACCATTTGACCATGGGCGAATATGGGTCCTCCCTAAGAATTTGAACCCATTTTTAAAATATGTTTTTGGTAGTATTTTTATAATCCTAAACTCAAATTTCAATGTTGGCTTGTAATGTTTAATTTTTCGGAAATTAAGGATAGATACCTATAAATACAAGGTTATTTCATCAAATCAACATTATATTTTCAAGAGAGATCAATCCTAAGAGAAAATATTATTGTCAAGAGCATTCAAGGGCAGATTTATCAGTCATCTACAACAATAAACAAGATTTCAAGCATCATGTCAAACTTATCAAGCATCATGCACATTTTTGGAGCTAACCTTGTGATGTAGATTTCAAGTTTCAAATCAAGATTCAAGTTATCAAGTCAAGATCATATCATCAATCAAGACATTTCATGCAAGATCAAGATCAAGATTTCAGTCCTCCAAAGGTTTATTCAAGGGTTTGGTGAGTTGTAACATAACACTTTTCATTCATCATTCCTTCCATGTTTCATTTCAATTCAAGGTTTAATTACCAAAACAAGGTTTGACTAAGACAAACCCCCATCCACCAAAAGAAAACAATTTTTCCCTCTTGTGTATGTGTAGGTTCATAGGTTGAAGAAAAGTTGAAGATCTCAAAAGAGCAATTTTTCAAAGTTACCTTTTTTGTCAAGCAACAAAAACTTAGATCTTGAATTTATTTTTGGCTTTCTAAAAGTGGGATTTGGGAGAATCAAGAGTGTAGACACAAGGCCCGAGGACTGTAAAAATAGATTTTAAACCTCTGCACAAGGACCCATTCGCCTATAGGCAAATTAGTCCTAGACAACCTTTTGAAACAATCTTTTTATGATAGGTGCACAATATTAAGACCTCCTAGATCTGTCAGAACTTTGTTGTTTTTGTTTGTATTATGCTTTAAATTGAAGATCCAAATGTTATCTTGCATAATTGTGGTGATTTTTAATTTTTAGTTTTTCTCCCAAAAGTGTTATTCAGGCTAATAACCCCATCCTTAATCATAAGGAAATCAGCAGATTCCCTCATTGAGTTGACTCACCTAAGGGTTGTAAGTCAATACTTTGTGGGGCGCTCATTTCCTAATGAAATAAAGGATAATAGGTCCATTATACAATCCCATATTTAATCCCATCCCTATTTTTCTTCATTTTAGGTGAAATAGAAAAAAAAAGTCAATTTAAGACTCATCTTAGCTTTCTCAAGCTAAGGTAGATTATTTTGGTTTCCCTTTGGCAAACAAAAAGTGAGGGACTTACTTTTGAAATTACATCAGGTGTTTATGCTCAAGTATCTTACGTCTAAGAGCAATATTACATCACTCGAAGATATTTTCTTTCACTTTTTTATTTGTTTGTAGGATAACATTCAAGGCATCATCTAGGCACCATGATTGCTAATACATTCCAATTAGGAAAACATGTTCTACTTAGATTTGGCAACACCCCTTACTTCTAGACATAACAAGATAACAATTAGTTTCATTATTAGAAGCTTATGGTGTCTTCTAGAGCATGCAACAATAAAGGAACACATTTATGGAGTTAGTGATCCAAAGAGAGCTTATGATATGGATTGCATCAAGATTCATTGAACAAATTCACCACATTGAGAAGGTTCCCTTTGCACATTGGCTTGATGACATGTTACACTTGACATTGAGCTTTGCACCTCTATGTGACTAATAGAGATCATCCCCAAGGCTAGAGCTAGATTATATAAGAACCACTCATGATCATTCAAATTCATCTAAGAAGTTAGGGCCCACTTTAGGTTCAAAGAGCATTGTATTATAATATTATTCAAAAAAATTATAATTCGTCATAGCTTTGTCCATGTTTTGAAGGTTACTGTGGTCTCATAAAGTAGGCCCTTATGATATACTATAATTCAATTGTAGCTGTGAATCCATAAAATTCATATTGTTATTCTTAATAAGTTTTACTGTGTTTAGCAATTCAGTCCAATGATTGGATAACCCTTCATTAGACCTTTTATCCATGATTACATCAACAAGCCATAATATTATTTATTGTTTTTAGACCATTAAAAATCATAGAAAAATTTGCATTAATATTGCTCAACTGAAAAATAAAAATAAAAATTGAATATTCAATTCTTACACAATAATTTGAATTACATGAATAGAAATTCCGTTTTCGTCCTTCAGTCACTCACAACATGTCACATTAAATTTGGAACAAACATACCTTGTCATAAGGTGAATGAGAGATGGGGTTGGATGCAGGGCTTAAATTTGATGGCCGTATGACCGTATTTAGAGATTTTTGTCGTAAAATACAATCAAAATTTTAAGAAGATTGTATCAGATGAAAGGAGAGATTTTGGATAGACTATCAAAATTTATATAGAATTATAATGATAAATATATTTGATTTATATATAATTTTACTTACACTAAGATATATCATAAAGTTTTAAGGGAACCTTTGAATAGATAACCGTCATTAAAAAAATTGTTGACAGACAAGATCGACGGTCAAATTAAGCCCTAGTTGGATGCCTTGATTATTGATGTCCCACATACATGCTTATTGGTATGTGATTGTTTCCTAGATTTTGGCGGAACCTTGAAGAGCCTGGTTTATTAAAGGTGTTTGTTTCATAACAAATTCATGTAAGGAAATTATGGCCATCTAATAGAAAATTCTGAAAAATCAAATTCAAGCCACCACAGAAGAGTTGTATTTGAAAATCTAATCAATTTTTTATTTTACATAATTTAAAATTGGGAAAAACTTTAGTTCTTACAGAGACAAAGTGACTGTGTAGTAAATCAGCATTGTATGATTTTTAATCCATCTTAACTGCACCAGACAGGCTGATAATTGGATGAAACATGTTTAAAAGGCTTAAACTATTGTTGAAGTTTCCAAGGAATCAAAGCAAAGCCAGAATGGAGACGAACCATAAAGTTGTCAACTTATTAATCAGATGATAAGTAAACAACCAATTTTGACAGCCATTATTCTCAGAGCTGAGAGCTTCATGTGGCTACAGAAGCAATAACAATATACAGCTCAAATGAAGAAGGATAAATTCAAGAGAAAATAACAATAGATTGGCACTAGTGAAACCTAGGCTATTATAGAGCTGTTGATTCCCAGGAGGAAATCTTGAGAACGACTCTCATAGTAATAAGAATTATTACTACCGGGCTTGGCAGAAGCATCAGCACTGAAAACCATGATGCCATTGATGGTGAAATTATTCTGAATGAGACCCAATGCAGTGAAAAAGCCTTCGCCTTGGATGCCTCTCCCATCAACTTCATAGCTAGGGAGCAATTTAGCTGGATCGAACTGGGAAGCCCTCATAACAAAATCATTAACAAAAGTGACCGGGGTTTTCACTTTGTCAGTATAAAATTGATGGTTTACATAGTCAATGACCGACCCATATTTTTGAAAAAGCTCAATGTATGGATCCACAGTTTTATAATAGGGCGCAATGGTAGCAGTCGTTATGATGCTCGAATTCTTCAGCCGGGTTATGAGCTCGCCAATACAGTAAGCAAAAGTATGTTCATTGCGTGGGAAATTCTCGTAGTCGATATCGATGCCATCGAAGTGATAAGTTTGGACGATTTGGGACAAGGAATTGAATGCATTGTCGATCCATTTTTCTGGGTCTGTGGGATTATACCAAGAAATGACTTTGTTTTGGCCTTGGCGGGTGTAGATGCTCCACCCGGCCAGACTGACCATGGCCTTCACGTTGGGATGGCTCTGTTGGACGCTAAGGAGGGCTTGTGGGGTGAGAGTGGACGCCCAGTACGGAATGAAGACGCCGTTGTTGTAGTTTCCATCGGTGTCTGCGTCAATGGCAAAGCTAAATATGAAGTAGAAGTCGAGGCCGTCGCGCACCGGCACGTCTTCCAAATGCACTTGGATTCCCGTTGCGCCGATGTACTCCATAAATACCTTCGCTTCTGCAACTCCCACAATACATAATGTGTTAAACTAGAATATGATAATTACAAGGGTAGGCTTAAATATCATTCCTGCTAGAACACCTCAGCAAAATTCACTGTTAACAATTCATCGCGAGCAATTCATTGTCATGACATATTCATTGTATATGCAATTCACATCAACAACATATTTATTGTATATACAATTCACATCAATTATTCATCGTTGTGATATATTCATTGTACATATTTTTTTTATGCGTTCAATAAGATCTCTTTCTGTATTTTATCTTTTTTTAGGTGCTCTTGATTGCTTAATATTAAAAATATAGAAGCAGTAAATATATCACAATGATGAATTGCTAGCGATGAATTGTATATACGATGAGTATATCACGATGATGAATTACTTCCCGTGAATTGCTGACGATAAATTGCTGACAGAGAATTTTTCTAATTCCGATAAATTTATTTGAATTTGAAAAAAAAAAAAAACCAGAAATATACATTCTAATGATCCAAAGGCAATCACACAAACAAATATACAGAAATAATTTAGAAGCAGTACAAAAATTTATAGTTTTACCTGTGTAGACGTAAGTATTTCCTGAAAGTGCCATGGCAATTAGCAAGAAGGAGATAAGAGATGATCTGATATCCATGGCTGCTGATTTAGCAATGCTCAGGATAACTTATTGCAGAGCGTCGTATACACTGATTTATAGGTTGCAAAGGAGAAAACATTCGGAGTTTTCATAGCAACCGGCTCTTGCATTGAGCTGGTTCTTTCTGGCTTTCTTATATTGTTTTATGATTTCTAGGATAATTTGCTTTGTTTGCTACAATTTTCATAAGACTCCCGATGGATGTACCCAAAGGAGGTTGATTCGCATTTATCCAACGTCTGGTTTGTTATTAAAAAATTGAAATGGATGATGTATTCGAGAGCTTCAGACAACAGTTTTGAATGGTATATGTGAAGATAGAGGTTCTCTTGTAAATCATTATATTTTTATTTGTTAGGTTTTGTCTTTATTATGTATAAAAAATTGAAATAGATGATGTGTTGGAGAGTTTCAAACAACAATATTGAATGAGATATGGGAAGAAAGAGTCCGTGTTTTAAATCATTATTTTTATGTGTTTATGTTTGTTAGTTTTTGTCTTTGTTATGTTGTTTAGTGGTCAATAAGTTTATAGTAATTTTATATCTCATTTATATTGAAAATTGATAAATATTTGTTTTATTTTTATTCGTTAAAATTGAATTTTGATTGTTGAATTGTATGGCCTGCTTAAGAACAACCCTTTGTTTTTGGTAGAGATTATATTTTTATATTTAATCTTAAATATCATCCAATTTAATAATCAAAAGTCAATTTTGACCAATTAAGATTTAGCAATTTTTAATTTATTTTTCATGTGAATGAATTGTAAAATTGTTGTATTGTTTATTCAAGTGGTGCTATCTAGGTTGTGCAATTGTTTGATTAGCACCCTAAATGTTTCTCATGCTTATAGTTGTATGATTAGTACCCTAAATGTTACTCATCCTTATAGTTGTTTCAAGTATGTTCTTTTGGGCTTGAATATTCTATCTAGTCACATGTTTTTTTTAAAGGGTTGAACACTTTCAAAAATATTTTTTACTTTTATTAAAAAAGTATAAATTATTATTGGGTGCTGGCAAGAAGTTGAGACCATTTTTTGGTCATTTAGTGGAAGTGTTTTCCTTGATGTTTTAGAATTCGACACATTTGACCTTAAAATTTGAAGCACTTAGAGATGAAATCTTGAAAAAAGTTACTAATCATAAAATGTAGTACTTGGAGTCTAGTTTCCAAATATGTAATTTATTTTAATACTCAGATGATACAAATTGATTTTCAATAGGCGTTTCTAAAAACCACTGTTTAAAAATCATTTTTTTTACCATACCATGCACTTGTACGTCATCCATATTTTGACCTAAATAATCATATTTTTCTAAATCCTTTTGGGAAAAGATTTGTAACTCAGTGAAGCATACTTTCCATTATTTTTTGTAATTTTTTATTGATTTTTTTTTGTTAATTTTTATTGGCTATATTTGGTGTTTTGAAAAATCACCGTGTACGTCATGCATAAGATGACCTAAACTTATCATTTTTTGATTTTTTTTTTAAATTGAAAATAATTGTCTGATTTATACTTTTGTGCAATCTGTTTGCCAACAAATTATGTTAATAAAAAGTTATTAAAATACTATAAAACCTTGATAATTTAAGTTTATAGACCTATTTCATTAAAAATTGAATAATAATAATAAAAAAATAATCCAATTGTAAAAAATATATATTTGAAATCTACACTGTCTCATCTATAATGGATTTTAATTTTGTTGATTTTTTTTGCAAAAATGTCTCCAAATGTATGCCCAAAGTAACTAATTTCTTGTGACATTGCTAGGACCTTCAACTTGTAGGTCAAACTAGGTCTAGGGCCTAGGTTTGGATCCTCAAACCTTTTGTCGAACCAAAAAATCATATTTAAAAAAATAGAAATCCCATTCTAAAACGAGATCCCATTTCATAAATTTTTTTTTTTTTTTAATGTTTTAACGAAACGGGATCCCATTTTGAAAAGTTGCCAAAAATGGAAATTTCATTTTTGGAAAGTTTTCAAAATGGGATCTCGTTTTGAAAACTTTCCAAAAAAAATATTTTTTTAGAACAAGATCCTATTTTTTGATTTTAGGCTCAAGATCTCAAACCTAAATGAACCTACATGAGATCTCATTTATTAAAAAAACGGGATCTAGTTTTTAAAAAGATGGGATCCCATTTTTTGCAAGCCGATTTCATTTTTTTGCCTAAGGCAAAAACTTCCACATTTCATGGACTCATCTTTTTGCTCTTACCCTATTTGATTGGTTGGCCATTAAACAAATGTTATTTAAATAAATAATTAAATAACAATACTAAATTAATTTACATGTTATCTTTAATTGTGGGTAAACACCTTTTATTTGGAGCTATGAATCAGGGACCTCATCCCTGCATGAACACTCAACAATAAAACTCAAATAGGGATATGAACCTTGATGAAAATAACCACAATGCCATAATTTAACCATCACAATGTACGATTATTGGCACATGTTAACTTTAAGTTTAAACAACATTGAATAATCATTTCTAAACATATCTTCATGGTACTTGTTAGTTTCTATTGCTTCATGCAATATAGTTTAGTGTTGTTACTAAGAATAAATGTTGCTATTAGATACTACTTTACAATATTTTTTTATATTCTCTACTATTTTTGTCTCTTTCATGTTCTTCAATTATTTGTTATTTTTTTAAAGATTTCAATCATTTACTTGGTGTTTCAAAGATAGATATATTAATGGTTGCTTTGGAAATTTTTAATTTTTTTAAATTTTTTTATCATTATAGGTTTTGTAAAGAATATAGGATTTACATGTAAATTTTGTAGATGTGTATGAAACCAATAGTTTTTAAAAGTTTTTTCTTTTATTTTTATCTATTGCAAATGTATTAGCAATAGCTTTAGAGAGAAACCACATTGGACTATTGGGAGTTTAATTAAGGACTCCTTAGACATCTTGGCTTGTTTTTTTAAAGTTAAGATCACTTGCATTTTTTTTAACATAAAGGAGGGGTAAATTTTTTATTAAATCAAGGAAACATTACACAACAAGGGCCTTAAATGACCCTATCAAGTTCAACCAAATGATCCAATTGATGAGACAAATCAGGGGGAAGTTGACCCCGATCCACCAGATTCCAATCATGAATATGATCTGAAGCCCATTTAGCCAGACAATCGGCAACCCCATTCCATTCATGAGGAATATGAGTGAACATAATATACTCTAGAGAAGCACAAGGAGTGAGAATTTGTTCAACAATCAAAGCCAGTTGCCAGCTCACATCATCCAAATGTTGCCTTTTCAGTAAGTTCACCACCACTTGTGAGTCAGACTCACATATGATCCTTCGCCATCCCAATTGATTGCCCCGCTCCAAAGCCAGTAAAATGGCCTGAGCCTCCATGAGATTATTAGTATGAAGACCCTTATACACAAAGAAGATAAATTGAACCTCTCCAGAGCTATCCCTGCCAACACCCCCAATGCCATCATGACCCGAATTTCCACGGGAAGAGCCATCTGAGTTGATTTTTAGGACTCCATGAGGAGGAGGGGTCCATTTTCCCTCCCTATTCACCTTCGGGGTAGGATGTCTGCATCTGTTGTGCATGATCTTCTTTTGCGGAGGAGGAAGATGAAGACGCTTACAAAAACCAACATCACAAGGGTCCACTGGCACAGTCATATCACACTTAGCCGCAGTAGTTTCCCCTAAAGAGTGAAGAATTTTCCACCATAGGTGAGGGGCCTGCAACAGTGAATCTTGAAAAATCCGCCTATTCCTCTCCAACCATAGGTTCCAGATAATTAAGGATGGCCCAAGAGCCCACGCAGCCTGAAGAAAGGAGGTCGAAACAGGGGCCCTGCCCCACCTTACCCCAAACTTCGGCAAAGAGGAAGCATGCCAGCATGCCATATTCCACACTCCCAACCAGAGATGCCAGATCTTTCTAGCATAGGAGCATTGGAAGAAGAGATGGGAAACACTTTCTTCCCATCCATGACACAAAATGCACATAGAGGGGCCCTGGAAACCATGCTTACATAAGTTATCCCAAGTAAGACACCGGTTTTGAGCCACTAACCACATAAAGAAGTTGCACTTGGGCCAGGACAGCTTGTGCCAAACTTGCTTCCACCAAGGAACCTCAATATCTCCAAACAACTGCCTACCCAACTACTTATAGCCAGCCGCCACAGAGTACTTTCCAGACAACTCTGAATCATCCCAAGCCAAGACATCAGGACCCCTCAAAAAGTTACAAGTGCGGGAAGCCAGAAGTAAGGCAAGCTCATGCCTATCTTCCTAAGAACCACCAGGAGGCCACTCTGAGGGCTGCTTCTAGTGAAAACTAATAACCAAACCACCATGTTGCTCCACCTTATAATGCTCCACAAAAATCTAGCCGACCGCAACAAAAACATCACAAAGGGGCTGAAGGTGAGGGAAGGAAGAAAGAATAGGAGGGTGACCATCCCAAGAGTCAGTCCAAAAAAGAGCTTGTGATCTCGAATGACAGATCCAAAAAAGTGCACACTTAATCAACTGAGCTCCCATTTTCAAGGTATGCCGAATCATAGGACCACTCCCTTCTAGAGGATAGTGAGGAACATCAAAAGAGGCCACACCTCGTAGATATTTATAGTTGAGAATCTGAGCCCATAACTAATGCTGATTAGTACACTAGTGCTAGTAAAGCTTGGCAGCGAGAGCTTTCCCATTCAGAATAGCAGAGCATAAACCAAGACCGCACTCCTGCTTCGGCCTGCACACTGAATCCCACTCAACAAGGCTCCACTTTGAAGTTAACAGTTTTCCACTCCACAAAAATTTCCAAGAAAGAGAATGAAATTCCTTAAGAAAATACATAGGAGCCATTTCAACAAAGCACCTATAGATGGGGAGGGCCTGGATGACAAACTTAAGAAGAGTCACTCTAGCAGCAATAGACAACCAATGATGGGTCCAATGAGTAACCTTTCACCTAAGCTTATCAAGCAGCAACTGCCAAGAGCATCTTGGTTGCTGACCAACAATAAGAGGAATACCCAAGTAGACAAAGGGTAGAGACCCAATTTGGAACCGAAGAATAGCTGCAATCCTCCACTGGATCGCTTGAGGAGTACTAAAAAATAATATAGAGGACTTCTGCTCATTGACTTTCTGGCCCGAAGCCAAAAGGTACTTGTCCAAAGCTACCCTGAAGGAATCAACCTCCCTAATACAAGCCAAACCCATAAGAAAGGTGTCATCCACAAATTGGAGATGAGAAAGCGAAGGCAGCCCCCCCCCCCACTGCCACCCCTGAATCAAACCCTGTGAAACTCGATACTTTAGAAGCTGACCTAGCCCCTCAGCCATAATAATAAACAAATAAGGAGAGAGTGGATCTCCCTGCCGAAGGCCCCTAGAAGCCCCAAATAGCTCTGATGGTTCCCCGCTCACAATAACCGAAAAGGAAGAAGAGGTCACACAACTCAAAATCTAGCTCACCTAATCAGAGGAAAAGCCAAAGGCCAATAGAATTTTTTGAAGAAAACTCCATTTAACACGGTCATAAGCTTTGGCCATATCCAACTTAATAAACATAGACCTATCTTGCGAGGTTTCCATGGAATGAATAACTTCAGACGCAACCACCACCCCATCCAAAATTTGACGCCCAACCATAAAGCCACCTTGTTCCTCATAAATCATCATAGACAAACAAGATTTAAGCCTCTTAGCAATCAACTTCGTAATAATCTTGTACACCACATTACAGAGCACAATAGGTCTAAAGAGGTCAAGCCTATCAGCACCTTCCTTCTTGGGAATGAGAACCAGAAAGGTAGCATTCAGGGCCCGAAGCATTTGCTTACTATGAAGAGATTGATGAACCACCTCCAATAAATCCAGCTTCACAATTTCCCAAAACGCCTGGAAAAACTCAAGTGGAAAACCATCAGGGCCAGGGGCTTTCCCCTTATTCATCCCAAACACTACCTCCTCCACTTCAGACAAAGTCACCTGGCGAATAAGAGAAGCATTCGCCTAATTAGAAATTAAGGAGGGAATGCAATTGAGCACCATATTCTCATCCACCTTAGCTGGAAGTGAATCCTCAGTGAAAAGATCAGAGTAAAACTGGCGAGCCTCTCTAGACAAAGCTTGATGTGAAGAGATCAAAAGACCCTCCAAGTTAACAAGAGAAGAGATAAAACACTTATTCCGACGAGCCCAAACCGAATGATGGAAAAAGGAGGTATTCTTGTCACCCTCTTGAAGCCAATCAATCCTAGCCTTTTGTTTCCATAAAATCTCCTCACAAAGCTCCCACTCCTCCACCAACTTCAGAGCCTGAGCCTCAGCATGTCGAAGTGCCTTCGAGAAACCCAAATCCTGAATCTGGCGAGTAATGACAACAAGGCGATCTTGCGCTTCTCTTTTCTTGGCCCGAAAATTACCAAAACAAGACCTATTCCATCACTTGAGATGATACTTGACATATTGTAGATTTCTAACCAGAGAATACATAGTGGCACCATACGCAGGGGCACCATCCTGCTACCACTGAGCAACAAGATCACCCAAAGATGGATCACACAGCCACATAAGCTGAAATTTGAAAGGGGGGTTCTTTAGATTTGGGAAAAGAGAAGTCAAAAGCTTAATTGGCCAATGATCAGAGCCACACCAGTCAAGAATCTCAGAGCAGATGACCAAGCTACCTCTAACCCAAGAGCAAGAGACAAAGAAATGATGCAGCCTTTGGGAGATTGCTTCAAACCCACTCCGTCTATTATTCCAAGTGAATATACCGTTAGAGGGTTTAACATCCACCAAGGCCAGAGAGTCCACATTACTCTGAAGCAGATCTGAGGTAGGACCAAGCCTAGGCAACCCTCCCCTTTTCTCCTCCAAACTCATCACAACATTGAAATCACCAGCTAGGATCCAAGGTAAAAAGGGGGCACAAGACCTCACAAACCTGATATGGGCCCAAAGCTGGATTTTACCACGAATGTCAATCGGAGCATAAACATTACTAACCAAAATAGTCTCACCGGAATCCAGAACCAAAGCTACCAACGAGGAACAATCTTGCGAGGATTCCAAAAAGGAGCTAGACCCCAATAGGTTCCCCTAGCCCCAATACACTGATATTGGCCAAAAGACCAAATATGAGGAGCCTGCTGAAGCATAAGATCCACCTAGAGCTTGGTTTCATGAACACAAAAGATATCAGGAGCCTGAACAACAATCAGATCTTGAATAGCCTTTTGATGGGGGGAGCTATTCAACCCCCTTGCATTCCATGAGAGAATAATCATGAGGAAGGTTGAGAGAAGTGGGCCTCAAGGGTTTTAATTGACCCAGATTCCACCAACAAATCCCCAGTAGATTTAAGCTTGTCTGCATCCTTCTTACGACCAACTTTCACAAAATTTTCAAAATGCCCCTTCTTGAGAGGGTGTTGTTGAACCCCCAAAGCAAGAGATGCTCCTTGACCTTTACTTGAAGAGAACACTGCCTTAGCTAAATTTTCTAGAACAATATCATCCTGCCCATCTGCTGCATCCCCAGGAGGCTCTGAAATTCCCTGCTCCAATATCAGAGAGATATTATGAACAACAATTGCCTGCTCCATCCCTGAATCCAAACCAACTTCCATACCAGTTGCCCCAGAATGAGTCTTAATAGGGATCCCTTCCTCCAAAGCTTGATTATCTTGGACCTCAAACTGGTTAAAACCCTGGTCACTTTGTTTATCCTTATAGGATCGCTTCTGATCTCTCCCTTTATTTCGCTACTTAAAAGAAATAAAGCCATTCTTATCAGGACCACCCTCCACCATCGACACCTTGCCTTTATCCCCCTTCTCCGCTGAAGGTCCAGAAGAAGGAGAAGAAGAAACCCCTGCCGCTTTGGGTGCCCGAGGACACTAGTGCTAAAGGTGTCCATACTCGTGACAAAAACAACAACAAAAGGGAAGTGACTCATAATCCAATAGTTGAATCCACGAGGCAGATCCAATACAAATCTCCAGCGAATCCGGCAAAGGGTTATTTAAATAAATTTCAACATAGATGCGAGCATAGGAGAATACCTTTTTATCTAGAGTATTATGAGCGATGGCAACTGACTTTCCCAACAAGGCAACAATCTGATGCAGAATATCCTCCCGCCAGAACACCAATGACAACCATGGAAGACGAACCCAAACAGGAACTCGTGTAGGAAGATCTTCTATCGCATTAAAACCTCCATGCCAAGGTTTAATAAACAAGCCCACATGATTGTAAAAAATGGCCCTCCCTTGAAAACATGATTGTGATTCGAGATGCAAGAGAAATCCACCATAAAATAGCCATTCACAGCCACCAAAAGATTGAAATCACCTTCAACTTGCTAGGTCCGCCAGATCCAAGACTCAAGTACTGAGAGAGGGACACGAATACCCACAAACTTACAGATCAAAACATGTTGGCTCCAATAAGCAATGTCCTCTTGAATCGACTCAGGAGATATAACCAGAAAAGGGCGATCGTGACTCCCTAGGAAGCACCCATTCACTTTCTTGAGCTTCGAGCTCTCACCCACAAAAGACGAATCTGACTTTTGAGCATGCATGGCAGCCGAAAAAGTCTGAAATGGCTTTGACCCACCAAGCACCAAACTTTTGGACGCTTCAGCCATCCCACTACACCAATCCCAAAACCTAGCCCACCCCAAGCCACCCCCTCCAAACCCACACCGAAGCCTCCACCCACTGCCCTCACACCACACAGCCCCACCACCCCGAACACCCTGGCACCACATCGACCACCCTTAACTCCCATGTAGAAAAAAAAAAAACAGCACCGAACGCCAAGAAAGACCACCCACAATCGCTTCACTCCACCCATAGCCCCCACGCAAACATGCATAGGCAAACAACAACATGCAGGCTGCACCTATCTATGATCACGCTCTTTGATAGGAGGTAAGGAAGGCATAATCACTTGCATTTTTTAACAATCCAATAAGATGGTTGATTTTATGGAAAATTGAGGTGCTATACATGATGTAACGACATCAACCATAATAATTAGAATTCCTTATGAATTAACAAGAAACTAAATAGCCACATGCTAAATGAGATGATATTTTTATCTTTCATGTTTCATTTATTTTACATGACCAACATTAAAATGGAAACTATAATCATTACAATGTATAATTGAATTTGATATACATAACATTTCAACAATGAAGCCACCACAAATTCTAGGAAGCCCTCCAAATTTGAGGGAATAATATTTTGATACTTTCTTGGCCAGAGGTGGCAGAGTTCCTTTTGTACCATGCTTGCATTAAACTTGATTTGATAGGTATTAATGAATAATTAATCTAACACAGAGATACCTTCAAAGATCAAGGATGTCGACTATAATTGCTAATTCTATATACTCGTACCGACATGTAATCTTGTGGTTTCCTTTCAAGACTGAAGTTCAGCGTGTGTGAAGGCTAAAAATCATCATCACTAACTGGATACACATACAACCGGATTTTAACAAGGTTTATTGATACACTCTTAGAGGGGTTTTCTCACACATGAGTATTACTTGAAATTAGTGCGACCAAATTGTAAAGCACTCTAAAATTCAAAGTGTGTATTTATGGCTCAAGGGATTTCTATGTTCCTACAAAGAGATATGGATACCCCCATCAACCTTGTGAGTACCTACAGATAGATGGCCTTCTAAGGTGCAATCACGAAGCTTCGATTGAAGCGTATTATGCTAGAACTAAATTTTATGTTGATTGAAGCGGTTAAACTTATCCTCGATCAATAATTTTTGGTGTCAAACGAGTGTTATAGGGTTGGCATAGACATACCCTCATGTTCCGTGGTAACACTACTAGATTTTTATTCCCAAAATTTTAGGCAGGTTGGAAGAGGTGATGGATTCTGGGTAAAAGCACAAAGATGTGTCACACTTTCAACCAACTTATCAACACAACTAAATTTAAGTATTTCTAATTAAAAAATATTTTTGGTCAAACATATGATCTAGTTAGATTCATTCTAGCTAAGTTAGATACTTCCACAATATTTTCAACTAAAATTGTTGGCTAAAAATACATGGAGCACCACTTTGAGTCCAATTTACCAAAAAAATAAAATTATTTGAAAAACTTGAAGTTTCAATAACTCCTACTAATGTAAATAACATTTTTTTTTAAAAATATAACAATACCCTTTTGTAGATCCATAAGTTTAGTTTTTAAAATATATTTATTTTGATAGTTTAATTATTATTTTTATTTTTTTTTAAATTTTTTACTAAAAATAGATTATCAACAGAGAAACTTCCTATAAAAAAAAAGAAAGGTTATCAACACAAAATATTAGCTTGATTACCATGCCGAAGAAAAATACTAAAGCTTAAATTAAAAAATAATGATGGAGTAGATAAAAGAATCTATTTCAAGATGGTATAATTTTTTTTTTCATTTTAAATAAATATTCAATATGAATTGACGAGTGGAAACAATTATTTTATGATTCACACACATTATAATATTTATTTAAAAATATGTATTTATCAAAATTGGAAAAAAAAATCCATGCACTAAAGTTTCAAGTTATAAATACACACAAAAAAATTGAAAGAAAAAAATTACTATAAAAAGTTTGACATCTCATGTAACTTCATTTTTCAACATTTTATCAGTAACTAAATTTTAGTATTAATTTATTAAAATCTAGTTTAAAAAAAATTTAAAAATTATTTTTAAATAGAAACATAAAATATACTAAAAAATACATATTTTACTAGTTTACATCATTTCAAAATTCAAAAAATATATGCCACTTTTTAATGATTCAAGTTTAAAATTTGGATCAATGTTGGTTGTTTCCTTTATAAAGTGTGACACAACTTTGTGCTTTTACCCTGCTACCTCCCTTGGCCTGGCTATTCCCAGACCTTGTGACTTGGACCGTCTTCTGGTGCCATGTGAGGAAGTAACCTTCTTCTCCTTCATTTTAGACATCAAAGGTGAGGCATTGCATGAACATACATAGTGAGCATAGGCGGCAATAAGATTCTCGAGGAAAATTCTGCATGTAGAGCTCTAGTACAAGATTTTGAATGGGTTGAAAATCTTATCAATTACATTTAGGAAATTGGCAATATATAGTCTAGTTTTCTCTGCAAGTTTTGAACTTTTTTCTTTTTGAACAAAAATGTATAATGTTTTGTCATATAAGGACCCCTAATTGTTAGCAAATTTGTATAGCTTCTTTTTGTTGATTGGGTGTTTGGGTTTTGAATTTCCAAAGATAATGTTGAACACCATTAATTTAGTGCAGCCACTTTAGACTGCATGTTAGACTATAGGGGGTAACTCATAGATGTATCCTTTGTTTTTTCCATTGATGAGTCATGACTACATTCATTTTCAAAATATGTATTTTTGGTTTAAGATTAATACAAAATGTTTAGCCCTTTGGCCTTCTACCAAAAAAAGAAAATTTCAACAATGAAATTATGACAATATTTTTCTTTCACATTATATACATGGATTGGATTAAAGCATTTTTCTTATAATTACATTAGTATGAGTTATTAAATATTTCACATTTGGAATCTTGCATCTGTCTCACAAGTCTTGGTGAGATTTTTGCAAGAGGGAGAGCATCACCTGCGTGTTTTTCCTCCAACAAAAGACTGACAATCCCCTACACACCTTCCATCTAGAGGTTAATGTCATATGAGTCCTAATGTTGTTCCCTACATAAACCAATTGAACATACAGCTGTAGACAATCCTCTAACTAAGTATGACCAATCTGATTGGATTATGAAATCTAGAACACTGTGAATCGACTAAATTCAAGCATAGAATTTTGCATCACTTTGGCCAAAGTTTTTAAAATAAAAGACACTTCCATGGGAAATGCAGTCGTTTGTTCAAATAGCTCTAATTTAACTTGAAAAAAAATCATCCTACAATTTATCACACAGTTGACTCATTTGACTGATCATTGAATTTTTCATAAAGAATTAAGACCAAGCATGTATTAAATTCTATTGTTGATAAATAAATAAAGTTATTGAATTATACTTCTGAACCACCAAAAATATATCTATAGCACTACTAAGGAAAGATGATTCCCTTTACTAGGCTTCTAGGGTTTTCACCTAGGAGCACTTGGTGGTTATATGGTTTTTGACGGTTGCATTCAAAGGAAGGATGGATTAGGTTGTGATATGTGTGCGAGAGGCATGGCTCAAAAATGAAATGAAATGATACTAATCTAATCTATGAAATGTAAACAAAGCAAATGTAACTAAATGCAAGCTCAACTATAAGCCCTAAATGTATGCAATTCTGGAAGTAAATTGGCAAGTTCATAACTTGTGCACCTAGAAATAGAATGTTGCAGATGAGAGGCCCCAAAATGTTCTAAAAATTGCTTGAAACCAGTAGATGGACACTTACGCCAAGTTGGGCGACCTAGTCCTCCTATTGGGAAATTCTACTTGACTGGGTTTCGAGGAAAAGGGTATAGGTAGAAATACAAAAATCCCTTTTTAGGCTTAGCACAAAGACTAGGTAGCCAATAGTGGTGACCTAGTCCTCCTGGTGCTTTTGGAAGATTTAGGGTTTGATTTTGTGGGTCCTGGTTGGTACTTTCCTCCTCTACAACAATATGTCTGAAACTCCTAAAAATGACTTATAACTTGTCCTTTTTCTCCTTCTAGGGTTTGATGCCTTGATATGACTTGGACAGAATGTTTGTACTTTCTCCAACACTTTGGATCTTGCTAAATTTGAGTACAACTTGCAAAACACATGCAAAGACAAAGAGAATGTTGTGGTTAGGGAATAAGGGTTTGCCTAAGTCAAACCCCTTTGATGGTAACTAAACCCAAATGAGATAGAAATCAAAGGAGAGATGCTTGAATCATAAAACAATGTAAATGCTCACCAAATCCTTTGTTGTTGAAGTCTGCAACATGCAATAACCAGTCCTAATGAAGGTTGCTTGAGATGCCTTGTGCTTGTTTGCTTGAGCACAAGAGTACTTGTGAAGATATGTGAAAATGAGCTTAGAAGGGAAGTAAGATAGGAAAAATGAAGGTTAAAACCCTTATTTATACAACATATTCTCTAATTTCTCAAAAATGCAACATGATAGGCCGATACTAGGGTTTTGGAGGAAAATTACCGTTAGGTTTTTGTCTTAAATTTGAAATTTATGCCAAAAGAGACTAGGTCGCCCAAGGTGGTGACTTAGTCCACTTGGACAATTCCAAGTGTTGGTTGGGAATAAAATGGTGATTAATGATGTTTATTAGGTTTGCTTCCCAAAACACACTTAAGTTGGGCCTAAAAGTACATAAAGGGGATAAATTATCATAAGAAAAGGGTTAAATAGTGGATGATAAGCCTAGGAAAGTGTGAAAATGCCTTACAACACTTTACAACACCTTGACACAGGCTTGAAAAGGGGTAAAAGGGGTTTATTTAGGTGAATTGTGTTGAAAGGGTCTTAGAAAAGTGGGAAGATGTGTTACAACACTTCACAACACCTTAGTAAAACACTGTTAGAATATTTTTGAATTGCAAGCATTTAAGACTGAATCAAGACAAAACAAGGCCAAAATCCAAGGGAAAATACCAAAATAAGTGAAAAAGTTCCAAATACTACACTTTTTGGCGACACAACTTCTAACAACGAACTTCTACTTTGTGTACTCGTAATTCATGGATCTTGGCTATTTCCATTTTAACTCTTTTACACATTGGATGATATTTTAGACAGTGTCACCTTCCTACCATGAACTTGTGATTCTAGGACTATTAATGAAAGGTCTTGAAAAATTGTAAATATTGATAAATAAATGTTTTAATCCTCTTTCATATTGATTGAATAAACTAATTTCATTATACATTTCTAGTTTTTCTTTGTTTTCTCTGTAGCTTCATTCAAGAGAATAAATTAATATGACCAATGAAGGTACACCATGTTATCTATTTCTTTTTACAAGAATAAGCACATATATACAAAATCTAGAGAAATATCTGAGTAAAATATGACTACTCACTGCCATAATAACCATTCTAGGCATCAAGCTTTTCATAGATATTTATAAATACATATCCAAAATAGACTAAATGATTAATACAAGTATATTTATATATTGATCAGATATCTATGTTTAAAAACATATAAGAATATTTCTATTTATTTCAAACCAGCAGGGTAAATGAATCAATAAAATCATATACAACTTTTTCTCTCTAAACTTGAAATCCATTCTCAAATACAACACAATGCAAGACTAGTATGATAATAAGACTATCTCTAGAAGAAAACTTATGTTTATATATATATATATATATATATATATATATATATATGTATGTCTATATGTCTATATGTATATCTATATATACATATATAAATATATACCTCACATTTTAAAAAAATTGTATTCAAACTTATTTTTTATTGTCCAATACAAAAGAAAAATAGATTTTAAATTATTTTATACACATGGATATGTTTTTATGCATTGAATTTATTTATCTATCTAAGTTCTAAATCCATGTCATCTTATTACCATGAAAATGAGGAGAAAATAGATAATAAACATTCCTAGAATATGTTATCATTCCTCCTCAAGCTCAACTTCCATCTCCTAGATGCACAACCAATAACACTCAACTTTCTATCTCCCACACATAGATAACAAGGCTCACAATAGATGAACCTATAATTATTAAAATCTTCCTAAAAACCTCTCTCGTTTTACCTTCTTCCCACCAACACTCACACCTCCCTTATAACAACAAAATTGAGCCTCCTTTATGGCACACAACAACCAGTTACATGACTATTTTAATTCCATTAAGCAAGGTATTAAAATTTATACCATGTCAAGAATAATTCCTACTATATATTTGCATGAAGCCTTCACATGAGGAAAAAATAAAGTCCATTCCACTTCCCATAAAAATGCATTAAGGTAAGCTAACTACCCTTTCTAATTCCAATATCAATAATACCTTTATTAATAATAATGATTATATATATTCTATTATATATATTTATAAATGTATATATTTTAATTTACTTAAATATGTAGAGGAGGGGGACCAACTACTCAGGACCCTAGTTCATGGGAGGGTCTCGAACAATAGGCTACCCTAATATACCTCAAGCTAAGGAATTATTTCAAGATATTTTAGAGTTTTAAGGGCTAAAAGGAAGAATAACTAGGTTGCCACTATCCTTTAACAATCTTGAATGTTTCAGGAAGTTAGGTGAGCAGGTTTCCATAGTCCAGACTATAAATTAGGTAGCTCTTGCCAAAGGACTCTAGTGTGGGACATCGATGATAACATGATGCACTAACATCTTAGTGGGGTACTGGTATCCGTACAGGAAAAAAACATAAAGCACAGTCAAAAATCAAGAAGAAAGATACTAACAACCTAACAAATATAGTTTAATGCAACGACAAAAATGGAAAGAAGATAAATAATAGAATAAAAATAAGAATACTTTGACTTGATCTAATCTACGAATTGAAAAAAGAGGGTGAGGAAAGTTCACCTTCCTACCCACGAGTTGATATCTTCAAGGTCTTCACTCGACGAGAAACCTATGCACGCAAGATGAAAAAATGTTGGGGTTGTGTATAGAGGACTGCTGCAGCCAGTCCCCTGCTATGGTGTTTCCACCTCCATAGAAAACCAATGGGGAGACGATGGGATATATATGATAAATAAATATATTGAAATAAAGTATCAAGCACTATGCTAAAAATAATATGTTATGAGAACAATATGGTAATACAAGAGAAAAGGAAAATGGAGAGATATCACCTTCAACCACATGCACTCAAGAGAAATGGGAGAAGGAGTGAGCTTGCAAGCTTGCCAATGCCAACATTTCCACAACAATGAAGCTAGTAAAAATAGAAAAGTATCAACTTGTAGCTTCAATGGAGGTGATATAATGTGAGAATGTTGTGAAAAGAGTGTGCATATAGTTGCCAAGAATGAATGAGATCAAGAGAGAGTGAAAAGAATGAAAGGGATAGACATTTGAAGATGAAATTGGAGGCAAAGGAGTCATTCGAGTTTTTCAAGGGAGAAAATATGTTACTCTTCGTCACCAATGGAGAATTATAATGCCTTTGTGGATTACAGAGGTAGGAATGCTGTCAGGATGACAGTGCACCATGTCAACATCTACACGCCACACTAGTGTCCCTGTCAGAATATCCTCCACCAACACATAAAATAACTGCCAAGTGGATGGGAAGCAAATGAAGGACATGGAATTGCATTATCGAACTTAATTTTCTAAGGTAGGAGGTACATAAATGTGGAATTTGAGAGGTGAAAATTCACACCATTATATTTTCCCCCACTTTAGCAAGCATAAGTGCTAGCGAATGCACAATAAAGTAGAGTGAAAGCTAAGAAATTTATACCCAAACCATAGATGAATCAAACCACAGTATGATAAAACTTAGGTGGAGGAGAGAGAGATGGCTCCATAGGTACTTAGTTTTGAGGAGAGTTGTACAAATGCCTCACAGGCCCTCGGGCCTACGAAAGGTGAAAAAAGGCTCTGTAGGTGTTCGGTCATATAGAGGAGGCACCACAGGTGCTCGGTCCTGAGGGAGGCCAAATGTGAGAGGCTCTGCATAGTTTGATAGGCCCTTACAGGTGCTCATTCTTGTAGAGAAAGCCTAAGATACTTGGTCCTCCAAGCTTGATTGAAAAAATAGCTTCACAAGTACTCAGTCCTGCAAAGCAACATGTTAGATAGAAAAAATCTATGCATGCATATAGTTAGCAATTGAATGGGAATATTTTAAAGGGGTTCCTTGAGAATTGTTCAAAAGAAAAGGGTTCCGCTCAAGGGACACTCCATTTGAAAGGAAATAACATTTTTTGCAAACAATTCTAGCATTGAGGAATCCTTCTGATAGACCTATTTCATTAAGGAATTAAAAAGGAAGAATACTCCCTTGCAAGGGAAATTTTTTAGACTTATTCATCAAAAAAATAATTTTTTTCTCAAAGGACAATTTTTAGATTCTTTCTTTACGAATTTGTGATGAAAGAATGATTTTGTTAGGGGTCTTGGTTGAAGAATGCAATTTTTTTTGAAAAATAAAGGATTTTCAACGAGGGATTCATAAAGTATTTTTAATGAGGGATTATCTGGCCACCAAATACACCATTGTAAAATTGAACTGGTATGATAGCCCCCCTTTAGAATGGTGTGTGTTGAACACAAAGGCACATGACATCCTAAGGAGAGAAGAAAGTGATGTTGTGGCTTGCAATACATGACACAATATAAATATGGAAATACTGTCACACATGCAAGGGACAACACATAGACACCACAACATCACAAAACAAGAAAAGAAGAGAGAAATATAAAAATGAAACATAAGAAAAGACAAAGAAATCAAGAGACAAGTGGATCTGATATTTCGAGGTCAAAACTACTTATAGATATAAATAGATAGATATAATATAACAATATATATGAACTATCATCAATCCCCTACTATATCAGATCATGTGAAGAAAGGTATGTGAAGACAAAATAAAAATAAAAAATGGGTCAACATGGAAGGGAGGCCTAAATGCCCCCAACACTTTCCATTGTCCCCAATTGTCAAAAATCAAGGCACAACAAAGAGAAGAATTTTATGACACAAAACACTCATATATCCAAGCACCTACAAGGGTGACAAGAGTCCTCCAAGAACATATAAAACAAGCATGAGAGAAACACAACACACACAAATATAAAATACGGATGAAGAAGAGGTGCCCTCCTAGTCCTCATCAACCAAGAGTTCATCATTCTCCCAATTTAGATCATCATAAGGGGAAGGTGAATGATATTTCAAGGGCGAGATAGAAAGAAGAACACCCTCCAACTCTCCCACAAAAAGAGCTAAGGAAGAGGGCCCCTTGAGGTCTTCTTTGCTCAACTCCTATGAGGTAAATGCCATTGAGTTTTGCAAAAATCATCGATAGCACTGGGACATCATCTACTAAGTTGAACATTCACTTGACAGGAGCGCCATGTGTAAACTAAGTGGGAAATGAAGGAAGCACCCAAGATCCACTGCTAACCTTACTGAAATATTCAAGGGCAGTGACAAACTTAGCGACGCCGGGGTAGTCTCCATCACTAGGATGATGCAAGTCAAGGTAAAACCAACATCCAAAGAAGGCGATCCCTTCTTCTGAACTCCATTAGAAGAAGGGTTATCCTCCAACTTGCGCTCCATAGAAGGATGCGAGATCACCACAAACAAAGCAGAAGATGAGGAAGAAGTAGAGAAAACCACAATAGACACCACTAAGGTATTCAACATATCCACGGGCTTAGGAAAAGGCACTACATCCAGAAGAGACATCAGAAGAGGAGGCTCAATTGAAGGAGAGATGAACACTTGTACCATTTTAGGGTGAGGTTTATCTATGATCAAGTATTTTTTCTTTCAAATTAAGACATTAAAATTGTTAATCACAAAAACCCTAATCAACTACGAAGAGAAAAGGACACACAAACATAAATAAAATGAAAAAATATCACCAGACTCGCGCGCCCATTGGCTGACCTCTGTAGCTCTTCTCCATTCTATTGTAAATATTATTACCCTTAGATCGAGAATGGAAATATTAGCCTATGATTGAAATAAAGCAAAATATAAAATATTATTATCAACAACACAGTAGCATATAAATTCTACATGTCTAAAAATGATAAATGACAGCGATATTTATAGAGAGATGGATGGAAAAATTAACAGTCAAGATCAATTGATTTTTATTTTGATCAGTGGTTGAAATTGAACGAGATGAGATAAGATAAGATTGAAAGTGAAGGAGAATGAGGAAATTGAATGATTTTTCGACAAAATCAATTAGTTCGAAGATGAAAATGCATTTTCAAATTATGGAGACATTATTTAAATGCAAAAGGAAAAATCAAGTTATTTTTTTGATTAAATAGAAATTTAATTCAAAAAGGTGAGTGAAAAGGCAAGTCATTAATTAAATAAGTAATTTGTCACAGAAAAGCTAATAGTGAATAATTAAATAATTAATATAATTATTTTATTATAGTGAAAAGTGGAAATAATTAAATAAATAAAGTTTATTTAATTATAGAGGAAAGACATTAGTGACATAATTGAATAAATATAATTTATTTAATTAATCAAGATTAATGGAGAAATGAATTAAATGAATTAATTAAATAATTAAGAATTATTTAATTAATAGTAGAAATATGACGCTAGATAATGGAAAAATGATGTTAACAAGCCTAGGACATTTTTTAGTGTCTACATTTGCCCCTCTTTGATACAATGTAGTTTATTGTGTTGTGTCAAAGAAAAAGATATGCCCCAGTGTAAGGAAGAATGACAAGGAGGTAGTGGTATGCCCCCTCGAGAGGATAGGTAAGTTCAAAGAACATGAGTGTGCTCTCGAAATGGATGGGAGGACTAGTTAGAAGATGAAGGATAAAATGGATAGAGGCAAATAGATAAGGATGATGAAGATGCAAAATAGAAGAAATGTTAGATCAAAAGAGATGAATGTTAGCACAAAAAATATGGATATTAGCATGGAAGACATGGATGTTGAGATAGTGCTAGTTGAGATAATTTACAGATATATATTTTGTTATGCAAGGCTTTGCATTTAATCATCATTGGGAAGTAAAATATGAAAAATGGACAACAAACACCATGGTATGACAGACCAGGGTGTGCAAGGTCATCCATCTATAAAACAGATAATCCCAAACAAGGAATGTCCTAATTCAGACTAAGGGTCATGTTGCCACAGTCTTTTCGTCTGGACAAACCGTAGATAGCAATCAAATAAAAGATAAGTCATGAGACATCATCGCTCCTCTAAATCCTTTGTGGGACATCCTCAAGGTGGCTAGTAACATGATTGAAGTAAATCCAAAAGATAAGACAAAACATACCAACAAGGTCAATAGTCATTCAGATTATTTTCCAAAAGTGTGTGTCAGTATACTAAGGGACGAAGTGAGTTACGGATTGAGTGTGTTGACAAGGCTTGGTTTTAGGAGAAGAAACATGTTGTATAAGACATCTAGTCTAGTTTTGATCATGCAACTACCTGTATAAGGCAAATAACAAAGTATGATAGTGACAAGGTTTGGTTTCAACAAAGACACGTGTTGTATAAGACCATTAGTTTTGATCGATTTTACTAGCTTGGTTGATTTGACACATGATTGTTTTGACTTGAAGACTTGTTGGATTGATTGTCTTGTTGATTTAGGATTTATGTTTGAATTTCACATGGTGATGTCATGTCTAAGTTGATAGTGTCTGACTTATTTTGACTAACCCGATGAACCCTAAAAGATTGACCTAGGGGGCCTCGGGGCTCATTGACATATGACCTTTCTTATGTAGCAATGCACAAAAACCTCATAGTTCGACATGAACTTTGACTTTGTTACGATGATAAAATAATGAATCATGATTTTATTTGAGAACACCTAAAGAACCGATCTAATACCTTAGGGACACATCAACATATGACCTTACCTACATCCAGTCGTAGAGGCAATGCAGTTCAACAATGAAAAAGACTTGCATGACTGACTTTGACTCTATTTTTGGGATTTTGAAGGTTATCTGAATGTTTTTGTGTTTTTTGCATGTTTTTTATTTTTTTTATGAATATTTGATTTTTGTTTTTATTTTTTGAATTTTTTGATTTTTTGTCTTTTTTGAATGTTTTGACCTCCAATGAAAAGTGTCAATCTAATGAAGCCAGGTGTTAGGAAATTACCCCGGTCAGGTATAAGACTAACCAATAGGGATGGGATGGGATAGGGGTTCATGATGTCAAGTGTTATGAATGAAGGGTGACTATAAGGATCATGGAAAATTCATGTGAATGATTCCTACAAGCAAGCGAGCAAGCATGCACAAGAATCCAAGGAAAACTATGATCTTGCTCTTAGTCAAGCTGAAAACCAATTGATAGGTGATGATGATGATGAAAACATTATTTGATTTGGGAAGGAAACATCTTGAAACAACACGAGGATGATGATAATGTGACTAAAGGATCAAGGTTTGCAGCAAAACTAGAAACAAAGCCAAGGAATGCTTTGGATGATGCGTTAGGATGCATAGTAATATTCTATGGATTAGGTTGGTTGCATTTGGAATGACTTGGTTAGAAATAGATGGGATGATGAAGGGATGTTGTGTAAGGTACAAAAATATCATTTACTAATTATATCCCTTATTTTAAAAATAATTTAATAAAATAAAATAATTATAAAAAGGTGTGGAATAAGAGGAATGATTAAATTAGTTTCATCACTATATTCAAATGGGATAACATCCATCAATGAATCAAAGTATATCAAAACAAGGTTGTGCCTTCACTATATTTAGCCATATAGGCTTACACAAGAATTATTATCTTGGCAATACATGTAATTTAAAATACTGTAATGCAAATTAAAAAAAAAATCAAGATCATAAATGCAGCCACAAAGAACCATAACACATAGATTTTCATGAGTGGAAAACCCTTATAGGGATGAAAAACCACTCATAAAAATGCCTTACTAACTTAATGAAATGCCTCATTGGCGGAGCCTTACTGGCCACAAAATCTCACTTGTTACAAGATTCCTTACTAGCAATGATACAAGATGCCTCTCTAGCAATGATCATATTGTCTCCTTGACATGACCATTTACAACTTCAATGCACATTTTTGAATAATAAAGAAAACAACTACAGAGGATCACATGGTTCCTCTACATAGCAATTATCTTCTTAACACTTCCACATTTCATATCCTAATATTCCTAAGAACTGGAATCCTAACATATAAATAGTCCACTGTCTTGCATGTAGTTACAAAGTACTTTTTTAAGTTTCACCAATACATCATTCTTGCATATGAAATTATGGTAATGTCAACACTATCATGAATCATTCCCAAGTATATGAAAATGAGACAATTCTACCTCCATTGACCTCTCAAATATCACACAAGTACATTGAAAAACATAAGCCAATCACCTAAAACTTTATGAAAGTAATCCTAACACTGCTAGAATACACACATTCCTATGCAATTATAACAATATTTTTTCTCCATTGATTCAAAGAGGTTTCAACAATAAGAGAATAATATTGTAAAAGAGTTAAGAAGGTATAGCTCATGTATGTATGTGAATACATATATAAGCTAGTGAATATATGAGTATACATTCTTATGCAAATAAATCTCAAGATCAACTAAGTGAGGGAATTTCTAATTTCTCTATATGTACATGATAAACTATGATGCATTAGAGGATTTTCATCATTGAACCTAAAATTTAATAAGGTAAGGTATGATACAACATTTATTTATCTTTTTATAAAATTCCCAATTGATTATAAAAACCTAATATGCACATGTTAGTTTCAATCTACATCTATATAGGTAAAGTGTTATAAAATATCTCAAGTTCCATATTCAATTCTTTAATTTTGTCCTCCTATATGAATTTCATACTTAGAATATTTTTCTTCAAAAGAATATATTAAATATTATTTAAGCCAAGGGACCATGAACTTCAAAGCTTGCTCCTAAGATATCACAAACTTTCAAAAAAAAGAAAACACAGCCACAAATATATCTTATGTATTGGTATCGGTAAAATACTTAAATATTTTAAGTATATGTTATGTTTACCTACAAATTGTCATAATAATATTCTATTGTCTTGATATACTTTTTTTTTTGGCCCAAATTCTCCCTTAAATTGATACACTTTCTCACATGACATTCTTGTTGTCAATGGAGATGACAATCATGTAAAAAAAGTAAAACTTCTTTTAAGGTCTACAATGTATTGCACTTGAATGGAGAGAAATAAATTACGAGAAGGAAAGCTATAGGTTTATTATCTTTATGGTTCTGATTCATTATTTTGTCCATTTTAGCTTATGAGTTAATGTACGATTAAGGGATCATTCTACAATACATTGAATTCCTATTTTTCTACTGTTTCCTAGTTACTATGTGTTCTTTAATGCATGTTGCAAACATGCTACAAGATCTTGAAAGCCCAAGTTTGAATTGGATTGTGACCTCTTTATTTATTTATGAGAAATACGAGTAAAATTAAATGACTGGTTAGGTTCCCTTCCATTATTTTGTTCAATGGAATATGGAAACCATACAATTTGCTAAGAATATCATGGATTTGTATGGTATAAAGACTTTGTCTCTAGTTTGACTATAACCAAAAGAATGAAAATCCAGAGCCCATGTCTCCTAGCACATTGGAAATTGGCAAACAGAGCCTATGGTGTTGGTAAAGTTGCACAACTTCAACTCAAGAAAAACCCTGAAAATTGAAGAGTAAAACAAAAATTGATGAAGAGCATGCCAATAACTTGGCAGAGTTATAAATGGAGCACAAACAACTAAACTTGGACCATTGTGAAATCATACGACTGATTTACTCTGTATATTACATAAGTTCTCAAACTTAAAAATGACTCTGAAAGAATGGACTTCATCCACTTTCCCAGGGAGTCAACTCAACTAGAAAGTAATTAGGCATTCAAAATTGCTATAAAATATACAATATACAGGTCCAAATATACTGTAACCATGCCTCTATGTGCAATGAGTACAAAAATTGAATATTAACCACTAGTTATCTAGAGAAACTCACATTAAGTCATTGCCCCATAATTAAAGATCCATTTGACACAACATTTTATTGAATTCACCCAAAAACAAATATACTAATAATATTATATTTGCATGTATACAGTTGCAGTTCTATATATATGTAAATATGTGATATTATTTACAGTCTGGAATCATAAAGTTTGGCTATTTACAATTTTGTTTCAATAGGTTTGAAATTTACTTTTTAGATTTACAGCAGGAAGGTGCATACATAAATGTAAAATTATATTTATTTGTATGTATGTAATTATATAAATATATATAGCTTTATATAAAAAAATAGGAGAGAACTCTGATTTGTTCAGCCATAATACTAAATTTCATACAACAAATGAACATTGAAACATAATTCTCAATTGTTACATTTGATATTAAAAAGGTTTTTCAAAGAGAAGTAAATATTTCAGTAGACAATCGTTTATTACATATTTGAAATTGAAAATATTTGGAAAAGAACTTGAGAACTTGGAATTCGCTTTCAGTTGAATTCACTATTCTCATTGTTGTTCCTCTTTCTCCTACCATTCTTGTTTTGTTGTGGTTTCTAGAAAACTACTTGTCGGAGTTCATTTTCAGTTATTGTTTTTGCAGAGAAAATAAAGATCATGAAAAAACTAGTGTGTTTTATTTATAATTTCCCCCCTTTTTAAATATTTCTCCCTCAAATTTTTGCAATAACCGAATGTTACAAAAAATAAAGATTTATTTTCATGCCATATTTATACTCTGTAATTAATAAAAATACCATTTTTAATTGCAAAATTGAATATCTATTCTGAGTAAATAATAACAGAATATCTTTTATTTGCAATTTAAATATTTATTCAAAATAGTTAGCAAAGAGGTAACATTTAATTGCAATTAAAAATAATTATTCTAAATTACAATGCATTATCATTTATGTGCAAAAAAAAAAGTCTATGTTTAAAATATAATTAATTATTTTATTCCTTTGGACTTTTATTTCACCACAAATTAATTTAATTAAACATTGTAAAATACGAACAATAAAAATAGGTGTTGTGACATCCTTTCCCCCTTAAAGAATCATCGTCTCGATGATCCACTTAACTAAAGATAAAAATATCATACCTCTTTAATTTTGTTTTACCTTAATGTCAAAAGCAACCCACCTGACAAAGATATCGTTTACTTCAAACACTTATCTGTTCATAACAACAAAAATTCTTGTGGCTAGCATTCATACACATGCACACCTCGTTAGCACATCATGGCTTCATCAAATTCAATTTATTTACCTTAACTAATAAAAGCATGCAAACTAATTCATTTCTTTCATACAATCTTCTATATCGTATTCAAATCTTTTTCATGTTCCAAGATATTTACCAATAGAAAGAAAATAGTTATGTTCATTTTGCCAACATGCCTACTCGTATGAGATGTTAGAATGATTGCCTCTATGATGATAAAAAATCATCCCATACTACTTGTTATCATTATTAACGAATTCAAATACTAACAAAAGACAAATCTCAACAATCTAAAAATGTCAAACAATGACAACAATGTCTTCATCTTGGTCAACAACATAAAATATAAGAAGATCAACGAGTTACAAAAGATCATAAAAATGATTAGAAACATCAAAGATAAGAAGACCACTTACTAAAACAAAAGGTTCAATTTGACTACCATATAAGCCCAAAATACTAGATGCCATGAAGATCATCAAGAGCTCAATATTGATTCAACCAGTTACTAAATTTCACAACAAAAAGTAAATCTCAATCTATAATTGGAAAAATTAAATTTCTATTAACAAAGATATCTGTAAATGTATGAGATGTATAATCCATTACCTTTATAAAAATGCAACAAGAGTGCATCCAAGAGAAGTGCATTACATCAATTGACTAAAGTAGCCTTACAATGATCATTACAATGATACGTATCCATCTTCTGAATTACATAAAGAAAATAAAATATTTAATCAATCTTCAACTTCCATAACCCAATGGTCTTCTACAAGCTAAAGGTCAAGAGCATGGTGAAGGTGCTTTTTCCACCCAGCCATGAAGCACAACACTTCCCTGGGATTCTTCCTAACTTGAAGAACACTCGATCTTGCACGATGCGCCTAGAAACCTATAACAATAGGGTAGGAGGGAAACTCTCGATGCATGCTTGATGCCTTATATGCACTCTTATACGAGAATGAACATATTTCTTGCATGTAGGATATGGTAGAGAAACATACAAAAGTTCTAGGCATTCATTATTCATCTATTTCAATGGTACAACTTGCTTTGGCCAAAGCATAAATACAAAATTTGGTTGATCTTGAAAAATAAGATCACCTTCTCTATTAGTCTACATTCAACATCCTATCCCGGAAGGTAAGCTTAAATATGATCACACACAACACATTCAACAAGAATAATCTATATCAAATTGCATAAAATAACTTGGACCAGATGGTACGATAGTGCATAACACACACAAGTGCACATAGAATTAATAGTTGACAAACAAAAAATGCATGAACCCCTGGTGAATAACTCACACCGAGTATGAATACAAAATTTACTTGCAGTGCCTTGCACAAATATGGAATATACCTTGCATACAATGAGCATTACTCTTTCAAGTTTTCATACAATAAATATGGTAAGTGCATCTCTTGCACAAGTGCATCATTTGCACAAAGGGTGAAATATGCATAAAAAGAGTGATCCACAATGAGTATCAAAAGTATATCACACACATAAATTTGAAATGTAATCATTACACAAGTAATTTATCTGCACAAAGGAATCAATAAATTACTCTAGTGCATCACTCACACAAGAATAATAATATGAAATATGCATCACTCACATTAGTATAGTGAACATTTCTCATTCAAGTATAAGTATAGTTAAGGAAATAATTTTCTATGATATGCATAAAATAATTCATACAAATGTGTCATTCACATGGACCATGAGAAGTCCATTATTGCACAAGTATCATTCTCATATAGTACATATGTATACATGCTTTCACTAATAACAATCAAGCATACATGATTCATCACATCAATCACTTCTACCTTTGCATATTATACAGATCAAGATATTTATGTAATCAACTTCTATCATGAATCACCAAAGAAGATTCTTAATACATATGAACCTTGTGTTATCAAAAGATCTCATGGATTCAACTAGATCCAAATCTTGTAATAATAAGGCGTTCCTTAACAATCAATTTTCCCAACACCTAGTATTGTTACAAACATTCTCACCTTAAGCATCCCTCTTAGGTTTCTTACCTTTGAGAAGGATCAACCAATATTTATCTATTATTATCCATTGTATTTACCTCATAGATGATTTTTCATTCTCCCTCTTATCAAAATTTCATCTTTTCTCCTTTCCTTGTATCTTTCAACTCATTTATCCTTTACTTCCTCAAAGAGATCTCTCTTCACAATATATTTCTCTTATTAATTTATTTTTATTTCCACATCATCATTCCTGGGTTGTCACCATTTACTATCCATCTTGGCTCACTTCAAATAACACTATGTATTATCTGTCTTGGCTTATTTCAAATAGCCACCATTACTTTTACTAGAAATTCCTATGAAAATGTGACTAAGACAAAGGGGCCTCACACCTCTAGAGTTCCTTGAATAATCAATTACGTCTAAGATTCTAATTGGTTCCAACCAACCATCTAAGAATAACCCAAAATTAGGGTTCTCTATTCAATACAACAGGTTCATATTCTACAATTATGCAACCTAAGCATAGAAAACTTGAGACCCGAGTGTTGAAACTAAGTGCTTTGATACCAAAATGTAAGGTTCAGAAATATCATTTACTCATTATATCCTTAGTTTCCTAAATTATTTAATAGAATAAAATAATTATAAAAAGGCGCAGAATAAGAGGAATGATGAAATTAATTTCATCACTATATTCAAATGGGATAACATCCATTAATGAATCAAAGTATATCAAAACAAAGTCGTGCCTTCACTAGATTTAGCCATATAGGCTTACACAATAATTATCATCTCAGTAATACATGTAATTTTAAATACTGTAATGCAAATTAAGGAAATGGAAAGATCATAAATGCAACCACAAAGAACCATAACACAAAGATTTTCATGAGTGGAAAACCCTCATAGGGATGAAAAACCACTCGTAAAAATTCCTTATTGGCTTTATGAAATGTCTCACTGGTGGAGCCTTACTGGCTACAAAATATCACTTATTACAAGATGCCTTACTAGCAATGATACGAGATGACTCTCTGGAAATGATCATACTGTCTTCCTGACATGTCCATTTACAACTTCAATACACATTTATGAATAATAAAGAAAACAACTACAGAGGATCACACGGTTCCTCTACATAATAGTTATCTTCTTAACACTTCCACATTTCATATCCTAATATTCATAAGAACTAGAATCTTAACATATAAATAGTCCACTATCCTGAATGTAGTTACAAGATACTTTTTCAAGTTTCACCAATAAATCATCCTTGCATATGAAATTATGGTAATGTCAACACTATCATGAATCATTCCCAAGTATTTGGAAATGAGACAATTCTACCTCCATCGACCTCTCAAATATCACACAAGTACACTGAAAAACATAAACCAATCACCTAAAGCTTTATGAAAGTAATCCTAGCACTGCTAGAATGCACACATGTCTATGCAATGATAACAATAATGTTTACTTCATTGATTTAAAGAGGTTTCAACAATAAGAGAATAATATTGTAAAAGAGTTAAGAAGGTATATCTCATGTATGTATGTGAATACATATATAAACTAGTGAATATATGAGGATACATTCTTATGCAAATAAATCTCAAGATCAACTAAGTGAGGGAATTCCTAATTTCTCTATACGTACATGATAAACTATGATGCATGAGAGGACTTTTATCATTGAGCCTAAACTTTAATAAGGTAAGGTATGATTCAAAATTTATTTATCCTTCTATAAATTCCCAATTGATTCACAATACCTAATATGCACAGGTTAGTTGCAATCTACATCTATATAGATAAAGTGTTATAAAATATCTCAAATTCCATATTCAATTCTTTAATTTTGTCCTCCTATATGAATCTCATACTTAGAATATTTTTCTTCAAAATAATATATTAAATATTATTTAAGCCAAGGGACCTTGAACTTCAAAGCTTGCTCCCAAGATATTGTAAACTTTCAAGAAAAAGAAAACACAACCACAAATATAACTTATGTACTGGTATCGGTAAAATACATAAATATTTTTAGTATATGTTATGTTTACCTACAAATTGTCACAATAATATTCTATTGTCTTGATATATCTATGCTTTTTTTTAGCCCAAATTCTTTCTTAAATTGATACACTTTCTCACACGACCTTCGTGTTGTTAATGGATATGACAATCATGTTGATAGAATAGTATATTTCCAATCATGTAAATTAATTAAAACTTATTTTAAGTTCCATGATGTATTGCACTTGAATGGAGAGAAATAAATGTCGAGAAGGAAAGATTTATTATCTTTATGGTTCTAATTCATTATTTTGTCCATTTTAGTTTATGAGTTACTGTACGATTAAGGGATCATTCTATAATAAATTGAATTCCTATTTTTCTATTGTTTCCCAATTAAGTTATGTATTCTTTAATGTATGTTGCAAGATCTCGAAAGCCCAAGTTTGAATTGGATTGCGACCTTTTTTATTTATTTATGAGAAATACAGATAAAAGTAAATGACTGATTAGGTTCCCTTCCATTATTTTGTTCAATAAAATGTGGCAACCACACAATTTGCTAAGAATATCATGGATTTATATGGTATAAAAACTTTGTCTCTGGTTTGACTATAACCAAAAGAATGAAAATCCAGAGCCCATATCTCCTAGCAAATTGGCAATTGGAAAATAGAGCCTATGTTGTTCGCAAAGTTGCGCAACTGCAAATCAAGAAAAACCCTAGAAATTGAAGAGTAAAACAAAAATTGGTGAAGAGCATGCCAATAACTTGGCAGAGTTATAAATATAGCACAAACTACTAAACTTGGACCATTATGAAATCATACGACTAATTTACTATGTATATTGCATAAGTTGTCAAACTTAAAAATGACTTTGAAAGCATGGACATCATCCTTTTTCCTAGGGAGTCAACTCAAGTAGAAAGTAATTAGGAATTTGACATTGTTATTAAATATACAATAGACAGGCCCAAATATACTGTAACCATGCATCTATGCACAATGAGTACAAACTTTTAATATTAACCATTAGTTAGCTAGAGAAACTCACATTAAGTCATTGCCCCATAATTAAAGATCCATTCGACTCGCACAAAAACAAAGATACTAATATTATTATATATTTTCATATATACAGTTATAGTTCTGCATATATGTAAATATGTGATATTATTTATAGTTTGGAATCACAAACTTAGGCCATTTACAAATTTTTTTCAATAGGTTTGAAATTTAGTTTTTAGATTTACAGTAGCAAGACACATACACAGATGTAAAAGTATATATATTTGTATATATGTAATTATATAAATATATATAGCTTTATATAAAAATAATGGAAGAAAATTTAGATTTGTTCAACCATAATACTGAATTTCATACATAAAATGAACATTGAAACATAATGCTCAATTTTTACACTTGATATTAAAAAGGTTTTCCAAAGAGAAGTAAATTTTTCCATAGACATTCGTTTATTTACACATTTGAAATTGAAAAGCTTTGGAAAATAATATGAGAACCTAGAATTTTCTTTCAATTGAATTCCCTCTTCTTATTGTTGTTCCTCTTTCTCCCACCGTTGTTGTTTTATTGTGCTTTCTAGAAAACTACTTGCCAGAGTTCATTTTCAGTTATTCTTTTTGTAGAGAAAAAAAGATCAAGAAAATCTAGTTGTGTGTTTTCATTATAGTTTCCCCCCTTTTTAAAGATTTCTCCCTCAAATTTTTGCAATAACCGAATGTTAAATAAAATCAATGTTTATTTTCACGCATCATATTTATCCTTCGTAATTAATAAAAAAACCGTTTTTAATTGAAAAATTGAATATCTATTCCGAGTAAATAATAACAAAATATCTTTTATTTGCAATTTAAATATTTATTCAAAATAGTTAGAAAAGAGGTAACATTTAATAGCAATTAAAAATAATTATTCTAAATTACAATGCTTTATCATTTATGTGCAAAAAAAAAATCTTTGTTTAAAATATAATTATTCTTTTAGGTAAGTGCACCAATATGTGACACAATTTTGGCTCTTAAGATGCCACTTTTGTTTCTTTTGAAATCAGCAAAATCTGATTTGCATGAGAAAATGAAGATATAGTTACACTCAAAATTTCAAGATGCAGCAACAACAAAAGTTGAAGTGCTCCGAGTCTAGTTTCTAAGCTACTTTAAAAAAAAAAGAAAAAAAAAAGATTAAGGGTCTCAAAAGGGGGGAGGGGGGAAAAACAGGTCCCGTTTTTATCAAAAAAATAGCATAGCGCCTGAGGGCTAGCCCCTTTTTGATTAACTTTTTTTTAGAATTTCAAAAATCCCAAAAGTGAGAAATTAGCTAATAGCATGTAGTTTATCCTTGTTCTTTTGGATAATTCTTATAATGAATATGTAATATTTTATGACTTTTCAAAGTGGACACATCTTGAAAAGCTAAAATTTGAGCATGCTCCCCCCTAGATTTTTTGAAAACTAATCAAAAATTGATTTTTTTTTCATCATGTGTAGAATGAAGTCTAGTTTTAAAAAACGTAATTTGTTTCACATTTCGATGAATGACTAAAATCTATCCTAAGACTAGCACATGTTGGGTTTTGAACAAAAATAGAGGCATTTACAAAAGGAGTCATAGATCAAAACCTTAACTAAATCAAAATGAAAAAAAAAAATTATATATTTAGATAGCTAAGAGAGAGGTTAGTTCTATCATGTTTTATTTTATATAAATGCATTGAAAGATGTGCAAATGAGACAAGGAGCGTGAACGAAAATATGAGGAAATTTGGAAAATCTTGTCAATTAACACGTCCAAAGCAAGTCATTTGGGGAGCGCCAAATGTGATGTGTTATTTGGTGAGCACCAAATTCGGCGCTCACCAAATTACCTACTTTGCACAAAACTTGAATTTACCCTCTCTTTGGTTGACAACTTTGTTAATTCTTAGAGTGCACATTTTATGATCATAGATGGATAGTTGAGGTTTTACCTTTCATACGCTCTCTAAATCGTTACCCTAATTGGATAACTCTGTATCCCTTTGAAGTCTCTCTCTTTCTCAGGTCTCACTCCCTCCCATGTGACCTAGACTACTCTCTCAGTCCAATCCCCTCTCTCAAGTCTCTTTCCCTCCCACATAGGTACCTAAATAAATCTATCCCACTCCAACCCCCTTTCTCATTCTCACTCTCTCTCTCTCTCCCTCTTTGGTCTTTTTGTCTCTCTCACTCCATCTCCCTCTGTTAGGTTGTTATATTTTTCTCTCTGTCTGTCTCTTTCAAGTCTCTCCCTCCTACTCCCTCTCCCTCTCTTAGGTTTGTCACTCACTCCCTCTATCTCTCTCCCATTCCCTCTCTCACTCACTCTATCTCTCTACCTCTCTCTCAATCTCTCTCGGGTATCTCCATGCCCCCCTCTCCCTCTCTCTCTCTCACACACACACACTCCCTCTCTCTCCCTCTCCCTCTCTCCCACTCCCTCTCTCTCACTCCCTCTATCTCTCTCCCACTCTCTCCCACTCTGTCTTTCTCCCCTCTCTTAGGTATCTCCCTCCCACCCCCTCTCCCCCCTTCTCTCTCTCAAGTATCTTCGTCCTACCCCCTCTCCCTCTCTCTCTTTGGAAAGTATCCCCCTCCTACCCCCTCTCCCTCTCACAGTCACTCCCTCTATCTCTCTTCCACTCCCTCCCTATCCCACTGCCTCTATCTCTCTCCCTCTACCTCTCCATCTCTCTCAAGTATCTCCCTCCCACCACCTCTCCTTCTCTCTCTCAATTCCATCTCTCTCTCATGCCCTCTATCTCTCT
>CM021110.1:62654827-62683454 GCA_007115665.2 Sequoiadendron giganteum | reverse complement strand
GAGGATATAGGGGTTGAGGGATTAAGAGGGTATAGGGGTTGAGGGATTAGGTTTTAAGGGTTAAGGGTTGAGGGTTGAGGGATTAAGAGGGTATAGGGGTTGATGGATTAGGGTTTAAGGGTTGAGGGTTGAGGGATTACGAGGGTATAAGGGTTGAGGTATTAGGGTTTAAGGGTTGAGGGATTAAGAGCGTTTAGGGGTTGAGGGATTAGGGTTTAAGGGTAAATGGTAGAGGGGTTGAGGGATTAAGCGGGTATAGGGGTTGATGGATTAGGGTTTAAGGGTTGAGGGATTAAGAGCGTATAGGGGTTGAGGGATTAGGGTTCAAGGGTTGAGGGTTGAGGGATTAAGAGGGTATAGGGGTTGAGGGATTAGGGTTTAAGGGTTGAGGGTTGAGGGTTGAGGGATTAAGAGGCTATAGGGGTTGAGGGATTAGGGTTTAAGGGTTGAGGGTTGAGAGTATTGGGTTTAAGGGTAGAGGGTAGATAGTTTAAGGGTTTAGGATTTAACCTGGTTAAGGGTTTGAAGGTTGAGGGTTTTAGGGTTTAAGGGTTGAGGGTAGAGGGTAGAGGGTAGAGGGTTTAGGGTTTAGGGTTTACGGATTAAGGGTTAAGGGTAGAGGGTAGAGGGTTTAGGGATTACAATTTTTGCTTTAAGGGTAGATGGTGTAGGCTTGAGAGAGATATGGAGGGGTTGAGGGTAGAAGGTAGATGTTTAAGGGTAAAGGGTAGAGGGTTTAGGGGTTTAGGGCTTATAGTTTAAGGGTAGAGGGTTTAAGGGTTTAGGGTTTAACTTGGTTAAGGGTAGAGGGTAGAGGGTAGAGAGTTTAGGGTTTAGGGATTATTATTTACGATTTAATGGTAGATGGTGTAGGGTTGAGAGAGAGAGGGGGTGTTGAGGGTAGAGGGTAGAGGGGTTGAGAAGGAGATAAGAGGAGGGAGGGATAAATATAGATGAGGGTTAACGATAATTGAGGGCATAAGGTCGAGGGTAGATAGTTTAAGGGGTCAGGGTTTAAGGTTTTAGGGTTTAGCCCATATAGGATTTACAGTTTAAGGGTAGAGGGTTTAAGGGTTTAGGGTTTAACTTGGTTAAGGGTTGAGGGTTGAGGGTAGAGGGTTGAGGGTTGAGGGTTGAGGGTTGAGGGTAGAGGGTAGAGGGTAGAGGGTTTAGGGTTTAGGGATTACGATTTACAATTTAAGGGTAGATGGTGTAGGGTTGAGAGAGAGAGGGGGGTTAAGGGTAGAGGGTATAGGGTTAAGGGTGTAAGGGTTTAAGGTTTAGGGTTTAAGGGTTAATGGTATAGGGTTTACGGTTTAAGGGTCCAAATCCATCTCTCTCCCACTCCCTCTCTTAGGTCTTTCCCCCACCATAACTAAATAAATCTCTCCCTCTCAAGTCTCTCTCTCTTTGGTCTCACTCCCTCTCATTCCACCTAGACTAATCTATGTCACTCCAATGCCCTCTCTCACAATCCCTCTCTTTCAAGCCTCACTTACCTCCCACCCCACCTAGAAAGATATATTTCACTCCAACCCCCTCTCCCACACTCCCTCTCTCTCTCTCTCTCTCCCCCTTTGGTATTTTTGTATCTCTTGGGTCTCATCCCTCCCAATCCATCTCCCATTGTCAAGTATTTTCCCCCACTATATTAACTGGATAACTCTCTATCCTTCTCAAGTCTTTATCGCTTTCAAGTCTTAGTCGCTACCACACTACCTAGACTAATCTCTCTCACTCCTATCACCTCTCTCTCTATCTCGAGTGTCACTCCCTTTGTCTCTATGGAATCTCTCCCTTTCAAAACAACACATTTGGCACTCACCAAATTTGGCATGCGCCAAATTTGAAGAGTGCCAAATTTGGTGCTCTCCAAATTTGGCAAGCGCCAAATGTGTTTTACCTTGAAAAGGTAAAATAGGGGTTGACCCCATGATTTAGGCCCACATGCTTCTGTATTTGTTTGGTTCAACGCTTTATCTGATTCAAAAATGCCTTTTTTTATGCATTTGACTTCATGTTGTACCAATCTAGATGCTTGATCCATCACCTTTTTACCACCAATCTACATGGTAGACAACGTAGAAGAATACATTTTGAAGTGTCTACATCATTTTACATTATCTGAGGTAATATATTCATTTTGGTAATGTTGAAATTTTTATATTTAGTATATTTGTTTGTTTTTGACAATATAAACTAAATTTTGATAATGATTTTATTAATCATAAGAATTGGACATAGAATTCAACATTGAATTAGATTGGATTTGCATAAAAAAGTTTAATTTTTATGAGTTTGAAGAAAAAAAAATGAAAAACATGACATTTACTTAACACAAATGTACTTATGAATTCTATTTGCATTGCTTATAGTGGTCTATTTCCAACATGGCTAGTGGAATTCACTCTATTTCATTTTATTTTCATCTAATTTGGAAAACCTAATAGCTTTCATCAATGTTAATGCCAGTTTCCATTAATTTTTTTGTTCCATAAAAAATCCACCTTCATCACATGTGCTTAGATAAATTCAAATGAGTTGACATAGTTATTAATGCATGTATTCATTCATTCAAGAATGCCATAATGTTTTACTAGTTGAGTAGGATGCATAGGATCAATGGTGTTCAACATATGTGGAACTTCTCAGAGGTCAAACATGGAAAGGGGGAGAATGATGGAGCAAGTGCATGTATTAGAAGAGACCTAGCACGAGAAGAGTTAAAGTACACAGACAGTGTAAAGTTTACAAATGCAAGATCAATTGTCCAGTGGTGCAATGGTGCAATGGGTCCAGGTAGTGAAGGTAATTCTTTAGTTCATAGATTTTTTCATTTAGTAGATGATACTAACATTGAAAAATATGAGGATTTTTGTACACTGACAGGATAGAGCAAGCTACATTCTTTTAGAAGCTCCAATGCAGGTACATGGACTATCCACACAAGAAGATGGCATGCTTTTGTTTTGCATGTACACTTCAAGCATGGAATGATTGTGAGTCAACGGAGTGGGTTGACGAATGGTCTATAAGAATTCTGACCCCACTTGACACTTATCAGCTCCTGATGGCTCTACAAATCATGGAGATGCAATCATCCATTGACTTTGATCATGTATCAAACCTACTAGAACCAGGTAATATATCTTACTTATAGGTTTTATTATGATGCTCAGTAAATAAATCTAACAAGATGAACATATCAATGTAGGGTACGTTTATGCGGTGATTGCAAATGAAGACAACGAAGAAGGTACAGATTATTACCTATGTCATTGTATCGAGGCCAAAAATAAATTGGAGGCCCCAGTTATAGACAGAGAAAACATGGAATATCCTACAAGTTCGATGGTTGTTACTGGAACATGGATTCAAAGGTATCCAGTTAAGAATGTTGTAGTTTGGTTGTTTGAGGAATCTGACATGCATTGGAAGATTCTTCACTACTCGAACCTTATCATCGCCACCAACGTTCATTTGATCAAATATAAGGGTAGGCTTGCGAACAAGAACTTGTGGAAAGTGTGCGATTCTAACCACATGGCAATACTTGACACAATAAAGAGTAGAGAAGACCCAGATGGTTCCCGGGATTGATTTTTAAGTATGCACATTGAATTTTTAAATTCATGTTATTGATCATTGCTTTCTTTCAATCATTTTTAAGTTTGATTGTATAAGGGTTAGTAAAATTGCATTAATGTAGATATGTAAAATGATGGTTATATGTTTCTCTCTATTGAGAACATTTAAGTTGGTATTCTGATCAATAACAGGGAGGTTAACCAATTACAAACACAATTTCATCCAACTCAAACCAACATTTTTCCCTAACAACTCTTTTTCATCAACTCTTCACTATTTCAACCTAATTTCCTTGTACGTGTCCAAACACCAAAACTAGCGCATAACTATCGACCCTCTTAACAAACACACAAAAAATTTAGGGTTTTAGATACCCATTACACTCATTTCGAACATATCTCAAATGGGCATATCACTCTTTTGGGCAATCAAGCTTTTTCACCATTTTAGACCCCCAAATAGGTCACTTTTCCAAAGGACCTATACCTTAAAAATTCCTTTTCACCCAAATTTCAATTGGGCAGCACTCACCAGTGAAAAAAACCCCAAATTCCATAATTACTTTGCAGAGACATGTTTCCCAAATCACCCTACCATGATACCCTCATTTCTTGCTCTTTACATGGGGGTTTATTGAAAAAAAATCTTCCAACGCTTTCCAAACCCAAAAAATACCTCCAACACTTCATAAAAGACCTGCACAAACTCAAAAGGATAGAAGATCTTTGCTGCCCCAAATTTTCCTATCATTTTCCCACTCAAACCACTCAATTTCACCCAAATTAGGTCACTTTTTCAAAGGGACTCTACTTTAAGCTTTCCATTTCACTCAAAATTCAATTGGAAAACCTTCTACATGTTATCAAACCAAAGAATCCACCATTTACCCTCAAACAATCATTCACCCAAGCACTGAATCACAAAACCCTCCTTTTAAGCCAAATAACGTAGGGCTTATTAAAAATCACACATCCAACCCTCACCAAAACTTTCCAATACTTCAAACAGGTCTAAATACCTTTTCACAAACTTAATTCATCAATAAATAATATTGCACAACCTTTTTACACACTTTACTATCTCAAAACCTCACTATTTCACTCTGAAAACACAAATTTTCACTCTAGGGCTTCATGCCCAATAGAACACTCAACCTCCCCTGCATAAATTCCACCTTCCTACACTAGTTTATTGATGTTTTAGACCCATTCCTCAAGTTACAATGGCCAAAATGAGAGGAATGGGTCAGTTTACCACATTAAATGACTTTCAAACCTTATTTGACAACATCTTGACTCATTCATCCTAACTAGACTCAACTCAAAAAATAGATGACACAATGTGCTTTGCACCATATTCCCTATTAGTGTTTGATGTCATATGCATTTATGAATGCCATTAATCCTTTTCTGATTGTGACTATAGGTAATACTAAAGTTTTTCAAAGTTTAAGAAAAGAACAACATCGATTGGTGGTGCAAGTGTTCAATGGTATGAGAAACATCAGTTGCTAGTGCATTTTTTGGTTGTCAATCTTCTCTTTCTTTTCCATCTCGTAGATTTATCGGATTCTTATATGCTACATGTTTTATGTTAATTATGTCAGTGATATATTTGAAATTTATACATAGGATCATTGAGAGATGAGAAAGTAGCGAAGGGCCACATCACCATTGTAGGACAATCAACCTCCTTATCTAGCATACATGAAGGTGATAGTAGGTCTCGTCAGGTGTATGACTAACATTATTTATTTATTGCTCTTTTAATAATTTTTATGTGAGTCCATGTCTAAGATTGATAGGCTTTTGTAGGTTTTTTGTGGACCAAATTCCTATGAGAGTACACAACCACAAAGAGGCTACTACCCATGTGTTTCATAGGGAGCAGGAGATGTACATGCTTTGAAGCATTTTGAAATGCAAATAACTAGGCTAGTTGAGGTATTGGAGAAACAAAACTAGGCAACAACTTCTTTTGTTTCTTCTTGTACAATATATTTCATGATCTGTGCTGCAAATGGGAGGATTATTTTCTTGCATGTATTGCTACAAGTATTGACAAATGAGAAGATTTTCAAGATGTTCTTCCATCACTATTGCAATATTTGTCATTAACTTAGTGTATTTTTTTAAATACAAAAATTATGAGAAATTAATACATGCAAATGTGTATATTCCATAATATATGCCTTAATTAAATGTGTATATTACATTTAAAATTAGTTGTAATGCTTCATGGTTTACATTTAAAGTTGTCTTCAAGGAAAAACATGTGGATTTATGAGTAATAATGAAATAATTTCTAATATAATATAATTGTAGAAAGGCATATTTTATTGCCCCTACCTTGTCAATCCTACTGAATTGGCAAGCTAGTGAGTTCACTGGCTTGCCAATTCCATAGGGTTGACAAGGTAGGGGCAGTGTATGCCTCATAGAAATTGATGTAACCTAAGTCATCTCTAACATACCTCAATTCCACCTAAGAATCCTTTGGAGCAACTTGCTAAAAACTTAAAAACAACGTTGTCCAACCTCACTTTTTCATGTAAAAACACTCCAAATGCCACCTAGGGCATCACCAAAAATTAGTATGCGCACCTCCCCTGCTCAAGAAACAATGAAAACATGTTTATCTATCTCAACTAAGCGTACCCACTGAGTTACAACATCATACAGTGGGTGGAAAGCTTAAAACACCATTTTAAATGCACTCGAACCCTTGAAACGGGACTACAGACCGACCTCCAGTAAAATGCCTATTAAACGCACAAAATTGAATGAAATTTCTTCAAACCAAGTTTGTGAAATAGTTAACTTTTATGCCCACCAATTTCCATTAAGAAGTAAGCACAACCACCCTATACAAAGTCGTACAGTAGCAATAAACTTCAAAAATTCTGGAAAAACTCAAAAAATGGCATGGGAATAACAAGATTTTATTGTTTTTCTTTCTAAATTGGTTTCTCCAACCTCAAACCTGAACATAAAAAGCCTTTTCAAACATGAAAAACACCAACTACCATCCTACAACTCACTCCAACCAATTCTCAAACTCGTTATGGATGTCGGAGTACAAAATTACACTTTTTTACATTGGGAAGCATTAACTAGTCTACCAAACCACCATTGGGCAGCATTAACCAATCTGCCAAACCACCAATTCCTTCACTTTTAGGGCATGATAAACCCTCTAACATAACAAACCCCAAAACCCTCTTCATTCACAAGTTAGGCAAGGGTTTATTGAAAAAACATACTCCAAACCTTCTCACAACCAACCAAAGCCTGAAATACCTTCAAAAAGGTTTGCACAAGATTAAAAGTTCAAGAGATATCGCTGCCCCCAAAGATTTCTTCAAACCCTTGCACTAAACCACCATTTTCCACTAAAAAATGCACCATTTGACATCTAGGGCATCACCTAAAAACCCTCTATTCACCTCCCTTACACACAAAACTTTGCACACATGTTTTATAACCCTAACTAAGCCTTTCCATCAAGTTACAGAAGCATACAGTGGGTGGAAGACTTAATATGACATTTTAATACACTCAAAACCCTTAAAATAGGGTATATAGATTAACCCTCAGTAATTGGCTTCTAAAATGCACAAAATCACTTGAAATCCAACCAAACCAAAACTAAAATGGACTTAAATTTGCTGCCCAACTAATTCCATCGAAAAGAGAGCAAAATCGCTCTGAGCTATGTTCAACCAGGTCGATCCCTTAAGGGTCCAAAGTGCAAAAGGACAACAATCTTTGATGGAGTATTATTCATAAACCATGGTGCTTATGAAATCTCTATCTAAACCTATGAGATCACATTGGGCCCCTCTACAATAACCTCTCCCAGAGGCATTTTCATGTGGTGTCCAATTTTTACTTGATGGAAAAAGTGTCAAATGCAAGTAGTTGAAAGTTGCAAAGTGGTGCGACTTTATTTTTGCAACTCGTGTGACTAAATGAATTGTTCTAGCATGTCTGAATAGGTATTCTTACGCTAGGCATGGTCCTCTTTTTCACCCAAACACGTGGAATTGCTCTGAGCTATGTTCAACCGGATCGATCCCCTAAGGGTCCAAAGTGCAAAATGGCTACAAACTTCAACATGATATTAATCAGATACCATGACACTTATAAAATTCTCGTCTGATCCTACAAGATTGTGTTGAACCCCTCTACAATATATTCTCTCAATTTTTCTATCTCGAAGGAATTTTCCTGTGGTGGCAAATTTTCACTTAGGGAAAAAGTTGTCAAATGCAAGTAGTTGAAATTTGCAAAGTGGTGCAACTTTCGTTTTGTAGATCATGTTACCAAATAGACTATTCCAATGCATCTGAGTGGTTCATTTTAAGCTAGGCATGGTCCTCTTTCATACCTAAACACACGAAATCGCTCTAAGCTACGTTCAACCGAATCGATCCCTTAAGGTTCCAAAGTGCAAAATGGCTCCAAACTTCAACATGATATTACTCAGATACCATGATACTTAGAAACTTCTCATCTAATCCTACAAGATCACGTTGGGCCCCTCTACAATAACCTTTCTTGGTTTTTTCTATCTTAGAGGAATTTTTCTTGTGGCGACAAGTTTTCACTATCAGAAAAAATTGTCAAATGCAAGTATTTGAAAGTTGCAAAGTGGTGCAACTTTTGTTCTATAGCTCATGTGAAAAAATGGACTATTCCAATGCATCCAAATAGGTACATTTACGCTACGCATGGTCCTCTTTAGTACCACACAAATTGCTCTGAGCTACGTTCAACCGGATCGATCTCTTAAGGGTCCAAAGTGTAAAATGGCTACAAACTTCAGCATGCTATTAATTGGATACCGTGACACTTATGAACTTATCGTTTGATCCTACGAGATCTTGTTGGATCCCTCTTCAATAGTATCTCTTGATTTTTTCTATCTCAGAGGTATTTTCTTGTGGTGGCGAATTTTCTTTTGGGGAAATTTTTTTCAAAATGCAAGTAGTTGAAAGATGCAAAGTGGTGCAAATTTTGTTTTGCAGCTCGTGTGACCAAATGGACTATTCCAAAATTTTTGGGTGGGTCATTTTATGGTAGGCACGATCCTCTTTCGCACCCAAACACGCGGAATCACTTTGAACTACGTTCAATCGGATCGATCCCTTAAGGGTCCAAAGTGCAAAATGGTTGCAAACTTCAACATTCTATTACTCAGATACCGTGATGCTTAGAAACTTCTCATTTGATCCTAAGAGATCATGTTGGGCCCCTCTACAATAACATCTCTTAGTTTTGGCTATTTCAAAGGTATTTTCCTATGGTGGCGAATTTTCACTATAGGATTTTTTTTTAAATGCAAGTAGTTGAAAGTTGCAAAGTGGTTCAAATTTCGTTCTGTAGCTCATGTGACCAAACTAACTGTTCCAATAGGTCCGAGTGGGTACGTTTACACTAGGCATGGTCCTCTCTCACACCCAAACACACGGAATCACTCTGAACTACGTTCAACCGGATCGATCCCTTAAGGGTCCAAAGTGCAAAATGACTACAAACTTCAGTATGCTATTACTCAGATACTGTAATGCTTAAAAACTTCTCATTTGATCCTAAAAGATCTTGTTGGGCCCTTCTATAATATCCTCTTTTTGTTTTTTCTTTCACAAAGGCATTTTCCTTTGGTGGCAAATTTTTACTTGGGGAAAAAGTTGTCAAATGCAAGTAGTTGAAAGTTGCAAAGTGATGCAACTTTTGTTTTGCAGCTCGTGTGACCAAAGGGACTATTCCAACATGTCCAGATGGATCATTTTATTCTAGGCATGATCCTCTTTTGCACCCAAACACGTGGAATCGCTCTGAGCTACGTTCAACCAGATCGATCCCTTAAGGGTCCAAAGTGCAAAATGGATGAAAAATTCAACATGTTATTACTGGGATACTGTGATGCTTAGAGACTTCTCGTCTAATCCTACAAGATCAAGTTGGGCCCCTCTATAATAACCTCTCTTGGTTTTTCTATCTCTGAGGCATTTTCATATGGTGGGAAATTTTTACGATCAGAAAGAGTTATCAAATACAAGTAGTTGAAAGTTTCAAAGTGGTGCAACTTTCATTTTGCAGCCTGTGTGACCAAATAGACTATTCCAACACATCCGGGTGGGTACGTTTACGCTAGGCATGGTCCTTTTTCGCACCCAAACATGCAAAATCACTTTGAGCTATGTTCAACCGAATCGATCCCTTAAGGGTCTAAAGTGCGAAATGGCTACAAACTTCAACATGCTATTACTCGGATAGCATAATGCTTAGAAAATTCTCATTTGATTCAATGAGTTAATGTTGGGCCCCTCTACAATAACCTCTCTCATTTTTTTCTATCTCAGAGGCATTTTCCTATGGTGGCGAATTTTCACTTGGGGAAAAAGTTGTCAAATGCAAGTAGTTGAAAGTTGCAAAGTGGAGCAAATTTCATTCTACAGCTCATGCGACCAAATAGACTCTTCAAATGCGTCTGGGTGGGTTAGTTTATGCTAGGAATGGTCCTCTTTCACACCCAAACATGCGGAATCGCTCTGAGTTACGTTCAACCGTATCAATCCCTTAAGGGTCCAAAGTGCAAAATGACTACAAACTTCAGCATACTATTACTTGGATATAATAATGCTTAGAAAATTCTCATTTGATCCTACAAGATCATGTTGGGTCTCTCTACAAAAATCTCTCTCATTTTTCTGTGGTGGCGAATTTTCACTTGGAGAAAAATTTGTCAAATGCAAGTAATTGAAAGTTGCAAAGTGGTGCAACTTTCGTTCTGCAGCCTGTGTGACCAAAAAGACTATTCCAACGCGTCTAGGTGGGTAATTTTATGCTAGGAATGGTTCTCTTTTGCACCCAAACACGCGGAATCGCTCCAAGCTACGTTCAACTGGATCGATCCCTTAAGGGTCCAAAGTGCAAAATGGATGTGAACTTCAACATGCTCATATTTGGACACCGTGATGCTTAGAAATTTCTCGTTTGAGCCTATAGGATTATGTTTGGCTCCTCTGCAATAACCTCTCTCGATTTTTTCTATCTCAAAGGTCTTTTACAATGGTGGCAATTTCTCGCTTGGGGAAAAATTTGTCAAATGCAAGTAGTTGAAAGTTTCAAAGTGGTGCAACTTTTGTTCTGCAACTCATGTGACCAAATAGACTATTCCGACATGTCTAGGTGGGTACGTTTACATTAGGAATGGTCCTCTTTCCCACTGAAACACGCGGAATCGCTTCGAGCTACGTTCAATCGACAGAATCCCTTAAGAGTCCAAAGTGCAAAATGGTTGCGAACTTCATCATGCTCGTATTTGGACATCATGATGCTTAGTAACTTATCATCTGAGCCTATGGGATCATGTTGGGCCCCTCTACAATAACCTCTCTCATTTTTTTCTATCTCAGAGGCCTTTCCTCGTGGTGGCAATTTCTCGCTTGGGGAAAGAGTTGTCAAATGCAAGTAGTTGAGTGTAAAAATGACTTTTTAGCTATGCTCCATGGGGTTTCGGGGATGGCGAGTACCGGTACACCGGAATGAGTTTCTGGTACGGGGGTACTTTTGGGTCATTTTTTAGGGGACAGCAAGGGACGACTGATAAAAAATAGGGAATTTTTTAAAAATATAGAGAAATTTTAAATGTTCATAGCATAACATTGATAAAGCATTCATTCTAGACATTGTATAAGCTTATTACATATCATTAGACTTGAGTTGAGATTTCACATGAGAAGCGACAAATAAATTAACATAATTCAAATGATTTTCATTATCAATGTGCATACATATCATATAAGAGTCTGATAATTATAACCAAAATGCCCAAAGGCTCAAAGTCTCAACTATAAAATGACATGATAAACATAAAACTAAGAAAATATATCATTGTCTAGTGTCCTTGATCAGTGAAAGGTAGGTCTAAATCAACATTTCTCTCATCATCAGAGCTTATATGACACTTACATTAGGTCAAGTGTGATGGGGCATCCCTTGTGGGCCCGCCCATAGCTTTTATTTTATAAAACAAATTTGACTTTCTTTTTTTTTAAATAAAATTTCTTTGCTGGGCCATAAAGTACTACTAGTCGTACCCGATATGGTCGGGGTACGGCTAGGTAATATCAGGTACTGCTAGTAGTACCCAAGTCCCCTAAAATATAGCTAAAAGTCCCTTAGAAGTTTTAGGTACTTGGAGGGAAAAAAGGGACAGCTAGGGTACATTTCCTAGCCGTACTCGCATCCCCGTTTCATACTCGGTATGGGAAACAGGCAAAAAGCATAGGGACGCGTCCTTGTGGAGCATAGATTTTTAGTCATTCCACCCATTGTATCCTATTGTAACTTAATGGAATGAAATAATTGGGGGTAGGAAATATTTGTGCATGGTTTCTAGAGCAGGGGAGGTGAGTTGAGTGGTTTGGTGTGATGCCCTAGTTGGCAATTTGATGAGTTTTGGTGAAATTCAGTGGTTTAAGAGTGGAAATGGTTGAAATCCTTTGGGGCAACAGTTTGTGAGGGACTTTTAAGCATGTTCAGGTTCTTTTAAGCATGTTTGATGCATTGGAAAGGTTTTATGAGTTGTGGGAATAGGATTTTCAATAAACCCACCCGTTTTAGGGTTTTAGCCATAATAGCAAGGCAGTGAATTGTTTGATAAAATGTTTTGGTAAGCATGTATGAAAAATGTGGTAGCATAGAAAAGGCAGTGAATTTTTTGAAAAAATGCCTCAAAGAAATGTGGTATCATGGTGATGGAATGCCATGACAATCCATAGCTGTGAGGATTTGTGACTTGAGGATTGTGATTAATGATTGGAATTATGTGTAGTGAGATTGTAGGACCTCCCCTATTGCATCAATGTTTTAGGGTTTTATCCATAGCAGCAAGATAATTAACTATTTAATATAATGCTTTGATAGACATGTATGAAAAATGTGGTAGCATAGCAAAGGTAGTGAACTCTTTGAAAAAATGCCTCAAAAAAATTTAGGTCTCATGGTGATGGAATGCCATGACAATCAAAAGCAATTTGATTGTCATGGAATTTCGTCACCATGAGATCACATTTATTTGATGCATCTTTTGAACTAGTTCACTGCCTCGTCTATGGCTTGTCATGGCATTCCATCACCATATTCATTTGATGCATTTTTTCAAACAGTTCACTGCCTTGTCTATGCTATTGCTTATTATTATGTTTTTGATATATTTTTTCGAAGCATCCATAGCTTGTTCGAAATCACTTGTTTTAGGCTTTTAGCCATAGCAAGAAGGCAGTGAATTGTTTGACAAGATGCTTTGGTAGACATGTATGAAAAATGTGGTAACATAGACAAGGCAGTGAAACTATTTGAAAAAATACCTCAAAGAAATTTGGGCTCATAGAATTTCATGATAAGAAAATGCAATTGGTAGCTGCTCCTAGTTATTAGTTATGCAATGTGAAGAAATTGCATAACTGCTTAGGTTGACTTTGTACAAACTATATTGTAATTAAAATTTTGTCATCTATCAACATCTAGTTATTAGGTATGCAAAGTGATATAATTCTTTGACTTTGAAAGATGCGCAATGCAATGTAATCAACGATTTGAATATAAACTACAAAAATCCATTTTTTACAATTTATTAGTTAAAATGTTTATTTTATTTGCTCTCTATATCTCTATATGCTATGGAAATACCTTTCAATTTTTTTAAAAAAAGTTTTTATCTCTTGTTCTACAATTTTTCCCAATTTTTTCAAAAACTCTTATACTTTTGGTTTGTCAATTTTTTCCCCAAAATATTTTTGTTGCTATGTATTGGAAGCATGAAGCATACACGTGAATACACACAATATATGTGAAGTATAAATGTGAATAAGTGAAGCATACATGTGAATAAGTGAGGCACAAGTAATTGAAGCATTCCAAAGGATACAAACCAGCACAAATGGAGCTTATTTACACAATACACTTTAGATGGGGCTTATTGAGCATTTGAAAATAATTAATTAAGCATTAGATGGAAACAAAATCCATGCCTACAAAATTCAAGCATACAATTTACACGATACACATGATAACATCATTCAAGAATGGTAGTAGAAAAATAATATTTTATTTAATCAAAAAGCCGAAAGGCTATACAATGATATATATTGATAAAAGTATATACAATATATCCAAAAAAACCATACAAGCTTAGTACAAAGGAGCCATATGGACATAAAATATCACGTATATATCGATAGTACAAAACATATGCTCCAAAATGCCACATAGACATACAACAAACAACCCTAATGCATAGTCATTTCCCTCTAGGGGAAGGAAATAGATCTCATGTTGCCTTTGAAATTTGGTTGGATGGAGTGACTATTGCTTCTCTTGTCTTTTGAACACGCTCACTAGTCCTCCTCTCTTCACTCTAGACCTTCAACTGATACAATAAAAATTAAAGATGTTAATACATAGAAATTGAATTGTGGAATGACATATAACAAAATATATAATCACTTACCGCATATATATAGTCATCATGGATATTTACAACATCACCACGTCTACGATCTGGAGTGAAAACCACCTATAGAAACCATCAAGATAGAAATTAAACTACATAAAAGTATCATGAAAACATTCTATAATAGACCATAAAAGAGAAAATATAATGTCAAATCGACTAATCTATTCCATACCTCTCTCAATGGATCAAAATTGGCTATTGCTGCAACAACTCCATGGTCCATCGTGTCACCAACATCACCAAGGTTGTCTCTTGTCAACAACTACAAATGAAACAATATCCCAGGTATCTTGTTGATATAAATACCAAGAGGGGATAATGGAACATAAGGTGAAATAAGAGAGGGTAATTGAATGGGGATAGAAGGGTGATGCAGAGAGGGGGCTCAAACTCATTCAAATTCAAAACTTGACTTCAAGAGGCATATACCAAATTAAAATGGCCTATTAAAGTAATCCAAACAATCCTCAAAGCTTGACAACAACCAGGAGTGTAATTTATCACTTTCACCCATGTAACCTAGTAGTAGTACAAACTTAGTTTTTGGCCTTTAACTCCCATGCTTTCCAAAAAACTTGACAATTAGAAGGTGGATTCAGATACCCATTTTAGAGTTATACAACATATCTCTTAAAAAGATATAAGTCTTTTGGACCAATCCCTTGAAATTAGACCATCAACACTATCCTAGGCCATGAATTAGGCCAGATTTACAAAGCAACATACCTTTAAACTTAACACAGACCCTTGAAACCTTGGGGCAGCATTTCCTATGCCCTCAAACCTCTAAAAACACAATCAACACCTAGGGTTGACGCCTCCAACATAGCAAACTCCAAAACCCTTAATTTCATTCCAAGTCAAGAGGGTTTATTCAAAGTCCCACTTGCACAACCTCCCAAACCATGCCACTGACTCAAACATGTATATTTTGAACCCAATATGCTAAAAATTTGGAAAAAACTTCACACTCTCATTGATTTCCACAAACCTTGGACCCAAGGCTCCATCTTCATGTATTTTTCTTGACAAAACTCATCAAGACAACATGTTTATCTCCTTAGTTCCTTCTCCACAAATCTAATAATGCAACCTACAACCTACTCAAACTCCCTAGGGCCCATTACAATAGTTACAGTAGTTATAATTGGTGTAAGGGCCCTTAAATCATGATTTTGGTTACAAAACCCTTAAACAGGGTGTCCTTGGCCTGTCACAGGAAAAAAAAGGATACTTATCACAAATCAAAATGGATATCCCTCAAACCTATTCTAGAAGATTATTAACCCCTACCACCATAAATTAAAATGATTTACATGGCACAATCAAACTGTACGGGCCCGTACATGCTTGCAAATGACAAGAAAACTCATAAATTTGATGAAAAACATAGATATTCTTATTGCCAATGCTTCAAACTTCAAGCCAACATTACAAAATGAGTTTTCATGCCTTTTTAAAGGCTTCTCCTCATCAAACCAATGCCCAAATTCCTTACAGCTACTTTTAAACCTCTCATGACCGTTGCATTACAAATTTGTTGCATTTATGCAACTCACAAATTTGGCACTTTCAAGTTTTGACTCTTTATTGTTTCCTAGACCCTCTTAAACACCTAAACTATTACAAATAGTCTAATGAGACCTTATTCAACTAAGAAAACATGAATTAATCAAGAAAACACATCCTATCTACCTTGACACCCCTTGTCAACTTTGACAACTCCTTCCACATGATTTGCAAACCTTACAATATGAATACAAAAGCCCCTCAAAGCTGATCTATTACAATAGAATGGTCACATTGGATCTTATTAAGACTCAAGAACTCAACTCAAACATCCTAACACACATTTCCTATCAAACACTTAATGAAGAAACATAGAAAAGAGTGGTGCCCTTGCACCAAAGGGATTAATGAATCATAGGATGGACTAGTATAGATTGATGGGATGGGCTAGGATAGAATAAAAAAATATAGGGTGGACAACTAGAGGTTAATGGAATACAATTATTAGGGAATAATGCAACATAGGGTGAATTAGGAGGTGTCTAGGGTTTGACTATAGTACACAAAGTGCAAAATTGACCTGTGTGTAGCAATAATAAAGAAGAGTTATCTAGGATGAAACATGGATAAATATGGTATAACATAGGATGACATAAAGGAACATAGGGTGGAACATAGGGGATCATGGAACATCTAGGGTGACATAATAATGGGTACAATAATATGGGAGTAGAAGGACATAATGGCACATAGGTTGGGCTAGAAGATATTAGTGGGATGGTCTAGGAGGGGATCGTCGAAAATATGGTGAACTATTAAATGATAATGGTATGGGATTAGGAAGGAATAAAGGAATAAAAAGTGAATTAGGAGAACATAATGTGACATGATCAAGGAATAAAAATGCAATGTTTGTGTTTTTCATCAATTTTTTAGATTTGTATATACACAAAATTATGAAAACTAGCTAGTTTTACAACACCATTAATGAATAAAAGCTACCTGAGTGTACGTTGTTTGAGGATATGAATTGTGAGGTGTGGAGGAAGAAGGTGCACCAAGAAAATATTTGAAATCCAAAGCATGTTATGAGACAAACATTCAAATATAGCATTCAACTGTTCAAATGCAATAATAATATCTTTAATACTAGTTTCATACTTGTGGACTCATCATCGAGAATGTATAAGGGTTTGTAGGAATAGAGCATGCCTCATGAATAGTGCGACCCTGAAATTTTATCATATCAACATTCTACTAATTTAGTTATTCTTAAATTTCAAACTATAATGTAATAAACAACATTAAAATAACTTGCTAAATTTTACCTGAGTGTCAATGTCAAATGTATCATTTATAATATCATCTGTGAAATCCATCACCTCTACAATTGATGTAGGTTGTGTAGCTGCATCACGAGCACTCTGATAATCGTATGTGCAAACAACACCACAAGCGCCACAATTGTGGGGTGGAGCTTGAGGCCTACACGTCTCCTCCACACCTGGCTCTACTAGAGGACTCACACACTATAAAATGGTCTGGGTGAGTGAGTCAATTGACTTCAGCGTGTCCACCTCTACACTGTCCTTAACAATGAAAGGAATAGTGACATGCTCCACCATGGGTCTGGCCAAGGCTCTCGATGCCAATTGTGGATTATGTCGTACAATAGGTCTATCATGTGTGGAGTCCCCACCTCTACCCTAAAAGTCTAAGATATCAAAATAGTTTGGCATTTTATTGAGGACAAACTCGCAATAGAGTTTCCTCAAAAATTATTGTGGCACCTCATGGTTATTGCATGGAGGTTGGTCAAATACCATCCACCACCACTCCCAATTTTTTTTTTAATTAACTCATGGTGGCACCAATGGATGGGGAACCTCATGCATACATGAGACAGAGATTCATTGGTTCTCGGGTCTATAAATAGGGCACACAAGTCAGCTTTGCTATTTTTTTGTTTTTTGACATCTGCATATGACAAACCACTAGCATAAAATTGTCTCATCTCATGCCTCTTATTTGAACAAAAATTCATTTGCTCGCTCATTTCTCCTACATGAGTTACAATTGAATTCATTGATTCAACAATCCCTCTCCTATAAGGGTGGATTTCGACATGCTCGGTTAATCTTCCAATTAATTGTTGAATGTCTCTTTTATTGTTTTCAATTTGATTTTGAATATTTTCTTGTGTTCCTTGAGGATTCCTATGAATTGATGGAGGGGTTTCGGGTTGTTCTTGTATAGGAGGCTCTTCATGAGGGGGTGATTGTGAATTCTCAATGTTTTGAGGTGGAGATTCATTCCCTGAGAATTAGAACAAAGTTTTATTATAAAAACCTATTTAAATTTGAATTCTAAATCAAATTCAAAATAAAAAGAATAAAAATACATACCTCTTTGACATCTTCGACCTCTCTGACATGTTGGTAGCATCATCATGGAAAATGGCAAGCTAAGAATGCAAACAATGGATGAGATTTGGTGAGCATGAGTTGCAGACCTCAAATCCTCTTTGTCAAGTTGCGGGTTGAAGAGAAATAAGGGTTTGAAACTCATTTTTGGCTTTTATGTTAACTTTCCCATTTGGTGCTTGCCAAATACATACCTCTTTGCAATATTCGACCTCTTCGACGTGTTGGCAACATCCTCATGGAAAATGGCAAGCTAAGAATGCAAACAATGGACGAGATTTGGCGAGCGCGAGTTATAGACCTCAAATCCTCTTTGTCAAGCCACGGGTTGAAGAGAAATGAGGGTTTGAAACATATTTTTTGGATTTTATGTTAAATTTCCCATTTGGCGCACGCCAAATGGCTTATTTTAGCCTTTTTTTATTTTGGCACCTAAATTGTGTCACAGATTGGTGCACTTACCCTTTTATTCCTTTGCACTTTTATTTCACCATAAATTAATTTAATTACACATTGTAAAATACGAACAATAAAAATAGGGGTCGTGACATGTTGGATAAGTGGATTAGAATCCTTAAATGAATGACAAGGGAATGCCAAGTCCAGAAATAGGTAAGGAAGGATAACGGATTGATTTTGGTAAAAGATATGAGACATGAGGATTATGGGTTGGAAGAATTATCATATGATCTCCAAGGACTATGTCACACATGAATAATTTTTTTTCTCAGAGGTATGGTTTTGGATAATGCTATGAAGGTAATGACATGATGTTTCATGGATAGTTTATGACCAAAGGATAGACATGTCAAGATTTTTTCCAAAGCATGATTTATGTTTGTCCCCCAATCCTTATCAAGATCAAAGTAGTTGTAAAAATGGATGGGAATGATAGGGCTTATATAGATATATGGAAATTTCATGCGAAGGGTATGAGAGATAAGACAACTTGCCCCCAAGTGTAACAGTCCACATAAATAATTGTTTTTACACATGATGCGTGTTTGCTAGGTTTTCATCATGGTACTTATCCAAAGTGCCATAAGAATGGTTTTCACTATTGGATGAAATCTTCCTCTTTACTATTTTTTTATTTTATTTTTTTGGTATCACCAAGATGCCTATTTTCTAGGTTTTCATCAAGGCGATTATTTTTTTGATTTTTCATTTTTTTTTTATATTTTTGAGATTTTTGAATGACCTTGCTATTTTAGTTGATCACTAAATGTTCTGAATCCACCAATGGTGTTGATGTAGATATTGGGGCCATGATATGCCAATAATGACCTTTATGAAGTAGTTGCCTTGTCAGGATCATAGTGCTTGCACACAAATGACTGATGTCATTGTGATCCTTGTTGATACTAGATTTGGTCTTATCATAATATGTACATCATGGTAAAGTGCCATAAGAGTCCTTATGATAAAGAGTTGCTTCCAAGATGCGACAAATTTGTGACATGGGATTTTTGGAATGATGGATGATGGTAGATGTGGAAGGATTGTTTGGACGTTTGGATGAATCACTTTTTATTTTCCAAACTTGGGATGTTGGATGACAGAGTTTGGAATTTTGACTGGGATAGCATTTGGAACCAACACTTTTATATGACTTCCTTGATGACCATTTTGAATGAGGTGGAAATTTAATATATGTGGGAGTCCTCTTTTCTTGTGACTCCACATTTTGATTGACTTTTGGATTTGGAATATTTTCTTTGCTTAATCTATTTTTCTTTGGGATCCATTTTAACTTCATTTGTCCACTTGGATTTTTGTTTTATTCAATGGCCTTTAACATTTGATTTTTAACTTTGGATTTGTAATAATTTTCTTTTTTTGACTCCAAATGGACAGTTTATTCATGTTGGAATGATAGATTATGGTGTGGATGGAAGGAGTGTTGGCAAAAACCTTATGACAAGGACTACTCATGGCCTCCATTTTGATGTTTGTATCAGATAAAGTTGCCCTCAATATCAAGGAGGTACCACTAACATCTTTAGATTTGTTGATTGAAGAAAAGCCAAGACCTTGATGTCTAGAATTTTCCTAAAAATGTACTAGTTCTAAAATTCCTTGCTCGTGTCGGCCTAGTCCTCTTCCTTGATACTGCATAATTTTGACATATTCTATTTGCGATGGGGTATTTTTTGTTTTGAAAATAAGATGTTAACCCATCATTGTGTATGTGGAAACTGTTACTTGGAATCTTCTCCTCTGCAAGAAAGCCTGATTTGATAAAAGTGGATGATCCTAGTTGATAGGATGTCTTAGCTTCATTAACATGCAGGATAAATTTCTGGTTAACATCTTTGGTATGATTTTGTGACATATCAAATTCAGATGATTCTATTGGTGCTTCCAAGTTGATGTCAAAATCGTCTTTATGGTCATTTTCATAAAGTCCTATGAATTCAGCTATAGCTTGATCATTTGCGAATATGTCTAGAATAGGAAACTCTTGTTCTAGAGGAAGATCATTTGTGTGTCCAAAGGAGACAAGTGTCTCATTTTAGAAAGTGGCAATGTTCAGAGTTTGGGTAGGATCAACCTCAAATGTTTGATCATGAATGGCATAAAACCACATTCAAGTACAAATCCTAGGCTGACAAAGATAATATTTGTTGGATTCCCACTACGGATAAATCCAAGCTGCACTTATTCAGAGTGGATAGATTAGAAGTTTGGTGGCACTATCTCCCCTCCATGGCACACACTTCTCGGGCACACTAAACTTAAAACTCCCAAAGACTCAAAGATCTCAAGGAGCTTGCTATATCAACTTTGAACTGTGAGAATGTGGGATGACTTTAGAGGTCTGACCTCCTACGCCAAAAATAGAAGGATTTTGGCTACTAAAATAGTTGGTTTTTAGTAAGGGAATTCGTTCAAGTGACCATACACGTGGCAAGATTATCTCAATCAAGAGGCCTCACAGTCTCTTCCTAAGAAATTATTTTAACGTATCTCACAGATACTAAGGGTGACACTTGATGGTATGAAAAATTTGCACTCGTTGCTTATGAATTTTGTCACAAACACATTTTTTATATAGTGCTTTGAAAGTAGCTTGGATTTAGCTTGTTACCACTTGGGTCATTCCCACCTTTCAAAGTGGGGTGGTAGGCCCTCTAAGAAAAGAAAAATTGAGCATCGCTAACAATTTTCTCTTGCACCCAAGACCAAGAAAGCTAGGGGAGAGGATAGTGTATGTTAGTAATAGGTCCACTCAACACATGCACAAGTGTTCCAAACACATAAATAGATGTTATTTTAAAGCACCAATCGAAATGTTTGTTATACTAAAAGATAATCAGTTTTAAAAATAAAATCAAGAAACATCATGCACCAAATATCATTAGTAGTTTCAAGCCTCCAAGTCTTCGAAAAACGTGTATTCAAGTTTCCACTTTAAGTCTTTGACATGTGAACCTACAAAAAAGCCTAGTCAACACGAATTAGCTATAAAATCAAAATTAAACTAAAAGGGAGAAGTAACATTAATCTAATTAACAAAAGTTAAAATTTAATCTAAACCTAACTAAATTAATTCAACTAAAAATTAATCTAATTTAATTAAACTAAATTAAAATTAATCTAAACTAAAATTGATAAAGTTAATTACTAAAATTAATCTAAATTAATTCTAAATTAAAGTTAATCTAAATTACTAAAACTAATTCTAAACTAAAATTTATCTAAATTAAGAAAAACTTAAAAATACTAGCAAAATCTAAAAAAATAAAAAAAACTAACAAAGTCTAAAAAATCTAAAAATAAATAAAAAAACTAACAAAATCTAAAAAAAACTAAAAAACTAAACAAAATTCTTGATAATTAATCTAAACTAAGATTTAATCTAAATTATTAATTTAAACTAACAAAATTAATTACTAAAATTAATCTAAATTTAAATTAATCAAAACTAATATTGATTAAAACTAACAAAATTCTTGGTAGGGATCTGGAGGCCAAAGTGAGCAGTCCAACGCATATCAAGTGTGGTCTGGACTATCCAGTGACTGCAGATTACCTAGTGTACATGAAGACAGAGGAAACAAAGGAAGAAGAGGATGAGAATGAATGAGCAAGGAAAGACTTTGTAAAAAAGTGTATGGTGTTATAAACAGGTAGTCTATGTTGAATAGTAATTGTGTCGTAAAAAATTTAATACCTTTGAAGAAAAGGACAAATTTGTGCCTGTTTTGGTCCTACTTTAGGTCCTCTTTTCTCAATAATCACCCTAAAACAACATTTATAGGCCCCTAAGGTTCGTTATTTTTTACTTTGAGGCCTGTTATACCTAAGGAATCATTCAACCCCCGACAAACAACATCAAGAATATTCAAATGTCACTAATCCCACCTCAAAATGTCTTGGTGGACTAGGTCGCCCAAGTTGGCTACCTAGTCCTTTTTAAGGATTTTTGCATTTTTAAGCGGGAAAATGTCTACCTTGCCTATAATTCTTGGTGCCGGCTTGTTAGGTCAAAATTACCAACAATTAGGTATTGTTGCTTATAAATACATGTTTTAGGTCATTTTTCTCTCTCTCTCTTAGTCATTTTTCACAAGCAACTTCAAGAATCAAGTGCAAAACATCTTCCTGAAGAAGTTTCATCTCTCTCCCACAACAAATTTGAAGCTTTTAGACAACAAACTAGGGCTTTTGAAGGTCTTCAAGCTCACTTCCCATTCAAGATCTCACATTTTCAAAGGTTGAAAATGGATTCCTATGGAGAATCATGGAGAAATCTAATTTGAGGAGGTGCAACTAGCCACCAAATCACACCTAAAGACTATTTTCAAAGTGACTCCATCTTCTATTTTCAACCCATCTTCATATTTGAGGTTTGCATCCCATTTGTATTCCTTTTACACTCATTTGTAATGTTGTAGGGTTTATTAGATTGAATTCTTGCATCATTCCAAATCTTTTGCATGCATCTTATTCTAGCACAATAGAATAGGATTTTGTCTTATTTAAGGTTTTCCTAGTTCTAGACACACTTAGGGCTAGGGTTTATGCATATTTTCTATCTCTTTACAATTTTAAATATAAACTAGGAGTTTGACCAAGGCAAGCCCCACATTAGAACCCCAAATATACTCTATTTTGTAGGTTATTTTGTAGGTTTGAGTCTGAATTCCTGTGGAGAAACAAAGCACAGATCATAGGCCTTTGTGTCCACTTTCAGTTTTCTAGAAAAGATGAAAGAGACTAGGTCACCAATAGTGGCGACCTAGTCCCATTGAGGTTCCTGACAAATATTTTTGCAGATTTGGACACCCAGTTGGCTAAAATGGAGTCTAGAGCAATTTGCCTGAAAAGGGACTAGGTTGCCCAGCTTGGTGTAAGTGTCCCAGTAGGCTCAAAATTTAGATTTTTCAGATTTCCTGAGATTTCTACAACTTCCCCTTTGGTCTACAATAGTTTTTAGGTGCACTCATTTGATTTATTAGGTTATATTGCTTTGAATAGTCTTTATTTTGTCTTTGTTGCATTACATCATGTGTTTTCTAGTAATATAGATTTCATTAGATTGCATGCAAGAGTTAGATTCATTTGCAAGATTACATCACTTAGTACAATCCATCATAAGCACATTCTAATCCCATTTCAACCCCTATTATTGAATGAATCACAAGATTTATGCTACCCACAAAAGGGATGTCCTCTTCCTTCTAGGTGAAAACCCTAGAAAGTTGTAGGGGACCCATTCCTTTATCATCCCAAAAGCATAAAATTTTGTAGTTCATTTTGGTGAACCTCAATTTAGACACATCTTGCTTATGATTTATTCTACATTTTCATCCTAGGAATTTCTTCTTTTAGCATTGCATTGAATGTTGCATTGTTTAAAAAGTCATCCTAGGGTTTCATAATTTCCCCTTAGTGAAAATACTCATTTTTGCATTCATTTCCTTGCATATTAGAGAAATTTTGCATATACCATAAAGTGTTGCATATTATAATCCAGAAAACTGCATTTTTCATCCAAAAAAACCAACAAAAACTCAAAAAAAACCCATACTAGGACTAAGTCACCCAAGGGGTGACCTAGTCCCAGTGGATATTTTTTATCAGTAAATTTTGAATTTGTTTTCCAATTTCTGCACTTCCTGTTTGTTACAGTTGATGCTTTGTTTTAGATCAATTAATTTTTGTTGTATGGTTGTTATTAGCTTTAACATCTTTTATTGTAATGGCATTTATGATTAGCATTAAATATTTACAAGTTTCCTTTTTTGATTTAGTTCCTAGTTCTTTTAAAGAAAATTTTATAGAACATGAAAACAAAAACATAGAAACCTCACATGAAACGATGCACACACTTCTTCACTTTAGGAAAACTATATCATCTAAACCTTTTAGTAGTGATGATTTGGATAAGTTAGATGAAGCCCTTCAAGGCTTCCTCTCACTCAATTCATCCACTAAGGTTTACGATGATAAAGTCAAAACCACTCTCACTTGCCTTCCAAACCTTTTAGTTGTGATGACATGGGTATGTTAGATGCAGTTCTTCAGGATTTCATCTCACCTAACTCATCCACTAGGGTTTGTGATGAACAACCTTAAACAAAAGATGTCAATTTCATCCAACCTCAACTTGTTCTCTACCCACCTTCCCATAAACCTCTAACCCCATCCCAACCCGATTTTACCCTTTACCCTCCCAAGAATGATATTGTTTCCCACACTCATTATACTCGCAATAACCCACATCCTGAACACCAAACTCCTTCAAAATCCTTACCATTTCCCAACCCCATCTTATCTAGGAATCCCCATTTAAACTCACAACTTAGGGAGTATGATGTGGTTGAACAACTTAAGAACACTCTCGCCAAGATATCCCTTTAGGATTTGTTAGAACTGAAATTTCCCACAAAAAACTCCTTAGATTTTCTTATTTATTTTCCATAAAAATCCATCAAAACCATAGAAAATTTCTACTCATGCCTTGCATTTTCATTATCTATCTTATAAAATCATTAAACCATTTTCTATACCTTGCCCCCATTTATTTTCTTATATTTCACTACCTTCTCATGAAAAATTCAGTTTTACCGCCATTCAAAAGGGGAAAAAATAATTTCCAAACCTTACCGCATCTTTAAATTTCATTATATGAGCTTTTTCTGCTTTACTGCGGCCTCCCACAAAGGGCATGCGATATGGCTGTGGCAGTTAGCAGGCTGGCGTTATATGTCTACCGTGCTACCGCACAGGGTCTAAGCATAGACCATGGTGGCCATGATAGTGGTCAACAGATGACAAGGATAACAATGAAGATATATACCATTGTACTACGACAGTTAAAGTCATACACCATGGTAGCACGGTAAACGGTTTGTAAGTCTTCGAAGCAAAATAGTCAGCAAATGAGCAAAGGCAGTTGGTGGTAGTGGTTAGTGGTTACCACTATACCACACACAGTTAATAAGATGGCCACGATGACTGCGGTAAACATAGGATAGATGGCCAGGTGATGGTTAGGGAAGTCTACCGTAGTACCGCTGGTAGCCAAACCAGTGACTGCGGTAGCGCAGTAAGCGGCTAAGGGAGTAGTCAACGCAGCAGCGAAGACATATACCGCGATACCGCGGAGGGTCCGAATACAAACCGCAGTAATGCGGTAACAGTGATGGAAGGGATGGAAATACGGTTAGCGGTTACCGCTATACTGCACATAGTCGATATATTGACCGCGGTAGCATGGTAAATGACTATGATGACTACGACAGTCAAAATGGGGTCGAGCGCCCCCATACCACGGGAGAAAATTCAAAGTCCGCAATAGAGTGGTAAATATAAAAGATAGCAGTAAAATTCAAAATTTAAAAGGCAGGAAAAGGTATAAAGTGAAATTAAAAGCCCGACTATAGTTTAAAAAATTAATTTGCCAATAGGGCAGTTAATTAAAAATGTTTTATTTAAACTATGAAAAATTTAAAGGACCATAACCACAAAATGAAGGGTCGTGACCCATGATCTGAAATGTATAAGTATTTGTAAAATTCTAAAAAAAAGAAAAAGGAAAATGACTGTAAATATTTTTCAGAATGATATTCAAGGAGACTATGATGCATGTATAAATTTTGAAGGATCAGATGAATAAAGTTTAAATGTTGTGGCACTATTTTGGTATCAATTATTTGTTGAAATTAATTTGAATATTATCAAATTGTCTCCAAGGTTGATGTTTCTTTATTATTTAAATTGACATATCAAGTATATTCTCAGTTTATCAATACACATTTGTTGTATTTGTGTGATGTGATTGATTGGTTCTTTCAAGTAAAGATTAATTCCCTCAAATCATTCACAGTAATCTTGAAATTATCATTTGGATCATTAAGAAGAGTTTGATAATTACATCCTTGCATGTTTATACAAGTTATAGACTAAATACCTTATGCCAAATAATTAGAATCCCTACCAGATAGAAACCATTCTTTTAAAGCTCTCATTTGACTCCGTTTTACCCATCAAGGCACTGGTCTCCCCTATTGAGATTACATCAGATCTATCCATTCCATTTGACATCTTTTAATTGAACATATTAATTTATACCTTATGCAACTCATACCAAGTTAGGATCATATTCTTTCCACTATCAAATTGCCATTTTTGGATAGTTAGATCAAGTAGGAAAAGTAAAATTCAAAATCTGTGTCACTCATATAGGTGCACCCACCTAGGTCTAGCAGTGCCTTAAGAGTAGAGGGTTCAACCATACAGTTTGGCCTTGTTAGTTGACCAACAATGTCTTGAGAGTTTGGCAGCCTCTCATGGTTCATTGAAACCAACATTTTTGAGAACCAACAAATTGGTGACTCTGCTGGGGATAAACTAGAAGAATTGTCTAGTAATAGACAACCTTTCCATATAAAGTCATTTTAGAAAACCATAATTGAAATTTGAAATAAATTGACTCCGTTGGGTAAGACAACCAAAATATTTTCTCACTTTTAGAAAAAGTGGGTGGCGACTCTGAATGAATAAAAGTATTATGACTAATAAGATAAAATAAAAATCAGAAAGGAATCAACCTAGAGTTCAGACTATCATGGTAACTCACAACATGTAGGGAAGAAGATCTTTGTACAAAGATGATGGTTCTGAGGATAAAGGAAAGTCAAATTACAAAAGCAATCAGGGTAAGAAAGTATTCAATGACCTGGATGCAACAACTAAAAACAAAGCATCAAAATTATTTCTAGAAACACACAATTCATACGATACACTTGCAAACGAAGAAAGCCTACCTAAAGAACTTCACACTCCTGAAGAGAAGACAAATGCTTCTCACCAACTAGACCCTGAGAAAGCTGGTGAGTGCATGGCCGAATTTGAGGCTAGGAAGAGAAGAGAGTTTGAACGTGAGCAAGGACTTGAGTATGATGAAACGTTTGAGGAAAATCATGAACTCATGGCACAAGATGAGGAAGATCCACGGTTGGAACAAATGGGGAAAAATGCAAAAAGGTTATGGGTAGAGTATGAGCAACAAATCCAAGCTATAAAATAAATGAAAAGGATGAAGTTACATGAAGCTCATATCAAAACACCTATAGCTAATTCACCCAAATATACCCCTCCTCACAATAGGAAGCCATCAAATTCCCCACAAGCCCACCAAAATCCGCCAAGGAATTGTAATAGAAACACAAATGCTCCACCACAACACCGAAATATTCAGCCTCCTCCTTATCAACAGTATATACCCACGGGAAATAATAACATACTCTACCAACACCAACAATACTAAAATCCTCTCCCACAATACACAACTATGATTAGGCAATTTGATCTTGTTGGATTTTAGATTTATCCTTACCCCCCAGACAGTAATTGGAGGAATTTAGTGCCTAAATTCATAGGTAATGTAGTTGTAGTTGAGGAACATCTAAGAAATTTCAAAACAGGCATTCAGGATTTGGGCATGTAGTATGAGGATGTAAAAATGAGATTATTTATGATGTCATTGATTGAGGATGTTATGGATTGGTTTAGTAACCTACCAATAGCATCCATTCATTCCATTCAAGTATTCTATGACCTATTTCTTTAGCAATATAGAAATCAGTGTGCATTAGATTTTGCATTACAAGAGTTAGTAACGATTCAAAAAAATTAGAATGAGTCAGCCTTTGATTTTAACCAGAGGTTTGTTAAATAACACAATAAAATACCTCAAGCTTCCAAATTGACTGATACTGCTGCATTGATGGTCTATTTGAAGGCCTTCAATCCTAAGACACGATATGAACTGAGAAATAGAGATCCTAGGAATCTGGCTGAGGCCCAAAAGATAGCCTTAACTATAGAAAATAATAGAAAAGTTGCAGGAATGTTTTCTAAAAGGGAAAATCCTAGAATTCCCCAATATGTTCCCCCAAACAGGAAAGAGAACACATATAGGAATGAGAGGCCGAGGCTGCATGACATGCCTTATAATACCAATTGGAAAGATGGGAAACCAATGAATGAGAGACCTAGAAATAAAGAGACACCTGATCCATTAAAAAGAAAAGGGGCATACATGGTAGATAAAAGTCCCTGGTGTT
>CM021110.1:62622812-62654331 GCA_007115665.2 Sequoiadendron giganteum | reverse complement strand
GAAAGAAGAAAACAAAGGAGAATATACTGAATCTAAAAGGGCAATCAAAACTGAAGGTACATCTTTTGATTTTATACAAGCTCTCTCTCAATTAAAAATGTTTGTGCCCTTAATTGAAATGATGAAAATCAAGGAATATAGGGAAAGTACCATACAACTTATTTCTAATGGAAATCAAAATATAAGCCCTGGGAATAAAGAGGTCTCTGAAATAAGTAATAAAAGGAAAGAAGGAAAAATCCCAGAGGCTTGCCTAATGAACACACCGCATATTGACCCATTCTTCACCACTTTGCTCATAAGTGGAAAGCTAGTAAGAAACTGCATGATAGACTCAGGTGCCTCCATGAATATCATGCCAGTAGGGGTAATGAAACAACTTGGTTTATGGATAGATGTGGAAGGAGGTAAATGTTATTCTATGGATAGCAGACCTATTCCAATTGTGGGAATAATGAAAAATGTGGAGGTAAGATTAGCAACTTACCCTCAAGCTACTTACACTATTGACATAACTGTAATTGACACACCTCCACAGTTTGAAATGCTATCAAGATAGTGGACTGCTGCAGTAGGAGGCAATGTACAATTTGACTTATCATATGCCACCATACCAGTAAATGGAAAAGAGGTAAAATTGTATACAGAACCTAGAATGAATCAAATTTTTGAATATGAACCTCAAGAGCCATTGAATTGCTTCTATGATGTTGATTTGGGAAATTTTAGAGTGGAACTATCTCAGCTTGAGTTGGAAAGAAAAAATCCAATTGATCAAAACATCTCTGAAAATCAACAAGGAATATGGAAAATGTATTCTGATGGAGCTTGCAGCCAAGAGGGTAATGGAGCTGGTATAGTTTTTATATCTCCTGATGGTTTGACTTATAAATATTCATTTATGTTAGCATTTGAATGTACAAACAATATAGCAGAATATGAAGCTTTGTTGACTGGTCTAAATTTAGCTGTTAAACACAAGATTAAAAACTTAACAGTTTTTGGAGATTCAGAACTAGTTGTATCTCAAATTAGATCAAAGTATGTGGCAAAAAATAAAAGACTGAAACAATACATAAATGCGATATGGGATACAATTGAACTATTTGATGCTTTTTCCATTGATTGGGTGGACAGATCAAAAAACATAATGGCAGATTTTTTGGCAAATATAGCATTAAAACAAGATGATATCACATTAGCAGGAGTGACCCAAGTGGAATTAAAAACAAGACCTGCAGTACCTAAAAATGTACATAGTTGGCAGGTTTTCAATGATGACACTGACCTTTTGAAGTTCCTTCAATGTATAGACTAGTATGAGGCTCAAGAAATTGATTTCAATGCCTTTGTGGAGGAAATAAATGGAGAAGAGATAGTGTTTGGAAAGAAGATCCTGCAACTCAAAACTAATAAACTTCCCAAGGGGTTGGTAGCTTTGGAAAGAGTATACAATGGAGATGATCAATCCCTTGTGAAACAAACCCCAGTCAGAGGGGAAGATATTGAAGAAATAAACTTGGGGACTGAACTATCACCAAGGAAGGTATACATTGGAAAAAAGATAAGCCCTACTATTCGAAGAATGCTGATTTCATTGTTGAGAAAGTATAAGCATGTGTTCGCATGGTCTTATGAAGACCTCAAGGCATATAGGGAGGATTTATTTCAGCATGAAATTCCATTGAAAGCAGATGCAAAGCCATTTAGAGAGAAACAAAGGCCCATTAACCCCACTCTGGAACCAAAAATGCAGGAAGAATTGACCAAGCTTAGAGATGGAGGTATTATCAAACTTGTGAGGCACTCAACATGGGTGTCAAACCTTGTTCCTGTTAGAAAGAAAAATGGAGATATAAGACTGTGTAGATTTCAGAAATTTGAATATAGCATCTCTTAAAGATAACTACCCACTGCCTAACATGGAAGCCATTTTGCATAAAGTAACTAGATGTGAGTTGTTGTCTATGATGGATGGATTCTTTGGTTATAACCAGGTAAAGTTCAAGGAATGTGAGCAGTATAAGACAGCCTTCACAACCCCATGGGGAACATATGTGTATGTGAGAATGCCTTTTGGTCTCACCAATGCAGGAGCAACATTTCAAAGAGCTATGGATTTAGAATTTTATGATTTGATCAATGCTATAATGGTGGTGTATTAGGATGACCTCACAGCTTACTCAAAAAGAGTTGAAGATCATATAGGGCACCTTGAAAAAATATTCATTAAGGCTTTAGAATATGCCATCAGTTTGAACCCTAAGAAGTGTCATTTTGTTGTTACAGAAGGGAAGCTCCTAGGACACATTGTATCAAAAGAGGGAGTTAGGATAGATCCTGAGAGAGTTGAGGTTGTAGACAAAGTTCTTGTCCCCAAAAATGTGAAAGCCATCTAGTCATTCTTTGGGCAGATTAATTTTGTTAGGAGATTTGTATCCAACTTTGCTAAGATTGTCAAACCCATATCAAAAATGTTAAAGAGAGGACAAAAGATTGAATGGACCCCATAAGCATTAGAAGCCTTTATATCCATTAAAAAAGACATTAAGGAAGCCCTTGTCCTCAAGTCTCCTGATTTCACAAAGCCTTTTCAGATATTTCCATTTGCTTCCCTACATACAATAGCTATTGTCATGTTACAAAAAAATGAGGATGGTCATGAGCAACCTGTATCCTTCTTTAGCAAATCTTTACAGGGATTAGAATTGAAGTATGACATAATGGAAAAACAAGCCTTTACACTGGTAAAGGCCACAAAATCTTTCAGGCCATATCTTGTTGGAGCCAAAGTAATTGCATATGCTCCTCATGCAGTAGTCAAAGACATCTTGACACAATCAAAAGTGACAGGGAAAAGATGTAAGTGGATTAACAAAATTTAGGAATTTGATATGGAAATACAGACTACTAAATTGGTAAGGGGCCAAGGATTGGCCAAATTGATGGCAGAAACAAACATTGAAGCAAATCAAATCTGCAATGTACATGAAGAAAAGAATGCAATTGCAAGCATTGAGCATACACCCTGGTACACAGACATCATGCATTATCTTAGGAACACAAAATGCCCAGAGGGACTCAGTGATAACCAAAAAAGAACTTTAAAACTTCAGGCTTCAAAGTATGTATTCATAGAAGGATATTTGTTCTGGAAAAATAGGGATGGAATGTTGTTGTTATGTTTAGATGAATCATAGGCTAATCATGTTCTAAAAGAAATGCACGAAGGGGTCTGTGGAGGACACTATTCAACAAAGACAACTGCACATAAAATCCTCAGGGCAGGTTATTATTGGCCAAAATTTTTTAATGATTCATTTTCATATGTAAGAAAGTGTGAGGCATGCCAAAATTTCTCTAGGAAAATGAAGTATGAGGGAGCTCTACCACTCAAACCTATGCAGGTTGAAGCCCCTTTTCACCAATGGGGAATTGACTTCATTGGAGAAATTTAGGAGAAGTCAAGTGGAGGACATAGATGGATACTAGTGGCCATTGACCACTTCACCAAATGGGTAGAGGCAATCCCAACCAAGCAAGAAACAAGTAAAGTTGTGATCAACTTTCTAATGGATAACATTGTTACTAGATTCGATACACCATTGAGAGTGATTACAGATAATGGCATGTGTTTCAAGTCTAATGAGTTCAGAGATTTTTGTAAGACATATGGTATCAATATTTCTTATTCTGCCCCATATCATCCACAAGCTAATGGTAAGGCAGAATCTAGTAACAAGAGTCTTTTAAAAATCATAAAATGGATGCTCGGTAAGAACAAAATATCTTGGGATTCAAAGTTAAGATTGGTTGTATGGGCAGACAAAATTACTATCAAAAGGGCAATTGGGAAATCCCCATATGAATTAGTCTATGGGACACAAGCTAGGATGCCTTTGCAAAATTTACTGCCAATTTACAAATTTATCCTTCAAGAAGATATAGATATTCCTGAACCAATGGAGGAAAGAATGGAGCAACTTGCAGAACATGATGAAGTAAGAAGAATAGTTCAAAACCAAAACATGAAGTTGCAGGCACAAATGAAATATTTGTTTGACAAAAAAGCAAGAAATAGAAAATTTGAAAAAGATGATCTAGTATTGATGTGGAATGCTAGATGCCAAGAGAAGGGAAAACATGGAAAATTTGAGGCACTATGGTTAGGACCTTTTGTTATTATTGGCAAGCAGGGAGAGGATTAATATTATTTACAAAGTATGGGTGGTGAAGAGCAAGAATTGCCTGTACATGGGAAATTCCTGAAGAATTTTTTCTCTTAAAATTCAAAGAGGATCAAGGGTTGCTAGTGCATGGACAACTTTTGAAGAAGACTTCTCATAAATTTTCCATGCATAGTAGTATAGGAAGAAAAGGATGTAGGAAATTGCCAGTACATGGACAGTCCTGGAATCCCTTATTTGATCTTTTTCCATGTACAATATTTTAGGATCATGTTCATCTCCACTTGCTCTCACCATAATGTGTGGTCTACTCACCCAGAGATTTGGATCCTTGCAATGATCTCACAATCATTCATCCCCAGACGGAGCCACTGTTAGAACTGAAATTTCCCACCAAAAACTCCTTAGATTTTATTATTTATTTTCCATAAAAATCATCAAAACCATAGAAAATTTCTACTTATGCCTTGCATTTTCATTATCTATCCCATAAAATCATTAAACCATTTTCTATACCTTGCCCCCATTTATTTTCTTATATTTCACTACCTTCTCATGAAAAATTCGGTTTTACCGCCATTCAAAAGGGGAAAAAATAATTTCCAAACCTTACCACATCTTTAAATTTCATTATATGAGCTTTTACTGCTTTACAGCGGCCTCTCACAAAGGGCCTGTGGTATGGCGGTGGCGGTTAGCAGGTTGGTGTTATATGTCTACCGCGCTACCGCACACAGTCTAAGCATAGACCGCGATGGCCGTGATAGCGGTCAACAAATGGCAAGGATAACAATGAAGATATATACTATTGTATCGCGACAGTTAAATTCATACACCATGGTAGCGTGGTAAATGGTTTGTAAGTCTTCGAAGGCAAACAGTCAGCGAATGAGTAAAGGTAGTTGGTAGTAGCGGTTAGTGGTTACCGTTGTATCGCACGCAGTTAATAAGATGACCACGGTGACTGTGATAAACATAGGATAGACAGCCAGGTGATGGTTAGGGAAGTCTACTGCGGTACCGTTGGTAGCCAAGCCAGTGACTGCGGTAGCGCGGTAAGTGGCTAAGGGAGCAGTCAACGAAGCAGCGAAGACATATACTGTGGAGGGTCTGAATACAGACCATGGTAACAATGATGGAAGCGATGGAAATAGCGGTTAGCAATTACCGCTATACCACACACAGTCGATATATTGACCGCGGTAGCGTGGTAAATGACTATGATGATTGCGACGGTCAAAATGGGGTTGGGCACCACCATACCGTGGGAGAAAAGTCAAAGCCCGTAGTAGAGCAGTAAATATAAAAGATAGCAGTAAAATTCAAAATTTAAAAGGCAAGAAAAGGTATAAAGTGAAATTAAAAGCCTAACTATAGTTTAAAAAATTAATTTTCCGACAGGGCAGTTAATTAAAAATGTTTTATTTAAACTATGAAAAATTTAAATGACCATAACCACAAAATGAAGGGTCGTGACCCATGATCTGAAATGTATAAGTATTTGTAAAATTCTAAAAAGAAAATAAAGGAAAATGGTTGTAAATATTTTTCAAAATGATATTCAAGGAGACTATGATGCATGCATAAATTTTGAAGGATCAAATGAATAAAGTTTAAATGTTGTGGCACTATTCTAGTATCAATCATTTGTTGAAATTAATTTGAATATTATCAAGTTGTCTCCAAGGTTGATGTTTCTTTATTATTTAAATTGAAATATCAAGTATATTCTCAGTTTATCAATACACATTTGTTGTATTTGTGTGATGTGATTGATTGGTTCTTTCAAGTAAAGATTAATTCCTTCAAATCATTCACAGCAATCTCGAAATTATCATTTGGATCATTAAGAAGAGTTTGATAATTACATCCTTGCATGTTTATACAAGTTATAGACTAAATACCATATGCCAGATAATTATAACCCCTGCCAGATAGAAACCATTCTTTTAATGCTCTCATTTGACTCTGTTTTACCCATCAAGGCACTGGTCTCCCCTATTGAGATTACATCAAATCTATCCATTCCATTTGACATCTTTTAATTGAACATATTAATTTATACCTTATGCAACTCATACCAAGTTAGGATCATATTATTTTCACTATCAAATTGCCATTTGTGGGTAGTTAGATCAAGTAGGAAAAGTAAAATTCAAAATCTGTGTCACTCATATAGGTGCACCCGCCTAGGTCTAGCAGATCCTTAAGAGTAGAGGGTTCAACCATACAGTTTGGCCTTGTTAGTTGATGAACAATGTATTGAGAGTTTGGTAGCCTCTCATGGTTCATTGAAACCAACATTTTTGAGAACCAACAGGATCTTCTTCAGAATTCTCCTAACTATCATTCTATGTTGTAAACTACATTGTAACAAATAGTGGTCCCTCTTGGTACAAATGCTAATGATGTGGCAGCTCTCTTACAAGACATGAACACAACTAATGTGGACATTAATTTCTATCAGCATGAGCTCTCTCCATTAGACTTAAGAAAAAAAATGAAACCTTTATGATAATAGCCCAATATGATTGGATAGGTATCAAAAGGACCCTCATTGACAATGGCTTTTCCCTAAATGTGTGCAATGTGAAACTTATTGATAGGTTACATATGGATAGATCACAAATCCAATATGATTCCTTATCCATTAGAGGATTTGGTGATGTTATGAAGAAACCTCTTAGTGTCATCACCTTACCCATTATTGTCAAAATGGTTAGGCTAAAAACTCCTATTCATGTCATGCCCTATGACCTTTCTTATAATCTCCTCTTGGGAAGACCATGGATACATGAGATGCATGCGGTACCCTCGAACCTTCATCACAAAATGAAATATGTATATAATAACAAAGTTTATCACATTGGCATAGACCCTGAGCATGAGAGTTGTTTACAACTTGAAAAAGGAACATCAAGTCCTCTCAACACCTTAATTCCCACCTCCAATATCACCCCTTCTAAGAAAAGTCAATTATAAGACAAATCCAAGTTTAAAATACTTGGTGATGATTGGGGATCTTTAGAATTTACCCCTTCCTTTATGGGTGAGTGTATTGTCACATGAAAATAGGATGACCAACAAGAGCAATCAATTTTCCTCTCTAGAAAGAACACCCTTCCCACATAGATATACATCATCTCTTTTGGTAGAAAATGCCACATATACTACAAATTTTGATGAGATAGATTATCAACAACCACCTAACCCACAATAAATGGAAATAATTTATGGACATGGTTATAATCTTATGAAACAATTAGGCTACAATGGTAAAGGATGTGACAAGCATGAGCAAGGAATTCATGTACCCATTGAACCTAATACACAAGGAACTAAGACCGGTCTAGGGTTTTCCTTTTCTAAAGCTACAAAATCCAATCAATGACCCTCTCTCAACATCAAGACTATCACATGCACATCAAGAACCAACCTCAAGCTTAAGCATCTTGAATTCCTTGATGTGGATTCTCCCCTATTCACCTATGTTCATGATGATGAAGATTTGAAACACTTGTTAGGTGCCTCAGATAGGACTTATCAGTCCAAGAGAAATGACTCTTGTGCTATGATAAGTTTTGAGTCCACCATTAGTAACATTAATGAACCTTTCACAAGCATGGAACCGTATGACCCTAAAGTTCCTAAATCCAATGCACTCCCTTTAGGAGATACCCTTGACATACCCATGGATGTAGATGATAAAGACAAATTTATTAAAATTGGGAAGTGCCTAGACGATGAAGAACAAGAGGATCTTGCAACCTTGCTGCACGCTTTTCCTGAACTATTCGCTTGGAAATATTCTAATATGCCTGGAATAGATCCAAACATAGTTACTCATAACATTATCCTTGCAGAAACTTTTAAGCCCGTTCGCCAAAAGATTTGAAAGATGAACCCTAAGATAGCCTTGCATGTTAAAGGAGAACTTGAAAAACTCCTTGACGCAGGTTTCATTCACCCTATTGATTATTCTCCATGGATATCAAATATTGTCATGGTGGCCAAACCTGATAATTGTGTTAGAATATGTACAAATTTTAGAGACTTGAATAAATACTCTTTAAAAGAAGACTTTCCTCTTCCTAACATCAATAAGATCATGGATTCCACTACTGGACATGCTTTGTTATCCTTTATGGATGGAGTCTCTGGATATAATCAAATCTTCATAAACCCACAAGATCAATACAAGACAACCTTTACATCCGCTTGGGGAACATTTTGTTGGGTTATGATGCCTTTTGGTTTAAAGAACGTTGGCGCTACCTATCAACGTGCAATCACCTTAATCTTTCATGATTACATCCATAAAATCTTAGAAGATTATGTTGACGAAATTCTCACTAAATCCTTAAGCCACCAAGATAATGTGCATGTCCTTCGCTAAATCTTCGAACGCATGCATAAATATAACATGAGCTTAAATCACAAAAAGTGTGTCTTTAGAGTAGATAGTAGTAAACTTTTAGAGTTCATCATATCTCACAAAGGCATTGAGGTGGACAAAAATAAAATTGACAGTGTAAATAATATGCCACCTCCTAGTAACATCTCTCAATTGCCTACATTACAAGGAAGGATCCAAGCCATCCATCATTTTGTCGCATCCTTAGCCGATCGTACGTTTCCCTTTACACATCTCCTCAAAAAGGATGTAACTTTTAATTGGAATGGTGATTCTAAACAGGCCTTTGACAGCTTGAAGGAATACCTTGCAACTTCACCTATTTTACAACCTTCTATACCAAACCAAACTTTCATCCTTTATATAGTTGCTTCTTCCCACGCTCTTGCTGAATTGTTGTCTCAACATGACACCAACGAAAAAGAGCATCTTTTTTATTATATAAGTAGAATGCTCCTAGATTATTAGACCTGTTACTCAACAATCGAAAAAAAAATTCTAGCTCTTGTATTCACTACTAGTAATTTGCAACATTACTTTCTTAATGCAAAAATACAAGTAATGACAAACTTTGATCCTCTTAGATATCTTTTCAATAAAATGGATCTTTTAGGACGTATCACTAAATGGGTCATGTTGTTAACCAAGTTTGACCTTAATTTTGTGGCTCAAAAAACAATCAAAGGCCAAGCCTTAACCAACCATTTATCCGATGCTCCTTCACCTTTAGTGTTACCTACCAACGACTCTCTCCCCGATGATAGTGTGTTTACCATAAAATTTCCTACATAGGAATTGTACTTTGATGGATCCAAGTGTCGAATAGGATCTGGTGTTGGAGTTATTTTAATTCCACCCGCATGTAAGCCTATTCCCTTATCTTATCACCTCAATTTCCTATGTACAAATAACACAACAAAGTATGAAGTGTTAATCATTGGATTGTGTGCTACTTTAGTCATGGGGGTCAACTATATAAAGATATATGGTTCACAATTAGTGATTAAACAAATCAACGATCTCTAACAAACTAAACATGATAAAATATCGCAATATAAGGATCTCATCCTAACTTTTTTAAAGCAGTTTGACTTGTTCACCATTGATAACATTCCTCGAAAAGACAATCACCATGTGGATGCAATGGCTAGTGCACCCTCTCTTATCTCTCATGTAGATCCTTCTGAAAAAGTCATCTTTACCATCCACCCCATCATGAAACCCTCCATCAATGATAAACCTGATGATGTGCTCCCCAATTTTTTGGATAATTTGTGTGAATGGTATGATGCCATCTATAATTATCTAAAGGATGGTACCATTCCTGAGCCTACAACCAAAAATATTCACTTTCGCCTCAAAAAGTTAGCTACTAAGTATATAATCCTTGCTGATACATTGTATAGAAGATCCTTTGATGGAATTCTCCTGCGATGCCTCAAGGATACTGAAACTCATATTGCACTCAAACAAGCCCATTTCGGTGCTTGTGGGGGAGATTTTGGAGGAAAAACCTTAGTGGAAAAGCTCCTTCGCATTGGTTATTATTGGAAAAATATGGAAAAGTACTGATATGCATATGTTAAGCGATGTCATCAATGCCAAGAACATAGCCATTTGATCCATGCTCTTGCTTCTACGCTCTGTTCCCAAATACCTATTTGGTCATTCTTTTTGTGGGGTTTGGACCTAATTGGAAAAATCTCACCACCTTCTTCTGTTGGACATACATTTATCATTACTGCTACTGATTATTTCACTAAATGGGTAGAAGCTATTCCCCTCCAATCTACAACTGCTGAGGTGATATGTCATTTCTTATTGGAACACATCATCGCTCGCTTTGTCCTTCCTTCCACATTATTCTTGGATAATGGTATACCATTTAAGAACAATGATGTGAAGAAGTTTCTCGAGACCTTCTGCATTCAACATCTATTTTCAACACCTTACTACCCTCAGTCTAATGGTCAAGCCAAAAGTACTAATAAAATTCTAGAATAAATCCTTAAGAGGACTCTTAACCAAAATAAAAAAGATTGGCATACACAATTACAATATGCGTTATGGGCATATCACACAAGTGTTCGCTCTTCTATGGGAAATATACCTTTCAACTTTGTTTATGGTACTGAGGCTATCCTACCTTTAGATTTAGAAATCCCCACATTGCAGATTGCTCTCCAAGGTCTTGTCAATAATGACACCTATGCGAAACAACGATTACACCAACTTGAAATGCTTGATGAACAATGCATCAACGCTCTCGAGCATCTTCAAGCTTATGCTAAATAATTGCAACACAAACATGATATAGGTGTCATTCTTCAGACATTTAACAAAGGTGATTTGGTTTTTTATGAAAACCAACGCAATACTACCACCAACTATGCTAACAAAGGAAAGTTTAATCCTAATTGGTTAGGCCACTATGTGATCAATACAAATTATGGATCCAATTCTTACAACTTAACTGAGCGCGATGACACTCCTCTTAAAGATCCCATTAACATCATGCACTTGCATCAGTATTATGTCTAATCCTCTTTTTGAATGGTATGAATTATAGAGCAGTGTGTTAGAAGCTATGGGATTATATCCTATAGGCTTTCTCATTGCTTCATTCTTGACAAATCATTATGCATGTTTCCTGAACACTAAAGTGATTATTTAATTCATTTTATAATTGCTTTAGATTTTCATACTATTCAATTTTTCTTCTCATGTGTTATGTTACTAAAAAATAAGTGCATTACATACTCACTCTTTATGTTGTATCTCATTCAAAAATATAGCAAGTTTTTAATTAGATCAAATAAATCTTATTAAAGCCCGTAGAAATTAATTAAATAATTATATTTAATTAATCACATAGATATTTAACATTAACACATTAAATCACAACATGTAACATAAAAATGCATATATATATATATATATATATCAAAAAAAATTATGTACATATCATCATAATAAACAATGTCACTGAGGACTGTGATTACCAGATCCCTCAAGATCTGGTACTTGTGATGCATCAATAGTAGGATGATGGGAGATGATTGTGCATGATCGTGATCATTATCTACCAAATTTGAGCATGAATTCCATCCCCTCCATCCATGAAAGTGTTACCCATTGCTCTCATGTTATCCGATCCCTCTCTGCCTGCAACCATGCCACCTCTCTCTCTAGTCTCTCCACCTCTATTGGATTCTGTGACGTTTGTGCCTGTGGTGCAACCCTGACTCGATGGATCTATCCCCTCAGGCCCTCATATACTTCTCGTAGTCTTGCAAAGGGTCTCAGTGTCTCTGGATCTCACTCCATGATCAATAGGGGCACATAATCAAAGTCCATATCCTCTTCATTGAAAGATATCGACACTATCTCCATGGTCACCTAACGGTAGAGCTCTACCAATCCTCTGAGGGCCCTACAAGATCAAAACAAAATTTAATCAGTAAACATCATGATATATATGCATCAAATCATACATCAAAATATAACATACATACATATATCAAAATTAAATTTCATCACTTATATCTTTGTGGCAATGAGCAATGTCAACCTCATTCTGTGTAGGGGAATGGACGATGTGCTAGCCTCCCCTCAGCTATGAGTGTTGGTGCCTGCCACTGCTACTATTCGAGATGTAGTCATATGGATGGGTAAGACCTCTCCCCACTCATATTGGTCCCTTATTGTTGCCTCATCGTCATCACTTAGGGGTGGCTCCTCAACTATATACTCCTCCTTCTCCTGATCCTGATCATCCTCCTCCTCCTCTCCCTCCTATCTGTCATAATCTAGGTCTACATCCTCATGATACTCCTCATCGATAATTTTAGTAAATATATCTGTAGCCTTGTATCATGTCTCCTTAGATTTTCCCTCCCTCTCATCTCCCTCATCTAGTATAGGTCTTGCATCCCCCATTGACTCATCCATCAGAAACACTAAATCTGGTTATGATGTTATCCACCACTCCTCATGATCCCACATGGCACCAACATCCTCTACATCATCCATCAGTGGCTAATCATGATCAAAATAGTTAGTCACTCTGGATAACATCGTCTATTGTGAATCGTGTTGTATCACTAGGCCTTCGGGAACTCTGAATGGATCTCCTAAATGATGATCATGGTTGGGGTAGTGTTCAAACTATCTCATCACTCGATCATAGTAGAAGGGTTGCACTATGTGATCATGTCACCCCACCAAAAACCTATCCATTTGTAGCCTCCTCAGTCGTTTGGTGTGATCTGGCCACTGTAATACAAGCTAGTATGGTCTCCACAGGATGTCACCCTCCTCTAGTCGGTCAAATCTCACCCTCCAAAAGTGTAGATCACCATATTGCCATAGTCATCAAAGTGGGTAACCAAATTCCCATGGATATCCTACCATTGTCGAACATGGGAAGCCAACCAGCCTAGTACATGTGATATGCTCCAAACACCACACATATAGAACTGTATAATGTACCATGTTGTCTAGCTCTCAAAAGAAAAATCATCTGAGGTCATAATATAAATGAACCAAGATGCACCGTCCCCAAGAATGCACTGTTTAATGCTCTGCCATCCCTCATACTAGGTGCACTAACCTGCCCTCGAGGTGTGTTACTCATCCATATGGTAGGAGGACCAACTCTACAATATGCATCATGATCTGCCTCACTAGTGGTGCTCATGAATAAATTAGCATGGCTAGATCGATCCGTCCTGCCACTCTATCATCATGAACTAGTCTATCCAGACAATAATGCATGTTTGCTTGTTTCTCATGGAAAGACCGACCCCTTTGGAGGTACACCCGCTCCCCCTGAATAGGGACTTGGAGTATCCTATGTACATCCTCTAAGGTAATGGCCATCTCTTCTATGGGTAGGTGGAAGGTTCAAGTATCAACATTCCAACGCTCATACAATGTCATCAACATCGCATCAAGATAATATAGTGAGCTTGTCAATGCTCGCTACCTTGTCTATACTACCACATTAATAATGTAGTGAGCTTGTCAATGCTCACTACCTTGTTTATGCTACTGCATTAACAATGGAGTGAGCTTTTCAATACTCACTACCTTGTCTATGATATGTATTGAACCAAAATATGCATTGAAAAACTAGTGAGCTCACTGCCTTATCAGTGCGGTAGCAATGAAAATCTAGTGAGTTGTTTGAAAAAATGACTCAAAGAAATGGGGTCTCCTGGTGATGTGTATCACCAGGTTACCCCATTTCTTTGAGGCATTTTTTCAAACAACACACTACCTTTTGCTAGCTATGCTATATATCACTAGGAGACCCCATTTCTTTGAGGCATTTTTTCAAACAACTCACTACCTTTTGCTACCACATTGACAAGCTAGTGGTCTCACTAGCTTTTCAATGTGTATTTTGGTTCAATACATAGCATAGACAAGGTAGTGAGCATTGAAAAGCTCATTGCATTGTTAACAATAGTATAAACAAGGTAGTGATCATTGACAAGCTCACTACATTATTAATGTGGTAGCATAGACAAGGTAGTGAGCATTGACAATCTCACTACATTGTCAATGCGGTAGCATAGACAAGGTAGTGAGCTATTTGAAAAAAATGACTCAAATAAATGGGGTCTCTTGGTGATGTGTAGCATAGACAAGGTAGTGAGGTGTTTGAAAAAATACCTCAAAGAAATGGGGTCTCCTAGTGATGTGTAGCATAGCCAAGGTAGTGATTTGTTTGAAAAAATAACTCAAAGAAATGGGGTCTCCTAGTGATGGGGTCTCCTGGTGATGTACATCACTAGAAGACCCCATTTCTTTGAGACATATTTTCAAATATCTCACTACCTTGTATATGCTACTACATTGACAATGTAGTGAGCTTTCCAATGCTCACTACCTTGTCTATGCTATGCATTGAACCAAAATATATAATATGCCCAATATTCATATGTAAACTTCAAATCAAAACATATATACAAACTTGGAACCAAAACATATGTAAACTTGAAATATAGAAACGAAAGGTCTAACTATCAACTAATCTTCATGTGCATACTTAAATTTTTTAATAAAAATTAATGTGCATACTTACAAATTAATAAGAACCGATGTGCATACTTACAAATTAATCCAACAAACCATTCGGGTTTTCTCTACTCTTTATTGTGTCAAGTATTGCCTCATGCTCAAATCACGCACCTTCCAAAAGGTCTTGTTCAAAGGTCTACCCCATATTGATCAAATGAACATTGGATGCCACAAAAAATTTCAAGTAATGAAGAATCTTCAAATGCATGTCAAAGTCCTGAAACAACCAAACATTAACACTCTTATGTGGCTACCTTCTAAGCCACGTTCTAGTAACAACCACTAAGCCTGTAGGGTATTAGATATTTTCTCCATATATAACTGGGGCCTCCAATTTATTTTTGGCATCAAAACAATGACACAAGTAATAATCTATTCCCTACTTTTTGTCTTCATCTGTAATAATTGTATAAACATGCCCTACATTGATATGTGCAGCAAATTAGATGAAATTATTCAACATTACAAATACACTACAAAGTAAGATAACAATAGGAATTTCAAAAACTATGCAAGTTGATAGATTACCTAGTTGAACTAGATTTGATATGTGGTCAAATTCAATCGATGATTCCATCCATGTGTGTTCCAATGTTGTCAAGGGCTGATACGTGTTAAGTGGGCTAAGATAACTTAACCACCATTCTCAACCCAATCCTTTCACTCACTCTCATTCTAGGCTTGAATTGTACATGAAGAACAAAAGCATGCCATCTTCCATGTATGGATACTCCATGAACCTGTATTTGAGCTAAGGAAAGAGTATATCTCACTTGATCTTGTGATTGTACAACAATCCTCATATGGTACAATATTAGTATCATATATCAACCAAAAAAATCTACAAACTAAAGACTTTCCTTCATTACCTGGACCCATCAAAACATTACACCACTCGACGATTGATTTTACATCTGTCAACTTTGCATTGTCTTTATACTTTAACTCTTCTCATGCTAATGCTTTTTTGATACATGCTCCTACACCATCATGATCCCCCTTTCCATGCCAAGCCTCACAAAAATTTTACATATGTTGAGCACCTATAATAACATGCATCTTGCTCAATCAATAAAACATTTGAAAGTTCTTAAACTATGTTGCATAGTTACTTGACCATATTATATGTTGACTTTATGCTATGCCCCTCCTAGAAAAATCACTGTAGAACAACTAAAAGAAAGTTTGTACGAACTCTATAGAATGCTTTTGATCATCACTAATGTAAAATTGGTACTCCCTCAATACCTTCTTTTTATCCTTTGTACTATTAGTTGAATGAATGAATGGTATGTGCACAAATATAGAAACCTGTGTGGACTTGTAATATTTATTTCACCTCATGCTGTGGTTGTAGAGTGTAGTTCTATGCAGATTCAAACACTAAAACAATGCTACCAACTAGAAAGGTGTCCTTTCATAACTTGAATTACAAGTCCAACCATTGAGCTCTATGGGTATGTCTTGCATACTCATACACTATACTGTTAAAAAATGTAGACATAAATTGATACATTGGAATCTTTTGAATAACCAAATCACACCTTTTTGCTTGATTACCATATTTTGTATTGTAGGCCACTATTTTATACTTGTTGAACTCTACTAGTTCCTTTCCAACTGCATGTGTGATTTCCATATGTTCACATATAGGCACACGTTTCAAGCCACCACAATGTTGACATGTGTCATCCAAGCATAATTTCTTGTAGAATATTTGACCTTCCTCTCTTTCACATAATTTGTTTTTATAAGTCTCTTGGAGATGTTGGTGGGGCATATATGCCATAATCCTATAAAACATTGTTAGAATGCAAATCTAAACATATAGAATAATAAACATCAAAATGGTTAGAAAATTCAATATGTAATCTATAAAAACAAGTAGTGCATGTACGATTTATCTTGGCATAAAAAGGTTTAAGCATTTCAAAATATCTTTGACAAATTTTAATTTGAGGATAATCCTCTAGAAATTTATGAAAAAACTATGTTTGAGTCGTATCCAAAAAATGCTTTGGATGTGGCTCACAATTTCAACTACCAATTCTCCTTCTTACCACATCCCTTTTATTCAGAGACACCCTTGTGTTATTCTTCCAATAGTATTCAATTAGTGATCTCAATGCTTCAACAACTGGTTTATGTTTTCGGGGTAGTCTCCCTGAGAATTCCCAGAATTTAGTGGAATTAGTGTCCTTAATTATTTATCATCATTGAATGGCTCTTGATAAAGTTTCTATTAATTCTCAATTCTTTACTCATCTTTCTAATGAGATGATTTTTCCTTGTTTTATTAATTACTATTATTGATGTAATGATACATTGTGTAACATTACTATCTTTTGAGTGTGAGGTCTTACCCACACTCTCATATGCATCCATTAGATTCTTCACAATATTTTTTTCACTTGAAGCATTTGATGCTCTCAACCTAAGAATCTTCATGATGGACCTATACTTTATACTTTACATCATTTCATAAAATATTTGACATCTTGTGGTCTCATTTAACTTTTCAAAGAACACTCTCCAAATCGTATGAACATAACTTCTACAAGTGTGTTTTAGAATCTTACCTTCCTTGGCTGCAAAATGTTCTCAACATTATTAATAAAAAAAAATTGCTTTCTATGTGAAATTCTAGGTGGTGTTCTCAAAGTTAAATTCATCTCAACATTAGGAATTAATCAATATTTAAATGAGAAGGCTAGATGGCATACATTCGATTGAGGATGGAATAGATGGCATGCCTTGAGGTTGAGATATGAATGATGGTATACGTCCTTCCTCACATTTGAGTGATGATGTAGTCTCAACTTGAGATGTGATAGATGGTGTCCCTCCATATTTACTTGCGGTAGATGGTGTCCCTCCATATTCACTTGCGATAGAGGGTGTGTCTCCAACTACGGTATTCAAATCTCTCTTAGCACAAAGGTTTTACATGTGTTCCCTTTGTGCTGCTAGTTCTATATCTCTTCTTGATGGTTGAGGTTCCTCTTCAATTGACATGTCTTCGTCAATCATTTCCAATTTCTTTTTCTCATGATGTTCCCTCATCAATCCTACTTTATTTGCATTATTATCTTCTATCTCTTCTTGTGTTGGTTTAATCTTGAACGTTTCCTCGGCATGAGAGGTAATATTATCTATAGCATAATAAAGAGAAAAATATTAGTTCCTAAAAAATGAATCCATATAAATAAATGAAATATATGTCATTCAACCCTTCATACAAAATACTTACAATCATCCTGTAGAAGAGTAAATGTCACTCAACCATGAAGAATAAACAAGTGCAATAAGAACACAAGGAAAATGGAAATTTCTATCATAGACAAAGCTCACATGAATTTTTTGATAGAATGTCTTAAAGAAATGTGGTCTCATGGAATGTCATGATTACAAGATAGGCACAAAATGGATTTTTAAAAGAAATTATAAAGTTTCAAGAAAATACAATTGGCATGACTATAAATCCAAATTTTGAAGCTTTTGTTAACATCCTAACTTTGAAACAAGGCATGTGGTCTTGTGGAATGCCATGATTGCAAGATAGGTACAAAATGGAAGCATGGATAAGGCATGTGAATTGTTTGACAATTTTTTTTGGTAGACATGTATGCAAAATGTGGTAGCATAGATAAGGTAGTGAGAAATCTCACTACCTTGTAATGGGGACCTTGGAATGGGGTATTACATCTATCAAAACATAAAAGGGGGGGATTTTCATGAGTATTATGGTTGCAATTTCCTTAGTACACAAAGCTAATTTTTTAAAGTATTTCTAGCTTAGACAAAGCTCACATGATTTTTTTATGGAATTACTTAAAGAAATATGGTCTCATGGCATGCCATGATTGCAAGATAGGCACAAAATGGAATCATGGATGAGGATTGTGAATTATTTGAAAAACAAAATTGGCAGACATTTATGCAAAATGTGGTAGCATAGACAAAGTTGTGAGTGAGCTCACTAGCTTGTCAATGCGGTAGAATTGACAAGGTAGTGGGTTGTTTGAAAAAATTTCTCATAGATAAGTCCCTCTCACTCCAACCCCCCCTCTCCCATTCCATATCTCTCTCCCTCTCTCTTAGGTCTCTCCCACCCATACCCTCTCCCTTCCTTAGGTCTCCCTCTCTCTCTCTCTTCAACATCGTACCTAGATAACTCTCTGTCACACACACTTTATCTCTCTCCCACTCCCTCTCTCTTGCTCCCTATCTCTCCCACTCCCTCTCTCTCACTCCCTATCTCTCCCATTCCTTGTCTCTCGCACTCCCTCTCTCTCTCCCGATCTCTCAGTTCTCTCCCTTTGGCACCCTACCTAGATAACTCTCTCTCTCTCTCTCTCCCTCCCTCCCACCCTACCTAGATAAGTCCCTCTCACTCCAACCCCCTCTCTCTCTCTCCCTATCTCTCAGATCTCTCCCTCCCACTCCCATTCCCACTCCCTCTCTCAAGTCTCTCTCTTTCACTACCCCTCTCTCTCTCCCTCTCTCCCTCCCACCCTACCTAGACAACTCTCTCTCTTTCTCTTACAATTCTCCCTCCTAAATACATACATGTAAGAAAACATACATACATATAGGCATGCACATACATACAAGTACTTGCATACAATAATACACACATACGTACATACAATCTTGCATACATGCATGAATACACACATACAAGCGTACATATAAGCATGCATGCATACATACATACATACATACATGTCATACGAGCATACATGCATACAGACATACATTTAGTCTAGTGTTTAACACAAAGAAAGACATAACGTGAGTGTGTTATAATGCACTCATGTTATGTCTTGATTAGAAAACTCAAGCACAAACACAAAAAGAACATGTCAAAACTATGAAATAACGCAAGCACATTAATTCTTTCTTTGGGAATCTCCAAGCCTTAGGCTTGGTATTTTCTTTGGAATACCAACCCAAAGGCTTGGAGTGCATTCCCAACCTCTAAAGACATGCTTTTCAAATTCTACAATATTTCACATAATCACATTTGTGCTAAGCATCAGATTTGTATGTGTTTCAAGTTCGAACAAATCAAACACCTAGGTGTTGTTATGCTCTCTCTTAGCTATATAACAATGTATTTTTTTCATATTGTGATAATGTTAAGTCTTTCATCTTTAATTTATTTTATTTGTGTGTTTGTTTTTTGGGAAAAACCAGTGTTTGGTAGTTTTTTCTTTATAAAGTAACCATTCATCAAAATTTCAAATAAATTGTTACATTTTTTAAATTAGACTCCATTCTACACATTAAATATATATATATATATATATATATATATATATATATATATATATATATATATATATATTCAAATTAGTTTTCAAAAATTATAGGGGTAGCATGGCCAAAATTCTATTTTTTAGGAAGTGTCCACTTTGAAAATTAGTAAAAAATAAAATATTGATTAAAAAATTATCAGAAAAATTATACATAAACTACATGTTGTTAGCTAATTTCTCACTGAAGTAATTTTTAAAATACCAAAAAAATTTAACCTTTTGAGGGAGCCACAAAAGTCACTATGTTATGTTTATTTGACAAAAACAACACCAATTTTTGTGGCTCCCTCTTTTGAACCCCTTAATCTCTACGATTTAAAAAAATAGTAGTTTACAAAGTAGACTCGGAGAACTAGATCCTTGTTTTTGTTACATCTAAATTTTTTGAGTGTAACTATCCTCAATTTCACATCCAAGGTCGGTATTTCCTAATTTCAGGAAGAAAATAAATGACCTCTTAAGACCCTTTTTTGGCCCCCCCATCTTTTTGAACTTACCCTAGGAATTGATTCTATTATAGAAATTTTGTGAAACTTAAAAAACCAAGTGTGAAGAAGAATCCTAAATCTAAGAAGAGTATTGGTGGACCTAGTTCTTCCCAATCTCTGGATGATACTTGGATGGCCACTGAGGAGAATGGTGGTTCTAAACCCAAGTCTAATGAATTATTGAAGAATGAGGATTTTAAATTTATGGAACCTACAAAAGAGACTAGTGGTAGCAAAGGAAAAAAAAAAAATAGATGGAAAATAAAGAGGTCTAAGTTAGGTAGAGTGGAGATGAAAATGAAGATTTCAAGAGATAAGGAGAAGGTGAAAACCTTCTCAGGGCCTAGTATCAAGTTAAATATTTCAAAAAATTGACGAACCTTGCACAACCCTTTTCAAGACTCATGGTATCCACTTTCCCAATCATAAATCCCTTTCAAAGATGCCAGAAAGAATGAATCAAGTTATTAAAAAATGGATCATATTCAAGTGGTAGTGGAAACCCAACAAAATTTAACTAAACGATTCTTTATTGAGATAAATAGAATAAATGTGAAGCTAGATATTGTTGATAAGAGACTAAAGGGTGATAATTATCTCCCTTCTAAGAAATATTGAAACATATTCCACCTATGGTATATGCTTGATATCAATAGAGTGTTGGCTAAAAATAAGGAGTGTAGAGAGTTGATTGTTGGTCTCCAATACGATATTCAATTGATAAATAAAAACACCAAGGTTGAAAATTTGGAAAGAAATATGGGTCACCCTACAATACTATCTCCACTTTTTTGGATAAAGTGGGACATTTGAAATAATTTTTAATAAGATTTTATCTTTATATCACCTATAGCAACTAAACCATTAATAATTTGAAGACGATGTGAACTAATGATTTTTGAATTTTTTATGTAGATTGTAGATGTATTTTTGAAAAAAATTAAGAGATGATTTGTGATTTTTTATGTAAGCTTTAATATCTTATTTTTTCTAGTTAACATTTTTAAAAAGTGAAGTTACTTTGGTAAATCATAAATTTGTTTTAGAATTGCGAAAAAGATGAACCACAAGATCAAACAATGAACAAAGACACCTTCTACACAAGAGGTCTACAAACCAAGAATTGCAATATTTCTCAACAAAAAAAAGATACAAGACACAAGAGGGCAAGAGTGCAAGAGAAAATCTCAAGAGCATAAGAGTATTGCAAGGCATTAAAAAGGTATGATTATACAATGAGGGTTGAGTGCTATATAGGAGAAACCTTAAATGATGAACAGATTAGATCATGACAAGTGTCAGCATCACATGTGATGAGACAAAATGATCTAATCTTATCTCTCTAGTTAACATATAAAATCGCTCTTAAGTTTAACTTAAGTGCACGAGAATAAATTATACTAATAATTAATTAAGGATTAATTAATTATTAACTAATTTGCATGATTAATCTAACACCCCCCTTAAGATGAACTTAGGGAGTCTAAAAACCCTAGAAAATAGAATGCATGATGGGTCCCAGAAAATAAGGCCTGATGAGGTACCCATGTGCAAACAATCTAATCTCTCACAACTAGAGAAAAGGAGAAAACCAAATGGGAAGAACTCCTCTACAAAAGAGAGAAAATTGAATGAAGGATTGAAGAAGCCTCCAAATCAAGGTGAAGGACTAAGAAGCCTCCAACCAAAATAATGTCCCAAAAAATTAACTTGTAGAACATCGATGAAGCACAAAGAAACTATAGATGATCATTGAAAGATGACGGCTATAGTGCTGAAATAAAGAACCTCCAGAAATAGAAATGCAAGAGTGTCCATATGGTAAAAGCTCCATCTCATTGAAATGCATGGGTAACCATCCACTGATGTACATGTTGCATGTGACTAGTACATAGTAACAAGAACTAGATACATAGATCACTCCAAAAATGTGAAACCAAGGAAGCATTAGCACCAATAGTAGAAACTACCCCATAATGTTGAAAAGAGAGAGACAAGATAGGTACACTGAAAATGTGTGAAACCAAGAAGTGCATGCAGGAGAAACAACCTGCAAATAAAAGGGTGTGCAAAATAAGGCACACACACATGAGGCAAGAATCACCAGGATTCACTAATATCGTGGAAGGGACACTCACTTAACAAAAGTGTGATGGAAAACCAATAGAAAACATCAACCCCCATGGCACTTTAAATCATCTAGTGTGAGTACAAAAGGCACAACATGATGTGCAAAATCCCCAAAAGTATACACCAAAATGCCACTTTATCTCAGTTCATCTACAAAAGAAAATGTGTATGAAAAAGATGTCTACAATGCCCAAATAGGATAGTATACTAGAAATACATATAGAACAACCAAAAATGAGTCATCCCATGTAAACGAAAAGTTTCTAGGAGTTAAGACGTCCAACTAATTCACTAAAATGTGAAAACACAAAAACTGAATAAAATATACTTGGAGAGAAATTTAGAAAATGTGCATGGATGGCTATGAAGAGCTCTAAAAGACCATAACAACATCACTAGAATCATAAAAATGGAGAAATGGGTCAAAATTCATGAGCTCGGGACTGAAAAAACACCTCTAACTTCAAAAGGTTGTAGAATGCACCAACATCATAAAATAGTGATGATACACACACCACTAGAAAGTTGATGAAATCAGATTTCCAACAATATATTGTTCACCCAATTTTGATATTGTATGCCCAAGGTATGGCCAAAAGAAAAAGCAAACCTCCTTTAGGGAAAAAAGAGGGCTTTGGGGGGCCCTGTTGGCAGGCCTTACCATTGAGGTTAGCATGGCATCATGCTAATGTCAATGAAATATTATAAGGAATATTCCTTATTGTTGGAAAGAATATGCCCCTATAAAAAATATGATGTCAATATATCCTCTGCCAAAAAAATTTTGGTTGCCAATAGTTGTCAGAATATTCTAGATTGTGCACAAAATATGCTAAAAATTTCGTTGGGCGGTAAAAGTTGCAGGTGCCAAAAAAAATTATTGGCATTGGAAATTTTGAAAAACTATTAGGAAAGTTAGGTGATTGTCAGACTAGTTGATGCTACCATAAAATAGATGTCGGTGTCGGTAAAGAGGTCATTGAACAACATAAAGGTGCCACAACGAGTTGAAAAAACTCAACTATCTCTAGGGAAAGTGGGGCTTGTAGGGCCTACATGCGTTGGTACCCTGCAGGTACTTAAATAAATTTGCCCCTCCAATTTAAAAAAAAAACACTTGCAGCTTTTCTTTTCTTTTTTGAATTTTTTAAAATTTAATAAAAAATCAGAATTTCTAAAAAGCTCCCAATCTTTTATTTTTTATTTTTTTCTCAAAACTACATGCACAATCCGTACAAGGGTCATACAACCCCAATGCAAAAAAAAATCCTTAGAAACACAAGATGCCAACTATAGATAAATTTATAATCAAAATTTGTCAAATCGGCCTCTTGAATTCAACGGTGGGGTCTATTTCGTGCAAAAATGCACCTAAAAATCATCCACCTCCAAAAATTACAAAAAAAGCAATGGAGAATCCAAATCTGAAGCTTGTAACCTTTGTTGAAGAAAAATTTTCATAAATCGAGAAGGGGTTCGTTGAATCCATGCTCTAATACCATGTTAGAATTGTGAAAAGCACGAGCTACGTGATCAAACAATGAATAAAGATACCTTCCATGCAAGAGATCTACAAACAAATAATTGCAATATTCCCCTACAAGAAACATTCTACATAATACAAGAGTGCAAGAGAAAATTTCAAGACCACAAGAGTATAACAAGACCTTCAAAAGGCATGATAATACAATGACGGTTGAGTATTATATAAGAGCAACCCTAATGATGAAGGGTTTAGATCATGACAAGTGTCAACATCACATGCGATGAAACAAAATGATATAATCTTAGCTCTCTTGTTAACATAGAAAATCACTTCCAATTTTAGCTTAAGTGCATGAGAATAAATTAGACTAAATTCTCATGCACTTAAGCTAAATTTAGAAGTGATTTTATATGTTAACTAAAGAGCTAAGATGAGATGAGCTTGTCTCATCGCATATGATGTTGACACTTGTCATGATCTAATCTCTTCATCATTTAGGGTTGCTCCTAGATAGCACTCAACCCTCATTGTATTATCATGCCTTTTGAATGCCTTGTGATACTCTTATGCTCTTGATATTTTCTCTTGTGCTCTTGTATTTTGTATCTTTTTCTTGTTGAAGAGTATTGCAATTCTTTTTCTGTAGATCTCTTGCATGGAAGGTGTCTTTGTTCATTTTTTGATCCTGTAGCTCGTGTTTACAAAATTTTAAACATAGATTCCTAACATAAACATCTAGTGCATGGAGTTTTTTGATAATTTATATTTACATGATTTTTTATAACTTTTTGAAGTGAGATTAACTATAATTCAGACACAGGTTGCTTTGGTCATGTATACTTTTTTTAATTCATCTTAACTAACTTATTTTTCTTTTTTTTGAAATAAGAACATCAATACCTAGTGCACAAATATTTTTAGAATCTATATATTTTTTCTATTTTTATGTGTATGAAATAGAGACCTTGATTTTCAATGAAAAACCTACATTCACTAGAAATAGAAATTAAATATAGTAATGAAATTAAATATATTCAAAATTATACATTTTGGAAAGCTTATAGTAAGGGCTACATAATTACAAAATAAAATTTATAAAGGACTTCATTTGATCACCCAAAAGGTGAATCAAAAGTGGATTTTACCAATATTGTGCTAGGTGCAAAGGAGACTCCATCGAGGATTTGATTTAGGACTAGCGGGTTCTATCCAAGGTGGTTTGATCTAAATCTCTTCAATTAAATACCTTTAGATGGAACTTTGTAAGGCTTAAGTCATTAAATTTTCTAAAAATTATGTGTTCAAGAAAAAATCAAAATGGCACACAAAGTGGACACACTACTGTGGCAACACCCATATGAGCACTATTAAGGATAGTCTAAAAAATTTTACTGAGGTTAGAAAGTGCTCTAGAAAGAAAAATATTTTGAGGTTGAAAATACTAACTGATAAAATGAAAAGGTTAGCTGAAGATGCTAGGGAGCCAAAGAAATGGGTGGAAGAACATATGGTGGACCCAAGCTCTAAACCCAGACGATTTAAGAAAACTATTATTGAGGAAAGAAAGGACATATAGGACTTTTTTAACCTTCATGAAATTTTTTATAGGGAGGAACTATAAGAATCCAAGACCCTAAAAAGACTCAAAGTTATTAGCTTGTTTTCTTTGTTTTAGTTTTGTTTTTTTCTAATATTTTTTATCTCTTACGCTATGGTGCCTTATTGAGGTTAGCTATTATTTTGATCATTTATTTTCTTTTGATTCTATATTTTTAAATGCTTTTAAAGACCCTTCAAAAGCTATTTTACTTTATATAAAAAACTTAAGAGAAATATTTTTTTTTTTAAAATGAAAAATTATTTTTCTAGATTCTTCTTAATGTTGTTTTCGTTATTCTAACATTTGGCTAAATTCCTGAAATTGTTCCTATTTATAGAGTCTCCTAAACCCTATGATTACGACTCTTGCATACACTATCTAGGGGAGAAGACCCAATATCCGCCAAGGCTAACTTCGAGCAACCATAGAATCTAAACCGTGCGTCGAATTGAAAAAAAAAATTATGGGTTTTTTTCGCCCACAAGTTAAGAGCTTATAACTAAGCTTTTGGCTTTTGGGAAATTCGGTAGAGTGTTGGAGCATTGTATATACGCGTGGAGGTCAAAAAGACACCTTTTAGAGGTGTCGTTTAGTTGCCGCCACCTAATGTCCCAGTATCCGCCCACTCTAATTTACATCAATTATAACTGTTTATGCCTTAAATCCACTCTAAAACATGCACTTTAACACTTAATGAGCAGCCATTAGTGTTTTTGTAATTAGAATGAGCAGCGATTGGTGTTTTTGTAATTATTTATTCAATCAAATAAAAAAATTTAATGGATCAAAGTGAAATTGTTTTTGGGGGGTTAAGTGAGCATGGAGGTGGCGGTTATTCAATGGAGGGTGGTAACTGGGTCTTCTCCCCTACATATTTATTTGATAAAATTTTGGAGAGGATGAATCATTAGATATAGAGAATCTTTAGTGATAAATATCTCATGTCAAACTACATGTCACTATAGGTCATTAATTACCAAATCAATTTTTTTATGTCCTCTATTGTCATTTACTATTTTTTATAGTATATTCATGATTTTACTATTCCAATGGCCTGTTGCGCTATCTCTTAATATTGATATAGTCATAATCATAATTTCATAGATTCAATTTTATTAGATTTAGAGATTATTGTTTATTAGACAAAATTTGTTGTCATTGACTTCTACTTAAAGAAAATATAATTGAGATAAAGGGTATATTTTACCTCAAGTTGATGCCATTTGCAAGCAATATGTACAAAATAGACATTGGTTCCTATTTTTTTAGGTTTTTATCAAGAAAAAAACTAGTCATTTCTATCTTATGTTATAATGGTTGCAGTCTCCATGTTTGTTTTTTCACATTTCAGTTTGTTCTAGATATTGAATACATGTGTTGGAATATGAGTGAATATATTCTATTTTTATTCTCCCTAATTTTATTTTTATTCTCGGAGTTATTGGCTTTATTTTTTTATTAGCTTCATGTACTTTCACTAATATAGTTTTGAAGTAGAGGAGATGGGATTATAAGTGGAATGAAAATTATTACTAAATATAAACCTTAATTCTTATTAAAAGGAAATTGTTTATTTTCTAAAGAAATGTATATATGTATCTCATTTTGGCAATATTGCTTTGATTAATTTGATACAAATTTTAGGATTTTCTCTTTCTCATTTCTTAGAATTTATAATATTAATTTTTGGGTTTAGGTTAAATTTGTGATCGTAGAGGATTTTGTATAATTGTTGCTCAGCTCTATGAGACGGTAAGATACTATTAGAAATATGTGAATCTTTAATTATTACCTAATACCATTATGGTTTGAGTTGCATAAATGAAGGAATAAATAATATATTATATTTTCTCCTTTAAGCTACTTGTAACAACATTTCCTATTTGGATTTGAAAACATATATCTCCTCAAAAGGTGAATGAGATATGGTGGTTGACATGTTATTTGTGGATCTCCAACAAATATGCATATTGCCATGTGATTGTTTCATAATAATTAATGCATCTACAATTCTCATACAACAATTAATAATATTTAGTAATTGTCACACAAATCATAAAAAAGTGAGAAGTTCTCCAATTACTCTTCCAAGAGATTTTAATGTGCTCACATTTATGAGTTACTCCTATTATTGAAAGTTCAATGGATAAAATTACAATTTAATTGGGGTATTTGTGCTATTTATAACCTTCTCATTCATTCCTTACATTATTATGGTCAAATTTATGATGAAATATAGCCTATAGTTGTAATTAGTCAAGGGATTAAATTTAACAAATTTAGAAAATGATAAATCACATGTTCTTGTCATAAATTAATGAAAGGGTTTCATTAAAAATTATTGATCATGGAATAAAATGGGAGGTCAATGATATAATAAAGTATATACCCAAAAATGCATAAAGTTATATAGTAAATAAATATTTAGACAAGTTAAATAGATGCTTAGACAAATCATAGCTTGATTAAATTCATAATATATACACTTACAAATGAAAAACACATAAGGGGAGGTAGAGAGTAAATTTATTCTTAGAAAAGATAAATAGCTATGTAGACATCATGGTTTGATGAAATATAAAACACAAGTTCACAAATAAAAAATGTCTAAAGATGGGTCAATGATAAATAAATTGTTTATCCAAAAAATTTAGGCAAAATAATAAATAAATACCTAGATAAATAATTGCTTGATGAAATCTATAACATATAGATATAGATTTGCAATGAAAAATACCTTCAAAGTTATCCTTTTTATGCCACCTCAAATTCACTAAGCTATATAATAAATTAGATACTTAGAGAAGTTGTAGCTTGATGAAATCTATAGCATATAGACTTAACAGTGTATTTTATAAATCTATAGCATATAGACTTAACAACGTATTTTATAACTTTATTAGAATTGCATGATTTTTTTGCTATGATTGTTGGGATTTTATCTTTCGTTGTTTCTTTAGAATTGATGCTATTATTAGTCCCTGCCTATCTATAGGAAGACACTAATTTTTTTGCTTCTTTGTTTTTTCAATTAATGCCTTTCTCTGAGTTAGGTCAGCAGGCAAAAACAATAAGCTATGGTTTGAGGAAAATTCTTTATTATTCGGCAATTTCTGTTTTTCTTGATTGGTCGCTACATTTTTGCCAAGGATTTCTGATTTTTTGATTAAAATTTGATAAAATATTCTTCCACCAAATAAAAATGAGAAGAGAAAATATTTCACCCATTGTCTAAATTCTTTTCCTCCCAATGTCATCCAATCAGCAAGGTGAGGAAATAATTAAAGAATACTGCTAAGGTTCATTGTTATTTTTGTATGTAAGGCATGGGGAGTTGGTTGTGTTTGGACATGGTAGGGAATAATGGTGTTTTTGAGCATGTGGTTGTGGCTCAGGCTCCATGGAAGGCTCAAAACAAGGAAATGACATGTGTTAAAAGCTTTGCAGGATTGAAAATGAGTTTTTAAATAATGTATTTGGTAATGTTGTGACCATTCACTTTCATAGCCTCCTCTTTGTGCAGGCATGTGTTGCAAGACTTAGCAGATGATCTCTTTTCATATTGCTTGGTGGCCTTGACAGTAAGTTCTATTGCCTTCCATGATCACCCTCTTTAATGTGTTATTTAGTCATATAAAGTTTTTGATTGAATCGAGATGTGGGCATCAATTGATTTGATTGTGCCTCTGCCGACATGCAAAAAGTGTTAAGGAATAAGATTGTCTAGAAAAGTTAGAAGATGTTTCTAGAAGAACTAGAATCTTCTAAAAAGGTTACAAGATTTTTCTAGAAGAACTAGAATCTTCTAGAAGGTCTAGAACCTTCTAGAAACTAGAAGCTACTAGAAGTTGTTCAAGGAAAAAGAACATTCTAGTTTTAGAGATATTTAGAACATTAGAATTTTCTAGATCTTAGAGGCATCAAGTATAAAATATGAGGTTGTCCATTGTGAACAACACTATTGTTGAGGTAAGTTGTTGGATTGTATGTAAGCAAGCTAGATCAATGTAATTTCTTTGAGCCATTTCATAATTGTTTTATATTTTGTTTTGTCCTGTTTGTTGTTGTTATTTCATCATTTGGGCCTATTCTTACATGGTATCGGAGATAAAAATATTCTAACAGAGTTAAGATATTGTTGGATTGATATTTGATTAGCAAGATCATCTTTGAAGTGGTTTGATCTATTTGTTTGAGTACAAATGAAATATTTCCAATCTTTGATGGAAGTGGATTGGAAGATTGGAAGATTGTAGTTAAGAATGATTTAAGAGAAAAGGCTCTATGGAGTATAGTGAATAAAGAGATTGGAGAACCGTGCCAAAAGAAAAGGAGTTATGGAAATGCAAGTTGGAGCAAGCTAGAGGAATTATTGGTAAGGCTTTGAGTCCCAATCTTAATAGAAGGTTTGTTGATGTTGATAATGCAATAAAACTATGGAAGAATTTAGAAAAAGATTATAAAGATGCAGATATTGCTAGTGTGTTCAACATAGAAGAAAAATTGGTGAATATAGGCCCAACTGATTTTGAAAAATGGTTGATTATTTTAATGAGGTTACATATTTAAATGCCCAATTGAAGAAAATAGGTGTTGAATATGCAAAAAAGGATTTTCAGTTGATTGCAATGGTTGAAAGTAAGCTTCCCCAACCTTACAGGGTATTTAAAGAATCAAGGAAAAGGGTTATACAGCTAAATCCTAATACCCCTAACAAACTTTTGATCAATTTTGTACATCAGTTTTAGATGAAGAATCTCGACTTATTAAAGAAGGTTACATTAAGAAAAATCGTGCATATGCAGCTAAGGGTAAATCATTCTCTAGATATGATGATGGAAAGAAGAATTGGAAAGGATATAATAAATTTTGAAATAAGGGTAGTTCTAACCAATTTTCTAGAAATGAAGGTGTAGAAAAGCAATTGGAAAGAAAACCCATCATTTGAAGGTATTGTGGAGGTGAGAATCATATGGAAAAAAATTTGTTTCAAGAAGAGGAACAATTAAAGACAACAATACAAGCCTAATCAAGAACGGTATAAGGAAAGACAGATAAACAAAGTTTTGTAGCCATCTCCAAGCAAGTAAAATCAAGTGTAGAGGAAACTTCTGAAACTGAAAATACATCTAGAGCAAAGGGAGGATACTTTGCTTCATATACTAATAAAGAATGAATTTTAGATTCAGGAGCATCCTTTCACATGATTGGAGATAGATCTTTATTTATTGATTTTCGTGAAGGAGAGAATTTAGATCAAGAAATCATTATTAGCAATAAAATTAAACTATCAGTTCTAGGAACAAGAACTATCAATGTAACAAATGGAACTTTGAAAACAAAATTATTGGTTGAAGGATTGAGGGTGAATCTTATTTCAATATATATAATTGCTCAAGCTGGATATGATTTTGTTGTTATTGTTGATCAAGTTATTGTAAGAGAGAAAAGACCCAAAAGTATTATTTCTATTGGTAGAATTGACCATAAAGAAAGTCTCTTTAAATTTTTTGGATTCGTTAATGATGAATACACACTCTCCCATGATTTTTTTGCTCAAAGTGATTATATGGCCAAATTGTGGCATGCTAGACTTGGACATACAAATTATAGAAAATTACAAGACATGGTTAGAATGAATATGGTTAGAGGATTAACAAAAATCTCAGGATCTCAACGTGTATGTGAAGGATGTGTGTTAGGTAAACACCATCGAGATCCTTTTAATTCAGGAAAAGCAGGGAGAGCAAGTTATCCACTACAACTCATTCATAGTGATTAATGTGAACCGGGATATCCTTACATC
>CM021110.1:62566572-62622712 GCA_007115665.2 Sequoiadendron giganteum | reverse complement strand
TGTACAACTGATAAAAGTGATGTGTGGAGGTATCAAAATCAATATCCCCAAGAGCTAAATCCATCACAAGAATACAATATAGTGACCACTCCAATGAAGGGAAATATGGAGACTAGATTGCCCCCCATAATGAAGTATCATCAAACCCACTGAAGAAAGTCTAAAGCCAAAATAGAACCCAATGACAACAAACCACGTATCTCCTCTTATGAAGAAAGAAATCCATGATGAAATGAGAAGGAATAAGTCTCACCAATGAAATATCAAAAGAAGAATCAAGTGCCTCTGAAGTTGTCTCCCCAAAATTAGGATCCCCAATCAAGGAGGAAACAATGGAATGAGGAGACACAAGAATGTCCTCCAAAGAAGAATCAACAAATAGGATTGAGTTACCCCCTCAAGTATGTCCTCCAAATCTATAGAAGAATAATGAAAAGAAAAATATACAATACTTGAAACAAAGCCATCTTGCAACCACAAATCTTTATAATGAGTAAATCCCTACTCTATTGAATTCACGGTAGTAACTGTCAGCTTTGATGAAGCAGGAGATGATAGAGCCACACAAAGAAGAGCCAAATTCAACCAACCACATAACCATCAACTAAATTATTGTCCACACTAAGAGTTTGAGGAACATAAGGATCATCATCATGACAACAGTGGGAGAAGGTATACACCTTAGATTGATGATCAAATCGACCCATAGCAATGAACTATCTTGTCTCCTTACAAATGAAAATTGAATAAGATGTGAACTCAATTGTGTTTAGTATCTATGTAATCTAATAAACTAAAAGAAGATTATGGGCCATCTGAGGAATATAAAGAGCATTATACAGTGGCCTTGTACCCAAGTCAACATCACACATACCAGCAACATGAACAAACTCATTATTGCAGTCAAGATCCTATCAAAATATGATGCTTTAAGTGACCCTGGAATAATATGATTGAATGAACTAGCAATATTTTCTAAAGCACCCGAATCAAGAATCCATCCATTAGGACCATCAACATGAGTGGTAATCAATGCATGACCCTTTTCTTTCAAATATCTAGTAGAAATTGTTAGAGCAATCAAGATAATCACTTGATAATTAATTATTAAGTCCCTTATTACTTTATTCATTTAAGCTAAACTTATGAGTGCTTTTTTATTATTAGTTTGAATTAAATTTAGGACAAGTTGTCTCATTGCATGAGACTAGAACACTTGTCACTATCTAGTCAAATCCCCATCTAGGATTTTCTTTTGCATGCTTTTATAAAGCTTGCACATTCATTGTAATAATTCAATTCAGAACCATTCAAGTTAATACATTACACATATCGGCTCTCTTTTAGATTCAATATTTTCTCTCTTGGTTGCATAGAAAATCAGTTGCTTTGATCTCTTGCTTGTGACATGCGTTTTGGTTTCAAGGATTTTTGGGAGCTGTGGGGTTCACTATCAACTCAAACATGGTATAAGAGCTTCAGATTTGTAGCTTCTTGTCATAATTTTGAGAGATCTAGCCTTGAGAGAAAAATAAACTAATCCTAGGGCATAACAAGCATCATCATTGCATCCAAAAAGGCCAAAAACCTAAAGATCACCTGTCGTTTCATCAATTTTTGAGTAGTTGCAATAAAAGGATTTTTTTTTGGGGCACACAGATCCATACAAATCTGTATAGGATTGGGCCCCATTCACCTCATTTTGCATGTAGATGCACATGTTTATTCTGGTTTTTATTTTCCTTTCTAGATTTTTTTTATCAAAAAAAAATGAAACTTAAGTTTTTTTAAAATTAAAAAAATCATAAAAAGGGCAAAAAGTGCAAGAACACCAACCTTGCAACATGCCTGTATGGGTGCTGCTAGGGCATGCCCCCTCCTTGCCATGTTAGCGACTTTAATAACTGCCGGTGGTGGGAAAGACCCCACTGATGGCTATTAATAGCCGACCAACAGTCTTTTCTTTGGTGGCTCCAAAAATAACCCAATGACTATCAACTTGCAATGGGAATCTTCAATATTTTGTGGAATCTCCTAACCGACCACCAAAATCTAATGAATCAGCACAAAAGAATATTATGCTAAATATTTCGGGCATTGCTGAGTTATATTTCAACATTCAAAAGAATATTCCTTTTTTTCTGATGGCTATCAATTTTTTTTATCGAGCAGGGGCATTTTTTTCCATTGATAGCTAGCAGACTGTCAAATTTAAGCTCTTGGATAGATGACATCAGCATGCCATCATGCTGACATCACTGTATGTACCGACCCTCTTGCCCCCCTCCTAGCCCTGATTTTCCTTAAAGGAGCAATTTTTTTGGCATAACTTGGGCATATGATGTTGAAATCAGGAAAACGAGATATCATTGAAAAGATGGTTCCATGAAATTTCCAGTGGTATAGGTCTCATTATCAGATTTTGCTGCTGGTTTTTATTATTCTCAGTCAAGGTTAGATCTTCATTTTGTGATTCTGAGCTCATAAATTTTCACCCGTATCTCTGATTTTTGTGATTCAAGAGGCGTCAGAAAGTTATTTTAGATCTTGTCAGATCTATCCATCCACTTTTTCTAGAATCTTCCCTAAGTATATTTTATTCAATATTTCATGTTTTCATAATTATGTCAATTGCTTGGACGTCTTGGCACTTGGAAATGACCTGTTTATGTAGGATGACATAATTTGATATAATTTATTAGTACTAAGTTTATTAGTCTTTGATTTATTCATTTGAGTGAGTATCATGGGTTTTCCTATTCATCCTTCTGTGATAAACTTGGATAAGGATAATTATGAATCTTGGCAAAATGACATCCTGACACATCTTAGGTGGCTTGATATTTTTCCTTATTTTTATGGGCTCATACCTACACCGGATGCACCAGGGAGTTTATCAGCATGGGGTATCATGAGAGATCATATTGTAGGGGTTATATGTTCTAGTGTTGATCTTGACACTATGTATGTTGTATCAAACATCGAATGTCCCCACATACTTTGGAAACAACTTTGGGAGACCCTCATATCTCTCCATACCCAGAGGGTCCTACTACAAATTGTCTCATCCCTCTTGCAAATATAGATTCCATACCCTTTGATGAAGATACTTTAGAGGAGCTTGAGTATATCACAGGTCTTACATGTTTTGATGGTTCAGAGACTTGTCTTCATGTTCCCACTTTATAGATTGAGACTACATCATCTTTTGTTGTTCTTGATCAGCTTGGTATTGCCACATCATTGGTCCCTATTGATTCAATACAATAGGACATCATACATTATCCAGACATAGCTACTTGAGATTCGTATCTCACAGAAATATCATCATTTTTTGTGGAGTCCTCTCTTGCAGACTTGGAGGATTACTTTGAGGAAATTCATTTCCTCTTTGTTGACAACCCATCATCACTATTGGCCCACCATCTTCATCACATTTGAAGCTTGTTCTACATCAGTCTTCACAAGATTTTATATTGACATCATCAATTTATAACATGTGGATATGTGAGTAGTTTTTAGAGGAACACATCATTTGGATTTGGATTCTTGATTCACCTATTATTTTGGATTGACTTCTCCAATCACCAGTGGATTTGTTTCTTCCTAAGGGGAGAAATGTTGTTTGCAAGCAGTGAATCATATTATGTCTTTAGGAATTCATCCTTTGCACGAGAGTTCTTTCCTTATGGGGGGATTCATATCCTCATTTTCTCTCTCCTATTGGGGGGAATCTATTGTACTTGCATGAAAAAATTAGTCCTTGGGGGTCACATTGAGTCCTTCTATCCTTCTTTCTCTAGTATGGTCATTTCTTTTTCTCTCTTTTGGAGTGGAGTTTTTCCCATGTGGTTTTCTCCTTTTCTCTAGTTATGAGAGAGTTCATTTATTTTTGTACATGGGTACCTCATCAGGGCTTGTATTCAAGACCCATCTATGCATCCATCATTCCATTCCACATCAAGGTTTTATAGCTTCTCCCTAAGTTGATCTTAAGGGGGCGGTGTTGGTGTAATCAGGATAATCACTTGATAATAATTATTCATTAATTAATTATTAAGTTCCTTATTACTTTATTCAATTAAGCTAAATTTAGGATTTATTTTTTATTATTAGTTTGAATTAAATTTAGGACAAGTTGTCTCATTGCATGATATCAGAACACTTGTCACTATCTAGTCAAATCCTCATCCAGGGTTTGCTTTTGCAGGATTTTATAAAGCTTGCACATTCATTATAATAATTCAATCTAGAACCATTCAAGTTAATACATTGCACATATCAATTCTCTTCTAGATTCAATATTTTATCTCTTGGTTGCATAGAAAATTAGTTTCTTTGATCTCTTGCTTGTGACAGGCGTTTTGGTTGTAGATATTTCTGGGAGCTATGGGGTTCACTATCAACTCCAATAGAAATTCCTATTGTCCCAATGTGAGAAGTGTCCTCATGTGTGGTAGTAGGAGAGTGTGAATGAGATGATGAAGAAGGAATGGAAATATGATGTTCCTTAAGGAGTTGTTTCAACTCATGAATTTCCTTCTTATAGAAAACTTGTTCACTATGCCCAATCCCTTTACAAAAGGTGCATGTAGGTTTCTCCTTCTTGGATTTTCCCTCTTTAGAAGAGGTGGTGGAAGTCTCACTAGATTCTACCTTAGGTTTGTTCTTTTTATTATCTTTCCTCTTAGGTGGTGTGACTATTGATGAGAGCCAATTACGCTCTATTTAATGTCATATTTTAGCCTATCTTCTATGCCTTCATAACCTTTCCCGTATTCCATTTCTGTTCCATTTTCATATCATTTAACCATTTTACGTTGCATATATGATTAGTATATATGTCATATTTAATATAGTTTTAAGATTAAAATATGGAAAATAGTTATTGGTTGAGTTTACTAATTAGCATTGTGATTTCTAGCCTTGGAAAACGTAGCTTGCAACATGTAGATTTCCTATCACATTTTATGAAGGAACTTCCTGTCATCTTTATACAAACTTCTTGTCAACTCATAATTCATGTCATGATTGCCATGCTAGACCATCCACTTGTATCTTTGGATGCAAGAAAGTGCCCTCATGAGACTACCAAATTAGTTTTCTATCACATTTGTCAAGAAATTCTATACTTTTCACCTACATTCTACCACATGGATTAATTTCACGTTGAATCATCTATGCTCATGCAACCTGAAATTTCATCATCGTGACTGGTATATGGAACTAAATAAAGACTGAAGCTTGTGGTGGAAATAAACTTTCCAAATCATTTGGTGGGGGAAGACTAAATATCATACACTAATAATTCGTGATTCCTAAATTTGTGTTCAGTTATTAAAAACTATTTTAGATCTGTAGCAACAACTCATGTTTTACTAGTTTTTTGGCCAATATAAACAACTTTATTTATTTATGAACATTGGCTGTTATAGACTTCACATATATATATGTGTGTTATGTAAACCCATGGGAGGAAAAGATATAATACAAAAATATTTCTTCTTGTTTGTGGTTAAAAGAATCATTCAAGTACTGCGAATTCTTGTGTTAGCATATCAGATCTCGTCACCTGCAAGCAGCGGAGCAAGGGCCCACTCCTTGGCGAGGCATGGTGATATTTTCTTCACATACCATTTTATTTTAGTTTTCTTGCATGTTTTTTTCTTTCTTGCAATATATTTTCTTTTAGTTTGATAGTTGTGTGATTTGAATTTCAGCATTCTAGTTAAAAATTGATTTGATAAGGTATTTTATGATTTAAAGTTAAATTCCATTTCAGTATTTTCAGGTGTGTTTTATTTATTTTAATAAATTAATGTTGTTACTGTTATCATTCCTGTAGCAATTTTTGTGCAATTCTTATCATCAGGAAGTGACATTTCCTGTCATCAGACCTATTTGATTTGTAATAGATTTATTTTTATAGTTGCATTTCATCCCCACTCAGCTCACTATCTTCATCCCTTCGGTAGATAGCCATAATACCTTTCACAACTCTACGATCCATGAATTGAAATTTTAGGAACAAATTGAGGAAGTTAATGTAAAACTTTTATAGCAATTTGATCCCAAGTCTCGATCCACAATTTTTTCCATCAACTATCAATGCATGAGACTTGGAAGTATGTCAGCTAGGTTTTGATTGTTTTCTAGTCAATCTCTCACAAAAGGTCTCAAATGAAGGCATGAAAAATGAAGCACCTAACCCATCCATGGTGGAATAAAAGGAAGTGGAAAAATATACACACACCTTTCAATTTAGACAAAACCAGAAATATACATTCCTTATTAGTTTTCTCTTTCCCACAACTCGTTAATTGAGTTCACAAAGACTTGAACCTCACCAAATAATCCTTAATAGTAGGAAATGAATCAGTAGAAAGAGATGCCAAATTCACTTCTAATTGTAAAGCTCTTACATCACTAATAGAACCAAATATATCCTTATTATTATCCCATACTTGTCGTGGTGTAGTGCACTCCTCAATGAGGAAGAATAAGGAGTTGGAAACATGTAGTGAAATTAGGCCCATCACCTTATCATATTTGTTTCAATGTGAAAATTTATCATATTCCCTAGGAAAATTAGGTTGTTCTCCCCCAAGGTAGACCATAATCCCATAGAACAAAGTAACCTTTGCATTATCACCTTCCATGTGTGATAATTATGAGGAGAAAGAGCCTCAAATTTTGGGTTTTCCATTAGAGACATAAACACAAATTGAGCAAAAGGAAAACAATCTAATATAAATTGATGTGGAACTCCCAAAATATGACTCACAACTGAAAATGAAGCCTCACAAATTAAATAGACCTTCTCCAAATAGCAGTATGTCCAAGTAATCAATAAAATGCCACAAATTACAAAAAATCAATGGATTGTACCTGGGATTGAATCTAAAAAAGTGCATGGAAAAAATTATAGAGCTCTTTATCACCTTTGCAATGCCATGGTAATCTCCAAAATCCAACAAACTGGCAAAAAGATGCAAGCTCAGGAGTCCAAAAGGAAGAACTAATTTTAGTTGTAAATAATTTGTACCTATAGAAAAATCTATAAAAATGGTCTACACCACTTTGAATAACTCAAAACCAGATTTTTTTTGATATCTTGTTTGCAAAAATATGATACTCTAGCAAATAGTTATACTCTGTTGAAAAACAGTGCCTAATTTGGGCCTATAGGCTAGCAAGGCGCAAAAAAATAGGCATTTGGGGAAAAAGATAAGCCCCCTAGGCTTAGCACCTAGACTTCCTGTTAGAGTAATTGGACATTTACTTTATTAATTAAACAATATTTGTTTAATTACGTAAAGTTTCCTTTTAACTCTTTTTCACTTAAGCTAACATTAGGTGCATAATAATTAATTACTTTATTAATTATTATTGTGCAAGCCTAGGGTTTTCCTTTTTAGGGTTTTCATCTATATGTAGTTGAAAACTATCTTTTGTATTATTGTTCATTTTACATTTTCAGGTGAATACATGGCTCCACATTCTTGAGCATTTCCTTTGTTGCTTCTCTTTGTTTCTCCTTGTAACAGGTTATTTGCTTGCAAAGATCTTTTGGGCTTCTGTGGTGTTGTATCTTCTCAACTCCAACATGGTATCAGAGCTTCAGATTTGCAGCTGCTTGTTCTTGTTTTGAGATTTTGCATTGGAAGCAAATCTAGGGTTCTAAAGTTTTTTTTTGGGTGGATTCAGCATACTCCATTTTTTGGGTTCACTTTGGGCTCAAATGGACAGTTCCATTGGATTTGTAGCACCCAAAAACCCCTAAATCGACTGTCAAATAGTCGATTTTGGTTACAGTCAATTTGGAAGGCAAAAGTTTTTTTTGCCCTAGGGCCGTACGGAGCAAAAATCGCAAAAAAATCAAAAAAATAAATAAAAAACCAAAGGTTTTGTTATTTTTTTTTGCGCGGCTAGTTTACAAGTTTTCCGCCGCCTGACGACCACCACCGCGCCGCCATCGCACCGCCCGCCATGCTCCGTCATGCTCCGTCCACCGTCACTGGCCCCGTCGTGCTCTGGCCCGCGCTCCGCCCGACTCCCCGTGCTCCGGCCCGCGCTCCACCCTGCTCCCTGTGCTCCACCGAGCCGACTTCGCTCGGCCCCGACCCTGACGAGCTCGCCTCTGCTAGCCCTCGCAGGCCTCTAAACCCCCGCCGGTTGGTCATATGGCGAGCAAGGGCTCCACCCATCTCAGCCCCCTGGTTCGCCCACGCGACTAGGGGCTCTCTTTTTAAAGCTCCAGGGTGCTAGAGGAGTGAAATAGGGCAATTTTTTTTGCTCTCACAAAAATGGGCATAACTTGGGCATCCTAGTTCCGTTTTTCGAACAGGAAGATGCGTTGGAAAGCTGAGAATAACACCAATCTGATTGTATAGAAATAATTTTAATTTTTTACCAGTCTAGATATTTTTTTACCAGTCAAAGTGTGGTCTTCTTTCTTCACTTCTGGGGTCATAGAAGATGCAAACGGACTTCATTTTTCAAACTTGAATAGGTGTTGGAAAGCTCTCAACATGCTCTATTCAGTGATGTGATCTATTTTATCAGAATTTTCACCAGGTACATGAGAATTTGTCTTGAAGTATTTTTTGCTTATGCATTGCTTCCTTCTTCTCAGTTTGTACTAGGGTTTGGGTTTATCTTTTGTGGGGGGTGTTTTTTCTCTTGCTTTCTGTCATTTATCTCAGAAAACCAAAACACCAAAACTCTCAAAAATACAAACCCTTCTACATCTTCTGTCTATTCTGAAAGATCACATAATAATAAAAAACACAAGCAGGTAGAGGTGCAGGGTTTCATGGAAGACTCTTCAGTTGAGCTACTCACATCACATAACTATCACACTTGGAAGTCTCGTATGATGAGGCTACTTAGGTCACGAGGGTTATGGTCTTGTTTAGATGAGGTTCAGCCTCAGTTGCAGCATCCTTTTGAGATTATGCAGCATAGGAACAAGATGGATGAGGCTATGGGTTTGTTATGCATGCATGTTTCAGACAGTCTTTTGTTTCACCTTGATGCTTTGCTCACTCCTCGAGCCATGTGGCTGAAGTTTGAGACACTTTTTGGGGCCGTTAATGAGTTTCGTGCATTACAGATTGAGGCAGAGCTAACTTCCTTGTTACCTGATTCATTTCCCACTATTGAGGATTTTTTGAACCAGTTCAAAACTATCTGTACTATTTTATAGGGTTGTGGGAAGAACAAGACAGACACAGAGTGCATTTCCTTGATTCTTTCGAAGCTTCGTGGTCCATTTTAGATATTTGCTTCCTCCTTCTACTCCACCATGGATGGTTTGGGTGCCAATTTTACCATGCCTACCTTTGATTTATTTTGTGAGCATTTGTCTCGGGAATAGTCCCACCTTTCTCAGATGGATATGCTCTCAGGTTCAAAGAGCAAAGCATTGGTTGCTCAATCACCGAAGGGGAAACAGAAGCAGAAACCGAGGCCCAAGAAAGATTTTGTAGGTAGTGAGCATTCCTCCAAACCGCCTCCTAAGTCTGATTCTAAACCACCATTTAATCCAAAACATGGGAAATCTTCGAAGTCTGGTGAGTCTTCCTCCAAGACTAAGGAGAAATCAGGAGACACTTGTAGTTTCTGTGGCAAGCAAGGTCATCCTGTTTCCAGGTGTTGGAAATGATTAAAGGCTTTAGAGGAGGCCATGCAGCAGCAACATATCTCCTCACCTCAGTCTTCTTCTTCTTCCACCATAGGGAAGGGTCATGCTCTCACTGCACGAGCATCGACCAATGGGTCCACTTGGATTTTAGACTCTGGTGCTTCTCACCATATGACTCACACTCAGCAGTTGGTCACTTCTCTTGCCTCTTGTGGTACTTCACAGATTGCAGTGGGTGACTCTTCACAACTTTCCGTCTTGGGTTCAGGTTCTATCTCTTTGGATGGAAGCACTCTACAGGATGTTTTGGTTGTTCTTGACATTTCGATGAACCTCTTGTCCATTTATCAGATTTGCCACACTGGCTTTGGTAAGACAGTTGAGTTCTCACCACATGATGTGGTTATTCGGGACCTCCATGATTCTGATTTGGTTGTGGCTACTGGTAGTGTTGATACTGCATCTCGTCTTTACAGATTTGATGGCTTTGCGCCTTCTGAGGGTACAGGTTCATCTCTTATAGCACATGCAGCTTCAGTGAGTCAGCTTTGGCATGAGTGTTTGGGCCATGTCAATTATAGATATCTTCAACAGATGAGTACACAGTCACTTGTTCTTGGTCTTCCACGGATTTCCTACACTGATGGTGTTTGTCATGGTTGTGTGCTTGGAAAGCATCAGGGATCCCTTTCCAAAGGGAAGTACCACTCGTGCTTTGGCACCCTTGGAGTTGATTCATAGTGACCTCATGTCATTTCCCACTCCTTATTTTTCAGGGGCCAAGTATGTACTCACATTCATTGATGACTTCTCCAGACGCACATGGTTGTACTTTCTTAAGTACAAGTCTGATGTCTTTGATTCCTTTCGTGTCTTCAAGACATTTGTAGAGAAGCAGTCTGGTCTCTCTATCCGGCAGATACGTACAGATAATGGGGGGAGTATGTGAATCAGGCTTTCAGAGATTTTTGCACTGAGCATGGTTTACAGCATCAGTTTTCTATTCCCTACACCCCTCAGCAGAATGGTATCACTGAGAAAAAGAACAGAACTTTACGGGAGATGGCTAATTGTATGATTCAGTCCAGGTCCATGGATTCGTCTTTTTGGGCTGAGGCAGTCAATTGTGCCAACTATATTCAGAATCGGATGCCTCACAAGGCGATTCGACATATGACTCCTGAGGAGGCTTGGTCTCATGACAAGCCTGATATTTCATCATTTTGAGTATTTGGTAGTGAGGCATGGGCTTTTATTCCTGATGCTCAGAGGAGAGCTATGGAGCAGAAGAGTCGACCCCTCATATTTGTTGGCTACTGTGAGGATGTTAAGGCGTACAGGTTATTTGATCCTGATTCCAAAGAGGTCTTGTTTTGACGGGATGTTCAATTTGATGAGTGCCTTCCTCCAGTTGATACCCTATCTCCAGTGTCCACTTCACTACCTACTCCACCCACTACAGCTCTTCAGGATTATTTTGAGGATTCTGATGAGGATATTGATGATCCCCCATCTCCACCTCCACTTGCTCCACCTCAGAGGCCCAAATGGGCTCAATTTACTATTGAGGCAGCAGGATCTATGGCCGGTGATCCTTCAGACACTCGTCGCACTCGTTCTCATACTACGGGTTCTAGTCTTTTGACTCATGCTCTTTCAGAGGAGCCTCAGAGATTTTCAGAGGCGACAGGTCACCCTGAGTGGGATAGTGCCATGGAGGAAGAGTATTCTTCTTTGATGAGGAATAATACATGGGATCTCTATCCTCTTCCTAAGGGTAGAAAGATGATTCGGTGCCGATGGTTCTATTGATAAGTACAAAGCACGTCTTGTTGCGAAGGGTTTCTCACAGGTTGAGGGTATTGATTACTCCGAGACATTTGCCCCTATCGCCAAGATGAATTCTGTTCGCTTTGTATTATCACTTGTAGCTTCTAGAGGATGGCTCATTTTTCAGATGGATGTGAAGTGTGCCTTCTTACATGGTGAGCTACAGGAGGAGATCTATATGGAGTAGCCTCAGGGATTTGTTCATGATTCTTCTTTGGTTTGCAGACTTCAGCATTCATTATATGGTCTCAAACAAGCCCCTTGGGCTTGGTATGAGAAGATGGACTCTTTTTTGCTCTCCACTGGTTTCACTCGTTGTCATTCTGATCACACGGTCTATATTCAGCATCTTGAGGGTGAGATCCTGATTCTTGTGCTATATGTTGATGATCTTCTCATCACAGGTAGCTCATCCTCTATGATTCAAAATTCTCAGCTAGCCTTGATGGAGCAGTTTGAGATGACAGATCTTGGCCTTTTGCACTATTTCCTTGGTCTTTAGGTGATCCAGTCTTCAGAGGGGATCTCCATTTACCAGCAGAAGTATTCTTTTGATATGCTTCAGTGCTTTGGCATGCTTGATTGCAAGCCTGCCCCCACACCTTTTCAGTCAGGGGTTGTTTTGACTACTACTTGCCCCACTCCTTCAGTAGATTCTACACTTTACAGGCAATTGGTTGGAAGTTTGTTGTACCTGACTCACACTCATCCTGATCTTTCCTTTGCGGTTGGTCTTGTCTCTCGATTCTCACATGATCCTCATGAGAGTCATTGGCAAGCTGCCAAGCGTATTTTGAGGTACATTCAGGGCACCACTTCATATGGCATTCACTACACATTAGGGGATCTTCACATTGTTGGCTACACTAACTCAGATTGGGCTGGTGATGTCAATGATCGGAAGTCTACTTCTAGCTTTGTTTTTTGTCTTGGCTCTGGTCCTATCACATGCTCGTGCAAGAAGCAGACTGCTCATGCATTATCATCTACAGAGGCTGGGTACTGAGTTGCTGTGCTCGCTAGTCAGGAGATTTTATGGCTTTGTCAATTGATGACTGAGTTTGGTTTTCCTCCCGATAGTCCCACTATTCTTTGGTGTGACAATCAGAGTGCTATACACATTTCGCACAACCCAGTGGAGCATCAGCGAACGAAGCACATTGAGCTTCATATGCATTTCATCAGACAGTTGATTCAGGATGGTTCTCTCATCTTGGAGTATGTTCCCACTGCCGAGCAGGTTGCAGACATCTTCACGAAACCTTTTGCATCTCCGTGCTATCTTCAGTTGCGCTCTATGCTTGGGGTGAAGGAAGTTGTCCTTGGGGGGTCTTTATGAGGCCTTCCTTCCTTCCTTCATGTTTCTTTCAGCATGTTGTTCTATCTCTTTTTGGAGAGGAGTTTTTCCCACTGGGTTTTCTCCTTTTTCTCCGTTTCATAGAGATTTCTTTGTACTTGGGTACCTGATCTGGCCTTGTTGCCGGGACCCATTGCTTTTGCTTTCAGTAGTTTCTTCTAGGTTTTAGCTTCTCCCTATGTCTATCTTAAGGGGGGGTGTTAGAGTAATTGGACATTTACTTTATTAATTAAACAATATTTGTTTAATTATGTAAAGTTTCCTTTTAACTCTTTTTCACTTAAGCTAACATTAGGTACATAATAATTAATTACTTTATTAATTATTATTGTGCAAGCCTAGGGTTTTCTTTTTTAGGGTTTTCATCTATATGTAGTTGAAAACTATCTTTTGTATTATTATTCATTTTACTTTTTCAGGTGAATATTTTGCTCCACATTCTTGAGCATCTCCATTCTTGTTTCTCTTTGCTTCTCCTTGTAGCAGGTTATTTGCTTGCAAAGATCGTTTGGGCTTTTGTGGTGTTGTACTTTCTCAACTCAGTCGATCTGTCTTGCATACTCATACACTATACTGTTAAAAAATGTAGACATAAATTGATACATTGGAATCTTTTGAATAACCAAATCACACCTTTTTGCTTGATTACCATATTTTGTATTGTAGGCCACTATTTTATACTTGTTGAACTCTACTAGTTCCTTTCCAACTGCATGTGTGATTTCCATATGTTCACATATAGGCACACGTTTCAAGCCACCACAATGTTGACATGTGTCATCCAAGCATAATTTCTTGTAGAATATTTGACCTTCCTCTCTTTCACATAATTTGTTTTTATAAGTCTCTTGGAGATGTTGGTGGGGCATATATGCCATAATCCTATAAAACATTGTTAGAATGCAAATCTAAACATATAGAATAATAAACATCAAAATGGTTAGAAAATTCAATATGTAATCTATAAAAACAAGTAGTGCATGTACGATTTATCTTGGCATAAAAAGGTTTAAGCATTTCAAAATATCTTTGACAAATTTTAATTTGAGGATAATCCTCTAGAAATTTATGAAAAAACTATGTTTGAGTCGTATCCAAAAAATGCTTTGGATGTGGCTCACAATTTCAACTACCAATTCTCCTTCTTACCACATCCCTTTTATTCAGAGACACCCTTGTGTTATTCTTCCAATAGTATTCAATTAGTGATCTCAATGCTTCAACAACTGGTTTATGTTTTCGGGGTAGTCTCCCTGAGAATTCCCAGAATTTAGTGGAATTAGTGTCCTTAATTATTTATCATCATTGAATGGCTCTTGATAAAGTTTCTATTAATTCTCAATTCTTTACTCATCTTTCTAATGAGATGATTTTTCCTTGTTTTATTAATTACTATTATTGATGTAATGATACATTGTGTAACATTACTATCTTTTGAGTGTGAGGTCTTACCCACACTCTCATATGCATCCATTAGATTCTTCACAATATTTTTTTCACTTGAAGCATTTGATGCTCTCAACCTAAGAATCTTCATGATGGACCTATACTTTATACTTTACATCATTTCATAAAATATTTGACATCTTGTGGTCTCATTTAACTTTTCAAAGAACACTCTCCAAATCGTATGAACATAACTTCTACAAGTGTGTTTTAGAATCTTACCTTCCTTGGCTGCAAAATGTTCTCAACATTATTAATAAAAAAAAATTGCTTTCTATGTGAAATTCTAGGTGGTGTTCTCAAAGTTAAATTCATCTCAACATTAGGAATTAATCAATATTTAAATGAGAAGGCTAGATGGCATACATTCGATTGAGGATGGAATAGATGGCATGCCTTGAGGTTGAGATATGAATGATGGTATACGTCCTTCCTCACATTTGAGTGATGATGTAGTCTCAACTTGAGATGTGATAGATGGTGTCCCTCCATATTTACTTGCGGTAGATGGTGTCCCTCCATATTCACTTGCGATAGAGGGTGTGTCTCCAACTACGGTATTCAAATCTCTCTTAGCACAAAGGTTTTACATGTGTTCCCTTTGTGCTGCTAGTTCTATATCTCTTCTTGATGGTTGAGGTTCCTCTTCAATTGACATGTCTTCGTCAATCATTTCCAATTTCTTTTTCTCATGATGTTCCCTCATCAATCCTACTTTATTTGCATTATTATCTTCTATCTCTTCTTGTGTTGGTTTAATCTTGAACGTTTCCTCGGCATGAGAGGTAATATTATCTATAGCATAATAAAGAGAAAAATATTAGTTCCTAAAAAATGAATCCATATAAATAAATGAAATATATGTCATTCAACCCTTCATACAAAATACTTACAATCATCCTGTAGAAGAGTAAATGTCACTCAACCATGAAGAATAAACAAGTGCAATAAGAACACAAGGAAAATGGAAATTTCTATCATAGACAAAGCTCACATGAATTTTTTGATAGAATGTCTTAAAGAAATGTGGTCTCATGGAATGTCATGATTACAAGATAGGCACAAAATGGATTTTTAAAAGAAATTATAAAGTTTCAAGAAAATACAATTGGCATGACTATAAATCCAAATTTTGAAGCTTTTGTTAACATCCTAACTTTGAAACAAGGCATGTGGTCTTGTGGAATGCCATGATTGCAAGATAGGTACAAAATGGAAGCATGGATAAGGCATGTGAATTGTTTGACAATTTTTTTTGGTAGACATGTATGCAAAATGTGGTAGCATAGATAAGGTAGTGAGAAATCTCACTACCTTGTAATGGGGACCTTGGAATGGGGTATTACATCTATCAAAACATAAAAGGGGGGGATTTTCATGAGTATTATGGTTGCAATTTCCTTAGTACACAAAGCTAATTTTTTAAAGTATTTCTAGCTTAGACAAAGCTCACATGATTTTTTTATGGAATTACTTAAAGAAATATGGTCTCATGGCATGCCATGATTGCAAGATAGGCACAAAATGGAATCATGGATGAGGATTGTGAATTATTTGAAAAACAAAATTGGCAGACATTTATGCAAAATGTGGTAGCATAGACAAAGTTGTGAGTGAGCTCACTAGCTTGTCAATGCGGTAGAATTGACAAGGTAGTGGGTTGTTTGAAAAAATTTCTCATAGATAAGTCCCTCTCACTCCAACCCCCCCTCTCCCATTCCATATCTCTCTCCCTCTCTCTTAGGTCTCTCCCACCCATACCCTCTCCCTTCCTTAGGTCTCCCTCTCTCTCTCTCTTCAACATCGTACCTAGATAACTCTCTGTCACACACACTTTATCTCTCTCCCACTCCCTCTCTCTTGCTCCCTATCTCTCCCACTCCCTCTCTCTCACTCCCTATCTCTCCCATTCCTTGTCTCTCGCACTCCCTCTCTCTCTCCCGATCTCTCAGTTCTCTCCCTTTGGCACCCTACCTAGATAACTCTCTCTCCCTCTATCCCTCCCCACCCTACCTAGATAAGTCCCTCTCCTCCAACCCCCTCTCTCTCTCTCCCTATCTCTCAGATCTCTCCCTCCCACTCCCATTCCCACTCCCTCTCTCAAGTCTCTCTCTTTCACTACCCCTCTCTCTCTCCCTCTCTCCCTCCCACCCTACCTAGACAACTCTCTCTCTTTCTCTTACAATTCTCCCTCCTAAATACATACATGTAAGAAAACATACATACATATAGGCATGCACATACATACAAGTACTTGCATACAATAATACACACATACGTACATACAATCTTGCATACATGCATGAATACACACATACAAGCGTACATATAAGCATGCATGCATACATACATACATACATACATGTCATACGAGCATACATGCATACAGACATACATTTAGTCTAGTGTTTAACACAAAGAAAGACATAACGTGAGTGTGTTATAATGCACTCATGTTATGTCTTGATTAGAAAACTCAAGCACAAACACAAAAAGAACATGTCAAAACTATGAAATAACGCAAGCACATTAATTCTTTCTTTGGGAATCTCCAAGCCTTAGGCTTGGTATTTTCTTTGGAATACCAACCCAAAGGCTTGGAGTGCATTCCCAACCTCTAAAGACATGCTTTTCAAATTCTACAATATTTCACATAATCACATTTGTGCTAAGCATCAGATTTGTATGTGTTTCAAGTTCGAACAAATCAAACACCTAGGTGTTGTTATGCTCTCTCTTAGCTATATAACAATGTATTTTTTTCATATTGTGATAATGTTAAGTCTTTCATCTTTAATTTATTTTATTTGTGTGTTTGTTTTTTGGGAAAAACCAGTGTTTGGTAGTTTTTTCTTTATAAAGTAACCATTCATCAAAATTTCAAATAAATTGTTACATTTTTTAAATTAGACTCCATTCTACACATTAAATATATATATATATATATATATATATATATATATATATATATATATATATATATATATTCAAATTAGTTTTCAAAAATTATAGGGGTAGCATGGCCAAAATTCTATTTTTTAGGAAGTGTCCACTTTGAAAATTAGTAAAAAATAAAATATTGATTAAAAAATTATCAGAAAAATTATACATAAACTACATGTTGTTAGCTAATTTCTCACTGAAGTAATTTTTAAAATACCAAAAAAATTTAACCTTTTGAGGGAGCCACAAAAGTCACTATGTTATGTTTATTTGACAAAAACAACACCAATTTTTGTGGCTCCCTCTTTTGAACCCCTTAATCTCTACGATTTAAAAAAATAGTAGTTTACAAAGTAGACTCGGAGAACTAGATCCTTGTTTTTGTTACATCTAAATTTTTTGAGTGTAACTATCCTCAATTTCACATCCAAGGTCGGTATTTCCTAATTTCAGGAAGAAAATAAATGACCTCTTAAGACCCTTTTTTGGCCCCCCCATCTTTTTGAACTTACCCTAGGAATTGATTCTATTATAGAAATTTTGTGAAACTTAAAAAACCAAGTGTGAAGAAGAATCCTAAATCTAAGAAGAGTATTGGTGGACCTAGTTCTTCCCAATCTCTGGATGATACTTGGATGGCCACTGAGGAGAATGGTGGTTCTAAACCCAAGTCTAATGAATTATTGAAGAATGAGGATTTTAAATTTATGGAACCTACAAAAGAGACTAGTGGTAGCAAAGGAAAAAAAAAAAATAGATGGAAAATAAAGAGGTCTAAGTTAGGTAGAGTGGAGATGAAAATGAAGATTTCAAGAGATAAGGAGAAGGTGAAAACCTTCTCAGGGCCTAGTATCAAGTTAAATATTTCAAAAAATTGACGAACCTTGCACAACCCTTTTCAAGACTCATGGTATCCACTTTCCCAATCATAAATCCCTTTCAAAGATGCCAGAAAGAATGAATCAAGTTATTAAAAAATGGATCATATTCAAGTGGTAGTGGAAACCCAACAAAATTTAACTAAACGATTCTTTATTGAGATAAATAGAATAAATGTGAAGCTAGATATTGTTGATAAGAGACTAAAGGGTGATAATTATCTCCCTTCTAAGAAATATTGAAACATATTCCACCTATGGTATATGCTTGATATCAATAGAGTGTTGGCTAAAAATAAGGAGTGTAGAGAGTTGATTGTTGGTCTCCAATACGATATTCAATTGATAAATAAAAACACCAAGGTTGAAAATTTGGAAAGAAATATGGGTCACCCTACAATACTATCTCCACTTTTTTGGATAAAGTGGGACATTTGAAATAATTTTTAATAAGATTTTATCTTTATATCACCTATAGCAACTAAACCATTAATAATTTGAAGACGATGTGAACTAATGATTTTTGAATTTTTTATGTAGATTGTAGATGTATTTTTGAAAAAAATTAAGAGATGATTTGTGATTTTTTATGTAAGCTTTAATATCTTATTTTTTCTAGTTAACATTTTTAAAAAGTGAAGTTACTTTGGTAAATCATAAATTTGTTTTAGAATTGCGAAAAAGATGAACCACAAGATCAAACAATGAACAAAGACACCTTCTACACAAGAGGTCTACAAACCAAGAATTGCAATATTTCTCAACAAAAAAAAGATACAAGACACAAGAGGGCAAGAGTGCAAGAGAAAATCTCAAGAGCATAAGAGTATTGCAAGGCATTAAAAAGGTATGATTATACAATGAGGGTTGAGTGCTATATAGGAGAAACCTTAAATGATGAACAGATTAGATCATGACAAGTGTCAGCATCACATGTGATGAGACAAAATGATCTAATCTTATCTCTCTAGTTAACATATAAAATCGCTCTTAAGTTTAACTTAAGTGCACGAGAATAAATTATACTAATAATTAATTAAGGATTAATTAATTATTAACTAATTTGCATGATTAATCTAACACCCCCCTTAAGATGAACTTAGGGAGTCTAAAAACCCTAGAAAATAGAATGCATGATGGGTCCCAGAAAATAAGGCCTGATGAGGTACCCATGTGCAAACAATCTAATCTCTCACAACTAGAGAAAAGGAGAAAACCAAATGGGAAGAACTCCTCTACAAAAGAGAGAAAATTGAATGAAGGATTGAAGAAGCCTCCAAATCAAGGTGAAGGACTAAGAAGCCTCCAACCAAAATAATGTCCCAAAAAATTAACTTGTAGAACATCGATGAAGCACAAAGAAACTATAGATGATCATTGAAAGATGACGGCTATAGTGCTGAAATAAAGAACCTCCAGAAATAGAAATGCAAGAGTGTCCATATGGTAAAAGCTCCATCTCATTGAAATGCATGGGTAACCATCCACTGATGTACATGTTGCATGTGACTAGTACATAGTAACAAGAACTAGATACATAGATCACTCCAAAAATGTGAAACCAAGGAAGCATTAGCACCAATAGTAGAAACTACCCCATAATGTTGAAAAGAGAGAGACAAGATAGGTACACTGAAAATGTGTGAAACCAAGAAGTGCATGCAGGAGAAACAACCTGCAAATAAAAGGGTGTGCAAAATAAGGCACACACACATGAGGCAAGAATCACCAGGATTCACTAATATCGTGGAAGGGACACTCACTTAACAAAAGTGTGATGGAAAACCAATAGAAAACATCAACCCCCATGGCACTTTAAATCATCTAGTGTGAGTACAAAAGGCACAACATGATGTGCAAAATCCCCAAAAGTATACACCAAAATGCCACTTTATCTCAGTTCATCTACAAAAGAAAATGTGTATGAAAAAGATGTCTACAATGCCCAAATAGGATAGTATACTAGAAATACATATAGAACAACCAAAAATGAGTCATCCCATGTAAACGAAAAGTTTCTAGGAGTTAAGACGTCCAACTAATTCACTAAAATGTGAAAACACAAAAACTGAATAAAATATACTTGGAGAGAAATTTAGAAAATGTGCATGGATGGCTATGAAGAGCTCTAAAAGACCATAACAACATCACTAGAATCATAAAAATGGAGAAATGGGTCAAAATTCATGAGCTCGGGACTGAAAAAACACCTCTAACTTCAAAAGGTTGTAGAATGCACCAACATCATAAAATAGTGATGATACACACACCACTAGAAAGTTGATGAAATCAGATTTCCAACAATATATTGTTCACCCAATTTTGATATTGTATGCCCAAGGTATGGCCAAAAGAAAAAGCAAACCTCCTTTAGGGAAAAAAGAGGGCTTTGGGGGGCCCTGTTGGCAGGCCTTACCATTGAGGTTAGCATGGCATCATGCTAATGTCAATGAAATATTATAAGGAATATTCCTTATTGTTGGAAAGAATATGCCCCTATAAAAAATATGATGTCAATATATCCTCTGCCAAAAAAATTTTGGTTGCCAATAGTTGTCAGAATATTCTAGATTGTGCACAAAATATGCTAAAAATTTCGTTGGGCGGTAAAAGTTGCAGGTGCCAAAAAAAATTATTGGCATTGGAAATTTTGAAAAACTATTAGGAAAGTTAGGTGATTGTCAGACTAGTTGATGCTACCATAAAATAGATGTCGGTGTCGGTAAAGAGGTCATTGAACAACATAAAGGTGCCACAACGAGTTGAAAAAACTCAACTATCTCTAGGGAAAGTGGGGCTTGTAGGGCCTACATGCGTTGGTACCCTGCAGGTACTTAAATAAATTTGCCCCTCCCATTTAAAAAAAAAACACTTGCAGCTTTTCTTTTCTTTTTTGAATTTTTTAAAATTTAATAAAAAATCAGAATTTCTAAAAAGCTCCCAATCTTTTATTTTTTATTTTTTTCTCAAAACTACATGCACAATCCGTACAAGGGTCATACAACCCCAATGCAAAAAAAAATCCTTAGAAACACAAGATGCCAACTATAGATAAATTTATAATCAAAATTTGTCAAATCGGCCTCTTGAATTCAACGGTGGGGTCTATTTCGTGCAAAAATGCACCTAAAAATCATCCACCTCCAAAAATTACAAAAAAAGCAATGGAGAATCCAAATCTGAAGCTTGTAACCTTTGTTGAAGAAAAATTTTCATAAATCGAGAAGGGGTTCGTTGAATCCATGCTCTAATACCATGTTAGAATTGTGAAAAGCACGAGCTACGTGATCAAACAATGAATAAAGATACCTTCCATGCAAGAGATCTACAAACAAATAATTGCAATATTCCCCTACAAGAAACATTCTACATAATACAAGAGTGCAAGAGAAAATTTCAAGACCACAAGAGTATAACAAGACCTTCAAAAGGCATGATAATACAATGACGGTTGAGTATTATATAAGAGCAACCCTAATGATGAAGGGTTTAGATCATGACAAGTGTCAACATCACATGCGATGAAACAAAATGATATAATCTTAGCTCTCTTGTTAACATAGAAAATCACTTCCAATTTTAGCTTAAGTGCATGAGAATAAATTAGACTAAATTCTCATGCACTTAAGCTAAATTTAGAAGTGATTTTATATGTTAACTAAAGAGCTAAGATGAGATGAGCTTGTCTCATCGCATATGATGTTGACACTTGTCATGATCTAATCTCTTCATCATTTAGGGTTGCTCCTAGATAGCACTCAACCCTCATTGTATTATCATGCCTTTTGAATGCCTTGTGATACTCTTATGCTCTTGATATTTTCTCTTGTGCTCTTGTATTTTGTATCTTTTTCTTGTTGAAGAGTATTGCAATTCTTTTTCTGTAGATCTCTTGCATGGAAGGTGTCTTTGTTCATTTTTTGATCCTGTAGCTCGTGTTTACAAAATTTTAAACATAGATTCCTAACATAAACATCTAGTGCATGGAGTTTTTTGATAATTTATATTTACATGATTTTTTATAACTTTTTGAAGTGAGATTAACTATAATTCAGACACAGGTTGCTTTGGTCATGTATACTTTTTTTAATTCATCTTAACTAACTTATTTTTCTTTTTTTTGAAATAAGAACATCAATACCTAGTGCACAAATATTTTTAGAATCTATATATTTTTTCTATTTTTATGTGTATGAAATAGAGACCTTGATTTTCAATGAAAAACCTACATTCACTAGAAATAGAAATTAAATATAGTAATGAAATTAAATATATTCAAAATTATACATTTTGGAAAGCTTATAGTAAGGGCTACATAATTACAAAATAAAATTTATAAAGGACTTCATTTGATCACCCAAAAGGTGAATCAAAAGTGGATTTTACCAATATTGTGCTAGGTGCAAAGGAGACTCCATCGAGGATTTGATTTAGGACTAGCGGGTTCTATCCAAGGTGGTTTGATCTAAATCTCTTCAATTAAATACCTTTAGATGGAACTTTGTAAGGCTTAAGTCATTAAATTTTCTAAAAATTATGTGTTCAAGAAAAAATCAAAATGGCACACAAAGTGGACACACTACTGTGGCAACACCCATATGAGCACTATTAAGGATAGTCTAAAAAATTTTACTGAGGTTAGAAAGTGCTCTAGAAAGAAAAATATTTTGAGGTTGAAAATACTAACTGATAAAATGAAAAGGTTAGCTGAAGATGCTAGGGAGCCAAAGAAATGGGTGGAAGAACATATGGTGGACCCAAGCTCTAAACCCAGACGATTTAAGAAAACTATTATTGAGGAAAGAAAGGACATATAGGACTTTTTTAACCTTCATGAAATTTTTTATAGGGAGGAACTATAAGAATCCAAGACCCTAAAAAGACTCAAAGTTATTAGCTTGTTTTCTTTGTTTTAGTTTTGTTTTTTTCTAATATTTTTTATCTCTTACGCTATGGTGCCTTATTGAGGTTAGCTATTATTTTGATCATTTATTTTCTTTTGATTCTATATTTTTAAATGCTTTTAAAGACCCTTCAAAAGCTATTTTACTTTATATAAAAAACTTAAGAGAAATATTTTTTTTTTTAAAATGAAAAATTATTTTTCTAGATTCTTCTTAATGTTGTTTTCGTTATTCTAACATTTGGCTAAATTCCTGAAATTGTTCCTATTTATAGAGTCTCCTAAACCCTATGATTACGACTCTTGCATACACTATCTAGGGGAGAAGACCCAATATCCGCCAAGGCTAACTTCGAGCAACCATAGAATCTAAACCGTGCGTCGAATTGAAAAAAAAAATTATGGGTTTTTTTCGCCCACAAGTTAAGAGCTTATAACTAAGCTTTTGGCTTTTGGGAAATTCGGTAGAGTGTTGGAGCATTGTATATACGCGTGGAGGTCAAAAAGACACCTTTTAGAGGTGTCGTTTAGTTGCCGCCACCTAATGTCCCAGTATCCGCCCACTCTAATTTACATCAATTATAACTGTTTATGCCTTAAATCCACTCTAAAACATGCACTTTAACACTTAATGAGCAGCCATTAGTGTTTTTGTAATTAGAATGAGCAGCGATTGGTGTTTTTGTAATTATTTATTCAATCAAATAAAAAAATTTAATGGATCAAAGTGAAATTGTTTTTGGGGGGTTAAGTGAGCATGGAGGTGGCGGTTATTCAATGGAGGGTGGTAACTGGGTCTTCTCCCCTACATATTTATTTGATAAAATTTTGGAGAGGATGAATCATTAGATATAGAGAATCTTTAGTGATAAATATCTCATGTCAAACTACATGTCACTATAGGTCATTAATTACCAAATCAATTTTTTTATGTCCTCTATTGTCATTTACTATTTTTTATAGTATATTCATGATTTTACTATTCCAATGGCCTGTTGCGCTATCTCTTAATATTGATATAGTCATAATCATAATTTCATAGATTCAATTTTATTAGATTTAGAGATTATTGTTTATTAGACAAAATTTGTTGTCATTGACTTCTACTTAAAGAAAATATAATTGAGATAAAGGGTATATTTTACCTCAAGTTGATGCCATTTGCAAGCAATATGTACAAAATAGACATTGGTTCCTATTTTTTTAGGTTTTTATCAAGAAAAAAACTAGTCATTTCTATCTTATGTTATAATGGTTGCAGTCTCCATGTTTGTTTTTTCACATTTCAGTTTGTTCTAGATATTGAATACATGTGTTGGAATATGAGTGAATATATTCTATTTTTATTCTCCCTAATTTTATTTTTATTCTCGGAGTTATTGGCTTTATTTTTTTATTAGCTTCATGTACTTTCACTAATATAGTTTTGAAGTAGAGGAGATGGGATTATAAGTGGAATGAAAATTATTACTAAATATAAACCTTAATTCTTATTAAAAGGAAATTGTTTATTTTCTAAAGAAATGTATATATGTATCTCATTTTGGCAATATTGCTTTGATTAATTTGATACAAATTTTAGGATTTTCTCTTTCTCATTTCTTAGAATTTATAATATTAATTTTTGGGTTTAGGTTAAATTTGTGATCGTAGAGGATTTTGTATAATTGTTGCTCAGCTCTATGAGACGGTAAGATACTATTAGAAATATGTGAATCTTTAATTATTACCTAATACCATTATGGTTTGAGTTGCATAAATGAAGGAATAAATAATATATTATATTTTCTCCTTTAAGCTACTTGTAACAACATTTCCTATTTGGATTTGAAAACATATATCTCCTCAAAAGGTGAATGAGATATGGTGGTTGACATGTTATTTGTGGATCTCCAACAAATATGCATATTGCCATGTGATTGTTTCATAATAATTAATGCATCTACAATTCTCATACAACAATTAATAATATTTAGTAATTGTCACACAAATCATAAAAAAGTGAGAAGTTCTCCAATTACTCTTCCAAGAGATTTTAATGTGCTCACATTTATGAGTTACTCCTATTATTGAAAGTTCAATGGATAAAATTACAATTTAATTGGGGTATTTGTGCTATTTATAACCTTCTCATTCATTCCTTACATTATTATGGTCAAATTTATGATGAAATATAGCCTATAGTTGTAATTAGTCAAGGGATTAAATTTAACAAATTTAGAAAATGATAAATCACATGTTCTTGTCATAAATTAATGAAAGGGTTTCATTAAAAATTATTGATCATGGAATAAAATGGGAGGTCAATGATATAATAAAGTATATACCCAAAAATGCATAAAGTTATATAGTAAATAAATATTTAGACAAGTTAAATAGATGCTTAGACAAATCATAGCTTGATTAAATTCATAATATATACACTTACAAATGAAAAACACATAAGGGGAGGTAGAGAGTAAATTTATTCTTAGAAAAGATAAATAGCTATGTAGACATCATGGTTTGATGAAATATAAAACACAAGTTCACAAATAAAAAATGTCTAAAGATGGGTCAATGATAAATAAATTGTTTATCCAAAAAATTTAGGCAAAATAATAAATAAATACCTAGATAAATAATTGCTTGATGAAATCTATAACATATAGATATAGATTTGCAATGAAAAATACCTTCAAAGTTATCCTTTTTATGCCACCTCAAATTCACTAAGCTATATAATAAATTAGATACTTAGAGAAGTTGTAGCTTGATGAAATCTATAGCATATAGACTTAACAGTGTATTTTATAAATCTATAGCATATAGACTTAACAACGTATTTTATAACTTTATTAGAATTGCATGATTTTTTTGCTATGATTGTTGGGATTTTATCTTTCGTTGTTTCTTTAGAATTGATGCTATTATTAGTCCCTGCCTATCTATAGGAAGACACTAATTTTTTTGCTTCTTTGTTTTTTCAATTAATGCCTTTCTCTGAGTTAGGTCAGCAGGCAAAAACAATAAGCTATGGTTTGAGGAAAATTCTTTATTATTCGGCAATTTCTGTTTTTCTTGATTGGTCGCTACATTTTTGCCAAGGATTTCTGATTTTTTGATTAAAATTTGATAAAATATTCTTCCACCAAATAAAAATGAGAAGAGAAAATATTTCACCCATTGTCTAAATTCTTTTCCTCCCAATGTCATCCAATCAGCAAGGTGAGGAAATAATTAAAGAATACTGCTAAGGTTCATTGTTATTTTTGTATGTAAGGCATGGGGAGTTGGTTGTGTTTGGACATGGTAGGGAATAATGGTGTTTTTGAGCATGTGGTTGTGGCTCAGGCTCCATGGAAGGCTCAAAACAAGGAAATGACATGTGTTAAAAGCTTTGCAGGATTGAAAATGAGTTTTTAAATAATGTATTTGGTAATGTTGTGACCATTCACTTTCATAGCCTCCTCTTTGTGCAGGCATGTGTTGCAAGACTTAGCAGATGATCTCTTTTCATATTGCTTGGTGGCCTTGACAGTAAGTTCTATTGCCTTCCATGATCACCCTCTTTAATGTGTTATTTAGTCATATAAAGTTTTTGATTGAATCGAGATGTGGGCATCAATTGATTTGATTGTGCCTCTGCCGACATGCAAAAAGTGTTAAGGAATAAGATTGTCTAGAAAAGTTAGAAGATGTTTCTAGAAGAACTAGAATCTTCTAAAAAGGTTACAAGATTTTTCTAGAAGAACTAGAATCTTCTAGAAGGTCTAGAACCTTCTAGAAACTAGAAGCTACTAGAAGTTGTTCAAGGAAAAAGAACATTCTAGTTTTAGAGATATTTAGAACATTAGAATTTTCTAGATCTTAGAGGCATCAAGTATAAAATATGAGGTTGTCCATTGTGAACAACACTATTGTTGAGGTAAGTTGTTGGATTGTATGTAAGCAAGCTAGATCAATGTAATTTCTTTGAGCCATTTCATAATTGTTTTATATTTTGTTTTGTCCTGTTTGTTGTTGTTATTTCATCATTTGGGCCTATTCTTACATGGTATCGGAGATAAAAATATTCTAACAGAGTTAAGATATTGTTGGATTGATATTTGATTAGCAAGATCATCTTTGAAGTGGTTTGATCTATTTGTTTGAGTACAAATGAAATATTTCCAATCTTTGATGGAAGTGGATTGGAAGATTGGAAGATTGTAGTTAAGAATGATTTAAGAGAAAAGGCTCTATGGAGTATAGTGAATAAAGAGATTGGAGAACCGTGCCAAAAGAAAAGGAGTTATGGAAATGCAAGTTGGAGCAAGCTAGAGGAATTATTGGTAAGGCTTTGAGTCCCAATCTTAATAGAAGGTTTGTTGATGTTGATAATGCAATAAAACTATGGAAGAATTTAGAAAAAGATTATAAAGATGCAGATATTGCTAGTGTGTTCAACATAGAAGAAAAATTGGTGAATATAGGCCCAACTGATTTTGAAAAATGGTTGATTATTTTAATGAGGTTACATATTTAAATGCCCAATTGAAGAAAATAGGTGTTGAATATGCAAAAAAGGATTTTCAGTTGATTGCAATGGTTGAAAGTAAGCTTCCCCAACCTTACAGGGTATTTAAAGAATCAAGGAAAAGGGTTATACAGCTAAATCCTAATACCCCTAACAAACTTTTGATCAATTTTGTACATCAGTTTTAGATGAAGAATCTCGACTTATTAAAGAAGGTTACATTAAGAAAAATCGTGCATATGCAGCTAAGGGTAAATCATTCTCTAGATATGATGATGGAAAGAAGAATTGGAAAGGATATAATAAATTTTGAAATAAGGGTAGTTCTAACCAATTTTCTAGAAATGAAGGTGTAGAAAAGCAATTGGAAAGAAAACCCATCATTTGAAGGTATTGTGGAGGTGAGAATCATATGGAAAAAAATTTGTTTCAAGAAGAGGAACAATTAAAGACAACAATACAAGCCTAATCAAGAACGGTATAAGGAAAGACAGATAAACAAAGTTTTGTAGCCATCTCCAAGCAAGTAAAATCAAGTGTAGAGGAAACTTCTGAAACTGAAAATACATCTAGAGCAAAGGGAGGATACTTTGCTTCATATACTAATAAAGAATGAATTTTAGATTCAGGAGCATCCTTTCACATGATTGGAGATAGATCTTTATTTATTGATTTTCGTGAAGGAGAGAATTTAGATCAAGAAATCATTATTAGCAATAAAATTAAACTATCAGTTCTAGGAACAAGAACTATCAATGTAACAAATGGAACTTTGAAAACAAAATTATTGGTTGAAGGATTGAGGGTGAATCTTATTTCAATATATATAATTGCTCAAGCTGGATATGATTTTGTTGTTATTGTTGATCAAGTTATTGTAAGAGAGAAAAGACCCAAAAGTATTATTTCTATTGGTAGAATTGACCATAAAGAAAGTCTCTTTAAATTTTTTGGATTCGTTAATGATGAATACACACTCTCCCATGATTTTTTTGCTCAAAGTGATTATATGGCCAAATTGTGGCATGCTAGACTTGGACATACAAATTATAGAAAATTACAAGACATGGTTAGAATGAATATGGTTAGAGGATTAACAAAAATCTCAGGATCTCAACGTGTATGTGAAGGATGTGTGTTAGGTAAACACCATCGAGATCCTTTTAATTCAGGAAAAGCAGGGAGAGCAAGTTATCCACTACAACTCATTCATAGTGATTAATGTGAACCGGGATATCCTTACATCTCAGGTGCCAGGTACCTTCTTCACTTTTATTGATGATTATAGTAGACGAGTATGGGTTTATTTTCTTGAAAGAAAATGTGAAGTATTTGAGGTATTTCAAAGGTTTAAGGCATTAGTTGAAAATCAAATTGGAAAAAGAATTAAATTCCTAAGGAGAGACAATGGGGGTGAATATTGCAATTATGCCTTTGAATCATTTTGTGAAAAATATGGTACTAAGGTACAAAGAATAGATCCATATACCCCTCAACAAAATAGAGTAGCTAAAGGAATGAATAGAACTCTTTTAGAAATGGCACGTTGTATGTTGCATTCCAAAAGTGTGAATAATAAATTTTGGGGACTGGTTGTCTCTTGTGTTGCACATATTGTGAATAGAATCCCCACAAAAGCACTCACATATGTCACTCCTGAAGAAGCATGGATTGGAAGAAAGCCTCACATTGGGTATTTTAAATTATTTGGGTGTATTGCTTGGGCCCACATCATAGAATAAAATAGGAAAAAGCTAGAACCAAAAAGTCATAAGTGTTTGTTTATGGGCTATAGTGAAGAGTAAAATGCTTATAGATTTTATGATTTGGAAACAAAAAAGATCTTTATTAGTACAGATGTAAAGTTTGATCAACATTCATAGCTTATAGCTACAAATGATTTCCACATTTCAAATATTTTACAAACATGAAAAATATATTAACGAGGATGATAAGAGCACTACTACTAAAGATGATATAACTAATAGTAGTGATGAAGAAGAACTTCCAGTTAGACAGAAGACAAAGAGTATTGCAAAGATATATAGACAAATCCCAAAACTCCAAGGAAGGAATGGAAGTGCCCTCATGGCAAAAAGTCTTACAAATAAATGATCCAATCTCATATGAGCAAGCTAGAGGGAAGAAATAATGGGAGCAAGCCGTGAAAGAGGAATATGATGCATTTCTAAAAACTAAAACTTGGGAACTTGTGACCCTTCCCAAAGGTAAGCATGTTATTGGTTGCAAATGGGTTTACAAAACAAAATTCAAAACTAATGGAGTCATAGAAAAATGAAAAGCTAGATTGGTTACTAAGGGATTTAATCAAAAGGAAGGAGTTGATTATGAAGAAACATTTTTGCATGTCATCAAAATGAACACAATTAGAATTATTCTTTCTTTAGCAACTAGTTTGGATGGGATGCTCATCAAATGGATGTTAAAAATGCCTTCTTAAATGGAGATTTAGCTGAAAAAATATACATGAATCAACCACTTAGTTTTGTAGATGAACAATATCCTCACCTTGTTTGTAGATTAAAGAAATCACTTTACAGTCTAAAACAAGCACCAAGGGCATGGAATGAAAAGATTGACATATACTTTCAGCATCATGGATTTAAAAGGTGTAGACCTGATCCAAATCTTTATGTGAAGAAAGTTCATGATGAGATTATTCTTGTTGTAATTTATGTAGATGATTTACTCATTGTTGGATCGAATATTGGGATAATCAATGATTTAAAATCACAACTTAAAAGGGCATTTCATATGAGTGATTTGGGAGAATTAAACTATTTTCTTGGTTTACAAGTTTGTAGACTACATGATGGACTATTCCTCTGCCAATCAAAATATGCTTTGGATATTTTAGAAAAGTTTAACATGCTAGAATGCAAGCCAATTTCTACTCCCTTTCAATATGGAATCAAGCTTACTAAAGAATATACTTCCAAGAAGGTTGATGCTACTTTATACAGACAACTTGTGGGCAACTTGGTTTATCTAACTCATTTTAGACCAAACATTTATTTTGCAGTTAATCAAGTGTCAAGATTTATGCAAGAACCTAAAGAATTCATTGGTTGGCTGCAAAAAGCATATTGCAGTATGTTCATGGAACAATACACTATGGCATCCACTCTGGCCAGAATTCCTCAATTTCTTTGGTTGGATTTATAGATTTAGATTGGGGAGGTGATATAGATGACAAAAAATCTACAAGCGGATATGTTTTTTAGCTTGGATCAAGCCCTATTACATGGAGCAGCAAAAAGAAAACTACGTCTAAATCATTTTCTTCATGTGAAGCAAAATATAGAGCAGAAAAAGAAGCGGGAAAGGAAGTAGTTTGGATTTGAAATCTTCTATTTGAGCTTGGTTTTTTCTCAAAGTTTTGCCACTACTTTGTACTGTGACAATAAAAGTACTATATAGGTTGCCAACAATCCAATTTTTCATGCTAAGAAAAAACATATTGAGCTTGATGTTCACTACATACAAGATCTTTTTCAAGAAAATTTTGTCAATCTACAATATTATCCAAGTGAAGAACAAACATTTGATGTATTTACTAAGAGTATGACTGAAGCCAAATTCTTGAAATTACGAAAAATGTTTGGTATGTTAGAGGTTAACATTAAGGGGGATGGTAGTATAATTTCTCCCTCTCATTTGTATATTCCCCTCTTCTTTGTATCTTGTTTTTAATATTCTATCCAATCTTAAGGGGGGATGTTAAGGAATAAGATTGTCTAGAAAAGTTAGAAGATGTTTCTAGAAGAACTAGAATATTCCATAAAGGTTACAAGATGTTTCTAGAAGAATTAGAATCTTCTAGAAGGGCTAGAACCTTCTAGAAACTTGATAGAATTGGCTATGGATGCCAAGATATATGGACCAAATGGAAAGCACAAAGAAGAGAGAAAATAATGTGACAATAATAAATTGTATTCAATGTCAATGATATGATATGCTTCAATGTGTGTACAAATGTAGTAGAGACCCCTTGGTTATATAGCCAAGGTGAGAACATAGGAGTGCATAAGATTATGACAAGTGTTGTAATCTTATGACATGAGACAATAATGAAAAGCTATCACTCCACCTAAAGTGGAAAGGTGATAATGTGATAACCACCACAAATAGTGGATCACCCACAAAAGGTGGAAACCTAATCACATGATATGTCCATGAAAGGTGGAGGTGATAAAGTAATAAGAAGATAAGTCCACCAAAGGTGGAAATTCTCCAACAACTCCTATGTGGTCCCTAAGTAAACTTAACTAAGGTGTAATTATGACCTAGGACAAGGTACAAAACATTTAATTACACCAAAAAAACTAGAAGCTACTAAAATTTATTCAAGCAAAAAGAACATTCTAGTTTTAGAGATATCTAGGGCATTAAAAATTTCTAGATCTTAGAGGCATCAAGTATAAATATGAGGCTATCCATTGTGAACAACACTATTGTTGAGGTAAGTTTTTGGATTGTATGTAAGCAAGATAGATCAATATAATTTCTTTGAGCCATTTCATAATTGTTTTATGTTTTTTTTTGTCCTGTTTGCTATTTTTATTTCATTATTTGGGCATGTTCTTACAAAAAGCTCAGGATAATCATGCCCATGTTGTTTGAATTTCAAATTGATTGTACAATTTTCTGCAAGCCACACCAAACTTAGTTATGAGATTCGTAGGCATGAAAGGGATTACAATGTACCATTTGAAAATTCATCTTTAGGTTTGTATAATTTCATGCATAATCTTGTTGTGTCTCTGAATTAGATCCCATACAACACCATTTTTCCAACCCCATTAGAGTAAATTCATCACAATCCAATTTTTGGGTCTAGTTTGATTGGTTTCTATTGTAACCATAATCCTCATAGCAAGTCAGTGATGTCATTTTTGTCTACTCCACTGTCACGAGCTTTTCTAGGCTCACCTTTTGATGCTTCATCAAAATTGAGTTTGATCCTCCTATGATTAAGGAAGAACCATTTGATAGATGCTTCTCTAGAGACCCTAGTTGTTAGTCCTCTACCTTATTTTGAAATGATGGTTGTGTTACGTGAGCTCTTCCTCTTTATGTGCTTCAAGGCTTCCATTCTACTATATAATGGTAGCTAGAAACAAACATCTGATAAAAAGGTAAGGGTGAGAGCGACTTAACCAAATTTTAATAAAATTGGTACTTAATGGTTGTGAAGCAGTTTTTGATGATCTCAGAGTTCATGGTGGTTATATATTCGATGACACATCCTTTAAAAAATAATCATTTCTCTCTTCATTTTTTGTGCAATCCAATGTTATAAGTACAAGTGTGTAGACAATAAAAACATTAACTCTATTAAGTGGAAGTTGTCCAACAAAGGAGAAGAATCCATTGAGGTATCAAGTAAGGTTGTTCTAAATTGTAGAAGAGAATGAACGAGTAGAAATATTTGATAGAAAATTTAACAAAAGACATTATTACCATGGAGCAACAAGAAAATAGTTTTTTTGGCCACAAGTTTGCATGCAAAATTGACAATGATATAAAATTTTCCCCTTTTATTTCTATTCACATTTCACTAAGTTACCTTGCCTTTTATAGACAGTTATATTAGTAGATAAATGTTATCATAGTTGTGTTTTATATTTTGTGTTTTCTAGAGATAAAATTTATTGCTGTGATGATTTCTTGATTCATGGCAGAAAGTGGGACTAATGTTACCTACAAGTTTCAACTAGGATTGGTTTGGGAAACTATGAATTGGTTATTTAAATATATTTTTTATTCTAAAAGTTCATAGATAAAAGAATTAAAAATAAATATCAAAAGACCACCAATTTTTCTATGCACCTACTGATTTTTTCTAATTAATGCCCTTCTAGGGAACCACAACCTTATTGAAGGTTCTAATGCTCAAGTAAAACTTTTTTACAATTACAAAAATATGATATAAAAGATCTTGAATTCAACAAAAATATTATCCAAATATCACCATTCTATTGTGCATCCTTCACAAATCTCTCAACTATACCAAACAAAGAGAAAAATATTGAAGAAACTTTAACTCCAATATAGTCCCACCTCAATAATATCAACTTTGTTAATCATTGAACCATTTTGGATATCACAAGTTGTGCAAATTAACCTGCCTTCTCCTCTACAAACTCTGCACAAAGAAGCATCTTTTCATTTTTTGTTGCCACTCACCAATTCCTCTCTTTGCAGCCAACACATGCTCCATCTCTTTCTATCCTACCACAAATTTACCAGTTTTCTTTTGTCGGCTTATAGAAAATATCCCCCTTGAAGTTTTTAGTCAAATTAAACATTTCAAAATAAGAATATATAAAATGCTCAGTAAGATCCACCAGCTTCATTTCTAAGTAGATTTAGCTATCTATGGGTAGTGTCAGTGTTAAAGGATTTTAGAATTTAACATGTATCTGGATAGCACTATATAGTGTTTTTCATTTCAAATTTTGATTCCTTTCAAGACCCTTCTTTAGAAAAATCACAAGATCAATAATTTATGGGTTGGCTCTTTCAAACCACAAACCATAGTTTGTAGTTATTTTGAACTTGTGACTGGAAACATGGACCAACTAGTATCCCATCTTAGTATCCAAAGGACATCATATTGTTAGGGAAAATCCTCTTGCTAGGCATTCATAGGTGAAACTATTATATTTATGGTGAACAAGGTTAGAGTGCTTCTTGTTGTATTTACTAGTAAAAAAATTATTTCGAATAGGCATTGGAAAGCATGTATAGTGTACTACATATTGATCCTGAATTGTTTATCATTTTATAGTGTAGGGAATGTTTGGTACTTGTTTTTATCACTTGTAGGAGCCTAAGATTTGAGGTGTGATTATGTGAGAATTTGGACGAGTCATAAGGAAAAACCTTGAGGGAGTACATGTTTTTATACGGTATTTATGATAGTAAAATTGATTATTAGTTCGGTGCTTCCCGGTATAGGTTTATAGGTGTTTTCAAGAGTTGGTCTTTGATGGTGACAAGTACATAGGTTGTCTTCATTTTTGAGGACATGGTTTGACACAAGTGGAGACTTGGAGTCTCGTATGGGTGATATTTGAGTGTAGATGCAGTGATGGCTATGGTTATGGTGTCATAGTTATGTAGGTACATTTGATTCATTGGCATGACATGATCATGTATGTGGCTTTTTGGTGGTGATTTTGTTTGGTGTTAATGGTTTGTTCTTATCTCCTTGATGCTTGTATGGTTCCTTGACTATGGTTACTCATTTGTGGACATGTTTGGAAAATCAATTATGTGGTTGATTTGGTTTCTAAATCCTGATGTCTATAGGATTATCTTATTTGATATATTGGTTTGCAGGTTACTAATGTGATGATGATTTTGCATGTTTCAGTGGTTGGATCTATGATTTATGTGAATGGTAAGTGTGTGCAGTCTATTGATTATAGTGGGATGAATCAGAAGTGGAATTTCTATATCCACTAGGTTTGATTCATTAGTTGGCCTTGTCTATGGTCATTTGTGCATTGGTATGTTGTTTTTGGATAAGAGGATGAATGATTAGAGTACTTGATTAGTCAATTGATGGGACTTGTAGCATGTAGTTTGATTATGATGGCATGATAGCTTGGTAAATTTATTGGTTATACACTTTCAGTGGGATATTTTGATAGTGATGACTTGGTGGTGTTGGATTCATTTAGTTTTTGATGTTTTAATGGCGGTTATATGTATCTTCTTGGCTTGAAAATCTCGGTTTTACTTATATGTTACTGACATTGCAATTGAGTGTGTGTAGACCTAGATGATCTTCATAGAGGAAATGGTAGTCATGATGCCATGTGTAGCTCGATATCATGATTCAATGGGATTTGTTGGTAGTGACATGGATGCATCATTGGTGATGGTTATCTTCATGTGATTGGAGATGTGTTTTCTTGGTTTAGAGTGTGTTTGATATTATGTCATGGTTTAATCTTGATGCTAGCTTAGAGTTTTGATGTGATATGGGTTCTCTTGATATCAGGATGTATGAATTAGTGCATGTGATCTCCTAGGAGGAGATGATTAGATCATGTTTTCATGATAAGTTCTTGATTCTATCATTGGAGATTTGACATTGATCTTGGTGGTTCTCTTTTTATTGAGTACATTTATCATTTTCTTGATTACTTCATGATGGTGCTATGTTGCATTTGTATTTTGGTATGTATTGATCAGTTACAAGTGCTCATGGATACTTGGAGATGTAGATGAGGCTATATTTCACTTGTTATTAGAGACATTTTCTTGAGATGGTTACTCTTAAGAGGTTTTAGTAGGAAAGACCGAGGAGCTTTCACCTGGGTATGGAAGTGAGTTCATGATGGAAAAATAGAGGAGATTGTTCTTGGTGTGAGTCCTAATGACTTGGTTATCCTAGAGGAGCATTCACATTCCCCACTCTTGGTATACTTGGTGGTTTATCATTTCAAAGGTATTTTCCCATTATTCTTTCAAATGTGTTATGTGGCATGCTTTGATTTCTCATGGGAATGAATTGATTCATGGTGATTGATATTGGATACTCATTTGAGGATGGTTTAGCATGATTTTATATTCCTTTATCTTTCATAGATATGAATCTTGAGCTATAAATATTTAGTTCTATAGGATTTCTTTTGTGGGATGGTTAGCATGGTTATCTCCTTGTGCATTTGATTTTATGATTCATTAATGAGGAGTTTAGGAGATGGTTTATGGGCTGATTTTCAGATTTGGGAATGGTCACTTGGAGTTTGATTTCCTTGGTTAGAGAGGCTTACATCCATGTTGGCATTTGTAACATGCCCAATGTTCTACTCAAAAAAATTCCTAAGTTTTAACCTACAAGTGAATAAACCATGATGCCATAATATAGCAATAAATTTTTATTTTCCAAAATGTAAATTACATGCACATATGAAATAAACACTATTCCAAACTTCCATTGCATACCATTTTAATTTCACAAATATTTCCATAACATTGATTTCATATTGAATAAACTCAAGCACAACATTCATATTTACATCCTTCCTTACAAACAGATACAAAGTTCATACATAGCTCCTCTGAGCTTCCAATACTATAAATACATATAATTCAAGTAATCCCCCTTCAAATCTCAACCACAAATTGATGAGGAGAAGCATCACTCAAGAACTTTTTTACAAACCATGGACTTACTGCGGTCCCCCGCACATCTACCTAACAGATAAGATGGCCCTACCCTTCGATGAATATATTGGTTGGATAACCCCATAATACTAGCCTTCCTTGAGCTTATTGTTGTGTCCTAAAAATTATAACTTTACCATATAGTAGCTTCTACCTATGTGTATGACAATCCCAAACTAGAATGTCTAACTAGATCACACTAAATTGACAGTGTAAACAGAGGCAACTTACACTACTTTGGCCAAAGGATTCATTACCCAAGATTTAGAGTGGATATCATCCTATTCACACACCTCCCTAGCTCAATTTGTAATGACCACACATATTCTATGCATAGGAAATTCCCTCCATTGAGTACAATCTTTAACCCTAGGAACAACCTATTACCTCTATGCTTAACTAACACATCTTCTAAGTAAATAATTCAAGTAACTCTTACAAAATAACCATATGTAATAGCATAATGCTACATCATTAAGTGAATCTATTTCAAAAGTACATTTTCAACAATAGAGTATCCAATCAAGGGTTTATCTCATCATTAAATGACTCTCTTCAAAGGTATAAACTTAACAAGAAAATACCTCAAATTAAAAGTATAACCATCAATAATAAATGACTTCAATCAAAGTATAATTGCATCAATAAAGGACTCACTCAAAATTATGGTTTCAATAATAAAATGACTCCAAATGAAAGTATATTCAACAATCAAATCATCAAGTAGATCATATAGGTTAAACCTGACTTATTTGCTTCAATCAATAATCTCATAGACAACCTTACAAAATAGGTTATTCCTAACCTAGGGTTTCCAACAAAAGTAGTGTAATGATCAAGAGATCACAAACAAATCATAAAACTTCTACATTTAGTAAGAGTCAAACATTCACATGTTCACAAAGTTCTCTATATTTGTATAATATTTGAAGGACATTATCAACTTACGAGGGTTTGGTGCTTCTACACTCAAAGTCCTCTTCTCAGTTCACATATATATTATCTGCAAGGTCCCCAATCTATCAATGATTATATTCCTATTATTCTATTATTCACGTGGTGTTATTGTCCATGTTAACCACAAGGCTTCACCTAACTTCATAGGCTATCAATTCAAGGTATCACCTAGATTTAATGATATTATAGTCTACTTGACTAAGAATAATTTCTAATAACCATTCCAATATATAGAACATATACATATATAATTATAAATTCATCCCAACCAAAAGGTTTCATGAAAACAATAATCCATCAAGAAACAAACAAGCTAAACCAAGAAATATTTCCAACTTAAAGTAGAAAAGTAAAGTAGAGAACTAGCATGCCTGTAATTAGATAGCTCTGATTGATAAATCAAGTTTCCTAGCACAACCTCCACCAAACAATTTTAAAATCCTTCCATTGACCGAATCCCACAAAAAAATCTCTCTAAAAACCTCACTAATCTCACACTAAAAACCTCTCAATCTCACAACTCAATAATGTAGCAAAGTAACACTCAAAAAATTAGAATTTAGATAGAAAGAACGTGTTCCAAATGAAGTGAAAGGCGCCTCTATTTACATAGAAGTATCAACAACTAAAGTCTAGAAACAAGATATCTACATCGACACTTCTCAGCTTGGAAAGTTTGATTCAACAAGAACAATAAAAGGTGACAACTAGAATTGATGCTCAACATAACACATAGTCAACTATGGAGAATGAGTTGACTCTTTTATCTGGACATCAAGAATGATACTCAAATTTGTAAGGTGATGATCTCCTATAGATCAAATTATTTGACCAGTTCATATATTTCTCATTGCTTCATAATTTGTAGTTTGTATTGCAGGTTTAGATTTCTACTTGGTCTGTGTATTTCTCAATTTGGTGCCATCAAAATACCATGTTCCCTATTCATTTGGTCTAATTTTAATCTTCAAGACTAAGTCAAAATTATTTATGTGTTTCAAATAACATCACTTCATAGTATTGACTTTGTCTATGGTATTTTACCTTATGCATTGGAAAGTATTGATAACTAAGCGCTTCACTTCGAGTGCTACCTCATACAATATACTCAACATTTAATTCATTTTAACCATTACTTATGTTTATGTGATATTCTCTATCAAGTGTTATTCCTTCATACTATATGTTGCACACTACTTCTAAGCATTTTCTATGTTTAATGTCATTTTAGTGCTTAGCATAGATGTTTCTAAGTATAGAGTTCCTTCTCTTATGTGTTATGAGTAAATGCACATGTCTTAGATGTATATACCTGTGTTTTATATAAGTGCTTAAATATATCTCTAACACATATTGTTATATAAATTTAATATATATATACGTATATATATGTATATATATCATCTCTTGAATATATATGCATATATATGTATATATATATATATATATGTTATCAAAATGTATTTAATTACATCAATTAATAAATATATATATCATAATAAAAAACACATATAAATTTGTATATATATACATAAATACATATAAGTATGTTAATATATGTATATACATTATTATAAACATTAGTATTAATATATTACATAATAATATTATTAATATCCTCATATAAACACTTATATCTACCTATGTATCGATCAAAATATATATACCAAATACATATATACCTAAGTGTGTACGTAATATATGTCTACATGGCATCTCAATGCATACAATGTATTTTGTGCATGGTACTTGAAAGTATTCCTACTTTCATATGGACATGCACACATAATCACTATGCATGAGTATTGTTTCCATTCACACACACACACGTATATATACATTCCATATATATATAATCATTTATAAATTAATGAAGAAGAACTTCAAACTCAATAAAGAGACTAACTCACCTAAACCTAATCAAGAACATTCCCCAGCAAGATCATAACATCATACCCAAACAAGACCAAAGGATAACTTACCATTCTCCAAACTATTGACTCGATTTCACTAATACTAGAAGTGAGTGTGTGAAAGATTAGTTAGACTTATTTAAGGGTTACCAAACCAATCCCCTCTCTTGATTGATACTTCTCCTCTCTTTCGGAGGCTCGAATTGTTCCTACATACAACTTAGTACAACACCAAGGTAGTTAGATGTTCATATTAAATCCAATTGCATCATAAAACATTTGTATCAACAAAGCATTAGAATATTCACATTACAATACATATATTTTCATCGCATTCCATCTATACAAAACATATTCATTCCTTTGAAATCAATAACATCTTATTTCATATTTTAATATTTCATTCTCTTACTAAACCTATTAAAGTCACAATTACATTTATCAATATTTTCACTCATGAAGGTACAAGTAACTTGGTAACTAAGAAACAAGGTGTAACAACATTTACATGAATCATATGTTGTTTGATCGAACGTTGTTTTGAGTGTTGTTGAGGCTTCTCATTTGGGGTTGTTAGATCATTCTTGACACAAATTTCACTTTTAGGTGTTGGTATAAGTACATGTTATGGTTTACAGGTTTTCTCTCCTTGTGGTTCCTTCCTATAGTTTCATGTTGATGTGATTTGGAAGGATGGTGGCAACATGTTTTGAGAGATTATGCAGCTATTTGAGTTGTACATGTGGATCATTGTTATTATTCTTGGTACTTCATTATTGATTATCTATCATACCTTGATATAGTGTTGATTGGTAGACTTGATGTGCTTTGAAATTACCCATGCAGTGGGAGTTCTTGGATATGTATTTTCCCCATTGACATGTTTAATATAGGTATCTTGTGATTTTGGTTCATGGGTTGCATATATTTCTGGCATGAGTTTATTGTTGTATTTGATATGTGGGAGGTATGGATGGTTGGATGTATTAGCATGTGTTGTGGATGCTATTTCTAATCATGTGGGTTTTTTCATCTTTGACATCAGATTGGTTAGAGCCTTTGTTATCACTTGGATTTGATTCTTGTGTTCTTGTATTGGTGAATCTTAACTTGGCATGTTATTTTTCTTCCATAGGTGGCACATTAGAGGATGAGAGGAGTTCTTTCTTGAGATAGTCACTTTGTTCTTATTGTAGGTATCTTGATGGAGCATGAGAGCATGTTGGAGGTTCATGTGGTTTCATTCATGGAAATGATGATGCATTTCATGTATTGATCCCTTATTCAATGTATACAACAAGTGGGAGAATGTTGGGATATGGTGTTGTACACCATTGAATACAATGATTTATTATAATATTGTAATTAAATTAAAAAAAATTGATGCACCTAGGTGGTGTGGTTAATCACACTAGGTAATTATTTGGGGACCACTTTATGTTGTATTGTAACATTTTATTATTATTTAATGTGTGGGAGACATGTGATAATAATTTAATATTAGGGTTAAATAAAGTGAAAACTTAGTACCCAATATTAAATAAGGGACTAGTGGTTTTGTGTTCACATGGCTTTGTGGCACATGGTTTTATTTTACCACTTGGTTGTATTTGTGTAAGTTTCAGTCTATAAAAGCAAGCACATGTTTAGTGGTTAAGTTTGGTTGGGTGAGTAGGCTATCATTATTGAGTCTTTCTAAGGAGTGCATATGTGAAGCATGGCATGGGATGTGTGGATTCATGCTTGGACACATGGAGATGCATTGAGAGGCTTGATGATTTAGAGGTATTCATTGTAACTCTTATATTGCTTTATTGTTGAATAATATGATGGAGTATGGATGCTTTTGGAGGCTAGGTTTTTCCCTCTTGATGGTTTTCCCAGGGTATATCTTGTGTTATCTTGTGGCTTGTCTATTTTATCTATGCGTTGTGGTTACTTGTATGCATTTTTATCTCTCATGGGGCTATGTAGGAAATGGATTAAGAATGTGGGTTGAATGCAATATTTTCTAACAATATGAAGTAGAAAAATTTGTTCTAGTTGTAAGAGGAACACACAATGCTCTAAAATCTTGCATGTTAAACATTTGTAAAAAATAATTGACATACTTAATCTAACCAAGCAATAGTTTTTCGTTCACTCTATCTCTTCTTATTTTTGAGTATTTGTAGAGAGATGGGGGACCAAAAGTAGGTCTTAAGTGGTCATTTTTCTACTCAAAATTTGAAGACACAACAAGAACAAGATTCATAGTGCTTTGAATCAATTTTGTAAACTACTATTTTTTTAAATGAAGTTGATTAAGGGGTTGAAATAGGGGGGCACACAAAGTGCTCCTATTATTATAAAAAAAACATAACATAGTGTTTCATGTGGCCCTCATTTAAATGTTTTTGAAAAGTTAACAAAACATTTACAGGGCGTTGTACCCCTCACAACGAGCCACAAGGGCCAAAAAATGACAAGACTAAACAACTAACATAAAAAGGAAAAAAAAAAAAACACAAAGACAGCCCAAAGGCAGCACAACAACAGTCGAGAAACAACCGACAGACCAGCACCAGGAGCAACTAACTGGCATAAATCACTTCATAAATGTTAATTTTGTCTTAGTATTTCATAAATCATTTCAATGAAATCTTAACTAGCACTATGTAGTTTATGCTCAATTTTTTTGCTAGTTTTTAAATGATTATTTACTAATTTCAAAGTGGAAACATCATGAAAAAAAAAAAGAGTGTGATTCCCCCTAATTTTTTCGAAACTAATAAAAAAAGTTGAATGTGCAAAGAATAGAGTCTAGTTTTCAAAAATATAATTTATTTCAAATTTTAATGAACGAGTAAAAACTGAGACCAAAATAACATACATAGGTTTTTGACAAAAAATGGAGACACTAACAAAATAAATTAAAGATCAAAACCTTAAAATATTTGAAACATAAAAAAAATTACATGTTTATAAAGCTAAGAGGTAGTTCAATGATACTATGTTGTTTTTTAACTTTACATTGAAATATGTGCAAACATGATGGAGAGCATGCTTGGCATTATATCATTTTTTTAGAATTTTATAAAAACACGTTTGTGTTCATTGGCATGTAATTCCAACCATTTGGGGTGGAATCCCAAATAAAATCCAACCCTAAAGATTGAAAATTCCAAAAGTATTTAATAACATGAGCAAACTATAATGCACTCATATTATAACATGCTCAGTTTTTTATGAATAAAAATGGTTCTTCTTGCACTCCCTCCTTTTCTCTTCACAAAAATATGAACGTAGTATAACATGCTTATATTTTTGTGAAGAAAAAATTCCTCTACCCTTGTCCCACCCTACCTCTCTCTTCCTCTCCCGCTCCATCCCTCTCTACTCTTTATCTCACCTCTCTCTCACCTCTCTCTCCCCTCTCTCCCTCTCCCTCCCTCCTTCTCTCTCTACTTCTATATCCCCTCTCCCTCTCCCTCCATCCCTCCCTCCATCTCTCTCTATCCCTCCCTCCCTCTCTCTCTCTACTAATATATCCCCTCTCCCTCTCCCTCTCCCTCCATCCCTCCCTCCATCTCTCTCTATCCCTCCCTCCCTCTCTCTATCTCTCCCTCCCTCCCTCTCTCTCTCTTTCTCTCTCTCTAAATTCTTCATGGTTTTGGGTTGATGGTTTACGATGGAGGGTCTAGGGATTAATTTTTTTTAGGTTTTAGTGTTAAATTATTAATTTTTATCTCCACCTTCTCTCCCCCCTCTCTCTAAATTATTCATGTTTTGAGGTTTAGGGTTGATGGTTTATGATGGAGGGTTAAACATCAAGGGTTTAGGGATTTTTTTTTAGGTTTTAGTGTTAAATTATTAATGTTAGGTTTTAGGTTTTAGGGTTTATGGATTAGATTTTAGGGTTTAGGGTTCATGATGGAGGAATGAGTTTTGAGCATTTAAGGATTAAATTAAATATCTTTAGGTTTTAGTATTAAATTATTAATGTCGGGTTTTAGGGTTCACCACATAGGATTTAGGGTTTAGGGCCTGGGTTTTAGGGTTTATGATTAATGATGTAGGGTTGAGCATTGATGGTTTAGGGATTAATTTATTTTTTTAGGTTTTAGTGTTATATTATGAATTTTAGATTCTAAGGTTGAGCATATAAGTTTTAGGGCCTAGCGTTTATGATTTATGGTTTATAGTTGATGATGTAGGATTGAGAATTGAGGGTTTAGGGATTAATTTTTCTTTATTAGGTTGTAGTGTTAAATTATTAATGACAGGTTTTAGGGTTTACAATATAGATTTTAGGGCTTAGGATTCAAGGTTTAGATTTTAGGGTTTACAATTGATAATATATTATAATATATTAGTATTATATTATATTATATGATGCATATTATAAGGTGCATTTAATATATAGTGTTGCCAACTTGAAGGTTAGATGAAAAAATGGTGAAAATCAGTGAGGTAGCGCAAATCAAAGATTGTGAAGCAGAGAAGGGTGATAAGAAGAATCACGAAAGCCAGAAGCTATGGAAAGGAAATAATTAGAGACATGATACACCAGAGGTGGGTAGCGGCCAACAGTGGAAACATGCACCAGAAGTGGAGATAAGAAGTAAGGAAAAATGGAGTGAGGAGTTGGAGAGAACGGTTGCCTTCGAAGAATTCAAAGAGAGAATCAATAAGGGATGGATGACATATGGAAAATCAGACTGGACCCCTGGATCATAAATGCATAGGCCCCAATGGGTGATGGAGAACGGTATCTAGGTGGATAAGTGCCACCCTTATTATCAACCTCAGTACCATTCAGAAGTCGAACATAAGCTAAGGAGAAATCGGGTTGGGCAGGGACAAGGGCCTCCATGGGTGAGACCTAACCACTTTTTCAAGGTGAATGGAAGATGGGGATGAAAGCAAGGTTTCAACAGAGGTGGTAGGAAAAACTTCAAAAGATCGAATGGGTAGTTCAGGGAAAAGTCAGGAGCGAAAAAGAGACTTGACCAAAAATTGGTGCCAAAAGGATCACAAAAAGGCTCCAATAACCAAGTCAGACATGGACACTGGTTCAGAAAACTAGGGTGAAGCGAATGAAGGTAATTCCACACCAACTCCTATACCTCATCTATGTGTTAATAATGAAACTTTCAAGAGTATTTGTGAATCACTGCAAAAGATTGGAATGTTTGTCAAATGGGGGGGAGAAGGCCACAAAAATCAGAGAATTATAGAAGAATGGTGTAAGAGAACCTGGGGTGAGGTTTTAGCAGTGAAAACCTTGGAAAATAATTGGTTCTTGATTAAATTATAGAACCAAAAGAGGAGGAATAAGGCCTTAGAAATAGGGCCTTATTTTCTGAATGGTGCCCAATTTCATTCCATAGAATGGCAGCTGAATTTTGATCCAAGAAAAACATGGACTGAGGAAAGTGTGGTGTGGATGAGACTATACAATTTACCCTCGGAATGCTGGATGGAAGAAACCCTAAAGGAGATAGATAGGCAGAGAGGCAAACTACAAAGTGTAGATAATATCTAGGAGGATATGGAAAAAGTATCCTACTTTCAAATTTGTGTATCAAACGCTCAGGGTATAGAATTTCCAAAGGTGGTAGATCTCATCTCCGAGGTGGGCTCTTGGCGACAAGAAGTGAGTAGGGAAGATAGCCTACAAATATTCCCTAAATTTAAATCATTGGAGTATGATAAGAAGAAGTGCATAGAAAAGGGGGAGGCTAGCAATACCACCGCAGACAAATAGGATAAAGAACTTGAGAAGGTAAAGGAATTCAAATTGGAGATGAGGCCATCAATTGAGTATGGGGAAAAGGAATTGATAGAGTCAATAAGACCTCCAAAATCAGGAACTGGAGAGGTTGAGTTGGGGGGAAGAAACTCATCGAATTCACAAGAAGGGGAGAATCAAAGAACTTATTGGCCATTTCAATATGAACAAACAATCTTCTTAGGAATAGATCCTCAGTGCAAAGAAGGTTTTGCCCATCTCATAGAAATTAGGATGGAGAATCAGTTGGTGGAAATAACGGAAAGGAGCAACACTAATCAGAATCCAGAAACCCTAGAGACATTATTAATGAAGGCACTCACTAGCTATAAGGATCTAGAAGAAGGGTTGGAGGAGGGTTGGGATCAGGGTAGTATGGAATCAGAGTCAGATTGTGATGAAAGCTTTGATGAGTATTAGGAGGGAATAATGGCCGAGAGAGCAATTGAACAAATCCCCTTGGCAAGGAAAACACCAAGGATCAAGTATGTCAGTCAAAGAGGACGCAAACCCAACAAAGAAAAACTAAAAGTGGCAGGTTCAGCTAAATGCCAAACAAAATTGGGCCAAATGATTCTTAGAAATGGGAAGGGACTTCCCCTTCCTAGGGAACCATGAGAATCATAAGCTCGAATGATAGGGGCTTGAATGCCCCTAGCAAGTGGCACCACTTTAGGGGTCAAATAGATAGTAGTAAGCCAAAAATTCTACTAATCCAGGAGACAAAGTGGAGTAAGGTGGAGTAGGAAAGTCATTTGAAGTGTTGGAAAGGGTGGGAAGGGATTTTTAAAGAGTCAAAAGGGGCTTCTGGGGGACTAGGGATAGTATGAAACCCAGCCTCGGTGTGTTGTAATCTCATGGAAGAGAATCGTAATTCATTGTCAATCTCAGTAAGGATTTTCTAGGTAATGTAGAATTCAAGCTAATCAATGTATATGACCCTATAGACCCAATGGAAAAAAGGAATCTTTGGGCAGAAATCTCAACCTCCTTGGGACAACTAAAAGATGAAAAAATCATAATTGGTGGAGATTTCAATGCCACTTTGAACAATTCAAAGAAGTAGGGTGGAATGTGAAGCCTAATAAGATCTTAAATGGGCTTCCAGGACTTGGTAGATAAGAATATGCTAAGGGAGATACCTACGAAAAATAGAATATACACCTGGACAAACAGAAGAATGGGGCACACTAGAATAGCAGAAAAACTAGACAGATTCCTGGTGGTAGGGGAATGGAACCAGGGGGTCAACTTGATCGAAGCCTCTATTTTTCCCTGGAATGGTTTGGATTACTTTTCGATTCAACTTGATATTTTCAAGGGAGGTTCACCCTTTAGATTTGAAAAGATGTGGATGAGGGACCCAAATCTATTCGAACAGATCTTGGTTTGGTTGAAAGAATTCTAGATTGGTAATCACTCACACCTTTTCTCCTTCCAAAAGAAACTTTCCCATATCAAAGCTAAACTGCGAGTGTGGAATAAGGAACACTTCAAAAAAAAATTTGAAGAAAGTGACAAGATAGAGAGTGAACTCAAAACATTAAATGAGAAAATAATCGAGAACGGTATGGGGCAAGAAGAATATATTAAGGAAAAGGAATTGTTAGATGCTCAATTCGAGACCCTGGAAATAATGGAATGCTACTGGAAGTAGAAATCCAAGGAACTATGGCTCCAAGAAGGTGATAGAAATACTAAATTCTTTCACAATTCAACCATGGTCAAAAGAAATTCGAGCAGGATTACAAAATTGGTCAAAGAAGATGGGTCTCTCGCCAGAACTATGCAAGAAATCAATCAAGAGGCCGCCAAGTACTTTGAGTCCTTGTTTAAGAAAGAAGTCCAGGTGGACGAAAGAGCCAGGGAGGAGTTCATCAGTGGAATTCCAAATTTGATCACAGAGGTAGAGAACGAAGAACTCACTAAACCCATCAGTATAGAAGAAGTCAAGAAAGCAACATTACAACTTGGATTAGATAAGTCCCCAGGACCAGATGGCTTCCCGGCCTCCTTTTATCAGGCATATTGGGAAATAATTAAGGAAGACCTAGTCAAAGCAGTTGAAGAATCAAGAAGAAAAACCATAATGTTAGGGGCAATCAATCATACCTTCATTGCACTCATTCCTAAAAAGAAAGAGGCAAATTTCATGGGGGATTTCAGGCCAATCTCCCTTTGTAATACAGTCTACAAAATAATGACCAAGGTTATCACCAATAGGCTCAAGTTGGTAATTGAAAAAATCATTTTAGAAGAGCAAAGTGAATTTATTCCAGGCAGGTCAATTGTTGAAGGTATAATAGTGGTACACGAAACAATCCACACAGCAAGAAACTTAAGACTACCAAGTATGGTCCTCAAATTAGACATCCTAAAGGCTTACGATTGGGTGGACAAACATTTTTTGCTAGATCTGCTAATTGGATTTGGATTTGATAGGAAACTAGTGGAATGGATTAAAAGTTGCATAATTTCTCTAAGATTCTCAATTTTAATAAATGGAGTAGCCCAAGGCTTCATAGACTCCTCCCAGGGATTAAGGCAAGGGAATCCATTATCCCCATTTCTATTTATCATAATGGTAGAAGCCCTAGGTAGGAAAATTGGACAATCTAGGAGGGAGGGATCATGGAAGGGAATTGAGGTAGCCCCAGGGGTGGGAGAAATTACCCATCAACAACTCATGGATGATACCATCCTTTTCAACTTAGCCTCAAGAGTGGAAGAAAGAAAGATCAAGGAGGTTTTGAATAAATACAATAGGGCTTCTAGCTAGGCCATCAATTGGAGAAAATAAGAAGTCTTCTTCCTCAATACCCAACCCAACCGTCAACGAGACCTTGGAAGGATACTAGGTATAAGACGAGCTTGCCTCCTTGGGAGATTCCTAGGGATGCCCCTATTTGTTGGGGCCAATCATATCACCTTCTAGGATAGACTAGTAGGGAACTATAAAAAGAAGATGGAATTATGGAAAGGTAAATGGTTAACTTTTGCAGGCAGGCTACTCTTGGTGAAAATTGTTCTGGCAACTATTCCAGTATACTCAATGTCATGTTTAAAATTCTTGAGGGCATCGTGGATCAACTCAATCAAATAATGAGGAAATTATTTTGGAATGGACCAAAAGATTCAAACAGAACTCCCTTGCTTGTATGGGACAGGATATGCAAACCATGGGCCTCAGGTGAGGCAAGAATCAAACAACTAAAGGAAATGAGTCAGGTTATGGGTGCTAAACTAGTATGGAAAATGTACACCAACAATAAAAAATGGGTGAGAATCTTGAGAAATAAATACCTCGACTCAAATGATCCAGTGAGTATAGTCAAGGTACTCAATCCACCAAGAGGCTCAGCAATCTGGAACTTCATTTGTGAATGCAGGGATATCATTTGTAAGTATGTCACATGGGAAGTCCACAATGGTAGAAATGCATCGTTCTGAGAAGATTCATGGGATGGACACTCTAAGCTAAGTAATATGTTGGGCCTGGCAGCAATCAAGGAAGAAACAATGAGGTTTTGGGGTGTGAAGGTAAGTGACTATGAAGATAGTGTGTGGAATAACGGATTTCAATGATGGAGATGGAAAAATTTAGATGCACTTAATGCCCTTGAAGCACAAAAGAAGGCCCTAAAGATGATCCTCAAGGCCAGGACCTTTCCCGTTGGCAAAGGGGAAGATGTTCTAAGATGGAATGCCTCAGAAGATAGAGAGTATAAGGTAAAGATTGGATATAAGCTCAAAGAAAGGAGGGAGGAAGGAAAAATCTAGCCAAATACACTCCTATAGGGGGAAAATGTCCTACCGGGGTTTTTACATGGCTAGCCACCTAGTGAAAGATATTAACATAGGATAGGCTAATAAAACTAGGGTTCAGGGGTCCTAGTAGATGCATAATGTGCAAACATCAGGCGGAAACAACGTCACATCTTTTTCTCACGTGCCTACGTTGAGTACTGTTGGAAATTCATACTCAGACTTCTAAACTACCCGACCCCATTATCATCAAACCTCTAGGAATGGCTCTCTATATGGCCAAAGAAGCTTCATAATGGAGTCTTCAGTAGCATATGGCAGATAGTACCATCCATATTATGCTGGGAAATCTGGAAGGAAAGGAATGGGCATATCTTCCAAGAGCAATCAATGGGTAAATAAAAGTTAGTAGGACGTCTGGTTAAGGCGGTGGTGGAATTGGTAAACGGTGCAGCAAAAAATATAACCTTTCCAAAAAATGTGTTCTCAAACAGAGATATTGAACTTACTAATAAATTTGAAATATTATGCATTCCTCCCATTGTAGGTGCATTGAATGTGACTCAAAAGGACAAAATCAGACAAAGAACAATATGGCAGACACCACTACCTGGATGGATTAAGGTAAACTTTGATGGTGCCTCTACTGGTAATCCTGGAGCGGCCGACAAAGTGTGTGTGGCAAGAGACTCCAAAGGAAGGGAGCTTGCTCATAAGGAAAAAATAATTAGATAGGCAACAAATAACATGGCAAAAATTAGGGTGGCCTTGAGAAAATTGGGAATGGGAAAGCATATTGGGGAAACAAAATTGCACTTGGAAGGGGACTCATTAATCATAGTGAATGCCATCAAAAGTAACTTCACCTCGAACTAGATATTGCGGTGTTGGTTGAGATTGATTTGGACCCTTGTCTCATCCCTTGAGGAATTCCAAGTCAGCCACATGTACCGTGAAGGAAATATTGTGGTAGATAGTTTGGAAAAAGGTGTGGTGACAGAGGTTGAGTATGTCCTAGATAGAGATAGCTAAGCTGAGGCCGAGCAAAGGTTCACATCAATATGAATGCATAAAAATTGGCGACGTAAAATGTAGGAGGTGGAAGAATTAGCTAGCCCCATGTACACATTGAAACCTGCAATCAGTAAGCTAGGTACGCCTCAGAACTTGAGTAGCGTCACATTTGGCAGGTAACCATCCTTTCAAGATTTAGTCGATTGTCTCAAGGAAAATTGAAGTCACTTCAAGCTGGTGACCTCGAGAATGTTGGATTGGCATTAAGGAGTCACTTGTGTGAAAGGACGGTGCAATCAAGTCAGATTAGAAAGGAAACAGTTGGCTATAAGAATGGGTAGCGTCACAACAAAAGTCACAGCTGGAAGAGTAGCAGAGAAGCATTTGGTGAAGTGTAGGTGGAGAAGATAGAATATGGATACACTTGTGTGTCTAGATACAAATACAACCATGGTGTCATTTTAGGGAGAAGTGACAGACGTAAGGTTGCATGGAATCCTCTCAGTGAAGGACAATCTGGTCATTCATGTAGTTCAAGAGGTGTTGGGTTGGGAGTTCATTTGGTCATACCATAAGCACCGGCTCAATACTAACATCCCTGAGATGTTCTTATTCCTCACACTATATAGGGGTATGACGAAGCCAAGGATAAAGAACCTATGTCAGCGGTTGTTCAAACATATGTACTTGGGGGAAATAGATGCAGTATTGGACAATATTGATGAGTTTGGGTGAATTCCTAGGTCGTGGCACTACTACCTGCTCAAGAGACGAGGAGGGAGGCCAATTCCCAAATTTTCGATTCTATCAATAGTAGAGCTAGAGGAATTGGAGGAGCATTGCGGGGACATTGACAAAAACATTAACTTCCTCCTCCACGCAGTAGGTGTCCTTCTTACCTATGACAAAGGAGGAATTGGGCATCTACATGGCTCGAGAGGGTTTTGAAGTGGACATCAAAAAGGAGGATAGCAATACTACAGCGACCTCGGTACTACTGGATTCAAGAGAAGACTGGATAGAAGATGATGGATGAGATTTGGAGGAGATTACAAATGGCCTAGCACACAGGAGATGCAAATTGGAATGCCTAGTTAAGTCTCACGCCATCCATGCAAAACAAATGTGTAAGGAAGAAATGAATCAGGATTTAGGCCGAGAGGATTCAATCCCCATCTTCACTGCTTTGTGCAGCCCCTGGAAGCCAAAAGGAAGGAAGACAAGGAAATCATGAAGCTGGTTAGTAGGAAAATTTGAAGTTTTTGTTTTTAAAATTATCGAGTAGGATAGATTCAGATAGGTTGGTTGGATTTACTTTTTAAATTTGCTTGATATTGGACCAATATGGCATTCTGAAGGTTGAACTTAGCCGAAAGGCACCCAACTGTATTATTTTTTGATCAATAATATATGGTGCTGACCATACCAGCTATTAACTTACTAAAATATATATATAATATATAATATAATATAATATAATATACTAATACTATATTATAATATATAATATAATATTCATTAAAATGCACATCATTTTGTCTCCACTGTTTTCATAAAAATGTGCATGCGTTTTGCTTTTACAAAAATGTGTGTGTGTTTTGTTTCTATAAAAATGTGTGCATGTTTTGTATTCAAATAGCACGATCATGTTATGACTTAGCTCAGAAAATCCGAGCCATAACATGATCATGATATTTAATTTTTTTTGAAACACTAACATGTTTTTATCATTTTTGGGCATTTGGCCACTTTTTTGTGCCCATCTTGGTGCACATGCCCCTACATGACCCAATAGGTTAACAAAAAAAAAATATAAGTGCCACAAATGAGTTGATAAAGAATGTAGGACAATCCTACTAAAGCTAGGAGATCCTAATGAATCTAGGTCACTCCTAATGAACCCAAGTCAGTCTTAATGAATGTAGGATAGTCCTTAAAGGTACGACAACCCTAAAGAATGTAGGATATGCTCATCATCTAGTGGTTGGTAATTTTAATTTTGGTAAATAATATTTAAATTTTTAATACATTATTGTTAACTTATTATATTATTTCTTGCAATGCACTCTATAAATATACATTTTAGATCAATGTTTGTTGGGAAATATTTTTCTTTATTAATTATTATTTTTGATAAGGTGATGAATTTGACATTGTAGTTAACTTGTTGTGACAGGACAAACAATAATCTATTCAAAAAAAAAAAAATTGGATATAAAATATGATTCATACATACACTACTTGGGGCTAAGTAAATTATGAGAATGTTTTAAACCATTTAAGCTACCAATTTATACATAAAATATTTATATAAATTGATCTCCATAAGGCCATGAGGTTGTACAAAATTCATACAATGCCATCATGAGGGCTTACAAAATATGATAAAAAAATGTCATATAATACTATTATGACAATGCACAAAATTTCATCAAAATGTCATACAAGGCCATGAGGCTAATGTATTATCTCTCAATCTATAAAATATCATCAATACATATAGCAACACCAAAAATGTTATCTATGTGCTATGTATAGGCCTAAAAATGTGTTCAACTATGAATATTAAACACTATTCTTGAAACATGGAGCCTCTCTTAGCTCAGGTAATTGAACTTTGGCCAATGCTAATAGTCAGTTTCTTGCATCATTCTAATCTCCTACACTCCTCAGTGTTTTGTATCCCAACCTATACACACAAAATATAAAATTAGATACTATACCAAAGTCAAAAACTATAAAAAATTATTTAAAATGATATATATATATATTATAAAAGCACTTACAACATATTAGTAGTCTAATTCTTCTTGCATATGGTGCTCGATACCATCAAGAGATGTTTTTCCTAGCATAGGAGTGTTTACATCCATCTATAGCATAACAAAGACATATTTATCAATTATTTTTTATAGGCCTACTAATATCAATTGACACAACATAAACATTATTAAACATATATGCTCATACTCATACCTGAGTTAAGCACATTGGCAATTAAATTGTTGCACTAACACCAAATTCCAAATTTTCTCTTATGCTAGGATGTGTTTCTATTGTATTCATCAACTAAACAAAAAATAATAGAATAAACTCAAAAGTTCACAAATATATATATATATACAACAAATTTGAAATTTGCAAAAAAAAACTTATATGTGATATATTGTACTTGTGTAAATCCAATGTCATAAGCATCCATGACAACATGTGTACTAGATGGTGATGTGATACTCATGTATTCAATAAAAACTATTTTAAATTATTAAATATTATTTTGAATAGAAAGTATTATTTTATTTTTGATATATTATACAAATTTTACCTATGATACAAGTGCAAGTGTACACGTTTTTGCAAGAATTCTTGATGTGTACCAAACTCTAGTATTACACCTTGAAATGTATAATGTTTGCATCAATTTAATTCAATGAACTATAATTAAAAATCTATTTAAATTAAAAAAAATAAGTATTTAATAGATAAAATGTTATAAATTCAAATCAACATACTTGCATTTAACCAACATACACCTCATTCAACAACTCACATGTCATCACCATATTATCTGATGCACCACCCTGATGACCCTCGTTACTCCCATGACATCTATACTGAAAATGAAAACACACATGGGAGGTGGAACCATCTGCACCCTTTGCATCACTATCTCTCCCAAAGCATAAATTACAACACTTTGGGCATATATGAGAGCTAAGGTAACTAGAGCTAGATGGTTGAGCTCTTGTATCATAATGTGAGGAAAATGGATGGGATATTTGTGTTTCATGCTCTATAATTGTGTCTATCAGGCTAGTAATTGCATGGAGAGTCTGCAACTCCATACTCTCCTTGATGGTGACTAGAACTATCACATGACAAATAGGTCTTTGTGTTAGTATTATTTGATGTGCACAACTATCTACCCAATAAGCTCCTAGTCTATTTTGGCAAGACCCTCCACCTCTACCTTGAAACACCCTCATATCAAAATAATTGGGAATTTGATGAAGGATAAACTCATAGTATAGTTTTCTTATAAAATATAGTGGAACCTCATAATTATTACATTGAGGTTGGTCAAAGACCATCCACCACCTATTCCAATTTTTTTTTAATCTCATCATGATAACACCAATGTATTGAAATCCTCTTTGAGTTTAGATGAATAGGTTCATTAATTTTAGGATCTGTTGCTTATGTCTTTCTTTTTCACTTCATCATAGGATAATTTTGTTACATAATATTGACAACACAAATATTTGTGTTTTATATTGATTTATTTGATTTGTGGTTGTGTCAACATTCATCATCATAGCTTCCAATGCTAAGGCAAGGGATTGGTGATGTTGGTTTGATGTTGAACCCCTCAATTTTGAAACTAATTCATGAATTGCAACTTTGTTTTTCTCTAGATTCCCTAAAAAAGTATTGACTTTGTTTAGGGTTTGTTGGAGAGGTAGGAGGAGGGTCAGGCAGGTAAGTGCACCAAGATGGTTCCCAAAAAGGGAACTTAAGTGGACACCTTTTTTTGGAAATCGGGAAATACTGACCTTGGACGTGAAATTGAGGATAGTTACACTCAAAATTTTGAGATGGAACAAAAAAAAGGATTGAAGTGCTCCAAGTCTACTTTCTAAACTACTAATTTATTTTTAAAATTGTTGATATTAAGGGGTTCAAAAGAGGGACGTGCACAAATGGGTGTTGTTTTTGTCAGAAAAAACATAACATAGGAACTCTTGTACGACCCTCGTATTGTGAACTTTTTTTTAGTATTTTTAAAATCGCAAGAGTCATAAGTTAGCTACTAGTATGTAGTTAATGCATGATTTTTTAGATAATTTTTTAATGAATATTTGATTTTTTACTAATTTTCAAAGTGGACACTTCTTGAAAAATAGAATTTTGGTCGTGCTACCCCTACAAATTTTGGAAAGTAATTAAATTATTTAAAAATACATAAATTTTAAAATGGAGTCTAGTTTCTAAAAAGGTAATTTATTTGAAATTTCAATGAGCGGTTAATTTATAACGAAAAAAACACCAAACACTATTTTTTGCCAAAAAAGAGACATACAAACAAAATAAATTATGGATGAAAGACTTAACATTGTTAGAAAGTGAAAAAAATTACATCGTTGGATAGCTAAGAGAGAACGCAACATTACCCAGATGTTCGATTTGTTTGATATTGAACCACGTGCAATCTTGATGGTGAGCACGAACTCGATTATGTGAAATATTGTAGAATTTGCAAAACAACGTCTTTGGTCATTTGGAATGCCCTCCAAGCCTCTAGGTTGGTATTTCAAGGAAAATACCAATATTAAGGCTTGGGGATTCCCAAAGCAAGATATAACGTAAACATGTTATAATGCGCTCACGTTATATCTCGGTTTTGACATGGTTTTTTGCTTATGTGGAAAACATGTCAACCAAGACATAACGTGAGTGCATTATAACACGCTCATGTTATGTCCTCCTTTATGTTAAATTCGAGTCTATTGAATGTATTTTGATATATTTGTATGTTTGTATATACATGTATGCTTGTATGTCATGTATGTATGCATGTATGCATGCTTGTATGTATGTACATATGTATGTATTTATCAATGCATGTATATTTTATGTATGCCTATATGTATGTAAGATTGTATCTACACATGTATGTATGTATGTATGCTTGTATGGATTTAGGATTGTATGTAGTATGCTTGTGTGTGTGTAAGTATGTATGTATTTACATATGTCTTTAGAGGGAGGGAGAATTTTAAGAGAGAGAGAGTCTGGAGAGAGGGAGAGGGGGTGAAAGTGGGAGTTTAAGAGAGAGGGTTGGAGTGAGAGAGACTTAGCTAGGTAGGGTGGGAGGGAGAGAGAGGGGGATAAAGATAATTGAGTGAGAGGGGAGAGAGATAGAGAGAGAGAGAGAGAGAGAGAAAGAGAGAGTTATGTAGGTAGGTTTCCAAAGGGAGAGACTTGAGAGTGTGAGGGGGGTGAGAGGGAG